>CM030361.1:235373904-235988071 GCA_017893485.1 Hemerocallis citrina | reverse complement strand
TGCAGGTGAGAGCAGCCAAGGCCAATCCATGGCTCGCTGTGCGCCTGTGCGCTCTCACGAGGGGCAACAATGAGATTTATTAATTTTCTGTTAATCTTCTGTTGTTAATATTTTGTTATAAATTTTTTTGTTATAAAATTGATTTATCAGTAAAATTAATTTTCTGTTATGGTTTTGATTAATTTGATATTATCAAACAGTAGATAGATATGGTTTAGTTATGGTTTTGTTATCATTTTAAATCGATATTATCTTGACATTATCCATCTACAAATAAAGTAAAATTATAAAATTAAGGAAAAGATAAAATTTTGGGAAACAATTAAATTCAAATTATGGTTTTGGTTTTTCTTATGAATGTCTAATATTTTGAATAGATCAATTGAAACAAAATGTTGCCAAAGTGACCTCTTTTGTGTAGATTAATTTATTTAAAATATCAAGATGATTGTGTGTTTGTAATTCATGCTTTTATTAACTGACCCAAAGGTAAGTTGATATTTGGCCGAATTTCATACACGTCTGTGGTAATAAATATGTGACAATTATAAGGTATTCTATGTGAACAATAAGTCAGTCCAAAAAATGACTTATTATTTGATAGGATTTATTGTCAATATTTGATTACTACAACAAGAGTACCGCTTACAGTTAATATTACTGTCCAAAGACTTGATATTAATGTTGTGCCGGTATCTTGAGATGGGATTAACCATTATTTGAATTTATTGTTTTATATGGATTCTCATGTGAGCTTATTTTGTTTATTTTTGTTCTATATTCAGCTAGTGTATTGTCTACTGCCTCAATAACTGCTAACATCAACTCTATTCCCATGCTTACTGGGATAAATTTCAAGGATTGGAAAGGGACCTTACTGATAACTCTTGGCAGTATGGAATTAGACCATATATTAAGGAAAGAACAACCTCCACCTCTCACTGCGAAAAACACTCCTGATGATAAAATGAATTTTGAGAAGTGGGATCGTTCAAATCGCATGAGTCTAATGATTATGAAACACAACATTCAAGAAGCCTTTAGGGGCACAGAATCCGATGGGATTACTAAGGATAAAGATTCCCTCGATCAAATTGAGAAATGTTTGGCTGAAAGACGAAATAGGACTCTTAGGGATATGGTACGGAGTATGATTGCTCATTCCACCTTACCTGAGTCCCTCTGGGGAGAAGCATTAAAGACAACAGCTTACATTCTCAATACAGTACCAACTAAAGCAGCTGCAAAAACACCTTACGAGCTTTGGACAAGTCGAAAGCCTAGTCTAAAGCACTTTCACATTTGGGGATGTCCAGCTGAGGCAAGGCCTTATAGGCCACATGAAAAGAAATTGGACTCTAAAATAGTGAGCAGCTACTTTATTGGTTATTCTGAACGATCTAGGGGCTATAAGTTTCATGATCCCACACTTAGGAATATTTTTTTTGGACGAAAACTGCAACATTTTTTTAGGAAGTTGAGTTTAGGGAGAAATAAGGTTAGGGACATTGCTTTTGAGGAGGAATTGGATTCAATTACAAACCCAATTCCTATTATCACTTTTGACAATATTTAGGTTCCCACACCTATTATTGATCAAGAAGTGAATCCGGAACCTCAACAGGACAATGTTGAACATCCCCCCATTCAAAATGAGGTAATTGTTCCAGGAGAACAAACTCAGCAACCTTAAGAACCAGTGCCATTAAGGAGATTCACGAGAGAAATGAGGAATGCTATTCCGGATGATTATATTGTATTTCTCCAAGAACATGAGGATGAAAATGGAATGATGGAAGATGATCCAATCACATTTTATCAGGCCATGCAAGGTTGTAACTCTCAAAAGTGGATGAATGCCATGAATGAAGAGTATAAGTCTATGCAAGACAACAAAGTTTGGGAACTTGTCCCATTACCCGAAGGCACAAAACCAATTGGTTGTAAATGAATATTTAAGACCAAGAGGAATGCAAATGGTAATGTGGAAAGGTATCAGGCACGTCTTGTAGCTAAAGGCTATACTCAGATTGAAGGCATTGATTTTACAGAGACTTTCTCTCCAATTTCATCGAAAGACTCGTTTAGGAAAATTATGGCAATTGTTGCTCATCTTGATCTTAAGCTACATTAGATGGATGTCAAAACGGCATTTCTCAATGGCGACATTGACGAGACAATTTATATGGTGCAACAAGAAAACTTTGTGTCGGGAGATCCAAAGAATATGGCTTGCAAATTGACAAAATCCATTTATGGACTCATGCAAGCTTCTCGTCAATGGTACCATAAGTTTCATCAAGTAATTATCTCATTTGGTTTTGAGATGAATGTAGTTGATGATTGTGTGTGTATCACAAGTTCAGTGGGAGTAAGCATATATTCCTAGTTCTATATGTCGATGACATATTGCTTGCCACTAATGATATAGATTTATTGCACGAAACTAAAAGGTTTCTGTCCAAGCATTTTGAGATGAAGGATCTTGGGGATGCCTCTTTTGTATTAGGAATTCAGATACACCGAGATCGTTCTCGAGGTATTCTAGGATTATCACAAAAGGGATACATCGATAAAGTACTCAAAAGGTTTGGCATGCAAGATTGTAGACCAGGAGATATCCCTATTGCTAAAGGAGACAAATTTAATCTCAATCAGTGTCCTAAAAGTAACCTTGAAATTTAGGAAATGCAAAAGATCCCCTATGCATCAGCTGTTGGGAGTCTAGTGTATGCTCAAGTATGTACGCGTCCGGATATTGCGTACATTGTTGGGATGTTAGGCAGGTATTTAAGCAAATCTGGTATGGACCATTGGATAGCAGCCAAGAGGGTTATAAGGTATCTTCAGAGAACAAAAGACTACATACTCACATATAGGAAATCAGATCATTTGGAGGCCGTAAGGTATTCTGATTCTGATTTCGCTAAGGTGCCAAGATAGCAAAAAGTCTACATCAGGCTATATTTACCTGTTAGCTGGAGGAGCTGTATCCTGAAAAAGTGTCAAACAGACACTTATAGATTCTTCCACTATGGCAGCAGAGTATGTAGCATGCTATGAGGCATCAAATCATGGAATATGGCTGCGAAATTTTGTCACTGGGCTGTGCATTTTGGAGAATATAGAAAGACCACTCAAGTTATTTTGTGACAATAAATCAGCAGTGATGTATTCCAACAATAATAGGAGTTCGACAAAGTCGAAACATATTGACATCAAAGTTCCTAGTTGTGAAAGAAAGAGTGCAAAGTGAACAGATGTCCATAGAGAACATTGGGACAAACTCCATGATAGCGGATCCACTCACAAAGGGATCACCACCCAAGATCTTTTATGAGCATACTGCTCATATGGGTGTTGTATTATTTGAGGATATCATGATTTAGGCGGAGTTTGTATTTTATTTACATTATGTTTGTGTGAGACATTTATACATTTGGTTATTTTCTAATCAGAAACAAAGAATTCAGTTTTCTCACTCTTTTGTCATGTTTTGATTCTGACCTCACTTAAGTTTTAAAGAGAACCAGTTGGAAATAGGCATGTATATAGATCACATTGCAAGAAATTTCCATGCTACACATTCACACTTGATCTATGTCGTTTGATTATGTTGATATATGTGACCATTGATGAATTTAGTTACGATAAATGTAACGAAAATTGTTTTGATCCTATATTTACATGATTAATGGACGAGATTGTTTGGCTATGCTTTTGGTTATGATAGCAAAATTTTGAGCTCATAAAGTATGTACATTTATAAGGAGTAACATATGTGGCCCAAGTGGGAGATTATTGGAAAATAATCTATATGGGCCCACATATGTGACTAAATGTATAATTGCGATTCTAAAGTCTAACTCAAATTAAAGTGATCTAATCAAGATTAAGTAATGGGTTAAAAGCATAAAATTTAAAGTGTGATATAATACGTGTAGAGACCGTATAGTAAATTTCTGATTTTGTGATGGGAAAAATTAGAAATCAATAATTATCAATTAGGGTTATGGTCCCTTATATATACGTATCTTCTTATTCCATCTGTAATCCCATCAACAGAAGAATAGAGAGCGGCCTCTGATAGAAGTGCGTATCATATAGGAAGATCCAAACCCTCTGCGCAATCTCCATCAATGGCTTCAGGTTAGTGCTTCCGCTTTTAATGTTCTTTTTCTTTTGATTTAGCAAAGATCTACACTTTCATGATTTAGGATTTTATATTAAAGCACTTTTGCAACATGATTAAGATCTAGATTCATAGAAATATGTTTTAGGTTGTTATTAATATTTTATGCATGTTCTTAAGTGTATATATAAAATTCCATCAACCTTTTCATTGCATTATTCTTTTACGTACACCGCCCGACTAATAGTTTGAGAAAAATAAATAAAATGATGGACCTATCACTGACCGGTCACGATCGAGTTTAAACGTCCAACTACCTCAGGTCCATCCACTTCCAGTAATTCATCAGCACATAATAAATCAAAATGTAGAAAGAAAAAAAAATAAAATAAATATATATTCAATTGCAAAAGCTATTTTAGCATGCAAACACAAGTGTAGCACGTGAAAACCACTTAACTCGCTATTAACAATAGTGGGTTAGGGCATAATGAACCCGTTGATATGCCTTAACTCGCTGTTGCTAATAGCAGGTTAAGTGGTTTTCTGATCTCATTTTCGATCATGATCATAATCATGCGGCTCTCCTTTCTCCCGCTCTTCTCATTTACCATTGGGGGTAGTTAAGTCATTTCCTACCTCCCCTAGTTCACCCGCTTCTTCTACCTATCTCCTTCTCTCTCATTCTCATCGCAGCTTCAATGCCTGATGAGTTTTTTGTAACGCCCTAGATCCCCGTTACCGGACATCCGTGACGCAACCAAAATCTTTGTCTTCAAATGCATCTCAACCAGTAATAACACGAAAATTTAAAAAACTTTTTATTGCCAAATAAGGTCATTACATCATTGATTACAACCAATGTCTTGTTCTTGAACAAGAATACAAATTACATTAACTCATTACATCTTATTACAAAATATATATCAACTCCTCTTGTAAGTTAATAGCTGTCTCCCGGAATGGCAGGCGACGGATCACTGCCGAACTCCGCTGAACGGTCAATCTGCTTCCCTGGGACTTGCTCCTCAGCTTGAGTCTTCTGCTGCGCGACTTTGATATCTCTGCACCTACTCGAAAGGTAGGACCAGTACCTAAAAGGTGGGAACATCAGTACTTAGACTGATGCAATGCTGATAATAACAGCGATCTCCAAACTTGCAACCACAAACTATCTTGAATGGAAAAAGAAACGTGCATCCTAATTCCCTAGTGCTCATGTATGCCATGATCTAACAACTAAATGCACCAATCACATGCCTATTCTAAAGCAAGCAAGACTTTGGGACTCTAGATCCGCATGCATCCCATACTACATACGTTCCAGACCCAAGCATGGTCTAATCTAATGCACAAAACCAAGAATGCACATGATGCACTTACTCTAATACAATTCATTTGGAAACAATCCCATACTACATACTTTTCAAGAGTTCGCCTCTCCTGATTGTAGGGTTCAATCCCTCGTCATGCATCCTATCCTTGTACTCAACCTGTTACCAATAGATTTTATGTGTCCTATGAGGTTGCAGTTGATCGGTCTAGTTCCGCCACTGCAGTTCCTAAGTGGTGTTCGTGTTTTTCACTTAGTACCCGCGAACGGACCCTCCTCGAAAAACTGTGACAATTTCTGGTAACAAGACCATGTACCTCTTTGGTAACAAATTGACGTCATAATATATAAAATAAACCACGCGCATAGGGACCTGCCATACTCGAGGGTCAAATCCCCCTACCCGACAGGAGTGCTCTCCCCGTCCCTTCCCCGGCATCCTTGGAAATTAACAGATCGAGATACTGGACCCGTGAACCAAAACCTGATGACAGGAAAGTACAACACCCGACTATAGTCTGCTAGTACTAATGCAAGTTACATACCCCTAATGCATCACTCTAATTCCAGTCTTACTCTAATCACTTGGGTAAAAATATAGTTGCCTCTAAAATTCTGCCTATCGACCTCTGACCCTGACGACACTGTCCAGCACGCCACTTCCCCTGGCTTGGAATTGTCCAGCACCATGGCCTGCGTTCAGCCCCAACCAAGCAATGAATTTAAATTGACGGCACCAGCTTGGACATCCTATGCCTTGGTGGAAGATTACGATTTTTTGGGTCGACAGACGTAGGGCATAACCCTACCCTAGTGACTAACCCGAGTCAATAAAATCTACCATGAGAGTCAAACAAAACCACCAATAGGCACCAATCGTCCCCAAACAGCGAGTCATCAACTCTTTAGGTACACAGGGGAGGGGTCCTCTCAACACTTAGTCAAAAGCCAAGATTAAGCAACTACGGTGTTTCTGCCCGAAACATAAAAAGATCATAACTCCCACAATACAACTCAGATTTGGGTGTTCAAGCCAAATATGGAAAGGTAAAGACCTAGGATACAACTTCCTAGTTGATCATTTTCCCAGATTCTATCATCTAGTCCCTCAAATTGGTCTCTCAAGCCTCAGCCTGTGTATTTCCTGTACACTGGTTGCACCTTACCGGTAGCATAAAACACTACCTACTCATCAGAATGCTACCAACCCAGGTTCTATAGAAAGGTGTAAATGTCCTCTAAAACTTCCTAGCTGATCACGAATCCAAAGTGTGTCATTTGATCACCCTAAAACAGGCATTACTCTCAGGTGTACAGAACTACAAACTAAGCTTTACTCAAACAGAGTATTCAGCTCAACACCTGGTTTTCGTCCAGTATTGTAAAAATCATAATAAATCACTTACTCGCAGGAATAACCTCAAACAAGTCTTGTTAGAAAGCTCTAGATGTCTAATACAATTCTCTAAGAGAGCACTTCCTCAAAATTTGCTCTTACAAGGCCTCAATTGTATCATCTCATCAAGGTGTCTATGCTGACTGAATTAAGCACAGTACATGCTACAAAATTCATAATAAATCATATCCTCATCCCATGGTCACCAAATTTACATTAAAGAAACTAGACATCATAATGAACAACATGCAAAAAGATTCATGCTCAAATTCTAAGTATTCACTGAGTTTTATCTGTTTCAAACATGCATAAAGATCATACTGTTCTTCAGTAACAGTTCTAACTACTGTTGATAGACTAATTTTGAACATGCATGTAACTTCATCCAATTAATTTCATAATTTTTCTGTAAAGTCTAGATACATTTAAGAAAACATAGTAAAAATTTCAGAATAGTATCATGTTCCAATTAATTATAAGAATTCCCTCAATCTCAGGTATCATAGTAAACAAATCCTCTTTCTGCCTTACGTCTCTGTTCCAAAAATAGATTTTATTAAAATACCAAAAAACCTCAGGAAATTCCGAAATAATTTATGAATCATCTAGACACGTAAGGGAACAATCTGTGAGAATTTCATCATCTAATTCCATGTAGTTTGTTCTCGGAAAATTCTAGAAAATGACGTGAAGATCAAGATTTTCTGTTCTAGTTCCATATTCAACATTTAATCTCTTAGCCAACCATTCTCAACTCCTACCACTACTTATGCATGCAAGAATCAAAAAGAATAAACAAGACAAGTTTAAAGAAACTCCCCACCCTGATTTGGCTTGAGAGATGGTGGTAGTCTTCCTCCAAGAATCCTAGCTCCAAGGATTGAGAATTTCTCTCCAAAATGCTCCTTTCCTTCTCTTTTTCTTTTAGTGTTCTGAAATTTCAGAACTTAGGAGAGGAGAATGAGGGTTTTTTAATGAGAAAGGAGTGAGGAAAGAGAGAGGAAAGGGGGTGGGCCAGATTTTGGGTGGTAGGGGGGTAGACTAGGTGAGGTGGCAAGTGGTTTTGCAAGAAAAACCATGTCTAGCTCATGGTTTCTTGGGGGTGTATTGTTTGGCTGAAATTTTGAGCTCTTAATTGAGTTCTAAATGAGAGATGAGAGGTTAGGTTTGAGTGTATGCAAAGTATACCTATTGTTGTATCATACAATGATATATTTGCATATGTACTGTACCCAAAACTAGTGTATATACTAATATCGGTCCTCCTCATTCTCGTACATCATCTAGATAGCACCCACCCTCATGGACCGCCCCGAAAACCTAACAGCACTCCAACATTCATATAATGAAACAAAACACTACAATCATATGCATGCATATAGACAATATATATATATAGAAGTATTGCACAATCCGGGGTATTACATTTTTTCTCCAAATCGAAAACCCTAGCTCTCATCGCAGCCCCTACTCTCTCACCTCTCTCTCTCTCTCTCTCTCTCTCTCTCTCTCTCTCTCTCTCTCTCTCTCATAGCATCCGACAAAACCCTAGTCCCGATTTGCCGCGATTCCACCCTCTACAACTTCCAAATCCCCTACGAAATCCCCCCTTAAAAATCTCCCTTCCCCCCATGTAACACCCCGCAAAATTTAACTATGACAATTTTGCCCCAGCACGTGTTATACACGTGTATTTTGTACCATTACGGATAATATCCGTAGTGTTATATTTTCGTATTTTGTACTTCTATTTTCTAAATATTTTTCGATCTTTTGAATTCATTTTTTATCTTTCATTTGAACCCAATCCCATTTTTTTTCTGAGTCATTCAAAAGACTGTTGATTTATCGTATTATTGAATATCCAACTTTGCTAAATTTCTTGACCTTGCACTGAGAATTTGAACTAGTTCTCTTCATTGAAATTGAAAAAGTTTATACATGAAAATCGTATCCCATCGAGTCTGCAATCCAGAACATCTTGCGATTTCTCAATCCGATTTATAGTTTGTAAGTTGTCTTAAAACTAAGTTGTTCCTTAATCCTACTCCTAATCCTAATTAATTTCTCTAATCCTAATCCAACAACTGTTACGGCATTGCCATTAATACCACTGTAACGCCCCAAAAAAATTTTTTGACTCCAAACTCAAATCTTTCAATTTCTATATCACTTTAATCATAAACTACGAAAGTTATATTTCAGGAAAAATTTTGACAGAGTCTCCCCTGTAAATTTTGCCCCAAAACACAAAAAGCTTACGGAATTCTGCTCAAAATTCCGTAGCTCACAATCCACATAACATTTTCATGGGCTCCCCAGGCCAAAATGAGTAGATACACACAGGCAATATAATATAATGCTCTGGGGGCCAAACTCATAACGGATTATCAAATATCAATTAAAAACTATAAATTTCTTTGAAAAACGAGGTAAAATTTTAGAAAAATCCTTGTAAAACCTACCACAGAGCCCGGTACTCCACAACGAGATGAGTACAGGTCACAAACATACCACACCACCTCACACTATACTCATCATCGTCATATACATGCCTATACACCCATAATACAATTTAAATCATAAAATCAACTATTCATAAAGCTAATTAGTACAAAACTTTAATTTAAAACTTCACCCTACAATCTGCGCCTTACCTCTGCACTGATAAGAACCTATAACAGTATGGGATCTAGGGTCGTCCTCGGACTCTCCTAACCCCCCAAACACTAAGGGGTTAGCCATTTCTGGTGTGAGTACAATACACTAATCTAATAAATAAATCAAACTATATAAATAAAACAAATTCAACTTACAATTTTAAAGGTAAAAAGATTCAACCTGAATCCGAACATTAAAGCATCAAGAATACGCCTTTATCTCAAATACTTGACAAATCTGCATCTGTCCCCATATATATATCCTTAACTTCACACCCTTCGCTAAATGCATCATATTATATGACTGCATATATATATATATGTACACACATATACACAACTCATTCACTTTATACCTAATCACAAGCAACACATTAATTCACATTCAATTACTTCTCATTTTGAAATTCCCAACACAAATACTTATCAATTCATAATTCCTACCACCTCATCATTTCTTTACTTCCATAAATACTCACACAAAGTCCCTAACTCTTTTCTTCATACTTTTATAACTACGCACTTCATTTTCCATTCATTTACATCTACGAACTCACAACTCATATTCTTAAATACTCATTTTCATTCATAAACCCTTTCTTTCTCAATTTCATATTTTATAACACCGCGTTCCTTTATTTCTTATAACCCATATCCTCACGTATGCATATATCCACATAATACCACATTAATTCCTGTCTTATGACAAAATATAACACTTCGTTACCCATTGCAATTTACTCACATTTCATCACATCATGAACATATCACTTATTAAATACTCATTCTTATCACATCAAAATATATTTTATAACTCATTCTCATCCCGTTATATCATTTAACTATTATTCAAGCTAATTAATGACCAACTTACTTTCATCTTCACTATAACTCAAGTTATCACTGATTTCACTTTCATTCACATCAATTTATATTCCATACCCCCAAACATAGTTTGGACAATAATATATCACACCCCAAAGCCGATAGCTTGGGTAATAATCACCACACTCCAAACGCATAGTCTGGGTAATATCACATCACATCTCAAGAGTTATTAATTCACTTCAATCACTTATCATCTTCACTCAATTTAATTCTTCATTTCCATTAATCATAGCCCTATCATGCCCACTCACCCTGCGAATTATGCCAAGACAGGTAGTTCCCACCATTTCCACAGAAATAGCGGGCAGGTAGTTCCTTGACACAATTCCAAGGTACAACTCATATCAACTACATTTTACTTTAATAATCACACTCATAATACAATTACTTCATATTATTCATGATAACACATCTCTTTTATTATTATTATTATTATTTTCATCTTAAATTAACCACGTACTGCATTTATCACTTCTTTTCATACACTAACTCATAACTCATTTTCTTTCACATTTACTTCATTCACAACTACTTTCTTTCTCATCCACAATTCACGTTTCACTACCCACTTTCTTTACTACCTCATTTATTATTAACACTTATTTATTCTTTATTCTCAACTAATAATACACTTACTTCACTATTTCATTTCAGCTTATACCAAACACTTCTCTTTCTCATTCACATTTCATATCATATTCATTTTATCCCAGGTCTATCCTAGAGTATCAATTCTCTCTCAGGTCTACCCTGAGGTATCATATCTCTCTCCGGTCTATCCGGAAGTATCTGCACTCCCAGGTCCATCCTGGGGTATCATATCTCTCTCCGGTCTATCCGGAGGTATCTACACTCCCAGGTCCATCCTGGGGTATCAACTCTCTCTCAGGTCTACCCTGAGGTATCATATCTCTCTCCGGTCTATCCGGAGGTATCTGCACTCCCAGGTCTATCCTGGGGTATCGACTCTCTCTCTAGGTCAACCCTGAGGTATCATATCTCTCTCCGGTCTATCCGGAGGTATCTGCACTCCCAGGTCCATCCTGGGGTATCAACTCTCTCTCAGGTCTACCTTGAGGTATCACATCTCTCTCCGGTCTATCCAGAGGTATCTGCACTCCCAGGTCTATCCTGGGGTATCAACTCTCTCTCAGGTCAACCCTGAGGTATCATATCTCTCTCCGGTCTATCCGGAGGTATCTGCACTCCCAGGTCCATCCTGGGGTATCATCTCTCTCTCCGGTCTATCCGGAGGTATCTACACTCCCAGGTCCATCCTGGGGTATCATATCTCTCTCCGGTCTATCCGGAGGTATCTACACTCCCAGGTCCATCCTGGGGTATCAACTCAAGTCAACCGAACTTATTGCCATTAACATTTTCTTTTCATATTATCCCCACCCTTTCAATGCATCACACAAAAGAAAATATCACTGTAATTAACATAAAAATCATCACATCATAATATTACACATCACAACTGTACTGCCTTATTTATTTTATCATTACCCCACACATCATGCGTATATCATACTATTTATTATCTCAATATCACAGGTTTGCATACGCCCAGTAGATCAACACATCACAACATCATATATATATATATATATATAAATACACCCATTACATTACCATCACACTGGATATTCAAAATCACAACAATTCACCATATAGCGACATCTTATATAAATATAACTCATCCCCGTATATATATATATATATATATATATATATATATATATATATATATATAATCTATCGTCTGTAAATTTATATCAATACACGAGACGAGTATTTCATCGTCATATCGCATACCAACACCGAACACTAATTTTCCTTTACACATACACCTTATTCCGGGATTCATATCAATCATTCAGATCATACTAAAATTTGCTTAAAATCACAAATGCATAAATACATTCATACTCACATAGCCTCCCGTGAAGACTCGAAGCGCCAGCACGTCGTTCCACATCCAAATCTGCTAACATATCCTATTATCAAATTTCAACACAATTAAGGCTCAAATCATCCAAATCAATCACAGAAAATAATAACACTATTTCTAATATCACTCAGGCGTTTTATCGAACGTCTGGGATGCACACGTGCAATGCACGTAATAGACAAATTCTTACGGGATTTTATCCCCATGAAATTACTAAAATCACCCCCAAATTATTCTAATGGTTCTACTAAAATTCTACTACTATAAAGGAGAAATTTCTCACATCTATAATTCTCTTTTACAAACCCAAAACCCTAATTTGCTAATAACTTGCAATCTCTCTAATAATCTATTAATTCCTCACATCTACCACTTCCAACATCTCAAAATCTCTCTACCATAATATTCCTACTCAATAGAAATTAACCCAACTCAATTTTATACAATAAAATGGTTTAGGGTTTACCTTTTCGGAATCCTTTCGAAAATCCAACGCTTCCACGATGTAGAGAGCCCTTCAATTAGCCTATCCCCCAATTTAATTCGAAAACCATAAAGTAGGAGGGTGGATTCGAACGGGGAAAGGATGCGCCGATTTGGGTTCGGCTGGTTCGGGAGGGAAAGAACAGAAAGAAAGAAAGATGGAGAAGGAGAAGAAAAGGGTGGGGGGTTTTTTTGGAAATATTATATTATTAGTAATATAATTAGAAGGGGATAATTGCATATGAGCCCCCACTCTTCAAAACATTTCAAATAGACCCCCAACTCTCTTTCACTTTTAAAGAAATACTAACAACATCAAATACATAAAATTGTCTTATAAAAATTTTCCAAAAGTAGAAAATAAGGGAAACAATATTTCCTCACATAAACTCGACCCATAACTCCAATATATCATTAATAATACCAATTTACCACAAATATCCATACCAATATCAATATTTAAATAAAATATATCAAAAATAATTTTCACCACTCAAAATATATAAAAACAGACATTTTCGGTATTTTATAAATTCGAGGTGTTACAACCACCTCCCCTACCCTATGCCTCCACCTCCTCCTACAAACTCCAACCCTCGTCTCTTTTTATCTTTTTCTCCCTCCTATATGATCCTACACTCCATGGCTAAATCCCTATATGCGCATGCAGCGCTCTCTTACACTCCTATAAATACCTTCTCATACTCACTCAGTCTCACGCCTTCACACTCTATCTATCTATCTATCTCAGTCATTCTCTCTCCCTTATATATTATATACATATAATATATATATAGGTATATACATACACAGTAACTCCTCCCCCCTTCACTTTCTTCGTTTCTTCTTCTTCTCCTTCGACAAAACCCAAAAACCCAACACCCCGGCGTCCCGACGACTGCCTCCACCACCTTCGAACACCTCCACCTCCTCGCTGTCAATCGCCGTCCCCTCCTCTCCACGTCGTCGGCCAGCACCACCACCTCACCTTCGTCACAATCTCCACCGAGCACCAACTCAGCACTCCACCTTCACCTTACTATTATCGCTCACTACCTCCGAGCTCCATCGATGTTCCTCAACTCCGGCCACCGCCTACACCTCCTCGCTCTCGAGCTCCACCGCAGCTCACCCTCCACCTCGCCAACCTCCTTCGAGCCACCACCGCAATTGCCGACGCTCCATCACTACTGCCTCCCACCAACGAGCTCCAACTACCTCACCATCATCTTCACCGTCACAAGGCTCCAACCTTCTCCCCGTCAACCATCACTCTGAGCTCCAAGCTCATCGTCGCAGTCGAAGCTTTCCCGAGCTCATCTCCATCTCCGTGCTCCCCTACTCCAACTCCTCGCTACATCGTCACTGCCACCATTCCCTCTGCTGCAACTCCTCTCCACCTCGCAATCATCCTCTGCTCCATCCCGAAGCTCACAGAGCTCCTCCCGCCACCGAGTTTCCCTTGCCTCCATTGCCTCCGAGCTCCATCCGAGGCTCAAGCTCCATTGCCGTCAACCTCGAAGCTTCTCCCCCGTTTCACCATCACCTGAGCTTCGCCCCCGCTCATCACCGACCGTTCCACGTCGAGCTCCGCCCGCAGTCGACCGCCTACCTCTTTTCGCCGCTCCACACCACCGAGCTCCCTATCTCCACCATCAACCAACTCCCCAACCACCTCCTGAGCACCTCATCGTCTCCCCGTCAAGCCACCACCACTACCTTCGCCGTCATCGTCCAAGCCCCATCGCCAGCCACCGTAAGCCTCTCTCTCTCTCACTCTCGTTATCTCTCTCACTGTCTGTCTCTCTCTCCCTCTCTAGCGCTCTCTCTCTCTCTCTAACTCTTTCTTTTCTCTCTAGTCTCTCTCTCTCTCTCTCTCTAACTCTTTCTTTTCTCTCTAGTCTCTCTCTCTCTCTCTCTCTCTCTCTCTCTCTTTATATATATATATATATATATATGTATGTATGTATGTATGTATCTTTATATATGTATTAATACAATTTTTACCTCGTTCGTTTCTCGAACTCGGTGAACACTTACAGTTCGTGATACCATCATCATCAACGTGGTTGCTGTCCATAGAGCCATTGTCGTTGTTCGTGTTGCTGTCGTCTTCAAATTGATCATGGAATCGATCAAATCCAGAAACAATAAAAAGTGGGTAACAACTTTAACCAACTCTATTTTTATTATAGGATGTATGCATGCTAGATGATAAATTGTGTAATCTTGCTTAGATTGCATGTGAATGTTGTTTGATTATGGGTGTTAATTGTTGTTAATTAATTGTTGGGATTATGATATAATTATCTTGGAAATATTAATATATTCTGGCTGAATATTATACTTATTTTCTAAGAAATCCAATTTCCAAGAAATATGGGATTTTCTGTGATTTTTAAAGGTAGCAAGAGCTGTAGTTTCTGGATTTTGAAACTACTGCCTTATAAATGGTTTTCGACAAATTTAATTGTTTTGAAACTAAAGGTTCTTAACTACAATGTTGTAGTAGACTTATTGAGGCTTCATATGAGAATAAGAAATCATTTTTTTACAACAAACATTAGAATTTATATAATTATTGAAAATTGTATTCACCTGTCAAGGGGACACATGCGGCATTGTCTCAACTGTTGATTTCTGGGATCTAGAGTTAAGAACTGTTAGAACTTTGGGGATGGACCCCTAAGTATCCGTTGATGTTCTATGTTATCGAATACGAATGAGGCGGAGCAGATAACGCCTGCCAGAGCGTCTTATACTCGTGATCATTTTTAGTGAGGTCCGGAAGCAGAGAAAGATCGCTTGGTTCGGGGGGGTGGAATATGTAAGGCCAGGAGTGGCAAAGGACCACCGGGGCTATGCATCATTATGGATGCTCAGGAGTGGAGAAACCCTCTCCGGCATGACCACTACCGACTGCAGTATCAGAATTTGACCGAACTGCAACCTTACTAGTCACTAGATAAATGTCAGAAATAGTGTGGAATACATGAGTATGTCTTGCATAACGAGGGATTGAACCCTAAAATGAATGCTAGTAGCTTGTTTCGGAAAATATGTTGTATGGGCAGCATATCATTCCAAACAAGCATACATTAAAAAGAGCATATTTAGTTTGTGCATGTTTTTCATGACAAATAAATGTTTAATGTTTTAATTAATTGGTTATACACAGACTCATATGACATCGTATAGTTGACTATTTCCTGTTTACATTTATTGATTCCAGTTTTATTTACATCATGCTATGTATGTTGTTTTGTTATTTTTGAATTTAGTTAAAGCTGTTGTGATTCTTACCCTCAGCCTCACACGCTGACGAACCCATAGATTGTGTTGTGCAGGTAAGAGTACCTGGAGTTTAAGCATAGAGTCGTGACATCCTGTGCCTTCATCTTATCTATCCAAGAGGTTTGGACTTATATTAAGATTTCCGCATTTTTCTGTTTATATTATGTTTATGTACTAAATTGAAAGAAAAGTTTTCTGGGTGTGCTACGATTTTCCTGTGTGTGAAAATCGGAGCGTTACACCCCATCCTGAAGTTCTCTGCCTTCGAAATCCCCTCTAAGCTTCTCTCTCCATCCCGTACAGATCCTCGATATCCCCTTCTTAATTTTGAAGTGGATATAAAAGTCTAAAAGAAAGCTTTGAAGTGTTTGATTTCATTTGGTTGAAGATTATTTAGGAATCTAAGGTAGTTCATTAACATTTTACTTTTCCTCATTGTTGAAGGGAATATTTTAACTATTTTTTTTTGGAAATTTGAGCAGCAATCAATGCCTTACGAGCATCCACTATCATTCACTACATACCTAATAAATGGATATTTTGACTTTTTTGCAGCCACTATTGTTCGCTAAAAACCAACTTTTTAGAAAAGTAATGAACAGTACGTTGCTAAATATAGCAGCAAAATATAGCAATCTCCATATAAAGGAGACGGAAGATCTTGTTCCGTCTGTCATTTTTTCGAATATTAAAAGAAGTAGACGGAAGATCTTCCGTCCGAACACTTTTATTGCAGATGTAGAGGGACGGAAGAAGATCTTCCGTCCTCTACTTTAATTATTTAATTAATTAATAAAAGAAGAGATCTTCCGTCTCTCATATTTTATTATTTAAAAAAAATTTAAAAGTTTAGAGAAGGAAGATCTTCTCCCGTCCTGTTCTTTTATTACTTCGGAAAATAATAAAAAATGAGCTCATCTATTCATTAATTATTTTTTTTATTTTCTTTCAATGTTTTCCAAATGACGTAAATGCCCCTACCCATCTCAATCCATCATCTGTCCTGTTGTGATTTTGACTCCAACGGCTAAAATTTTTTTAAATATTTTTCCAATGGCTACAAGTTATAATTTTGCTTCTTTTCTCAATTAGGTGGTAAGAATGGTGAATCGTGGAAACAGAGGCAGGATATATATATATACTCTGCATTCAACTTCTTTATCTTCTTTGTCTCTTTTATCTATCTTCTCTTCGGTTCTTTCTTTCTATCTAATTTTGCTTCTTTTCTCAATAAGGTGGTAAGAATGGTGAATCGTGGTAATAGAGGCAGGGCATACACATCTGTTGAAGATGTTATTCTTTCTCAAAGCTGGGTTACTATTACTCAAGATCCATTAGGCAGTAATGATCAATCCGGAACACAGCTTTGGGATCGAGTACTTGCCTCATTTGTATCTCTACTAGGCACTCCAACCGATCGAACGGCTGGCTCTCTTTCTAGTAGTTTTTTTGCAATTTCAAAATCTGTTGCATTGTTTATTGCGAACTTTGGTAGCGTCACAAATAGAGCTGCAAGTGAAACAACTTCGGCAGATAAGGTATGTATAATTTAGGATATTGAGTTGAAAGTTAATATTTATAAAAATTAAAATTCGTGATTTGGTAAATTTTATTTTTTAGTTACGTGAAGAATGGAATACATGCAATCTTCCGGGAAAGCATTCAAATTTGATGAATGTTATGAGTTGCTTAAAGATCAGCCCAAATTTTTGCTGCGTACAACCCATGTATTCGACTCAGGACCAAGCTCTAAATCTGGCAAAGTCGGTAGCACGTTACATTCGCCATCTATGCAAGACTGGAATACGGATATCTCGACTGACATGGATTCTCCTACACCCCTGTCCCGACCACCCGGACGAAAAGCAGAGAAGAAAAAAGGGAAACGGCTGGCTGAATTTTCTGAATTGGCGGATATGGTTGAAGAGACCAAAACTTTCAACTCTTTCTATATGGAGGCTCAAGATCGGAGGATCGTAGCAATGGAAAACAAGATTGCAATTAAAGAAAAAGAGCATGATTTGAAAATACGAATGGAAGAAGATCGCTTCATGAGTATGGAACTCAGCAGCTTGCCCGAGCATCAGCGTAATTATTTCATGCGTAGACTTCATGGAATCATGCAAAGAGGAGGTTACATGTAGTGTTATTTTATACGAATGTTGTTATTATATGTTTTGCAATATCCATTGTATCTTGCTTATTATCAATTCTGTATTTGCATTGTGTTTCAATATATATGAATATCTTTCTATTTTAGCTTAAAATATTAAAGAGTATCAACGTTGTAGATTACTAGTAGTTCGATACATTAAGACTGATTCTAAACTGAACATTAAGGCTGATTCTAAATTGAACATTAGAATACATATTTTTCTTACTTTCCTACTCTAATGTTAAAATAAAATGATACATATAATTTTTCTACAAGTCATTTCCATATTCGTTCCAAACGTACTCGACCAAATCTTGTCGTTGTGCATGATGTTTTTATCTATCATGTAGTTCGACATTGCGTGCTAACCTTATTGCACTTGGTGAACCTGTAGTTCTGTTAGATACGCTGAAGCTAGAGTCTGCACATTGTGTAATATCCTGAATTTTCATTTAATGAGAAATGTTGATTTTTATGTGTTGTGCACGTACAAATTTTGTATGCATATTTTCTTAAAAAATTATCTTTTATAACATGGACAATTATTTCTTTCTTTCTCTTTATTTTTCTAAAAAGCCAATTTTATAAAGCCTGAATTTGTTTTCTTATTTGTAAGCCCACCCTAATAATTAAATATTTTATTTAATAGCCCATGAGCCTAAAGCCCCGCAATTTAATTAATCTTTTAATTGTCACAACTTGTTATGTAGACACAATTAGTGGACAATTGATTAATTAAATTTGTACAACTTTTAATAGGAGGTACTAGAAGGGGCACGTGCACACACTAGGGTGTGCTTTGCACACCTTTGGGGAGGTCGGGTTGTGGCCAAGAGAGAGAGGGAGAGTGGGATTGAGTTGAGGGGTAGTTATTGAGTTCATGGAAGTTGCTACAACTTCCCAACTCATCTTGGTCCTTAATCTCTAACTCCTTGATTAATCCTAGCCATCTATTCCCACCCTAAAAGTGTATAAATACCCTTAGCTTTTCTTCTCATTATTGCACTAAACATTTGCTAGGAAAGAAGAGAAAAGAAAAGGATAAAAGAGCAAAAGATTGAGGAAATTTGTGAGCAAAAGACTAGAATGTGAAATCTTTGTGTGTGTTCCAACCAAAAGGAGGACGGCCATCACCATCAAGCACAAGGGAGCTCAGGTTGCACCAAGGAGCAAGGAGAAGGAGCATTTTGCAATACATTCTAGGAGGAGAAGGCTACTTTCTTACATTCTAGGAGCTTTCAATTCGTTTTCTTCAAATAGGTCGGTGTTTCTCATGACTTCTAAATCAAGATACCATGCTAGGAGTGTTTTGATGAAATTATTAGAGAACAACTAGTTGAGATTTGACTCATGTTGCTTAATTAGTGATGAGATGATAATGTTTGTAAAATGATTATTATTGGGCTATGTGTGAATTACAATGCTAAAAACTATCATGTTTACCATGCTAAATAATTAAGAATCATGTTATGTGAAAATCTATGCCTATGAGACAAAATTGAATGGTTCATGTGAAATTGAATTGGTTAATTATAAGCAATTTCATTGTAGCAAGGAAGGAAATTTTGGTGTTCTAAATTAGTGTGATTGGCTAATAAATAAAGGAATGAAGAGATAGAATATTTTTGTAGAAATCTATACTTCAAATTGTGTGCAAATGTGGTTGTTCTAAATGTCAAAATTATGGACATTAGAATGCAAAAATGAGATAAGAAATGCATGTTTTATTAGTGAATAATAACTTTAAAAATACTGATTTACTGTAGTTGTATACATATTATAATCTGGAAAAATTGAGTTCAAAAAGAGTAGAAAAATAAACCAAAATCGTTTTTGAAAAAAATTGACAAACTAGAGATGAACAGAGAGTAGGAACAAAACCATTAAAACCCCCATTCTGGATGACTTGGTCGCTTAGACCAGTTGGTCGGTAGGTGTGTTGGGCGCTGACTGTAGCGTGGGCTACTCTTGGTTGCGGGTACAGGTCCTGAGCTCTGCCCTTTTGTTTCGATTTCGAATAAAACCCAAAATCCGAACCCTAAGATACTTAAGTATTGTTTCCTTTTACCTATCGCGTGTGCACCGTAGCACAGTTGGCTTGCGGTTGCGGTTGTTTTCCTTCAGGTTGCGGGTTCGATTCATGGTCTCGACCTGTATATAAAAATTGATTTTTTTGAGTTTAAAACAGATTCTTAGCTTCAAAAAATTTGGAAAATTAGTGTTAATTATTCTAAAATCATGTAGAACTCATGAAAATATATGGGAACTATTTGACTAAAATAACATTGAGTTAGAAGTGAAATTGTATCAAAATAACTATTGAAACCTACCTTTGGAAAATTATAAAAGGGATTTATTTTTATGAGAAATTATGTTAAGTGATAAAGAAGAATTTTTGAATGAAAGGAAAGCTAATTGTGTTTTCTATGGACTATGATTGTTAAATTGAATTGGTTTATGTATGAAAAATATGACTTTGTGGCTTTTGAGTAAATAAATTAAATAAACATTAGTATGAGAATCAAATGAAATTATTATTGATTAAAATGAGATACATGAATTGCAATTGTATTTTTTCATAGAAAAAAATGGGAATTGTGTTAATTGTAAAAGAGAACTTATGAGTATGAAAAAATTGATATTGCAATTATGAGTTGAAATTAAGAACTAGGGTGTAGTTAAACCTCACACCGGCAAAATGAAAGAAAAGTTGAAATGATATTTGAAATGAAAAGACCAAGATTTGGGTCATGTGAAACAAATGAATAAGACCGGTATAGTAGGAGTGCTAACCCTAAGAGATTAATTTTGTTCATAATTCAATTAAATTAAGGACTAGTTACATAGTGAAGATGTGAAGAAAGTAAGAGAAAAATATTGAATATGAGGGCCATTGGATTGGCGGCGTGAGAGTATTCACAGGATGTCCCACGATGCGTCATGAGTAGGATGTGGATACTACTCCAGAGTACCGTCCTGGTGACGATGCTCGTGGGGTGTTTGGCGATTGCAGGTGGTGTCATGTCTATGGTAGGAGGTGAATTACCACAGGATGCCTGCATGATGAGTCATGTGTCAGTGCGTTAGGATTCTCTCCAGGGCACCCAGACATGAGTTCGTAGTTCGTAGAACATCTAGGATACTTACCGTAGTTACAGTAGTAGATTAAATCATGGCGAGGATTGAACCCTACAAGATGAAGAACGGTTAAGGGCTTGCCCTCGGACCTATATAGTATGGGTTGCATAGACTCTGAACAAGTGCGCATTAGTGTCATATAAAGTAAATAGTTGCATTAAGGACTAAGTGCACTTTCACCACACGATATCAATAGGATAGTCCCCTTAGCTGTGTTTGTGAACAAGTTTGTGATTTGTTAAGTATTGAGAATCGTTATACTGTTTCGGCATAGAGAGGATAGCCGTGTATAATATTTCGTCTGTTGTAAGCAACTGGCGCGCTCACAGTTTTTATGCAGGGTAAAGTGATTAACAAGAATAAAGAATGGATGCTGATTAAAGAATGGTCCAAGTGTTGTACATTTCAATTCATGTAAATTATTATAAATTGCTTCCGCTATAAATATGTAATGTAAGTGTAAACTCTGATGTAACAAAAATTTTTATTTCCTTGTAAAGTTGTACGAAAGAAGTGTAAAGATCCTGTGAAACTTCGAATTCAGTATGTTTTTGAATTCGGGGTATTACACATTGGTCGTAGGAATAATCTTGAAGTCCATCCTCTCATTCATCCTCAAGTATCATACTGTGTAAAATAATACATATATTCATTATATAAGATAGACTATCAGCATCCCAGAATCGTGCCGGATCTCTTACTATCGCAAATCTTTCCTGTAAGACCCCAAATGCGTGTTCAACATCCTTTCTTGCAGCCTCTTGCATTTGGAAAAAATTTCTTTTCTTTTGTATATCCGGTGCCGAGTTTGGATTGACTATAGTAGCCAACGGGGGGTATATACCATCAGCTAAATAGTATCCCATGTCGTAGTTGTGATTGTTGACAGTGAAATTTGCTGGAGGTGCAGAACCATCAACAAGATCATTGAATAATGCAGACCGTTTGAGTACGTTCAGATCATTATTGCATCCTGGAATTCCGAAAAAAGAATGCCAGAACCAAAGGTCATAAGATGTCACTGCTTCTAGAATAATGGTTGGCTCCCGGAAGTGACATGTATACTGGCTGTGCCATGCTGCAGGACAATTTTTCCAAGCCCAATGCATGCAATCAACACTACCTAACATTCCTGGAAAACTGTGAGATTTATTTTCTTCAAGAACTCTCTGAATATCATTGTGTCACGCCCCGCTTTCCAAATGAGAATACGGAATACAGATACGTGACTAAGCCCAGTGAATGATTTTCATCATTCATAAGCTGTCAGGATCTTTACAACATTTTACAGGAATAATCATAGTAGGAAGCAAGAGAAGTCAACCACGCATGCATATATGAATCAATATACCAACAGGAATTTACTTAAAACAAAATTTAATAATATCAAATAAACCAGATCTGAACAAGTTAATAATCCTGGGTCACATTACCCAATACAAATAATCCAAGTAAGAGATACAATTATTCAATATAAGCAACATAAAATAATGATAATAATAGCAAACTCAAGCATCTAAAATCTCAGATGACCTACTCCATCTGGCAGTTGATCACCATAATCTGCAATTTAATAAATTCCAGGAAGAGAAAAAGAAAATAAAACTCCCGTCAATGCAAGTTACTGGCCGCTTGTAGTGCAGGCACAAGTACAGGAAAAGAAAAACAAATATAGAGCAACAGCGGAAACAACATAGCATGGAATAGGCATGTCAACAAAGCAGAATAATTAACATGAATCAGGAAACAAAATGAAGTAACATGGTATACTAACAGGTACAGGTAACATGTATCCAGTGTCAAGCAAGCAGGTAAACAGGTAACATGTATCCAGTGTCAAGCAAGCAGGTGAACAGGTAACAGATGAACAGGTTAACAGGTGTCAAGTAGCATGTATAGGCATCATGTAACAGGTAAGCATGTAACAGGTATCAAGTAAGTCAAGTCTTATATTAGTACTATCTAGGTAGCACTTCATGCGTCCCAGGTTTTTACCACATGATTGCTACATACATGCAAATTACGTTTAGGCCTAGTAGTTGTTTTCTATAGGGCTGTGTACTCAGGCATCAGGTAACAGGTAGCAGGAACAGGTTCATGAATCAAATAGTAAACAGGTACACGAACCAATGGGTTCATGCATCAATAGGTTCATGAATCAACAGGTAACAGGTACACGAACCAATAGGTCCATGCATCAACAGATAACAGGTACTCGAACCAACAGGTCCATGCATCAACAGGTAACAGGTACACGAACCAAAAGATCCATGCATCAAACCATAAAGTACAACAGGTTCACGAATCCAAAAATTCATGAATCAAACATAAAGTACAACAGGTTCATGTATCAACATGAATCAAATATAAAATGGAAAACACGGGCCCCCTTCCGAGTACAAATACCTATATTGTCCACTACTAAGGTCTTTCCCTTAACCCCAGCTTGATTACTTGTTATTATTATTAAACAGGCATATACTGTAATACCCTGAATTTTTATTAAATAAGAAATTGTTGATTTTACATGTTGTGCACGTACACATTTTTGTATAAATATTTTTTTATATATAAAATGATTTTTTATAACATGAACAAATAATTATTTTCTTTTCTTCTCTTTATTTTTAAGCCCATTTTTAAAAGCCTGAGCTTATTTTTCTAAATTAAGCCCAACCTAATAAATTAAATATTTTATTTTGACCCATGAGTCTAAAGAAGCCCATAAATTAATTACTCTTTTAATTACCTTAACTTGTCATGTAGACATATTTTGTAGACAATTAATTAATTTATAATGTACAACTTTTATTAGGGGACATTAATTGGGACATGTGCATGCACGTGTGTGTGCATTGCACACCCAAGGGGGCCGGATTATGCATGGAGAGGAGTGGGGGAGTGGAGTTGTGTGGATGGGTGGTTATTTGCTCATGGGTGGTTGCTACAACTTCCCATTGTATCCTAGCCATTGATCTACAACCATCTTATGCAATCCTAGCCCTCCATTTCACCCTAAAACTAGTATAAATACCCCTCTCTTTTATGCATACAACACTAAGAATTTTTGTAAAGAAAGAAAGAAATATATAGGGGAGTAAAAGATTGAGAAGCATTGGTAAAAGATTAGTGAGTGTACTTTTGTGTGTGTGTTCCAAACTAGAGGAGGCCGGCTAGCATCTAACGAGCTTGGAGAGGCTCGGGTTTCAAATCAAGCATCGAGGAGGAGAAGGTACTTGCAATACACTCTAAGAGGAGAATGCCACTTTCTTGCATTCTAGGAGCATTCAATTTTTGTTTCTCCAAGTAGGTGGGTGTTTTTCATACTTCTAGATCTAGATACCATGTTAGGGATGACTTGATGAAATTATTATGAAGCAACTAGTCGAAATTGGAACGATGTTTGTTTAGAGATGGAATGGTAACTTAGAGAATGTTTGATAGAATGATTGCTAATGGATGAATTGTGAATTGAAGTGCTAGAAATCACCATATTGTCATGCTACATGTTCTAAATTGAATTCTATGATGAAATTTGTACTTATGAGACAACTAGTTGAATTAAATGCTTTATGTGTAATTGATTGCTTAAAATAAAGTTTCCTTGTTGT
Source organism: Hemerocallis citrina (assembly GCA_017893485.1). NCBI lineage: Eukaryota > Viridiplantae > Streptophyta > Magnoliopsida > Asparagales > Asphodelaceae > Hemerocallis > Hemerocallis citrina. The sequence goes on along the minus strand of CM030361.1, from coordinate 235,963,027 downwards.
AGAAAGATGAGAAAATTGTATCTTAATTATTGTAGGTTGTTAATGAGTAAAAGAACAAGGGAATATAGTAGTTGTGAAAATTTTAACTCTAAATTATAAAGAAATATGATGTTTGTTCTCAATGTCGAAATTATGGACATAGTACATAAAGTAGGACCAAAATACATGTTTTATAAAGTAAATAATGGTTATAAAAACACTGGTTTACTGTAAATTCGTGTTTGGTAAAATCTGGAGATTTTTGCTTTCAAAAGAGAAGAAAAAGAAACAAAATCGTTTTGAGAATTATAAATTTTAGAAATGAACAGAGAGCTGGGTAATAAACAACCCAATGCTTTTTGAGACAATCTGGTCCCTTAGACCAAGTGGTTAGCAGTGCGGTGGCATTTACTGTAGTTGTGAACAGACCTAGTGGTCTCTAGGTTCGAAACCCAAGCCCTGTCTTTTAATTTCAGTTTTTTGAAAATAAAAACCTAAATCCGAGAACAAAGCTTATCTCATTAAAACCCCCTTCACATATCGCATAAGCACCTTAGCCCATTTGGCTTGCGATGGCTGTTGACTTAGCCCAGGTCGCAGGTTCGAATCTGGCTTTTGGCAAATTTGAACATTTTTTTTTTAATTTTTGAGTTTAAAATCAAATTTTTGACTTTTAAAAATCCCAAAAAATACTACAATTATTCTAAAAATATGTAGATCTTGTGAAAAATATTTGAACACTATTTATACAAAATAAAAATGAGTTAGAGGTAAAAATTGGGTAGAATTCCATAGAAATTTGTATTTTTTTTAATTATAAAAGTAATCTATTTTATGAGAAATTATACTAAGTGATAGAGGATAATTTTTGAAAGAAAGAAAATTCAAATGTGTTGTCTACGAACTCTCATTGTTAAATCAAGTATTGTTTATGAATGAAAATATGACTTTGTGACCTTTGAATTAAATAAATGAAATGAACATTAGTATGAGAATCAAATGAAATTAGCATTGATTAAAATAAGATTAATAAAGATATGTAGAAGGAATAAACTATTGAGTATGACATGTTGAATTTATTTGTTATGCATGATATTGCACATAAAATTGAAATTGAATGACTTGATGAATTTATGAAAGAACATGAATATACAAGTGCTATGAACATGAAATAAAATTATTGTTAATCATGAAAAAGAGAACTTATGAGTATGAAAAACTTAATGTTGTAATTATGAGTTGAAATTAAGAACTAGGGTGTAGCTAAGCCTTATACCGGCAATAAAAGAAATGTTGAGATGAAATTTGAAATGAAAAGACCAAGAGTTGGGTCATGTGAAATGAATGAATAAGCCCGGTATAGTGGGAATGCTAACCCTAAGGGATTGATTTTGTTCATGATTCAATTAAAATAAGGATTAGATACATAGTGAAGATGTGATGAAAGTAAGAGAAAAACATTGAGTATGAGGGCCATTGGATTGGCAGCGTGAGAGTATTCACAGGATGTCCCATGATGCGTCATGAGTAGGACGTGGATACTGCTCCAGAATATTGTCCCGGTGGCGACGCTCGTGGGGTGTTTGGTGACTGCGGGTGGTGTCATGTCTATGGTAGGAGGTGAATTACCACAGGATGCCTGCATGATGAGTCATGTGTTAAGGGCTTATCCTCGGACCTATGTTGTATGGGCTGCATAGACTCTGAACAAGTGCGCATTAGTGTCATATAACAGAAATAATTGCATTAAGGACTAAGTGCACATTCACAACGCGCCATCAATAGGATAGTCCCTTTAGCTTTGTTTGTGATCAAGTTTGTGGTTTGTTAAGTATTGAGAATCGTTATACTGTTTCGGCATAGAGAGAATGGCCGTGTATAATATTTCGTTAGTTGAATGAACTGACGTATCCACAGTTTTTATGCAGGGTAAAGCCCATGAAAAAGTCTAAAGAAGACTTGATGCTTAAAGATTATTCAACTATTGTACTTCATTCTTTGTTGTAAAATATGCTTCCGCTGTATAAATGTTAAAGTAAATATAACTATGATATAAAGTAAAGTTTCATTTCCTTGTAAAATTGTAAGAAGAGAAGTGAAAAGATCCTGTGGAACTCGAATTCAGTTGTATTTGGGATTCGAGGTGTTACATATAAGTGCACAAAACAGAACAAGAATAACATGGCATGATCAAGTAACTGGTTCAGGTTGGAAGATAAACATGCACAGATGACAGACAACACATAACAAGGTAGAACAACGAAAATTCTAGTTCAGGACAACAAGATAGTACTGCACTAAATCTGGGATTCCCGTTGCTATAAGTGTGCAAACCTGGATCCGTCAGAAAATATCGAAAATAGACTCTCGGAAGAATCTAGCAAATATATATAATTCATATGGTATTTCACAAAAACAAGTCTTAAAACAGAATTGTATCCAGAAAACATGTTCAGCCAGAAATCAGAAGTTTGTATTCTTAAACCGAAAAATAGCATAAAAACTCACTGACTAAATCCACAAAAAATCTGGGGTATTCCCTAGTATGTTTAGAATCAGAATATAAAGTTTCATAATTTTCCAACATAGATAGAATAGTCCACTAAAATCAGAAAGCAACAAGATACAGCAGTTTTGTAAATATGGAATCATAAATACTGCAGTACTAAAACAGCAATATTTTACAAAATATAAATCAAAATCCAAATCCGTCAAATCAGTGGTAAAATAGATACAGTAGGCTAAAATTCATATTCACAAATATTTTATAGAAAGCAATTAGAATCAGGTCGAAATTAAGGTTCTAAACTGAATAGTATGAAAATTCTGCATGTATAGTAATTGTTCACAAGCACAAAATGGTTTATAAAAGTTATCAATTAAATCCATAAAAATTAGGGGTAAATTCCAATCAAGTCTAGTTGTAACCAGCAAAATATTGAATCAAAATATTATCTTTAGCATCAATAGAAAAATAATTAACCATACAAAATTCATATAAAACTGGATCTGGAATTTTAAACACATATGTAGTAAAATAGTCATAACTCGCAACTCATAAATCAAAACTGAGATCTGTCAGAAAATCTAGAAAGTAGACAGAATTCTCTATAATTTATATTCACAAAATATTTTCATATACCGACCTTAATAGGGTCAAAAATACTGAACAAAAATGGGGTAACGACAAGGACAGAATTACTCTTCATGCATAAAATCATCCAAATCATACGAAACACATCCAAATCATAACAAAGTGTTAAATAGGGTATACTAGATGTCCAAGCAACATGGTATAGGATATTTTGCAAGTCTACTACGAGTTGTACTACTCCTAACACAATTAAGCATACATGATCATACAACACTTCCTAATCTACAAACAATATGCTTGCATACATCAAGAATTGGTTATCCCTAAGTTATTTCATGTCATGTGTGTAATGAGGCAACTATGGGCAGGTCAACAAAATAGAGACAAGATATAACAGGGGTTTTGCACAAGAATTGTCTCTAAAACATAACTACACTACAGGCGGTATTTAGTACTTGTATTACAGAAAGAAAAGAATACAAGTTACTTGCATGAGAGACGGCGATAGAAACGACGATGCAAAGAGAATAACGGGAACGAATTCCCAGGCAACGAACTCAACGAACGAACTCACGAACGAGATGATCACGAACAAGATGAACAACCGATCGCGAACAAGATGAAGACGATCGAGATCAAATCAGATCAGATGATCACGATCCAAGAGCTGATGATGATCACGATCATATCAAATCAGATCGAACGGTCCAGATCAAGAGATCAAGATCACAATCATGATGGGGATCGGACGACCAAGGATCCACTTGATCAAAACTTGATCAAACAGTAACCACCAACAATGGCTTCGGCTTGGCTTGACGACGGGGGATGATGACGGCAGATGGCAGGGCATGGGCGGTTGTTGTTGCTGGCGGCGGCTGTTGTTGTTGTCAGTCGTCGGAGGAGCACGGCAGTCGGGAGAGGAGCATGGTAGTCGAGAGAGGAGCACGGGGAGACGGGAGGTGCTGCGGTGCAGGACAGAGCAGGGGGCGGCTCTGCAGGAGGCGCGTCGGGGTCACTGGCTGAGGTGGCTGCACGATAGGAGGAGGGAGAGACACCGGGAGGGTGTTGGGCTCGCGACAGGGAGGCATCGTTGCTCTCTGGCGGTGGGGTGCTGAAGTTCGGCGCTGCAGGAGGAGCGAAAGTTGATTGATTTAAATTTGTCGTTATACATTCAAATAAGACTTATAATCAGATAAAACAATCATTACACAATACCAACAAGCAAAGTGGTCACAAATTGAAATTTCCTTAATAGAGACTATTCATATACAATTCTTGGAATAAGAGAGATCATTGCATACAAGTCTCCGTAAAACAACAAAAGATAAAATCTACTCCTCGTTAGCAAACTGTGTGCATGGAACAAATTCAGGTGCCGAATTCAAACGTGAAGATGAAGATCGATCCCTATAAATACTTCTCCTGACAAAAAAAACCTGAGGAATTGATTCTTTCAAAATTGTGTCTTTCATAATGAATCGCCTTAATTGAGCATTAGTATAAGTCAACTCCAGATAACCTTGGTGTAACTCCCATGTAAATCGTAGTGTTATATTAATATACTAAATTAATTTGAAATAAAGATGCACAAAATGATGATTATATGCTCACATGTGACATTACACCACGAGGTAGAAAATTGACAGGTGCCTCTTTAATATTCCTCATAACTGTACCACCTGAATAAATTAGAACCTCAACTACGCATTCGAGGCATTCTGGAAGATTCGACGTCGGAGGTTGTGCAGTGTACTCCATCGGGGCCCAAAACGGGGGAGATGGAAAGGGCAATTGAGTGGTAGGATCACTGATGCTAGCTGGACCTATAAAATTGATATTTGTAGCATGCGAAAGAGTCGGAATTATAGCACCTATTGATATCTTAGCTCAATATTGATCGTATATGTTTTGTGGTACAGGCCGGACCAGTACTGTTGCATTAATAGGCGGACAGAAATCTTGCGGCGATATACGAGGCACAAAAGATGGTGGGTCGACTGGGATAGTAATAATCTCCGATATTTGACGATAACAACGATCACCAAGATACCATATACCCTATAATGTAAACATGTTTATAACAAAACAGAAAAGTTGTTTTACACTAAGCATAAAGAAATATTTGTCACGAACACAATAAGATATATGGAAAATAATACCTACGAGCAATACTGAAAGATAACTCGATGACAAGACAAAATGTTTGCAAGCCCATTATCACCCTTGAATTCGTGAGATGATCCTGAATAAGGCTGCCAGATGATAGATGCAGACGAACCCATCTCCAACTGATGTCTTGCGATAGAAATATTATACCTAACTTGGTTTGTTATATTTGTCTCCAATTTATCTTTGTTCCAACATGTGATTCTGGGCCATTTATCTGCGAGATGTTCCGTTCTTGCAGTTATTGGAGCACATATATGTGTGTATTCATAAGCCGAAATAGATCAAAGAATTCCATTAGTTTCCAAGTAAATACAACCAGTCATGTATCTATTAGTTTAATAAGTATCAATTGAAACATTATCTGTTACCTCTAGTACTTGCCATGGCCCGTTGAAAGACTTCACTTTAACTCTGCTATAAGAATCTAGAGACATATATAGCAGGGCCATTGCTTGACCACCCCAATCATATGTACCCATTTTTTGAAGATCTTCAGTGCTACAAGCCAACCAGATCTTATAACGCAAGCAGCGTTGGAGAAAAGAAACTCACAAAGGAAGAACATGAAGAATGCTCTTGCAATCTTCAATGCTAGATTATTATCCTCTTGAGCTGCCTCGATTACACTGATTTCAAAATACTTCTTCATGAAGGAAGAGCATATTCCTTGAGATTTCTAATCAGCTTCAGTAATCTCAGGGAAAATGCGAGCTTGTACAACTTCGAAGGGGTAAGCATCGTCGTTACACGAAGGTACTTAACCGGATCCGATAGATAAACCCGCTAGCATTATCCAATCTAGGATGTTCTTCCATCTGATTATTTTATTATTTTTAAGCCAAATTTAGCTCCAAACGATAGCAGCGAAACTTTTCTATTGCTATTTACAATTGTCAAATTCTTATATTTTAGGATCGACGATAGTGGATGCTCTAATAAGCAAAATTCAGCAGCACATGGAAGGTGAAACAATGTACATTTATTTAAGGGACCCTTTACAGTGCTTCTGATGCTTTGATGGTTGGTGATGTTGCAGCTGTTACTGATCCTATCATGTTGATGTGCTTCTGTCTTTGGATTTGATGATCTAAGCTGTTGCAAGGATACTATCTGTTGAACTAGTTTTATCTTTGATGCTAGGTTTTGTTTTGTTATACTTTGATTTCTGCTGTGACTAAGCCGTGTTTAGGAACATGAGCTTTCACGCCCCGCTTCCCAAAATATGGAATACGAGTACGTAACGTAGGCCCAGCGAATAATGTAAACACCATCCATAAGCTATACCAGACTAACTCAGCAATATGAACAATAACACAACCACGCAAGAAAGATATAATCACATGAATCAAAGATAAACTTCAATAATAATGAAATAATCCAAATAATATCCAACACAATATCCAACATCTGGGAAATAAACATAAATGAAGGGGAACATAAGCCCAAAACAAAGTATAATTTCAAGACAATGTTCAAAGAAATAAAACCAGCAACAAAATAAACTAAGCAGCTCAATCTTTAGTTCCATCTTCTAGAATCGTTGCTCACCAATTTCTGCTGGTATAGATCCTCCAATACCTGCAAATTCTTGATCTAAAAAGAAAGAAAATAATGTCTTTAGAGCAATTCGTGGACAGCAAGTAGAGGGAAACAGAGAATAATTGAACATGATATATCAAAGAAAAAGGACGGGATCAAAGTCAATAACAAAAGCAAAGATAGGCAATAATATCAAAGGTCTATATTTAACCATGCATGCAATGAATGATGTCAATTTAAATTCTATCTTGATGACGATATACGGGATCAATCATGAAGTGTCAAATACAGTTTATTAATTATTTTATTAATCTATCTAATGCACGTACTACTGCGTCCCATCTGTTCCATACCACAGTTTAAGTGCAAGCACACAGTGAACGTTTTAGAATGATAGTGAATTCACGGATCGTGTACTCAGTAACAAGATGACAAGTTATCATGACAATGTGATCACACAATGACAAGTAATTCTCCACCTTCCAAGTAATAAATCAGGCAAGCAAGAAGGTCTTTACCGAGTATATTTTCCGATTGTTCACTACCAAATCATCCCATAATACCCCGGCTTGTTAATAGTTTATTTTCATCCTATGTAAGCATGCAAGAAGGTGTCAATATTTTATGATGCTAGGTGTGACTAATTCAACTCGTTACAGACAAATCAATAAGCAACCATATTAATTATACACAAATTACACAATCTGGACAGTTGTACAAAAACACAGACTACCGCTACTACAGAAAAGCAAATCTGGATCCTTCAGAAATTCTAGAAATAGACTCTCTGTCGGTTCTAGCAAATATATATATGAAATATAAAAGTTACAGAAACTAGGATGAAAACTCTATTCTTTTCAGATTTTATATTCAGGCAGCAAGTTGTAAATTGTATAAACACATATGGAACAGATCAGAAAACTCATCAATTAAATCTATAAAAATTCAGGGTGATTCCTACACATGTCTAGTCTCAGCCAAATTTATTTCATATTTTTATTTTACTGTTAACATGTCCAATTTAATTATGAAACAGGATGATATACATGAATTTGTGAATCTGAAAACTCTGACACAGATGTACTAAAATACTGATATCTAACAGAGTATAACTCGGAATTCAGATCCGTTAAAAGTTCTGGAAAATAGATTCATGGGGTTATAATTCATGTTCATAAAATTATTTCAAATTACAACAGCAACAAGGTCGAAAATCTGATATAAAAAGGAACAAACAGCAGAAATAGGCAACAATTTAACCATACAACCATATAGTTCATGTTACTTAATAATCAAAGGGATGTTAGATGTTTAACATACATAATTCCAGTTTTAAGATGCAATTTCACAGGCATGGTAATCAATTCATCAAATCAAATTCAATCTAATGTATGCAATTCATCAACAATTCTTTAGCATGGATCTAGTTATTTTTCATATAATTGTGCATATGCAAAATTCAAGAGGGACTAGGTTTTAGATCAAAGATGTGGGCACGATGTTAAGAATATATCGGGTTAGCTCATGTAAACCCTCAATATACTTTTCAAATACCAGTACAATGAAAAGGACTGGATCTACTTGCAGAGATCAAAGGAATCTTGAACAAAACAAATAACTAGTTCAAAAAGAGACTTGCCTTTTAATTAGTAGATTCAAATATATAGAATAACGGGATGAGAATCTCGGGAGACGAACCACGATCACGAAAATACGTGCGAGCCCGTGCAAACACACACACAAAACAGCAACTCAAGCCCACACAAAATAGCAACCACAGCAAGCCCAACCACGGATCCCTTACACCAAAACACCAGACAGCGAAACGAACCCCTCTCTCGCCGAACAGCAAACATGGCAACGAGAGAGGAAGAAGAGCAGCGATGGGGACTGCGGCGACTGTAGCGACTGGCACAATGGTGGACGACGTGGCGCTCACGGCGAGGAGCGACGTAGCGGCGATCGTCGGCGAGGGGACTCGATGCTCTGTTTCTTCACCAAAATAGAGGTGGGTGGAGGAACAGGGCTTCGGCCGAGATGGGAAGGAGAGCGGCACAGGACGTCGACGGGGTGGTCGACGGTTGCGGGGCGTCAACGTGAAGGGGATGGCAGTGAGCGGGGATTGGATGAGAGGGCGGCAGCGTCGTGGGTTGATGATGAGTGGATGGGTTCGGAGGTTGAGGAGACGACGGGGATGGCGACGGAAGGGTGAGAGATCGAAGGTGGTCGAAGAGATGGACGTAGATGGTTTGGGCGGTTAGCGATGGGACGATTGAAGCGAAACAGAGAAGGGAAGGAAGAGAGCGGGATGAAGAGAGAGAAAGTAGCGGCGGTAGGGGAGAGAGAGGTGGATTATTATAATTAGGGTTTTAATTATAGGGTATTTACATGAGATTAAGGAGTTGGGGTTTTGGGTTGCGGGTTAATGGGTTTATGGTACAGGTTTAGGTTCCAAAAAGAGATGAATAAATATAAATCGAAGAGATGAACACATAGCGGAACAATTCAAACTCAAAACATGAAGAGCAAAAATTTGCAATGAGCCAAAAAAATAGAAGAAAATAGCACGGAATGATCAAAAGGGAATAAAAGAACCCAAGAAAAGCAAATTTCTCTTATTAAAAGAAATCAAATACAATAATCAAGAAAAGAAAAAATAAAATACAATAAAAATCCAAAATAGAAAAATAGGGGTTACATGAGCTTACTTTGGCTGGATGTTTTGTAATTAACTCGACTGTTTTGCTATATAAATGTGTATATTCATTCATATTTTCCATTTATTTGGTTAATGCTGTGTACGGTTGTTGGAATCCTGAAGTATTCGATTATACAAAAGTTGTAAATAACCGTTACAAAAATGTAATCAGATTGTTGTTTTTTTATCAATCATGAAGAGTTATTTAAGTTCATAACTTGATTTATAGATACTGAGACTGAGAAAAATGCTGGTTATGTTTGCAAAAGATTGCTAATGAATCTATTAATTTTTCATCACATTTGCAAGCTCAATGGACAATCAGTTGAATAGTACATTTTTCATTTCACATTATGAGTTGATGCCCAGTATCCTTGCATATTTTGTAATTAACTCGACTGTTTTGCTATATAAATGTGTATATTCATTCATATTTTCCATTTATTTGGTTAATGCTGTGTACGGTTGTTGGAATCCTGAAGTATTGGATTATACAAAAGTTGTAAATAACCGTTACAAAAATGTAATCAGATTGTTGTTTCTTTATCAATCATGAAGAGTTATTTAAGTTAATAACTTGATTGATAGATACTGAGACTGAGAAAAATGCTGGTTATGTTTGCAAAAGATTGCTAATGAATCTATTAATTTTTCATCACATTTGCAAGCTCAATGGACAATCAGTTAAATAGTACATTTTTCATTTCACATTATGAGTTGATGCCCAGTATCCTTGCATAAATTCATAATCGGAAACTTGATTTGAGACATGAAACATAAACCCTTGAAACCACAATCCTCTAATGCCGAAGGCTGACAAACTTTTTTTGTCAAGGAATCCTCAAAGATTACAAATAGGAGCAAAAAACTAAAGCATAAAAGATACTTTACTAACATTTCAGTAAAACTTCATGTTGTATTTCTCAATAATATCTAGAGATACATTTTTTTTATATCAAATATCATACTATAGGCTTAAAAGTACAAAATTCCATCCTTGCCAAATAAAGAACTTTGAGCTAAATGATTGTAAAATTCTGAGCTACTCTGATTTAGTGAACTTCCGAATAACAATGGCAAAGCCCACTATCATGATAGGCACAAGCAGCTGACGCAGTTTGAATATAGAGTCAGGATTGTTACTGGAGTTTGATTACTGGATGAGGATGTCTTACAAAAAATATATTCCATATACCTCCATATTCTCATTCACATATACTCATTTACATCAAGAATTCACATTTAATCTTAACTTCTCGAAACATATAGATTCAACAGTATCACTCTGCCTCTTCTCAGTTGCTGTAGCACATCTCAAAATCATCAAAAGAGCTGAAACTCATAAAACTTTCAAAGGCATAAACAGTTAAAAGTGTGATGTTATAATAGGGGATAAATTTAAATTATCAAAGATACAAGAAATACAATTCTAAATACAACTGTATGGCTCAACATCAAACTAACTTTCTTTGCTATCTAGGTTCATAACTATTTGAATATCACATTTCATGAACTTTAGAAAAATCTCCGAGGAAAGTATAGTGAATGCATCACCAATAGTGTAATATACCATGTCAAAACCAATCTCATATTCAGAGAAGCAATGTCAAAACCAATGCCATATTCAGAGTAGCAGCAGAAGTATAATTCTAGATGTCAAAACCAAGTGCAAAACTAAAAGAGACCCAAATTAAGTTCATCATTGCCCAGATTCAGAACATCTTCAATCACTAAAATATGAATGAGTTCATCTTTAGTCCAGATGAGTGTGAATATCATCACAGCCATAATAGTGTGAATATCATAATATTGGGTTAAATGACTAATAGTGTGAATATCATCACAGACATAACCAAAATATTGAGTTCAAATCATGACATTAAAACCAATATTTCATCTTTAGCCCAGATTCAGACCCCAAAAAATGCTAGAAGGGTATCAGCATCAAAATCAGCAGTTCAGCTTTAGTCTAATCAGATTCAGTCTACCTGGATCAAAAACAGCAGCAACCAGAAACAACACCTTATGTGATCAATCGTACTCTTCCAAACTCACATCATCAACAAATTCATTAGAAAATTCTTCAGAATCTTCAACTTCATTAGACATATTAGTGCAATGTTGTTCATTGTTACAACTGCTCAAAAGATAAAAAACCAAAAGAAAAGTTAATGGATCATTTTAATCACGGGTATATACAAAATAAAATAGGTTGACATTAAAAAAAAAAAAAGATAAATAACCATTCTACTCTTTTTGGGCAATTTCTTAGATCGTGCCCCGATCCTCGCATGCCTTGTTCTCTCATTAGCTTCCCTCTTTCCACTAGGTCTTCCTTTAGTTTTAGTATGAAGAGGCTCGTGCACCGTGATTTTGGATGGTTTCATCACTTTCTCACCTCCTTCCAATATTTTTTTCATTTAACTCTTCACTTTGTTTACGTTTCAAACAATGTATCTCTTCAATAGTTTTGCACAAGTTATTGCATGTCAATTCATAAATTTCATCAGTAGTGACTTCTTCATTGGCAACTTGATTGGCTAAATGAGTTAGCTCGGTAAAGCGAGAAGCAAACTTTGGGATGTCGACGCCGTCATTACAACTTTCACCTTTAACAACACATTTTCTTTCCACATCTCGGCACCATCTCCTTACAACATATTGCTCCGGCAACTTACTTTGATCAAAGTATTTTAGAAATGCTAGAAGATGTTTACAAGGAATCCCTTTGAACTCAAACATAAGGCACGGGCAACTTTCCATTTGATTAAGTTTGCAATACTTACTAAACTTATTAGATTTGGCCTTTCCACATACTTTAACACAATAAATTTCTTCATACCATGATCTTCAACCAACACTATGTTGTATAATACACTTGAGCAAAGTTCCTCTGGAAATAAGAAAAAAATCCTCAATGTGTACACCTGGGACATTTGCTTCTCCATCGAAAATAAGGCCTTCAATTTTGGTTGCAACTTGAGAGTTCGATGATCTTCTTTGAATTCCTCCTCTCTTTGTCTTGCCAATACTCTTTCAAATTGAAAGACAAACTCATGCAATGAAGTTTTCTTTGTCGTATACTTCTTAAGAAAAGAATTTATTCCCCCACTTCTTTGGCTACTTGACATACCCGCCTAAAAATGTGAATTATTATAAATAGGAACACATTTCAACGCAAGTCATACATCTCATTCAACCATTTATCATCTCCTAAACCATACTTATTAAGGATTGCTTTCCATTATGCTTCAAAATCGGTTATACTTTCAACATCATAAATATTTCCGTAAAAGGATTTATTAAATTCTTTGTCAACGGCCTTTCCCTTCAATTTCTTTGGTACCTTATCTAAAATGTGCCAAATGCAATATCTATGATGCATTTGAGGGAAAACAATTTTGATTGCACCACCAATTCCAAGATCTTGACCTGTCACCATACCTAAAGGGGGATGACCAATTACTTCCAACATCTCTCAAATATCCATACAAAAGAACATGTTTCTTTATTATAAACCAATCCACATCCAAGAAAAACCGATTGCCAATGATAATTAATCCCGACAAAAGCTGCAAATACTAACCCATGACGATTTGTATTGTGTGCTGCATCAAAAGACACCACATCACCAAAATGTTTAGCATTTAGCCTACCAATGACATCCAACCAAAAGCAATGAGTTAAACGATCAATCTCATTGGTCTCATATTTATAGTAGAAAGAAGTTTTTTTGTATTGTTGCAACGCAAAATAATCTGTCAACATTTGTCCATCAAAACCCCATAACTCCTCCCTCAAGTCTCTCTCAACATTACGAATGTCCTTTTCTGTGCATCTAGTTTTATTAAACCCTCCACTACAACTTTTAAAGAAAATCATTTGCTTATGTATAGAAATATTTATATTATTAAATTGATTCATTAGTACCTTCTTTGATTTAGAAACAATACGATTTTCCGGCAACAAGTGCATCCTTCTTGGTGAAGTAAGTCCATGATTATGAACTTCATTAAATTTTGAAATAAACCATAAACCTCTTTCTTTGTGTAATTTCAACTAAATTAATGCATTGCAATTCTTTCTAACACTGCCTCCCCGCCTAACCTTCTGAACTCCTCTAACTTCTGTAACTTCCTCTAACTGCTTCTTTTGCTCCCCGGCTTTTGAACAAACAAAATATTTACTAACAAGCTCCCCTTTTACATATTTTGTTGAGCTATTACGGAAACCCTCCCATAAGTTTTATCAAATTCCTCAGCCTCTTATAAAGAGTTGAAAGTCATATCAACGTGGGGCTTCACGTGGTCATCAACAATTGGGACAAGGGAAATTTGTGACTCGATAATAGGATTATCCATGCATTAACACTTCCTTCTTGGCCTACTATACCTAAAAACAACATATAATTATATAAATTAGACGTAAAAATCGCATAACTGAAGTTGCATTAATCTTTCAAAGGTGGAGCACCTATCCTTCTAAGGTGGAGCACAAAATTAATTAAATCAACCCAAAAATAATCCAATCAACATTATGATTGAAGAACCCTAGATTACTTGCTATTTGATTAAGCCAACATCCTGCGAACAAGTTGGAAGAGAGGGATTCAGAAGAGAAAGGTGGAAGAGAAAGGTGGAGGTAGAGGTGTGAGGGTTGGATTTGGATGAAGCGAATATGGTTTCAATTTGGAGAATCGTGGCAAATCGGAGCTAGGGTTTCGTCGGGTTCGCAATTTGGAGAGTAGCTAGGGTTTCGTCGGATGCGATGAGAGAGAGAGAAAGGTAGAGATGAGAGAGTAGGGGTTGCAATGAGAGCTAGGGTTTTCAATTTGATACTCATCGGGGGTTGGGGCTGCGATGAGAAGGAGAGAGAAGAAGATAGGTAGAAGAAGAGGGTGAGCTGGGAGGGATAGGAAATGACTTAACTACCCCCAAAGTTAAGTGAGAAAAGCGGGAGAAAGGAGAGCAGCACGATTATGATCATGATCGACAATTTAAACAGACGGCTGACGGAGAATTTCTCTACTGATCAGTGAACCAGTTTTGCACATGATATAGCTAAAAATAGAACTAACTCTGGACCATTCCAATCGGGCACGAATCTCAAAGCTCTCGGGGAGAAAACGGTAATTCCTACTACAAACGGGCTCGAATATTGGAGCAGGGTCTTCTCCAAGCCCAATAGCTCGATAATGGGTCTATCTTACTGGGTCAGGGTGACAACCTATTATGAACAAACCCATGATGTGTAAGGAGTAATTCAAATTCGTGATTATCTTTAAAAGGTAGTTTAAACTGCCTCTCTTATCATGAAACGACTCAAACTCTGTCTTTTATCCATAAACACCAGGAAGTAGAGATAATCCTTATCTCGAAACTAATCCCCAAGGTGACTATAAATACCCCTATACCCCCACCATAAACAAGGTAACGAATATTTATCCACAAAAAGCTCTCTCATATTCTTCCTTATTACTGACTTGAGCGTCGGAGGGCCTGTCGCCGGAATCAATCCCGGTGTTTTAGGCATTTTGCAGGTCAGGGGGAAGCGATCGCGATAGTCAACGTCAACAGAAGTCAAAAAGTTAGATTCTTGATTGTTCCACTAAAGAATCCACATCACCTGGTTACTCCCGCACAGAAAAAAGCAGTAATAGGTTGGTATTGTCGTTGGGAACACAGAAAGAAATCCGACTAAAACTTTAACAGAAACTCAAGCTTCCAACATGCCTCTCAAAGGCAAAGGGAAGGCAGCAGCCTCAAGCCGACGAGCCAACCCTCCTTCGTTGCATCCTCTAGAGGTATCCCACCAAGGTAAAGGGAAGGCGGCGGCCTCAGACCGACGAGCCAACCCTCCTCAACCATCGCCTCCCCTAGAAGAACCCCCTCTCGCCATCCAACCACAACAATCAGAACCCCTCCTTCAACTAGCTCCGCCTCCACCTAATATGGCTGCTCTGGGGGGCTCTCGCCGGAGTCACCCCGAACCATCTGCAAAGCCTTTCATCAAAAATAGAGGATTGGTATATACCTCCACTCCTTCTGCACCCCCTCAATTACAACACGACCTCTGTAAAATTATCGTCGATAGCCAACAGGAGAGGAGGTACCCGACCTCCGGAACCATCTCAATGGCGGAAGAGCTCGTAAGGAAGCCTCTCACCCAGGCCATAGGGGGAACAGGAGAAGCCCTACCCCTAGGAGATCCAAATCTAGGGGACCCCCGCGGGAGAAGTCCATCTCCACAAAGGCAAAGGAGGTCTCCGACTCCCAGGGGTCGAAGGGCACGCCAGTCTCCCAGGGATCACAAAAGAAATCCTCCCCGTGAGAGGAGGTACTCGACTAGCAGGACAGCTCCCAGGGCAGGATTCGATAAAGAAATGCCAGCCACCAAGGCAGAGCTCTGAGAGCTCAAGAATGAAATTGTAATATCCCGAACGGATATTATATTTGTATAATTATTATTTTTGAAATTAAAATATTTTAATTGGGAATTACTTGGTTTTTCAAATAAAGATTTATCAGGATATATATACTAGTAAGTATATATAGGTATTGTATCAGTTTTGTGCACTTGTGCAAAATCTTGAAAAATGCATTTTTGAGAAAAATGTCTGAAAAATCCCGGGCAGATACTGAAAATTATAATTTTATTATTATTTTATTTTTATTTTCATAATTGAAATATTTTTGGAGGACATCACTCGGTTTTGTTAATAAACATTATATATGTATATATACTAGTCGGTATACAACTGTTTTGTATCAAATTGATACTGAAATCTTCCGAGCCGGTAATAAAATTATTTTATTTTTATTTCTCAAAATTAAATTATTTTTGTACAGATTTGTTCATTTTCACTAATGAAAAATATTTGTATATTCAGATATATGCACGTATTTGAATCGTGTCGATTCTGTGCAACTGAACAAATCGTGTAGTATGTGATTGTGGGAAATTATAGTTTATTTTTGATCCATCATGATGAGATGGAAGGCTAGGATGGATTAGGACTTCTAAGATTTATTTGCAAAAGAAACATCAATTGTTGTAAGCCACAAGTGTAAATGGATACTTGGACTCATTTCCACCACAAACTCTTCACCATTTCCTTATAAAACACCCCAAACTCCCCCTTTCCATTTTTGGCCGGCCCCAACTTCCCCTAGGGTTAGAAACCCTCTCACTTTGGTGTATTCTCAATCTCTTCTCAATCTCATCCCATTCTTTATCTCCTACTACTACTTCTTCTATTTATTTTAAGTTTAGAAAAAGATTGAGAAAGAAAAAGAAAATAGAGATCAAAAGAAAAGAGGGGTTTTCATGGGTTTTACTTTCATGGATTTCTTGAAGTATTCTTGAGATCAAGAACAAGGAGCAAGGAGGAGGAGGCAAGGCAAGTCCTTCCAACCGATTTTAAAAGGTAGGGGTTTCTCATCTCATGTATTTTTAGTTATTTTAGGGCTATTATGGTTGTATGTTGTAGTATTAAACTAATTTCATGTGTATATGGGTTAGAATAAAGTGTATGCAAAGTCTGAAGTGGTAGAACACAAATTAGAACCATAAAGATTCGGTTTTGGTTGTTGTAGGGTTGATTTTATTTAACTAGGTTAAAGGTGGAATTTTGACCCGAAATTTATGTGGGAGGTTCTCCTAGGTGTTAGTAGCATGGTGTAATTTTTATATATCGGAGTCATTTTGATGGATGAAACAAGCGTTTCCCTCAAAACAGCGAGTCTCAAGTCAAAACGGGGAGCTCACTGTTTTGGGGTTAGCGTCACAGCAGCTTCGAGGGGCTAGAACTTGGGTTTTCTTATGGAATTTGAGGTTTGGACCAACTAGGGAGTTGTAGTAGACGTCATCCTCTTTCCGAATTGATCTCTCGGGTTAAATTTCGATAAACGGAGTAGTTATGCTTTTTACAAAACACAGCAGCCAGATTGCACTGGAAACTTGCTGGTTTGCTTTTTTGATGTTTTAGAGTGTCTTACTGGTTGAATATGAGGTTCAGACCAACTAGGGAGCTGTAGTAGAGACTCTTCTCTTTCCGAATTGACCTCTCAGGTTAAATTTCGATAAGCGGAGTAAGAGTTATGGTCTTGGAAAAATACAGCAACTAGCTGTTTGACAGGGTGCTTGCTGTTTTGGTTCTTTGTCATTTTTGAGGGTTTTCCTTGATGAATCTGAGGTTCGGCCCAACTAATGAGTTGTAGTAGAGACTCTCCCCTTCCCGAATTGACCTCTCGGGTTAAAATTTGATAAGCGTAGCACTGGTTGCTTCTAGGCTGTCGGAAGGCCTTTATGTCGCTTTTTGGGCTTCTCATTGGTAGAATGTCTATTTTAGACTGTTAGTAGATTCTTCTGTTACTTTTAATTATAGAAGATCAAGAGTTGCTAGTAATCACGTTCGGTTGCTTCTAGATTGATTACCTATATGGTTGTTTTCATATGTAGGTTGTTATCTCGTACGAAGCTCTTTAGGCTCGTATGTAGGTATTGTCTTAAATATGTAGGCTATGAGTGGATCTGAGGAGATCTTGTGAAGTCTAGGTTAAGACTTGGTTAATTGTGTCGACAAATTTTTGCACTCTCTCGAAGAGGGACACGTACGGTGCTTTTTCATGTCGAGTTGGAAGCACAGTGGCATGTCTTGCTTGTTTGGTTAGAAGAGGAACACGTACAGTGTTTTTTCATGTCTAGTTGGAAACACAGTGGCATTTCTCGCTTGTTTGGTTAGAAGAGGGACACGTACGGTGCTTATTCATGTCTAGTTGGAAGCACAGTGGCATGTCTCGCTTGTTGGTTAGGGTTAGTGATATCGTTAGGGTAGTAACAGTTACTTAACCATTTTTATCTATAAATTGCCAAAGGGTGAGAGTTGGTGTTAGGGATGATACCCTATAATCCAATCTCTCCTATAGGTTGACACTAGGTGGAGTTATTAGGATGTATTTCCCTGTCAAAGGGATACGGGCGATGCTTTTTCATGACAAGTTGGGAGCACGGGATCTGTATCTTAATTGTTAATTCCTGAATGTGCCATGATAAGAACGGGAGGTTTTCCTAGGGAAATAGACCCTATGATTCCATCAGGTTCTATGCCTTCTCATGATAAATTGAGGGCACGGAAGAAGGTTGACAAGTATCTTGTGGTTCGTGTTGGCTTTTGAGCGAGGTCCGGTTCGCCGGGCAATAGTGAAAAATGGGGACAGCACTATTGTACTGCAGTAGCGGAACTAGACCGTACCTGCAACCTCATTAGTTATGCAGTACGTGTCAGGAATAGGATGGGTACAAAAGTAGAATTCATGACGTGGGTTCAAATCCCTATATATGAAGAAACGGCTTGATATGGGGCGTATATAGTATGGGCTGCATACTTTTCCAGAGTCTCGCTTGCATTAGAATTAGAGCATCATTGCATTGGTAATCTTGCATTAGAGTCTAAGTCATAGCATATACTGACACATCAACTATATATACACGTTTCTCTTTTCATCAATCTGTTTGCTATAGTTGAGATTCGCTTCTAGTTATCAGTCTTAAAGCGTCAGTATATGTACTGACGTCCCTACTTCAATAGGTATTGGATTGCAGAAGTACAGGTACATGATTCAGAAGGACTCGAGGCTAGAGAAGCAAGGAGTCAACTTTATTTAAGTTTCCGCTGTAATATATGTTGTAATTTCATTTGTAACAATTATTGTAATTTATTCATTGTTGTAATTTGTTTATTGTTGGGGAAGCATCCAAGTGAAATATCAAGTGTTGTTCTTTATTCATTGTACTCTAATGTAATTTGTTGAAAGTTGTAATACTTGGGATTGTAAAGGTATTATTGTAACACTGTTATAATGTATTGCCATTTTGTAATATTCGGACTTGTAATACATTTGTGTTGAATAAAAAGTTTTAAATTTTCTTATTTTTCTGTGTATTGTGGCTAATTGAAGAAAAGATTTTGGCTTATGTCACAGTTTTCCAGTTACCTGAAATCAGGGCGTTACAGAAATCCTCCAAGCCCTCAACATAGTTCCGCCTCACCACCCTTCTCCCCCACGACGCGAAAAGTCGCATGGATCTACCAGATCTGGTCAGCGGGAGGATGCTATCCTCCAGCGCCTTCGAAGGATGGAAGACCATTTGTCCTCACTCAAAAGGGATGAAACAAAACGAGAAGGAGGTATCGTCCCATCAGACCTCCATTCTCCCAAAAAATCATCAACGCCTCGGTCCCCGCCAACTTCAAGGTCTCGACATTTGAGCCGTACAATGAAGAGACCGACCCAGTGGACCACATTGAAAGCTTTAAGACCCTTATGATGATCCACCAAGCATCCGACTCTCTCCTGTGCAAAACCTTCCCGACAACCTTGAAAGGCTCGGCACGAGAATGGTTCTCTCGCTTATCTCTGGGCTCTATATTTTCCTTCGACCAACTTGAAGAACTTTTCCTCACGCACTTTGTCACTAGCCGCAAGTTGGAGAAAACCAGTGCATCCTTGTTAGACCTCAGGCAAGGGGACGGGGAGTCCCTCATGAGCTATGTCCAATGCTTCACATCCGAATCCAGGTCGATCTCCTCTCTCAACTCCGCGGTGGCGACGGCCGCTTTCAGATATAATGTCAAACATGATGACCTTAAGGCTTCCCTCGTCAAAAGACCTCCTCGGGACTTCTCTGATCTCCTTCAAAGGGTTGAGAAGTATATCCGAGTCGAAGAGGTGATCTTCCATCAAGAACAGATGATGCCTCCCTTCGGGAGTAAACAAAAAGGCAATAACGAGGATGAACCTCGAAAATCCCAGAAGGATACCTCAGGTTAGCACCACCTGCCTCCTGTGCCACACTTTGAGAAGTACACTCCACTAAACGCAAGCATATCCGTCATCCTTATGGAAGTTGACACGGATGGGATCCGGTGGCCTCCCCCAAAAATGAATGCCCTGAGCAAGAGATAGGATAAAACAAAATGGTGCGCCTTCCATAAGGATCATGGCCACCTCACGGACGAGTGTCGAGCTCTCAAAGACAAATTCGAAGCGCTAATCCGATGAGGATACCTCTCTAAATTTGCCCAAATAAATGACACTGAACCTCCTACTCCATGGGGACCTAACAAACGGGCTGAAAGACCGACAGAATCCCAAGGATCGGGGCGTACGGAGATATTCCATGTGATCCATGGAGGCCCTATGGGAGGTGCCTCCAGCTCATCCAGGAAAACCTTCGTTCGAGAAGTATATTCCATACACAATATTCCCCCTCCAAGAAGCTCAGGAGTCAGCATTACCTTCTCAAATCGGGACTTAGAAGGCGTCCGAACACCTCACTGCGACGCACTCGTGATCAGCATGTGCATGACAAACCATGCAGTGCGTCGAGTTCTGGTTGATAACGATAGTTCAGTCAACATCCTCTTTTTGAATGTGTTTGAGGGCCTCAAACTCAAACGGGATCGCATCAAGCCTGTTAGATACACCCTCCATGGATTCTCTGGGCCCCCGTGATGATTGAGGGAATTGTAACCCTCAATGTCACTCTAGAGAAATCCTCGCTATTCGTACAAAGTCATTAGACTTCATGGTGGTTGATATGAAGTCCGCCTATAATGCTATCTTCGGTCGTCAGGGGCTAGCAGCCCTACAAGCAGTTGCATCGGCATACAATTTGAAAATGAAATTCCCTACGACCGTAGGAGTAGGCGAATCCAAAGGGAGTCAGGAGGCTGCTCGGGCATGCTACACAGCCACTATAGGGGGCTTAGTCTTACCCCTCGATGCGTTTGAACTCCCTCTCGATCCGGGGCAAGCTAGCTCCGAATCCATGGATGACAGATAGAAATCCCTTTCTCCATAGGGGATAAAACCAAGTGTTTCCGGGTGAGCAAAGCACTTCTGTAATACCCCGTATGAGATGGGCCTTCATGGTGGACTTAGTAATTAATTCATGGTTAGATGAGCCTATAGATTTGGTTGTGTGTGTAGAGCCTATAGAATGAATGAATTAATTACTATGGGGCCATGGTGTTCATGGTAGGTGGTGGTGACTTAGTCCCACATGGAAGGTGGGTTAAGATTGTGTGTGTATATATTAGGAAGCCTATGATCAAGAGGCACCAACTAGTCATGACACCATTTGAGAGGCAGCTTGTGGTGGGCAGTTGTTAGAATTTATCTGAGTCAGGCTCGGGGCGTTACAAAATGGTATCAGAGCCGACTTTCAACACTGATTGTGGGTAAGAGTGGGTGAGATGTATGCCTGAGAGGGAGCTGAGGTCAGTATGCTGATAGTATGACAAAGGGCAGTACGCTAGCAGAATCAGGGTACTCCACTCCACATTGACTAGAAAGGCGATCCTGTATCTACTTGCGGGTCTCGGGCTCAGCAAGGACGCTGAGTTCTTAAGGTGGGATGTTTGTAATACCCCGTATGAGATGGTCCTTCATGGTGGGCTTAGTAATTAATTCATGGTTAATGGGCCTATAGATTTGGTTGTGTGTGCATAGAGCCTATAGAAAGAATGAATTAATTACTATGGGGCCATGGTGTTCATGATAGGTGGTGGTGACTTAGTCCCACAAGGAAGGTGGGTTAAGATTGTGTGTGTATATATTAGGAAGCCTATGATCAAGAGGTACCAACTAGCATGAAAACTTTCGAAAGGCAGCCTGTGGTGGGCAGTTGTTAGAATTTGTCTGAGCCGGGCTCGGGGCATTACAACTCCCCCACCAGCTGGAAGAGAAACTTTTCACTTGCATCAAGGATAATTAGGACTTGTTCGCTTGGACCTTCGAGGACATGCCTGGCATTGCCGAAGACCTGATCATGCACCGCTTAAGCATGGATCGAAAATCAAGCATGTTCAGCAGAAGCGCCACAAATTTGTGCCCGATAGACAACAGGCCGTCAAAGAAGAGGTTGAAAAGCTCCTAGCTGCGTAACACCCCGCAAAAATGAGTTATGAAAATTTTGCCCTTCGTGTGTTATGCACGTGTATTTTATACTGTTACGGACAATATCCGTAGCGTATTTTAGTATAAATATCATACGTATTTTTGTATTTTGGCTATTTATGCATTTTCCGTCTTTTCAAAATTTATTTTATCCTATTTGAGCCAACTCAAATATTAAATTTCAATCTTTGTTTTTTACGTGCATTGCACGTGTTATCGAAGCACATGTCGATTACGTATATTCCACCATTATGCTAGATATTTTCTATGTGATTCAATTATTTATTTTATAACTTTTCGAATCCGGTTAATAAACTAAAATTTCATTTTTCTCCAATTTTAATTAAAATTATTTTATACGTACGGTGCACGTGTTTTCTATGTACGTGTTTTCTATATACGTGTTAATTACATATATATAAATGAAATTTATTTTTCATATGTTGTGTTTTAATTATTTAAAAATATTTTCCCATTGATAAAATTGATTTCATATTTGAATATTTACTTTTACGTGCGACGCATGTGTTAGTAGTGCACGTGTTGGTAACACTCTCTTTAAAAAAATAAAATTTTGAAGTATGTGTGTGCCTATTTTTATTCATACATGAAAACCCTAATTTTAATTAAACTAAACTAATTTTATTTAAATACTTACTATATATGTACCCTATGTTTTTAAATTTAAAAAAAATACATATATATATATACATATATATAAAAATAAATGAAGGTTGTGCACATAAAGTGCACGTGCACGTATTTTTACATGAGAAGAAATGGCCAGTTGTCTTTGGAAGTGGTGAGTGAGTGGGGGTGTTAGAAGAGGTAGTGGGTGGTTAAGTATAGGTTAGTGGGATTAATTAGAATTAAACTAAAGTTAATTAAGTTAATAAATCCTATTCCCCCTCCCCCCCCCCCCCCCCCCCCCCCCCCCACACACACACACACACACACACATTTCTAATAAAAGGAAACTAAAAAAACAGTGCATTTCGGGTTGCTGGCTTTCGGGATCAAGTTGTTATGCATTTCGGTTGGATTTCTTACGCTTGGCTTATGTAGCTTTCTTGGAGTTTTGAAATGGATTATTGTTAGTATACTCTCCTATAAGGTGGGTGACAGTACTTCAATTCTAATTGTATTTTAAAAGCATGTTTAGGAATTCATGTTAGAATTGTGATTGAATTCTTTTTACTTCTAATGTTTGTGTGATGCATATGGTATGGAAATTTAGAAATCTAATTATTGAAATTGTGAATAATGCATGTTAAAAATAAGTCTTTTGTAGAATTTATGTGTAGTTGAAACTTTAAATTGTATTAATTCTTATATGTGATGCCATAAAAATTTTAGCATAGTGTGAATAGATTTTTGTAGATGAATTGTGAAAGAAATTGATTGTGCTCAAATTGAGTGAATTATAAATTTTGAGAAATTTTTCCATCACTCAACATGACATTGAAGAGAAAAACATATATATGTGCTTGTAGAGTAGTGTGGTTAATAAAAGGCAGGTGTAGAGTTGTTAGGCACAAATAATCAAACTTGATTTAAATTGCATAAATTTTGTGTCTCTTGCAAATTGGTTAAAAATGTATATGAAATGTGGATAAATAGTAAGGAAAAATTAGGGAAAACATTTTAGGGAAGGAAATGGTTAGAGTAGAACCAAAGAAAATATGCATTAATGTTGATAGAATAATTATCTAGTTTTATTTTGTGTTTGTAATTCTTGTAAGAGAAAGAAGTGATTAAATTTGGAAAAGTGAGGTTAAATCTTCATTAATATGAATAAAGTCAGTAAAATAGCAATTCTGAAGATTTATAGATATAAAATAGTAGTATTAAATTGAAGAAAAGAGTAGAACTCAAAAATAGTTGAAAGTGTAAAATATATGAATAATCAGATAACTGAGTAAAGTTGATTTTAACTCCATAGTATATCGAAAGAACCACTTGGCCTTAGTGGCTAGCGTGGGGCGCCGAAGCACCACGCACTGCCACGTGGCGCTAGTTGGGGGTCTCGGGTTTGAAACCCCTTGGCGCAAAAAGGGTTTCATTTTGTATTTTTTGAGTTTTGGGGTTTTAAAAATTCAGAAAAATTGTATAAATATTTTAAAATATTATGGGAACATATGAAATTATTTCTCACTATTTTAGATCATATTTGGGAATTTTAAAGTCATTTTATTATTATTAATTGAGCTAAGTCCAATTAGAAAAGAAAGGAAATATATAGGCTAAAAATTTTATGAATTGATTATAAAAAATCAAAGTTGGAGTTAAGAATGAGGGAAATTAGTAATGAATTGTTAAGTAAAAAGTGATGTTTTAATCGAAGAAATTTAATAAGCTTGAAGCCTAGTATGAGAAAAGATTTTGTGTAGATCTAGTATCATGAAAGTAATTAGTTGATTGATTAATTAAAGAGTATTGGTTAAGAGAAATTGATATAGAATGTGAATATAAGAGATGGGATGTTTTGACAAAAGATTGAATAAAAGAAGTTTAATGAATAAGAATTCAAATGTGATAAAGAAGAAATGATGATAAAGATGTTTAAGTTGAGGTTAGATATAACTTAATTAATCTCTAGAGTGAGATGATTGTTGTAATCTAGAGGCTAAGTAAGACTCTTGTACCGGCAAGTTATGAAAATGAGATTTGAATTTGAGAAGTGACTAATATGGGGCCATCGTTCTCGGTATTTGCTGAGACCGGTAGGAGGGTAAACTAGCTCTAGGTTGTTATAATGTTAATTAAACATAAGAAAAGGCACTAGAAGAAGATATGATAAAAACAACGACGAACATGTCCGGTAAAGAATGTGCAGCTCCTAGGGGTTCGAGATCGAGGAGTACACCCAGTAAATCTATATGTGTGGGCTAGGGGTAGGCCGGTGAGGTCGATGAAATGGCCGGTAAAGGACTGCGGTCCCTAGGAATGTTCACGACTAAGGATACGCCCGGTAAATCCACGGTGTGGACTAGGGGTATGTCTGACTGTCATTGAAAAGGCCGGTAAAGAGACTACAATTCCTAGGAAAGTTCGGGACGGACAGGATACGCTCGGTAAATCCACTGAGGTGGGCTAGGGGTAGGCCTGGTTCGTAGTTGCAAGAGATCGACTTACTAGGGTTCGTGGCTGAGGATACGCTCGGTAAATCTACTGAGGTGTGCTAGGGGTAGGCCGGTAAGGTGCAAAATCCTGGGGGGGCGACTCTTCGGTGACTATGCGTTAGAGTATATTCATTGGATTAGGTTGCATGACGTGGGATGTAAACCCTATAATGTGGAGTACCTTAAGGGCTTGCCCTCCGACCTATGTAGTATGGGATGCATAGAATACAAACAAGTATGCATTAGTGCATCTTAGTGTAAACATCTGCATTAAGCATCTAAGGCATAACATACACTGACATGTTTAGGATAGTCACTCTTGTACACTTTAATATGCATTCAAGTGTGTGGTTGCTAAAGTAAGTGAGTCGCTATATTATGGCATAGCGAGGATCGCCGTGTATAGTATTGCGTCGTTGTATGTAACTGACGTTCCCACAGTATTAATTGCAGGCTTGGATTGGCAAAGACTTAAAGATAAATTTGAAGCTAAAGACTGTTTTAAATGTTGAGGTTTAAATTGTACATGTGTTATATTGTAATCTTTATTTTTCCGCCGTGTTGATGTAAAATGAACAGTGTTGTGCAAAGAAAAGTTTTTGAATTCCTTGTAAAATTGTACGAAATGAAGTAAAGATCCTATTGTGCTACGAATTACTGTATTTTGGAATTCGGGGCGTTACAAGCCTCCCGATTCATCCAAGAAGTCAGTTATCCCAAGTGGCTAGCTAACGTAGTAATGGTCAAGAAGGCCAATGGCAAGTGGAGAATATGCATATACTTCACCAACCTCAAAAGAGCTTGCCCAAAAGATCCTTTTGCCCTTCCAAACATAGACACCTTGATAGACGTCACCTCAGGCCATGAGTTGTTAAGCTTTATGGACGCCTTTTCGGGATATAACTAGATCTAAATGTTCCCACCAGACATTCCGAAGACTTCCTTCATTACCGATCAAGGGCTGTATTGCTAGAGTCATGCCTTTTAGGCTGAAGAATGTCGGGGCCACATATCAATGCTTGGTGAACCAAGTCTTCCATGAACAGATCGGCCGAAACATGGAAGTATATGTGGATGATATGCTTGTAAAGAGCCTCAGAAAAGAAGACCATATCGCCGACCTCCAAGAAGCGTTCAATGTACTCCGGATGAATAATATGAGGCTGAACCCCTCAAAATGTGCCTTTGGGGTAGCCTCGGGAAAGTTCTTGGGATTTAGGGTGAATCAGCGAGGAATCGAAGCCAATCCCGAGAAGATCAAAGCAATCTTCGACATGACCCCTCCAGCTACTATAAAAGAGGTTCAGAAGCTTACAGCCCGCCTCGCCTCTATTGGGCGATTCCTATCAAAGTCTGGGGACAAGTGCCTCCCCTTCTTTAAAACTCTCCGAGGAGCAAAAAAAATCAAGTGGGGAGAAGAGCAACAAGCAGCAATTGAAAGCCTCAAATAGCACCTTACCCATCCTCCAATCCTAAGCAAGCCTATACCCGAGGAGACCCTCTACCTCTACCTGGCTGCCTCCGAGTAGACCCTCGGTGCTATATTAGTAAGGGAGGAAGAGCGGGTACAAGAACCAATTTACTACGTAATCAAGGTACTCCGTGACGCCAAACTCTGATATTCGAAGATGGAGAAGATGACCTATGCCTTAGTAACCGCCGCCCGAAAGCTCAGACCCTACTTTCAAGCACATTCCATATGGGTCCTCACCGATCAGCCACTCAAGCAGGTACTTCACAAACCAGAGAACCCAGGTAGACTAATGAAGTGGTTGATTGAGCTAAGCCAACATGACATTACATACCGCCCCAGAACCGCGATCAAGGGCCAAGCCTTAGCCGAATTCATCGTCAAATGCACGATCCCCGATCCTCCTCAGGAAGGAGACAACCCCCCACTATGGCTAGTATACGTGGACGGGTCCTCCTGCCTTGAAGGGAGCGGACCTAGGGTAGAACCCCGTATTTTTAAATATTATTTTAATTATTTGAAAATGAATTTAAATGATTTTCTGAGAATTTAATTGATATTTTCTAAAAGATTTATCTTTTGTACACGTGCAAAACACGTGCAAACGACTTTTGAGATGTTTCAAAAATTAAGATTTCTTTATGAAAATCATTATTTATTATTTTGGAATTATGTAGTATTTTTCCGGATTTTTCTGAATTTAATTAGTACTATTTGCAAATTTTAAGAAAAGAAGGACCTTTTTGTAAAATTGACATTTTTAAGGGCTAAAGTGCAAAATTGGCATTCTGGACGTTTTAAACAGTATTGGTTAAGATTTAGAAGTATATTTTCTATTAAATCCTAATTTTAAATGAATTTTAGATGAATTTCCAAGAGTAGATATATATATATGTATAATTGTATTTTGAAGGGATTGTTTTGCAAATGTATTTCCTAAACCCTAAAACCTAATTCCCGGCCTATATAAAGAGAGTTTGCAGCCGTCATTCGCTGCACAACTCAGATCTTATTATATTCTCATTCTTTTGGTGATTGAGGAAGAAGCTTTCGGATCTAGCAAAGGAAGGCTTTTGTGGATTTTTCTTGATTCTAAAAGGTGAGTGATATGAACTTGCTTTGTTTTATGTGAATGATTATGTGTTGTTTCTTTTGATAATCTGTATCTTGCATATGGTCGATGCACTGGTTATTATTATTTTAAGCATGTGAAATCCATGAAAGATTAGTAGATCTCGACTGACAATTCTTGATTGCTTGAAACATGATAAGATTTGAGGATAGTTATAAAAATAAGAAACTTGATGGATGGATCTCAGGATCTGGTGATTATGAATCGGATTAGATTCGAGTTGAGGAAGAGATTTGGTATTGAGATGGACACCAGAATTTATTATTTGATTTCAGACCTAGTTTGTGAGAATCGTAGGCCGACAGTCGACTGGTCCACGACTCAGTCGACTGGCACGACCCTGTTTTTGTATTTTCAGACTTTGAGAAATCGTTCGGGACGGTCGACTGGCACTATTATCAGTCGACTAGTATGCTGAGTAAAGTTTTGTCCAGTCTTTCGGGACAGTCGACCATGGCCCCTATGAGTCGACTGATAGCACTTGGGTTGTTCTTGAGAAATTATTGGTAATTGTTTCGGGTAAGTCGTCTGATGTTTGATTAAGTCAACTTACTGCACTTGTTATAATCTTGGATATTGGTTCTCGAGGCAGTCGACTTATTATAGCATAAGTCGACTGGTTCTGATGAGTTTTCATGATCTTGAATGTTCTTGTTATCGTTAGTTTGTTTGTAGATGAATATGTCCGTCGGTGTAATAGTCACTATTGGTGATGCATGCCGGGTATGTATTCGATCTATACCCTCGTTAGTTTGTTTGTAGATGAATATGTCCGTCGGTGTAATAGTCACTATTGGTGATGCATGCCGGGTATGTATTTGATCTATACCCTCGCTAGTTTGTTTGTAGATGAATATGTTCGTCGGTGTAATAGTCACTATTGGTGATGCATGCCGGGTATGTATTCGATCTATACCCTCTTTAGTTTGTTTGTAGATGAATATGTTCGTCGGTGTAATAGTCACTATTGGTGATGCATGCCGGGTATGTATTCGATCTATACCCTCTTTAGTTTTGTAGATGGATACATGGGTATCCGATCTATGGCATTATTGGTGATCGATTGTTGGACATACATCGTGGTATTGAGATTTATTGATAATTGGGCATGTTCAGATATGTGTGGATTATTGTTTGTTCAGAACAGTCGACTGGTTTCTACGACAGTCGACTGTACCGTACAGTTAAGCTGTACATATTTTGAGAGAGATTGATTGATTGATACTTGATCGTTGGTATTGTTTCTTGACTCGGCTTCACTCATGTACTGGCCTATCGTTCTTGTTTCAGATTTCATGTTCAGTTTATGTATTTTGTTCAGTACATGTTGCTTATGTTTATTTGTTTGTTTGTGTTTGTTGTTTATATCACTCACACCATTTATGGCTGACCCCGTAGTTTTGGGGGTTAGGGTTCAACTCTAGCCTCACATGTTACAGGTTGCTTAGAATCGGAGGCTTGGATGCTTGGGTTAGCTATAGAGATTATGAGTATTATAATAGAGCCTTGTGTAAATTGTTGTAAGAAGAGTATTGTAAAAGAATTATTGTAATTTAAAGTGTTTGTATTTCCGCTGCTATTTGAAAGAAATTGTTGTAATAAAGATTTGGAATAAAATGATTTGAGTTTTTGGTCTATGCATATTGTTACATTGAAGTGGATCGCTGGGAAAGTGCCGCGTATTTTCTAAAGTTTCGTATTTAGAAATTCGGGGCGCTACACCTAGAGTGATCTGAACTGACCCCGACGAATTCGTCCTACAGTACTCACTATGCCTCAGATTTCCAGCTTCTAATAATGAGGCTGAGTATGAAGCCCTAATCAATGGTTTCATACGGGTAAAAAGAGCGAGAGCGCAAAGAGTCGGAGTATTCAGTGACTCCCAGTTAGTGGTAAACCAAATCCAAGGAGAATACGAAGCGAGGGACGATCGCATGGCCAAGTACTTGGCATATATGAAGGAGATCATCGCACCCTTCAAAAAGGTCGAGATCACTCGCATTCCACGAGAAGAAAACGAGCAGGCGGACGCCCTTTCCAAACTAGCCTCTTTGTCACTCGATGGGCTCGACCAAACTGTGCTAATCGAAGTGCAACTCAAGCCAAGCATAGAAGAAGAAGTGTTGGAGCTCATGCCCATAACCCCTCGAATACCCGAAGACTGTTCTATGAAGCCCCTCGTCGATTTCCTCGACAAGGGAATCCTTCTTGCAGATATCAAAGAGTCAAAAAAAAAAATTGGGTAAGAGCCGAAAGGTTAGTGCTCGTAGAAGGGATCCTTTATAAGCGCTCCCACACACAGACTGATGGTTGACCTTACCTTCGGTGCCTTTCTTCCGAAGAGGCCGACTAAGCCGTGAAGGAACTACACGAGGGGATAGGCGGCAGCCACCTCGGAGCAAGGTCCCTTGCGCGGAAGATACTCAATCACGGTTACTATTGGCTTACTCTTCTAAGCGATGCTCAAGCCTATATCCGCCAACGCATTCCTTGTCAAAAGAATTCTACTATCAAGCGCACCCCTCAAGCCAACCTTAGTTCCCTCTCGAGCCCCATAACTTTTTCAATGTGGGGGATGGATCTCCTCGGGCGTTTTCCTCCTGCAACTGGACAATGGACCTTCCTAGTGGTCGCTATTGACTACTTCACAAAGTGGATAGAAGCTGAACCACTAGCGACGATTACTGAGCATAAAGTCCAGAAGTTCTTCGGGAGGAACGTGGTCTGTCGATTCGGGATCCCTCGCATCCTGGTCACCGATAATGGAACGCAATTTACGGGTAAAGTGTTCCGCAAATTTTGCACTGATCTGAGTATTGAGTAGTGATTCTCTTTGATATCACATCCTCAAACCAATGGTCTAGCTGAGAACGCCAATCGAAAAATCTTGGATTGCCTCAAGAAAAGGATTGATGAAGCCGCGAAGGGACTATGGGTTGAAGAACTCCCCAGCGTGTTGTGGTCCTACAGGACTACAAAGAGAATCCCCACAGGAGAATCCCTATTCAACTTGACATTCGGCACCGAAGCAATCATTCCTCTTGAAGTAGCAATACCCTCTCCTCGCCTTATCTCATTTGATGAAGAACAGAACTCGAATGGAATCCGAGCCAATCTTGATCTCCTGGAAGAAATCCGGGAGAAGTCCCTTGTTTGGAGAAACATATATCAATAGAGGGTGGAAAAGTTCTACAATAAGAGAGTCTGCCTGGCCAATATCCAGGAAGGTGACTTGGTTCTCTGAAAACTAGAAATCTCAAACCCCCGAAAGAAAGGGAAACTCACCCCAAATTGGGAAGGACCGTACAAAGTCTCACAAGTAGTCCATCCAGGGGCTTGCAAACTCGAATACTTAGGGGGGGGAGAGAATACCCAGGACCTGGAATGCTAAGCACCTCATAAAGTACCAGGAGAGCGTTTAAACACCCTCACTTAGTAGTTATAAGAAAACATGTAATAAAGATCGACAATTAATGACGATCATGACATGTAATAAAGGCTCGTAGTTAAGCGACTATATAGTTTATTCAATAAAATCTGTCTTTTATTTTTTGTTGAAAATCTATGAGTAACTAACAAATTCAACACCATGTTTACAACAATCTTGCCCGCTACAATACTTTAACGGACGATTGCGGAGTCCATCCAGGATTCAAGGATCGCTAGGGCATGCTTGCTCCCGAGCAAGTGTGGGGGGCATATCTCGCTGTACAAGTGTCGCAGCCCTGATGAGTAAGAAGTCCATTCATGGTTCATAGAACTACTCTAGCCACACTACTTCCGAGCAAGTAGGCGAAGAAGCAACTCGCCATTCGAATGCTTTCAATACTTGTCGTCATCATTGTTCGGAGTTTATTAACTGTTCGAAGGACCATCCTAGCTACTTGCTTACAAGCAAGAAGGCACGGTTCGGTTCGCCATTCGAATGCTCCTAAAACAAGCCGGATGAGTGATGAGTCCATTCATGGTTCATAGAGGTACTCTAGCCACACTGCTTCCGAGCAAGTAGGCAAAAAAGAAACTCGCCATTCAAATGCTCCCAAAATTGTCGTCATCGTTGTTCGGAGTACACTCACGGTTTGAAGGACCATCCTAGCTACTTGCTTCCAAGCAAGAAGGCACGGTTCGGTTTGCCGTTCGAATGCTCCTAAAACAAGCTGGATAAGTGATGAGCCCATTCATGGTTCATAGAACTACTCTAGCCACACTGCTTTCGAGCAAGTAGGCGAAAAAGCAACTCGCCATTCGAATGCTTCCAAAACTTTTCGTCATCATTGTTCGGAGTCCATTCACGGTTCGAAGGACCATCCTAACTACTTGCTTCCAAGCAAGAAAGCACAGTTCGGTTCTCCATTCGAATGCTCCTAAAACAAGCCGGATGAGTGATGAGTGATGAGCCCATTCTTGGTTCATAGAGCTGCTCTAGCCACACTGTTTCTGAGCAAGTAGGCGGAGAAGCAACTCGCCATTTGAATGCTCCCAAAACTTGTCGTCATCATTGTTCGGAGTCCATTCACGGTTCAAATGACCATCCTAGCTACTTGCTTCCAAGCAAGAAGGCACGGTTCGGTTCGCTGTTCGAATGCTCCTAAAACAAACCAGCTGAGTAAGAGGCACATTCATGGTTCACAAAGCTGCTCGGTCTACACCACTTCTAAGCGAGTAGGTGAGGAGCAGCCGCCATTCAAACGCCCCCAAAACTCGTCGAATAGCCACCAATTCTCTAACACTTAGCCAAAAATCTTATTCCACAAACGAAAAGATTACAAGTGTTATTGGAAAAACAAGACCATTACAAGAAGACAATTCTCTAACACTTAGCCAAAAAAGTCCTATCTTACAACAAGAAAGATCATAAGTGTTATCGAACGCTTAGAGAAACGGCTCTCCAACACTTAGAGAAATAAATCTTATTTTACAACAAAAAAGATTACAAGTGTTATTGGACAAACGAGGCCATTACAAGAAGACAATTCTCTAACACTTAGCTAAAAACCTTGTTTCACAACAAAAATGATTACAAGAGTTATTGGACAAACAAAGCCACTACAAGGCTGCAAAAGCTAACTGGCGTCACTTCAGCTTTTCTGTGGCAGAGGGATATTCCTCTTCAAGGACACACATAGTTTGCGACCTCCAATGAGAACATCGGCTCTGAAATTCTCCTTCGAGCAATCCGAAGTAATGTCCAACCCCACGGAGCAAGTCGCACCATCAGGGCCCATGACTCTCTCCACTTCACCAGTCGACGCCCCACTAGAGGAACCAGCCATGCCACTTTGAGCATCGCCAAGGTTCCTTGGGGCCTCAGGCAAGAGCAGAGCTAGTTCATGGAAAGGCCTCCCCTGAGCGCGCTCTTCACGAAAGCAAGAGGTACTCCTAACATTTCCCCCCTCGGAGAGTCGCTTTAAATGAAGGTTCTCCGCTTCTAATTCGACAAGCCTCTCTTTGAGAGAGTCATCCATCACCCTAAACTTCAAACGAGAGCTCAAAGATTGTCCTTCTAAGATGGGCTGCTTCTAAACTCTTCTCAAGCAATACATTCTTCAGTTCGTCTCTTTCAGCTGTAACCTCAAACAAAGAATGTCGAAGGACTTTAAGTTTTGAAGATTTCCCTACAGCCGTCGAACTATAGTCTTCCACACCCTCAAGAGGCACGTCTCGAAGGATCTCGTCGTTACGCCGCGTCTCAACATCTCGGCGAGCCAAGACTCACCTCAAATGACCAAGCTCCATCTCCTCTTTAGAAAGCCTCTCCCGTGAGCAAGACAGCCCTAGCTCTGTCACCAGAAGCTTAGAGTGAAAACGAGCCTCTTCACTGATCTCGTACACAACAACCTATTTACAAAATAGACTTATAGATTACTCTAACAGAAATGACAAGTTCACAGGGCATGCAAAGAAAAATTGTGAAAAAAAAGAGCAACATGTCATACGAGACAAAATCTAATTTCATTGCAATGTAAGAGATACAACAAGCGGTGGCCAGTCCGCTATAAGGCATCCTTACAAGTACAAAACAAAATAAGTCAAAGGCAACTACAAAAAAGAAGAAGAAGGGGGGGTCAAGGATCGACCTTGGTCGACTGAGCCCCGGGGGGAGTAAGCTTGTGACCAACCCCTTCAGTTGCTTCGGAGGCCACCACTATGGCAGATAGGGGGTGTTGATTCTTGGTTTTGATGACTACAACACAATGCAAAGTTTTGCTATCACTTATATATATTGCAGGGTATATTAAGATCAATACCATAGTGCAATACACAAAGGCATAGTTGATTCAATGAAGCTTTCAAGACAATTGATCAAACCACAAAGAATTTAGTTCAAGCCACATTGATCAAGAAAGCTTCAAGATATAAAGACAATGGCTCAAGTCAAAGACTCAAGTTCAAGACAAGACTAGTGCTTCAAATTGTTTGTATTAAAGTGTCTTGTAACAATTGTAATTTTTATTCTTTGAGTCTTAAAAATGTTGTAATAGCCTTGTCACACTTCCTTCATGCTCTCAGCCCGAATATGTCCAAGATCACTTTTAATATTTGAGTGTTTTTACAAAAGTTAAAAGGTCCAAATAAGCTTGAATAAGATCAACTATTGAGTACCAGTCGACCATTCTTCAGAACCAGTCGACTGTCTTAGTACGAAACTATCTGAACTAATACAAGCTCTGACCAATCAACTCATTACGGCAACCCAGTCAACTGTTCAAGCCATTTCGACAAGTTTCTGATTTCAAAACTTATTTTTCAAATTTAAAACAATTATATTCGTTTTAATTCAGTTTTAGGAACTGTTCTTCAACGTTCCTATGATTCCTCTCTGTAAATAGAAAATAGGAATCACCATGAAAAGGTTCCAAGCATTCTCTCTAGTTTTAAAGCTTTTGTTTTTAAAGAGAAAAAGTTTCGTAAGAAGCAATCATAATCTCTAAGTCTTGGTTATCTGAAAATTAGTCTAGTATAACATTGAATTCGTTTTAGACTGATTTCAGAAGTTGACCTATTAGCCACCAAACAAAAATCACAATCACAAACAAGGCTATAGGTTGTTGTAACTCTTTTGTTGTTGTTATTGATAGTGGCCCTCTCGGTTTGTGAGAGTGGTCCTCTCGGTTGGAGAGTAGGGCTCTAGGTTGTAGAGTCAGTTTTTTCACTCTAGGTTGTAGAGTGGGTGTGCTCTCTCTAGTGGTAAGAGAGATCTACGGGTTTGGCAAGGTTGTTGTCAAATGCCGTAGGTATTCTTGTATTTTCTTCAAGAATAGTGGAAAATCTCAAGTGGGTTGCTTGGGGACTGGATGTAGGCAGGAGGACCGAACCAGGATACATCGCTGTGTACTCCGTGCTTGACTCTCTCTGTGGTTGTATTTTCTTCACTTGCATTTCAATTTTTCGGTGTTTTATTCGAAAACTTGTATGGCAAGTCGACTGAGTCTCCTCTATAAGTCGACTGATCAGACTTGTATAAAATACTCTTCGAACACTTGTCTGGTAAGTCGACTGAGTTTCCTCTATAAGTCAACTGATCAGACTTGTATAAAATACTCTTCTTTCTTGACGCCCCAGTCGACTGTATTCTCCCTTTAAGTCGACTGGACAGAATGAAAAGTTCATTTTCTTAATTATTTTTTATACAACACTATTCACCCCCCCCCCCCCATAGTGTTATTTTGCCTTGCCTACAGGATCCAACACTTGGTATCAAAGCCTAGTTGAGTGCAATGGCATCTACTTCAAATGCGAACCAATACCATGAAGGCCAATCCACACAAAGGTCACCTTTATTCGATGGAACCAACTACAACTATTGGAAGTGTAGAATGAAGATCTACCTTCAGTCCATCAACTATGAGATATGGAACATGACGGAGACTGAGTACACCGTTCCTATAATTCTTATGCACAAAGGAACGATGACATGAAGAGCGAAACAATGAACAATGCAAAGGCGATGAACGCTCTATTTTGTGCTCTTACCAAGGAGTTCAATCATGTGTCCAATGCTACAACGGCATATCAAATTTGGCACACACTCGAGGTAACTCATGAAGGTACTAATAAAGTTAAAGAATCTAAGATATCTGTTCTTGTTCACAGGTTCGAAATGTTCCACATGAAGGAGAACGAGAATGTGTCAGATATAATCACAAGGTTCACGGATATTACAAATTCTCTTGTGGCTCTTGGAAAGACATACACTCGAGATGAAATGGTAAGGGAAGTTCTTCGTGCCTTAACCCCCGAATGGAAGAAGAAGACCACCGCCATAGAAGAGGCCAACGATTTAACACAACTTTCTCTTGAGAATCTTGTAGGAAATCATATGGCATATGAAGTTCAACTTGAAGAACGCAAGAAGGATCTAGAACCTCAACAATCAAAGAAAAAGACACTCGCCTTCAAGGCCATATCGGACTCCGATGATGAAGAAGAAGATGAAGAAGAGATAGCCATGTTCACGAGAAAGTTCAAAAAGTTTCTAAGGAAAGGTAAATTTAATTTCATATTTAAAGATACTAATGAACTTCCCACTTGTTTCAAGTGTAACAAAATAGGTCATATAAAGAAGGATTGCCCACTAGAACAGACGAAATCTAAAGGAAAGGCTTCCAACTTCAAGAAGGATAAGTACACAAAGAACAAGTACATGAAGAACAAGAAGACATATCAAGCAACTTGGGATGATAGTGACTCTTCATCGGAAGAAGAAAATGAAGAGATAAACGAAGTTGCGAACGTATGCTTCATGGCTATACAAAACGAGGTAAGTGATAACTTTGATTCAGATGACTTATTAGATGCTTTTAATGAAATTTTTTAAAAACTTAAGAAGGAGAAAATTAGAGTTAAAAATTTAGAGAAAGTTAATCAAACACTTTCTCAAGAGAATCTTGACTTAGATAAAGAAGTCAAGTCTTTAAATTCTCGACTTTCTAATTTGGATATCGATCTTGTATCTCTTAAGAAAAATTATGAAGAGATATCCAAGAATGTATCTTGATATGGCTAAAAATATGGTTAAATCAGAACCGTTCAGAATGGGCACGGATCTTAAGGTCTCAGTGACGAGATGGTAATTTCACCTACAAACGGATCCGAATTGAGTGTCGGGTCTCTCATCTTGAACCCGCTAGCCCATAAACGGATCTGTTAGTCAAAGAACGGGTCTTAACCCGTTAGGGACCAGATCAACAGGACAGGAACAGATCCTGGCCTGTCCCTATCTTAAGGGGACGGTTATAACCAACCTCAACCAGCCACACTGGGAAGTAGGGATTGACCCTTATCCTAAAAAGGATCTCCATGGCGACTATAAAAACCCCCTTACCTTCTACTAAAAAAGGTGATCACTCTTTGCACACTTTAGCTCTTTCTCTTCACTTTTTCTGTGTATTGACTTGAGCGTCGGAGGGTTCGTCGTCGGGATCCATCCCGGTGTCTCGAACATTTGTGCAGGTTTCAAGGGAGCACCAAGGAGCCAACAAATCAGCAAGGAAGAAGAAGGGGTCAACCTGTGTGAGTTCCTCACGAACCTACAAATCTCATTTATTGCCCCCACACTAGAATCCAGCAGCAACAGATTGGTACCGTCTGTGAAAAATGACTCGACAAGCAATATCGTCTTCCTCCTTCAACCCGCGTGACTCCCAGCCATGCCTCCCAAGAAGAGACCCACAAACTCTAACCGAAGGACAACCTCTTCACATCCTCCTCCTCCTCCACAGGGGGATCTCCCCCATCCCAACCAACCAACTCAGCAGCTCGATCCTCTAGCTCCACGCCTCTCGCAGCGCACCAGGTAGCAAATCGACATTCGGTGGCTCGCCGGATCATGTACTCTTTCATATCCATGAAAATTGTTTGAGGTTTCTGAGCTTAATGTAGTTAGGTACATTTATTTTTGGGGTTTTCTAGTACTGATTTCATCCAATAACCGTTTGATCACTATTATCTCAAAAGAAAAGAAAAAAAAAGATGCTAACATGTGGTGGGTGTTTTTTTTAGTGTGGTGATTGTTATCGTTCATGGTCGTGTTGGTTTTGTAATTTTTCTTGAAGTTTATTGGAGTTCTTGCTTTGCCTGTAGGTACAACACTGAATGGCTAACATAAGAAATTTGCCATTATGTCTTCAACTACATAAAGAATTGTTTACACTGCCTTGGGAAGGACTGCAATGATCTCGCATAAAAGATGAAACTTTTGGGAGACTAAGAAGAGTATTTCATTTATCATCTTTAGTTTCATTAAAAAGGATTATAGTTAAGAGATTTATGAGCGCATACACAGTCGTTTGCTATATTTGCCATTTTCTCATATTTTGAGAAACTTAACGATGCAGTCGTTTCTTATTTTGCCATTTTATGGCAAACACGCTATGTACGTTCTCATATTTGAGAAACGAAATGGCGATTCTCATAATATAGGGGGACGAAGTCCCAAATATTTTTTTTTTTTTAATGCTGAACAAAAAAAAATGGATCAGACGGGACATGTTGTCCCATCCGATCGAAAAAATCGTCAAATGGGACAACATGTCCCGTTTGACCACCAACATGTCACTTTCAACCCAATTGAGCCATTAATTTAACAACTAATCTCATTTAGGAAACAACTAATCTCATTTAGGAAGTAATTAATAAATATTTAGTATTATTTTAATCAATAATTAATTAACTAATTACTATTTAATAACTAATAATAATTTGATTTTATTACGGATTAAAAAAATACCTTTGGGACGGTACAACATGTACTGTCCGATTAAAATAAATAAATAAAAACCTTTCTCAAAATTTGAGAAAGTTTTAGAAAATATGCTATGCACACATACGCTCCGTTTGCTATTTCTATATTTGCCATTTTCTCAAATATGAGAAACAACGTTGTGGATGCTCTGACATCTTATTCTTATTATTAAAAAAAGGAGATTTATGCAAATGTGCATTTATATATATCTTAAGCTAATAGGCCTACCCCCTCTCTCCTTTC
The DNA here is from genome assembly GCA_017893485.1 of Hemerocallis citrina. Lineage (NCBI taxonomy): Eukaryota > Viridiplantae > Streptophyta > Magnoliopsida > Asparagales > Asphodelaceae > Hemerocallis > Hemerocallis citrina. Next base: position 235,923,871 of record CM030361.1, on the reverse strand, counting down.
TCCATTTTGAAATGAAGCAAGGAGAGCAAAAGTAGGAATTAACACGTGCAGTCCGCATCAAGTGCCAAAACAGTATTAATTAAAAAAACACAAAAAAAAAACCCTTCTTCTACCACATCTCCCCCAAACCCATAACCCTAACCCTCCCTACCCCAAAATCCACCCACATCTCAAAAAATCCACAAATCAAAATCTCCAATTCCTCTCACTGCACCACGCCTTTTCATCTTCAAAAAAAATCGAAAAATGCAGCAAAAGAACGGCCACCTCTCCACGCCTCTTGCAGCGTGCGGGGTAGCAAATCGACGTTCTATGGCTCGCCGGATCTCGCAGCGCGCCGAAAAGTAGCTAGCTGGCATTCGGTGGCTTGACGGCTCTCGCAGTGCACCGGTGGCTCCACGGTCGATGACTCAATGGTCGTGCAATTTGGAATGACATCGACACCGCTGGGCCGCTCGACACTGGTGAGATTTTCTATTTCTTCTTTTTAAAAATCTAATATTTTGCTTTCAAATCTTACATATATTGAGTTACGTTAAGATTTAAAGATCCCTGCTTTTGAATTTAGTACATACTGCAAAGAGGAAAAAAGATTATGCTTACTTGGGCAAAAAAATTTCATGAAAAATGCAAAAGAAGAATTTGGATCTCCTCAAACCTGTACAGGAACCCCTTGGAGCATTCATATTGATCTGCTTCCCTTTGCGAGTACCTTCCTGCATCCAAATCTCTGTCACACCAATTAAAAAAATTTCAAAGAAAATCACTTTGCATCTTGCTCTTGATTTCACTGAAATAACACAAATAAAGAACAAATAGTTTGAATATAAATGGAATAAATTGGACTATGTCTCTTGATCTCTTGGATTTATGCGTGAATTCTGCACATTGGAAAGGCTTCTCAAGGAGCATTCTTCTTAAAAATCTAACAATTTCACAGTGGAAGATTTGCTATTTCTTCTTTTTAAAAATCTAACATTTTCCTTACAAATCTTACATATATTGAGTTAGGTTAGAATTTAAAGCTCTCAGCTTTTGAATTTAGTTTGATCTTCTTGATTTAACATCACAATTTCACAATAGGAATTAGCCCACATGAATGAGGATAATGACTCCATCAAAAAAGAGATAGTTTGATCTTATTGCTTTTGAATTTAGTTTGAATTTTATTTTTATTACTTCATAAATGAAGCCTAACAAACTAATTAATCTTCAGCAATTATGTAAGAATTATATCTACTTTAAGTTTTTTTTTAAAATAACTCAAATTTTTCTTTCAAATGTTACAGATATTGAGTAGCGTTAGGGTTTAAATATCTAAGCTTTTAAAGTTAATTTGATTTTGGGTTGATTGATTGAATAATAATGCCTTTCAAAGTTGGTTGATCAATCTTTTAAAGTTAAAAAGATTGTAATATCTTTCAAAACATTAAAAGCAATAGTGGGGTCGAGAATATCACATTGAGTATAGATGTAATATCACATTGAGTATAGGGATAACATATACTCCTTCTTCCATGATATAGATTTTGATGTTATAGATTTTGATTCTTGACTTCATCTACCCATATACTCCTTCTTCTTCCATGTACTAATATTGCACAAGGGTATTTGTTATGCAATACTATGACATCATCAAATAACTAGAGATGAGAGTACCAAAGCCTATGCAATATTGCACATATTTATATGTTTATATGTTTATATGTTTAAATGTTTATATGTTTTATCTATGTTCACATGTTTATGTGTGTTTATGTCCATGGATGTATCTATTTTTGTGTTTTTCTTCTTTTCTTCTTTTATCGTTGTATGTTTATATGTTATACCATGCGAGACCATTATATTATATCTATATATTATGCTATTTCAAAGGCCTATTGTTAAATTTGAATATTGAATAATCAAGAGATTGGTGTTATTGACACATTTTCAACTATTTTGATTACAACATATGTGTGAAGAATCAAAGATATAGGGAGATTTCCAGTTAGTTTGAGGCAAACAAGAACTTTTACATTACATCAGGTATGTTTTATACATTTTTCTGATTTAATCCCTATTGTTTTTTTTCTTAGTATGTAATGTTTCTTTCTATTTTTTCTTCACTGTATTGAATTAGGTAAATTATAAAAGTAATATTACTATTCATATTTAAGTAATTGAACAAAATAACATTTACTAATGTAGGACGCGAGACGAAAATAATATGTTGTCTTTCCAACTCAATAAAGCACTATGTGCATATGCACGACATCAAAGATTTGAAATATTGCGGCGGAAAAGGCATCGTCCTTTGTGAAAACTTCTTACTACAAATCCACACAAAATTTATACTATATCTTAAGATAATAGACATATTCCGTCTCTCCTTTCTCTATTTTGATATAGAGAAAGAAGAGCAAAAGTAGGAGTTCAGTCTAATTTTATCACGTGCAGAGCACACCTTTAACTTAACAAAACAAAACACACAAAAACCTCCCTCTCTCAAATCCCCCAACCCCCCCCCCCCAACCCATCCTTGCCATTCTCCGTCCATCGTCGTTCGCCCATCCTCGCCATTTGATCGTCGCCATTTAATTTTTTTATTCCGCATCTTTTGTATGGGGATTTCAAATTGATCAGACATTCTTTGCTACTACTGTCACCAAAAACGGAGTAGTGAGTGATTTGTTTGATTCATTGTGTTTTATTTGTAGATTAGTTGTTTGTTGATTTAATTTGGATTACCGTGGTTCTTGACTTTTAGGGTTTCTTTTTTAGTTAGTTGTTGTTGTTAGTTGTGATGTTCAATTACTGTCTGAATCGAAGATGATGTTGTAACAACTTTGTCACCTTATAATGCAAGATAATGTTATTCTCACTGATTATGAGTGGTCAAGAATGTTGATTACGATGTTCGCAAAAAATGCGTGGATACTGTTGCATTAAAAAGTAAAAGGAATCTCTAAATTTAGTGACTTAGGGTTTACATTGTCTTGGTGGAGGAATTGTTGAAAAATTACACATCTAAAATTTTGGGGTTTCCTTTGAATAGAATATAAAATGTAGAATGATGTTGGTTTTAAAATGTGATTTGGTTAATCTGTATATTTGTCATATTTTGATATAGCTAATTATCAATTATTGTTTCCTCCATGTATTTCTAATGTTGATTATGATTGATTTTAGAAAGAATGCTTGATTTAAGAGAGAAGGTGATTGAGAAGCACGCTGTGGAGAAGGAGATAGCGGAGTACATCAAGAAGTCAAAGAAGAGCCACAACCCAACTTTGGTAATTATTTGACTTTTTCTCTCTCTTTCCTTTCAATTGAATAGAAATATAGAATGATGTTGGTTGGTTTGAAAATTGCTTGGTTTAAAAATATGAATTGGTTAATCTATAGAATTTTCCTTTTCTGATTTTATTGTAATTGAAACAGTTAAAAGACATCTCTAAAATTTTGAATTACATATAATTTTATAAGTATCTCAAAATTATTTTGGTCTGTGCAATTTGCACAGGGTATAACTAGTTTCTTTTATTTAAATTCATTTATTTACTTATTAAATCGAATTAATTATTTAAAAATTTCGAAAAAATGATTAAAAATCTTTAAAATTAATTAAAAATTCTAAAAAAATTATTAAATTCGGAAAAATATTTTCTAAGAATCCGAAAAATAATTATTAAGTTAGAATAATTAATTACAATTTTTTCGAGAATTAATCATTTAATTCGAGGATTGAATAAAAATTCGTAAAATAATTAAAAATTGGGAAATTTTCGGAAAAATCACAAAAAAAATTCAAAATAATTCTGAGTACTTTACAAGCTCAGAAGAATGCTATTTCACACTGTGCGAGATTCAAACGTCTCCGAGAACTCCGATAAATTCTATAAGCTATTGAAAACGGGCAAACTACTCCTCAAAGACTGCGAAATTTAGTCTTCGGGAGTGAGGGGCTTGTGATATAGCTAAAAATAGAACTAAAACCATTCAAGTCGGGCACGAATCTCAAAGCTCTCGGAGAGAAAACAGTAATTCTTACTACAAACGGACCCGAAAAATTGAGCTAGGTCTTCTCCAAGCCCAATAGCCCGATAATGGGTCTATCTTACTGGGTTAAGGTGATAACTCATTATGAACAAACCCAGGACGTGTAAGGAGCCACCTCTCTTATCATGAAATGATTCAAACTCTGTCTCTTATCCATAAACACCGCGAAGTAGAGATAATCCTTATCTCGAAATTAATCCCCAAGGCTACTGACTATAAATACCCCTCTACCTCACCATAAATAAGGTAACAAATATTTTTTCCACAAAAAGCTCTCTCATATTCTTCATCATTACTGACTTAAGCGTGTTGGAGGGCCTGTTGCCGGGATCAATCCCGGTGTTTCAGGCATTTTGCAGGTCAGGAGGAAGCGATGGCGATAGTCAACGTCAACAGAAGTCAAAAAGTTAGATCCTTGATTGTTCTACTAAAAAAATCACATCGCCTGGTTACTCCCGCACAGGAAAAAGCAGTAACAACACTCTATAAGTTCTCTGTCTCTCTCTCTAAATTAAACTAGTGTTACCCTGTGCAAATTGCACAACTTAAAATAGTTTTGAGAAACCCATAAAATTATACAGAATAACAAAAAATTATAAAACTCAAAAGGTAATATATAATTACATAAAATTAAAAAATCAACTCAAAAACTAATGAAGTTCGGTAAATATAACCTGACTTCGACACTCTTAATATCTAAAATAAAAATTCTCAAATTTCTTCTTAACCTAAAATATTGATATTAGTATATTAACATTTCGAAGCACATACCTTGAAAATGAATCCAACCACATGTCTCAATCATCGAGTATTTTTTGTAGAATCAAAGAAAAGTTGATTTCATGTTAAAATAAGAAGTTGATATTGATGCTACAAATAAATACAACTAAAGAACTAAAACCAAGCAAATGGATGAAAGCACTGCTATAACTTACTTTTCTTGTGCCAATTTGAATATATGGAATATTTTCTCTGTCATCACCCTTATTCTCCTGAAACAAAATACAATGTCACAATGTAGGCAAAAGGAAATGAACAAAGTGAACAACGTTAGTTAGGATAGAAACACACATATCTTTGTCATAATGCTCCTTTGGAAAATCCATAGGACCGATGTTTGTATCCCCCCCCCCCCCCAAAAAAAAATATATATATATATATTGGTATTTTTATTTTAATCTTAAATGATTTTGTGAGAGCATGAGAGAAGAGAGTAAAGGTAGGATATGAGAAAAGAACATGACATAAAATTACAGAAATTTCAACAATAAAAAAAATACTGAAGCTGCATATTTAAGTGAGGAATTAGGAACCCCTTGAACAAAACATATACCAAACTAATACAATTTCATAATATAACAAAAAACCAATCATAATTTAAATGCAAAAATGGTGTTTCATTTTTATAATTAAGGCCTTATTAATAATACTTTCTCTAAACTGTATTATTAAAAAAAGGGTCGAACATAAAAATCTATAATAATAGTATAACAAAACAACATCGGTAATAGAGATCATATGTGTTTTCCATGAACTTCTATAAACCAAAAACACAACAACCACAAAAATTACAGTAGAACACATTGATTCCATTTTAATTGCTTGAAGCCCATGAGGTCATATGAGCTTTGAGCAAAGTTTGTAGCTAATCATACATATCAATCCCAATCGTTGGTCTTTACAATTTATATTATAGCATCTTTTTTTGACTATTTATATTTTTGTTTACATGGACCTTCACTGTGACTCAGGCAGGTCCTTTCTACTAACTAATAAATTTAATTCTAGGGAATGAAATTGTTGTTGTTACGGTAGTGAATAGGAAATGTATTAATTCAATTGCATTCTTTTAAAAACCTCAATAATCCATGAACACTCAAACAAAATTTGCTTTCTTGATCTACATATATAATTACGCACCAAGACATGTCTTTTTTCCTCGATTAACCATGATTAACACCAAAAATTCAATACAGTAGTTTAGTATGATACTATGTAAAAACTAATCAATCGATTCATAGGTATGAATGCAGCGATCAAATTCTTTAATCTATCAAATCAATAACACAAACAAAGGTGGCATCTTACGGATCCCGGAATTGCAAAAAAACTATCACATAAGTGTTGAAACTATTATCATTAAAATAATAATAAATAAATAATAAAATAATATAACAAAAGATTAAGGCATACACGAACCTTGAGGAGGGGGAGGAGATATGGAGTTGATAGCAGTGTCAGGAGAGGAGGGGATTAGGGAGGCGGCAGGCGGCATGGAGAGCGGCGTGGGGAGAGGGGGTGGCAAGCTTGGGATGAGATTGTGGGAGACAGAGATGCGTGAATGAGAGGGTTTTAAGTTTTTTTCTTTCTTTGATTAAAACATGTGTATTGTACGTGTTAATATATAAATGAAATTCTACTTCTGCTCTCATTTTTCTATTTCAAAATAGAGAAAGTATAGAAGGGGTAGGCCTATTAGCTTAAGATATAGTATAATAAATAATTACCTAAGAATGGGTGGTTTGCTATGTTTTCCTCTCGAAGAACGTATTGAACTAATATAGTTACTCATGTAATTACATAGAACATAATGCAGACCAAAAAACAACAACCAAGTAGAATTGTGAGAAAATTAGATTACACTCAACATATTGTACTGTTTATTACACAATTAGATTATATGGATTTATTAATCTAAGCGAAAGATTTCTCAATTAGCTTAAGATATAGTATTGCATCGAATAGCTCATTCAGAGATTAACACTTTCTTTTTTGAAAAATCTGTATATAAGTACAGTTGTTATTTTGGCATGCAATGTGGCATGTAGTCGAAGAGTATACAACATATTAGTAGGTTAGTTAGTGTAGTAAAGTGAGCAAGAAATATAATCAAACAATTAGCATGCATCTAAGTAAACTAATGGTACCATTCTATCAATCAGTTGGTGTGCATATCACATATCGAGCATGTTTTTTTTTAATGATTTTCAGTTTGTGTGCATATAACATATTGCACTCCACATATAGGTATAAAATAATAATATGTGATCCAAAATAATAGGCTCTTATCCATTTTATACCTATTCTAATAGGATCTCAGTGCCTTGACTGATCGTTCAAGTTAAAAGTGTAACAATGTGTCTACTTTAGCTCATAGTTTAAGTTCATCCAGTTACCCGTATAATCTGTAGTAACAGATTTTTAACAAACAATTGCCATTCCATATTGTCACCTAGTATTAGAGCAAATCTAATGAAACGTACATTTCAATGATCGACGGGCGGTGATAGCAAGGATATCGACGGGTGGTGACGGTGAAGAGATGGACGGGCGGCGACGGTGAGGGTAGGGACGGGTAATGGGTAGGGATGGGCGTCGGGTAGAGATGGCCGGCGATGGTAAGGAATCGACGGCCACCGATGGTGAGGAATCAACGGCCGCCGATGGCGATTTGGGTGGGTTTTGGGGTACGGAGGGTGGCGACGGCGAAGAGATGGAGGGGCAGGTGACGGTGAGGGTAGCGACAGGCGGTGTGTAGCGACGTCCGGCGATGGCGATTTGGGTGGGTTTTAGAGTAGGGAGGGTTAGGGTTAGTGGGCTTTGGGGAGATGTGGTAGAAGAAAGTTTTTGTTTGTGTTTTTTTAATTATGCAATTGATGTGGTTTGCACGTGTTAATATCTACCTTTGCTCTCCTTTCTCTATTTCAAAATAAAGAATGGAAAGATGGGGTAGTCCTATTAGCTTAAGATATATATATCTCTACTACTATAATGGGAGAACCCCTTAGTCCTTAATCCAACCCGTGCAGCGCACGTGATGGGTTATGGACTAACTTCGGTAAATATTTTCGGCAGTGGACCAGTTTGGTAAATATTTCCGAAAGTGGATCAGTTTGTAAATTATTATTTTTTTACCCTTTTCATTATCCCTTCAATTTTTTCCACGTGCACGTGTGCACGTGTATGATACTAGTAAATATAAATTATCCTCTTACTAATACCAGCACTAGCCAACAAACATTTAGGGTGTGTTTGGTTTGATGTTTTTTTTTTCTTTTTCTAAAAAACCGAAAACCTGTTTGGTTTGCTTTTTTGTGAAAAGATTTTCACAAAACCCTTTTACTCTTTTTTCCTTTCCTCTTTTCTCTCTCTTCACGAGCCACCCCTCTTTACTCCTATCTCGTCTTTACTTCACCTGCTTCCTCCCTTCTCGATTTTTTCGCTCGAAACCAGATCTGAGTGAATATCCACCCAAAATCAACGATTTTGGAATTATTTTGCCCTAAATCTACTCCACCTTAACTTCTCTGTCGCTCGCGGAGAGCATACTACTCTCGAACATCAGATTTGGTGGGGTGAGTGATCGATTTAGGGTTGATGGTTTGTGAGACCCGATCTGTTTACAAGAGAAGGTGTAGTCGACAACGGGCAAGTCAAATCAAACGCCAATTGAAGCTTGAATCTGTTGCTGACAATTTCTTTGCTCTTCAAACCAAGCAATCGAAGGTATGATCCGATTGGAACCCATTTTCTCCCTTGTTACAATGCTATGATTTTTGTTTATAAGATGATAATCCCGATTTTTGGGCGAATTTTGATTTTATTTTTTTCTTCATAATTTGTTCAGCGACTGATTTGAGGGATTGTACACAGTGAATGGGGTGGATTTGGAGATGATGACTTCTGATCCTATGGCCAGATCCGTGGGCCAAAACTGGTTTTTTGGTTTTTTTTTTTTGTTAAAATTTTTTTAGGGACTGATTTTAGGGATTATAGACTGTGAATAGGATGGATTTGGAGATAATGACTTCTGATCTTATGGTCGAGTAAACTCCTAATTATTTGATTAAAATGAGGGTTCATTTTGTTCCTGTGAAAAAGCCATTTTTGAAATCCTACATTGGAGATACAAGAATTTCTCATTTTTGAATTTGTTGACTTCTGCAAATGAGTTCGGATCATTGTTTAAGTGCTGCAATTTGTCATTGTTGTTTATTATTTACCGTTTCTTTTCCTAATATAGATGACTAGTATGGGGAAGGGGAAGGAGATGGAGGTGGATGATGATGTTGGGTTATGGAATCCAAGTGTTGTGCAGCTATTTGTGAATCTTATGGAGGAGGAGGTAGACCAAAATAGTCTCAAAAGTTCGACATTTGAAGCCAAAGTTTGGCAATGATTTGCACAACATATGAAAATTATGTGTAATCGTACATTCACAATTAAACAATTAAAGAAAAAACATTCCAGACTGAGAATTAATTGGAGGGAGTTTGAGACTCTTAAGAAGCAGATGGTTTGGGTTGGGATGAAGAGAACCAAATAGTCACTTGTGAGAAGGAGGTTTGGGACAACTATGTTAAGGTTTATATATAACTTCATTTTTTTAATAGTCTGTGATTCTGTTCTTATTATACTTAACCATGACTTTACTACTTGTAAATTAACAACACAATTTTTGATTAGGCACACCTTGCGGCAAAAATATTCAAGTTGAAGGGATTGGCGATTATGTTGCTTTGACCAAAAATTTTAGGGGTCTACTGCCCAGGGCTTTATTTGTAGGGCTTCAACACAAAGGGTGTATGACTCCGATGAGGAACGGAGGGTCAATTCTGAGTTTGCCCACCCCAATCTACCATATGTAGATGTACCTGATGAGGATGATGATGCACCGATCGGTTCAGGGTCGGGGTCTTGCAAGAGACGATCTGGTGCGTCAAGTGGTCGAGCAACAAAAAGCTCGAAGATTGATATGTGCTATGATTCGTATATGGAAACTCAGGAGGTAAAAAGAGACAAGTATAGGAAGAAAATGGGCAACCAAAGTCATCCCTCGATTGAACAAGATTCTTCCTCCCTTGATCAATGCATTGATATAATTAATGTGATGTCTGGGCTTGATTACAAACCGACAGAGAAGGCACCTGATGTGTTAGTTGAAAGCCCTCAGTGGCGTCATGCCTTCCTTCGTATGACACAGGATGTTAGAGAGAGATAGGTGAAGTGTCGTGGTGAGCAGTAGGGATCCCATTAGGTTGAGTGGATCCATCATATCCAAATTGTTTATTTCTTTTAACAATTGTTACATATTTGTGTGTGAGCTATTGTATTCTTAATATTTAATGGCAGAACGTGGTGGTTTTATTTAAATTGATTTTTTTAAATTGTAAATGGATTTGCTATTAGTAGCTGCTGTTGCTATTTTTTTAATCTGAGTTTAACAATGTTACATAACATAAGATGTTAGGGTAAAGTTCTGTAAATAACCTCCACTATTGTCGTAGTATTAAAGCTCTAACTTACTTGATGCAGCTGAATTCTACTTTTGTAAGAGTGAAGTACTATTTCAAGTGCTACCGTAGTGATGGACACGTCTTCATCTGATTGTGACGGTTTGGATGACTTGATGGAACTCCAGTTCATACAGGCCATCTCTGAAAAAAATCATCCACAATGCACTCCAAAACTAACAGGACGTGAATATTTGCAAGAAATCCTAGATGGTCCCCCGGATAAGTTTCATCGCATATTCCGTATGAATCAAGATTGTTTTTTGGATTTGTGTGGTTTTCTGAAAAATGGCAACTACCTCGAGGAAATGAAGGAGGAAGCCCGACGTAGACGCATGTCTTTTGAAGAAAGTGTTGCCATTTTTTTGTACATTGTCGGTCATAGTCATAGAATGCGAGGAGCTGCTGATAGGTTTCAACACTCGCTTGAAACAATCGAGTGACATTTTACAGATGTTTTGAAAGGTTTGGCAAGAGCAGCCACAGTTCTAATTACTCCCCCGAACACTACACGTATACATGAAAGGATCACTAGTTCTACGGACTTTTATCATGGTTTAAGGTATTTTGTTATCCCCATCCTGACTAACATATGATTTTAATATTTCAAAGTTTACTAAAGTTGTAGGTTTCAAATTCATTAATGTAGGGAGCTATCGGTGCTGCTGATGGCACATTAATCGATGCTTCGGTACCCGCCAGTCGAAACAATGCTTGTCATGGACGAAAGGGTAATATAACTCAAAATGTGTTGGCCGCTTGTGATTTTGATATGATGTTCATATTTGTTTATGCGGGATGGAAAGGAAGTGCTAATGACTCTCGTGTAATACAGAGTGCATTATCACAAGGATTGTTGCAAATCCCTCCGATGATAAATATTATTTAGTAGATTGTGGTTACACGAATATGCCCGGTTTTTTAGCTCCCTATCGTGGTGAGCCATATCACTTGCAAGACTTTCAAGGGGCCAACCATGCACCAACTCAACCTAGGCAATTTTTTAATAAAATGCATGCAAGGCTACGAAATGTCATTGAAAGAACCTTTGGTGTATGCAAAAAAAGGTTTTCCATCTTCAGTCATATGACAAACTACTATTTTACAAGACAGGTTATAATGGTCACAGCATGTTGCGCACTTCATAATTTTATACGTAGATATTCAGTGCGATACTTTTTTTTGAGGAATTTGTAGATGAACAATTAATTCATCATCAACAAATTGAAGATATCGCATCCACATCTCAAGGGTTGGATTTGTCATCTTCCCAACTGAATCGTATGAGTACGAAAAGAGATGAAATTGCTACTGCAATGTGGAATGCGAGACATTAATGTAATTTAGATGAAACTGTTTCATTGTATCATTTAATGTTATGAATATAATGTTTTATGCATTGTGTGAGATGGTATCTTGATAATTTACTGATGAACAGGCACTACACATGGATTCAGTTTTGTTAGCAACAATGGTCAGAAGAATGAAAGGAGTTGTCAGTAACAGAAAGTGCTTTTATTATCATTTTTTTTTACTTACAAAGATGATATCATTATAGGCAATGATGAAATGTTCTACTCAATTTTGAATGGTTGTCCCCCCCCCCAACCCTCCCTCTTTCTACTTGGTTGTATTGTGTATTGCAGATATTGAAAATATAAAAAATATGAGTGAATATCCACAGAAATGATGTGTGATAGACTTTAAGCTGATCTGTGGTTGAGGTTTAGAATTATGTGAAGTAAGAATGAATCTAGTATGTGAAATCAAAAATGATGAAATCATTTCTTGATGAAAAAGGGGGGGGGGGGGGGGGGTGGACAATTTAATTAGTACTAGTAGGCATGGCATTATAAAAAATGCAGCCCTAGACTGGAGTTTTTATGATTGATTTGAACAATTGTTCCATAGAACCATGTTCTGAGCCTACGACTAAGTTGATCCTTTTTGCTTATTCACATGGCTCTGTTGTAGTATTTGATTTCATGGTCATCTTTGGAGGATACATATGAATTTGTTTTTACTTCCTTCACCTGCTTCATTTGCTTTAATTGTACACAGTACAAGAAGAAGCCATCTGAATCCATCTTAACATTAGAAGCCATGACCAGCAGCAGAACCCATCATAGGAAGGTAGCTGTACACGGTATGGAAATTCTACAGAAGAATAAATCAATTGTTTATAAATAGCATCACAAGCCATCATCTCTATATTCAAATTAGCGGACGAGACTTGTTTGTGTTTGGTTAGTAGAATTGACAATCGTGGAGATGATGATGATATATTCTGATCCTATATAACCTTTGCAGTATTGAAAATGACCAAACACTAGTAACCACAAATATGCTAGATGGTAGTAACGAAAAAGAAATATGTACTAATTTTTGTACATGAACATCTGAGGAACCTGGAGATGATGGCTACTGATGAGATGCTTCTTAACTAGACTATTGATTTCTTCATATTTAAATGATGTCACTGCGTTACCTTCCTGTGATGGGTACTCTTGCTGCTCATGGCTTGTGATGGGTACTCATGGATTGTGATGGCTTCTTCTTGCAGGTGAAGGAAGTAAAGGAGAGATGGAAGTAAAGAGGGAGTAAAGTTCTCGTGTATAAAGAGATGAGAGTATAAAGGAACATGTTTCTGAATGAAGGAGTTTTGTGAAAACTCTCTTCAAAGAACACTCAAACCAAACAGGTTTTGGGCTTTTTTTTCCTGCCTTCTTCTTGCTTTATAAAGGATGAAGGTTTGAGTTTGACTTTGAAAATTAATTTCTTGTTACATCCCTTATAACTATAAAGGCTCGTCATAATTGTCATGGGTAACACAAAATCAGATTGTGAATTACTAGTTACCAAATACAGATACATTTCTACAATATTCTGTACATGTGCCTCTCATGAATCTGGAGATTCTGGCGTCTGATCCTATTTAAGTAAACTATTATATATTCCTTTAAAATATTCCCACACTGTGTACATGATTCTTCCTGTGATGGGTATTGCTGTTGCTCATGACTTCTGATGGCTTTTGATGGTTTCTGATGACTTCTTCTTCCTTTATAAGGGAATTTAGTATGAATTTCACTTTCAAAATAACCTTCTTGTTACTATGCTATAACTGTGAAGTTTTCTGATGCTTGTGATGGCTTCTCATGTTTGGGTAAAATCTTTCTAATAACATTTGTACATGTGCCTTAGATGATTCTGAAGATGATGGCTTTATGATTGAATTTTTTCCATACTGTGTACCATTTCCTTGCTGTGATGGCATCTGATGCTGCTCATGGCTTCTAATGTTTCTGATGGATATTATGTGATTTCTGATGCTGTGTTTGGTTCTGATGTTGTGATGGCTTCTGATGCTGTGATGCTTCTGATGCATGCAGTTTCGGTGGAAGTGTTTCTTGTCATAAGTTTGTTGTCGGTCTCCATCTAACAGGAAGTGCTTCATTTAATTGTTTTAAATCACCCTACTCTTTTACCTCTATCAGTCTAGGCAATTATGAATAATCAAAAGTTATGACACGTGATTGATAATGAAAGCATCTGATGCTTTATAAGGGAATAAAAGTCATCCTATCAACAGTTGATCATTTTCATTATTGGCATGGGAATCAAATGCATTACAATGCATGATTAGAACTAGTTGGCATGGCATTCAAATGCAGCCCTAGACTAATCTTCATGTTCTATTCAATCATTTTTTCTATACATAACTGTTCTGAGCCTATGACTAATAGAATCCTTTTATATATTATCAGTATTTCGGTTCCAGATTAATTTTTTATCAATATGATTCAATCCTTACCAGGAAGAAAATTGGTATCAGATATAGCAGGTGAACTTCTTTTTTACAACTGCCACAGTGTTGCGCAATTGGGTATTGATATCCTGCACTTCTTAATTGGGTTTTCTGGTTGTCTGTTGTTTTATAAGGGATAAGGTCTTATGTTTCAGTTTGAAAATTATGTTTCACTATCTTGTGATATGTTATAACTATGACGGATTCAATTTGGACCGCATTAGGATGCTTCTGATGGCTTCTTATGCTCTGGGCAAAAATAATCAGTATGCTAACACAAGGTTTTCAATAAATTTTGTTGATGTGCCTTTGATAAATTTGGAGATGATGGCTTCAGATCCTGTATAACTCAAGTATTGATTTTTTTTACTTTAACAAATTTCCATACTGTGTACAATCTCCTTCCTGTGAAGGGTTATGATTCTGCTCATGGATTATGATGTTATCATGGTTTCTCAAGGCTTTTGATATGTTATAACTGTGAAGATAATAATTTGGGGTGTGCATTGGGATGCTTCTGATGGCTTCTCATGCTTTGGCCAAAAATTATCAGTATGCTAACACAAGCTTTTCAATAAATATTGTTGATGTGCCTTTGATAAATTTGGAGATGATGGCTTCTGATCCTCTATAATTGAACTATTGATTTTTTACTTTAACAAATTTCCATACTGTGTACAATTTCCTTCCCGTGCAGGGTTCTGATGCTGCTCATGGCTCATGTTGTTATGATGGTTTCTCATGGCTGTTCATATGTGATATGGCTAAAGATAAGGTTAAATCGGAATCGTTCAAATCAGGCACGAATCTTAAAGTTCAGGGGTAAAATGGTAATTTCACCTATAAATGGATCTGAAATGGGAACTGGGCCTTTCTTCAAAGCCCAATAACTTATAAACGGATCTGTTTTAATGGGTACGGGTCCCAACCCGTAAGAAACCCAGTCCAACCGGATAGGAGAGGATTCAGATTTATGATTATCCTTAATCAGCAGTCTTAACCACTTCTATCCATTTACATCGGGAAGTAGGGATTTAATCTTATCCTGAAACTGATTCCTAAGGCGGCTATAAAAACCCCCCATCCCCCACTGTTACCAGGTAATCAATCTTTTTCCAATTAAAGCTCTTTCGTAATCATTCAGATTACTGACAAGAGCGTCGTATGGTGCGTCGCCGGGATCAACCCCGGTGTCTCGCACTTTTTGCAGGTCAATGGCGAACGGATATCGGTCAAACTCCAGTGAAGTCGTTCAGGTTTGACTATTCAACTTCCCTCGAATCCACAAATCTATCTGTTTTTCCCCACACCGATTTTAGCAGCAACAGATTGGCACCGTCTGTGGGAACATGAATAGCAATCCAACCTCTTCCGCCGGTCAATACCGCCTCCAGCCATGCCACCAAGGAAAGTAAGATCCAGAGGATCCAACCGTGGGCCCTCTCCCATTCCACCTCAACCGCAACCGGAGGCTCCTCCAACCCGTCCAGCAGCAGGGACAACTCCCTCCTCAGCCCGATCCGCCCCTGCAGCAGGAGCAGCCTCCTCTTCAGAACCCTCAACCCCAGCGGGCTCAACTCGGGCCCCAGAACACTAGTATAGGGACCTCTTGTCCTCATCCTCAGAAGCAACCTCTTCACCGCGACTATATCTCCGTACATAACCCTTCCTCCGACTCCATGGAATCCCATAACCCTCGGCCTTCAGAAGACCTCCGCAACATCATAATCAACATGCATAAAGGGGAAGACCTTCGCCACCATTTGGATGAAAGGCGGCCCGAAAGGCAGCCTCCCGCTCAGAACGTCCAAATGCGCGATCTCCTCACCGCCACGACCACAGGAGGTCCCCTCTTCATAGGAGGCGGAGGGAGTCCCTGGAGTACCGTCGAAGAAGGCACTGTTCTCCCGCTGGTCGACAGTCCTAGAGGGACCAGAACGGACCTATCACCCGAGCAGAATTCCAAGAGTTCCAGGCAACAATCTTGCAGGCCCTCAATATCCCGCCAAACAACAACAATAAGTTTAGAAGGTCCCCACTCTTGAGCCGGTTCGAAGCCCTCGCCATCGGTCCCTAAGTCCTCCTCAAGCTCCGAGCCACTGCCATCACATCCCTAGTCCTCACCAGTCCCTGAGCTACCATCGTCGTAGCCCACGCCCCCCTTCGTACGAAGACGAGTCCAGAGGCTCACCAGGATACCGTCGAAGGAATGATGCTGTCTACCGCCGTCTCCACGAGATGGAGAGGTGCCTCGGTCAACTAGATAGGGATGAGGAGCTAAGAGGGAGGACCCTCCGTCCAAGCAGACCTCCATTCTCCTGAACCATCATGGAGGCCCCCGTTCCAGCAAATTTCAAGCCCCCACAGTTCGAGACATACACGGGAGAATTAGACCCCATGGATCACATCGAGAGTTTCAAATCTCTCATGATGATCCATCAGGCGTCCGATGCCCTCCTATGCAAGACTTTCCCAGCCACTCTCAAAGGCTCGGTCGGGAATGGTACTCTCGCCTCGCCCCGTCCTCCATCTTCTCCTTTGAACAGTTCGAGACCCTCTTCATAACCCATTTCGTGAGCAGCCGCCGCTCCGAAAAAACGAGTATTTCACTACTCATCCTTAATCAGAAGAAGGGCGAGAAACTGAGAGACTATGTCAAGAGGTTTACTGTGGAAGCCAGGTCCATCGCCTCCCTCGATCAATCGGTCGCTGCAGCTGCCTTCCAGTCCAATGTCCTCAACTCGAACCTCCGGTCCTCCCTAGCCAGAAAGCCCCCGCGAGACTTCTCCGACCTTCTTCTCAGAAGTGAGAAGTACATCCGGGTGGAGGAAGCTGAACATCGCCCCACATTCGAGGGATCCTCTTCTGGAAATAAGAGGAAGGCCGCTGAAGACGAGAGTGCTAAAAAGCTCCAGAAGGACAATAGGGGTCAGCGTCGTCCACCTCCCAGATTTGAAAAGTTTACCCCTCTCAACGCCAATGTTTCAACCATTCTAATGAAGGTAGAGAAAGAAGGGATCTTACCTCCTGCCCCAAAGATGAATACTCTTGGGAAGAAGAGGTATAAGGAGAAGTGGTACCGCTATCATCGAGACCACGGCCACGACACTAATGACTGTCGGGCTCTGAAGAATGAGATCGAAGTCCTCATTCAGAGAGGGCAGCTGGCCAAGTTTATAAGGAAGGACCGGGTTGATCCTCCTCCACCCCCCAGGGAGCTAACAAGCGGCCCAAGAGGCATGACGAGACTCTCGAATTCGAAGAAGAGCACATCTTGCACCTCATCCACGGAGGTCCAATGGGGGGAACCTCTAACTCATCTCGAAAGGCTTTCATCAGAGAAGTCAATTCGATGCACAGTCTACCCCCCTCCCAAAGGTCTTGGAGTCCCAGTAACTTTCTCGAATGAAGATCTAAAGGGTGTCTGAACCCCTCATTGTGATGCACTGGTGATTAACCTCCACATGGCTAACTTCAAAGTGGAAAGGATTCTAGTAGATAATGGCAGTTCTGTCAACATCATCTTCCTAGAGGCCTTCTGAGGGCTCAAATTATCGTGGGACAGGCTCAAGCCTGCCGGCTATACCCTCCATGGGTTCACGGGAGTGCCAGTGACGATCGAAGGTGTTATAACTCTCGACGTAACCGCTGGCAAAACACCTACTACCCGAACGGAGCCAATGGACTTTATGGTTGTTGATGTCCCAGCTGCCTACAATGTGATCCTAGGTCGACCTGGACTAGCTGCTTTAGAAGCCGTCTCATCAGCTTATCATCTAAAAATGAAGTTCCCCACCAAAGTGGGCGTAGGGGAAGTAAGGGGAAGTCAGGAGACGGCCCGCAAATGCTATATGACCTCGACCGGAGGACCCGTCCTTTCCCTCGAGACCCTTGAAATTCCCCAGGGAAACACCCGGTCTATGTCAGAACCGGTAGACGAGCTGGAGGAAGTGCTCTTCTCGGAGCAAGATTCGACCCGCAAATTCTTCATCAGCAAAACCCTTCCCTCTGCCCTCTGTTTCGACATAGTCTAATGCATAAAGAAGAACCGCGACTTCTTCGCATGGATAGCTGCCGACATGCCAGGGATTTTCGAAGAGCTCCTCGTCCACCATCTAAGTGTCGCTCCGGGGTCCTAAACCGGTTCAGCAGAAAAGGCGAAAGTTTGCCCCTAAACACCAGCAGGCCATAAAGGAAGAGGTGGAGAAGCTCCTAAAAGCCTAGTTCATACAAGAAGTCAACTATCCGGAGTGGCTCTCCAATGTCGTAATGGTCAAAAAAGCCAATTGAAGTTGGAGGATTTTCATCGACTTCACAGTTTTGAACAAAGCATGCCCCAAGGATCCTTTCCCACTTCCCAGTATCGACACATTGATCGACGCCACTTCGAGCCATGAGCTGCTGAGCTTCATGGACGCCTTCTCCAGATACAACCAAATTCGAATGTTCCCCCTAGATATCCCGAAGACGTCCTTCGTCACAGATCAAGGCCTCTGCTGCTATAGGGTAATGCCCTTCGGGCTGAAAAAATGCTGGCGCCATCTACCAATGCCTCGTCAATAAGGTCTTCAACAATCAGATCGGGCGAAACATGGAGGTTTACGTCGATGATATGCTAGTAAAAAGCATCCATGGGTCTGACCATGTCGCCGACCTCCAAGAAGCCTTCGACGACTTAAGGAAGCATAACATGAGACTAAACTCAAATAAATGTGCATTTGGGGTCTCATCAGAAAAATTCCTGGGCTTTATGGTTAGTCAGAGGGGGATTGAAGCCAACACTGAGAAGATAAAGGCCATACTCAATATGGCTCCTCCTACAAATGTGAAAGAAGTGCAAAGGCTCACAGGGCGCCTTACGACGATAGGGCGCTTCCTCTCCAAGTCCGGGGAAAAGTGTCTTCCCTTCTTCAAAGCCCTCAGGGGGGTTAAGGGCTTCGAGTGGGACCAGCAGTAGCAAGAGTCGTTCGACCAACTCAAAGCCTACTTGGTCAACCCCCCACTCCTCAGCAAGCCGACACCATGGGAAACTCTTTACCTCTACCTCGCTGCCTCCGAGCAAACCCTCAGCGCTGTCCTAGTAAGGGAAGAAGACAAGGCTCAGAAGTCTATCTATTATGTGAGCAAGGTCCTTAGAGACGCCGAGCTCCGCTATCCGAGGTTGGAAAAGATAGCCTACGCCTTGGTTATGGCAGCCAGGAACTTTCGTCCCTATTTTCAATCTCATTCGGTGGTCGTCCTTACCGACCAGCCACTCAAGCAGGTCCTGCATAAGCCCGAGAACTCCGGGCATCTAATGAAGTGGTCAATCGAGCTAAGTCAACACGACATATCTTATCAGCCTCGGACTGCTATCAAGGCGCAAGCCCTAGCCGAGTTTATAGTGGAAAGCACAATCCTGAAAGTAAGTCAAGCGGTAAATGGGCCACCCATCTGGACGGTGTACGTAGATGGCTCTTCTTGCGCCGAAGGGAACGGAGCCGGGGTTATTCTGGCAGGCCCAGATGACTTCGTTCTCCAATACTCCCTCTGCATCAATTTCAAAGCTTCCAACAATAAAGCTGAGTACGAAGCCCTAGTAGTCGGCTTGGGCATGGCTCGCACGGCAGGAGCGCAACGTGTCCGAATATTCAGTGACTCTCAGCTCATGGTGAATAAGGTCTTAGAAGAATACGAGGCACGAGACACCGGATGGCCAGGTACCTAGCCAAGGTCAAAAGTCTCCTGGCTACGTTCGAAGAGGCAAAACTCCAGCGAATCCCTAGAGAGGAAAACGCCCAAGCAGATGCCCTCTCAAAACTAGCCTCCTCCTCTCTTCAAGGTCTCGAGCAGACCGTCCTAATCGAAGTTCTACTAAGGCCTAGCATCGAAGAAGAAGCCCCCGACTCAATGGAGTCGCTACCTGTCCAACTCGAAGACAACTGGATGAGGCCGTTAATTGAGTTCCTCAAAGACGGGAGCCTCCCCCAAGATCCTAAAGAAGCTCGCCGAATCCGAACGAGAGCGGAGCGGTACGCCCTCGTTGAGGGAGTCTTGTACAAACGCTCCTATACCCAAGTAGATGGTAGACCCTACTTGAGATGTCTCTCTCCAGAAGAAGCCTCGTATGCCTTGAAAGAACTCCACGAAGGGATAGGCGGAGCCCATTCGGGAACAAGGTCCCTCACTAGAAAAGTCTTGAACTACGGGTACTTCTGGCCTACCCTACTTCGGGAAGCCGAGCAACATCTCCGGCAGTGTAGCCCCTGTCAGCAATTCTCCACTATCTGCCGCCTACCACAAGCCCAACTCACATCTCTCTCGAGTCCAATTCCCTTCTCAATGTGGGGGATGGACCTGCTAGGTCCGTTCCCACCAGCTCCGGGCCAGCTCAAGTTCCTAGTCGTGGCAATCGACTATTTCTCCAAATGGATCGAGGCTGAACCGCTAGCAACTATTACTGAAAACAAAGTGCAACAGTTCTTCTGGAAGAATGTGATCTGCAGGTTCGGCGTACCTCGAGTCTTGGTAACAGATAACGGAACACAGTTTACGGGGACAGCATTCCGCTCCTTATGTGAAGACCTCGGCATTCAGTAGCGGTTTACCTCCGTCTCCCACCCTCAATCCAATGGCCAAGTAGAGAAAGCCAATAGGCAAATTCTCTCGGGCATCAAGAAGAGATTGGATAAGTCGGCTAAAGAATTGTGGGCAGAACAACTTCCTAACATATTGTGGAACTACCGCACTACAAAAAGGACTCCGACGGGAGAGTCACCCTTCAACCTCACCTACGGTTCCGAGGCCGTAATCCTGTTAGAAGTTGGTTTGCCATCCCCCCGCCTAGTTGCATATAATGAAGAGCAGAACGCTAAAGAGCTCCGAGCCAATCTGGACCTTATCGATGAGCTCCGTGAAAGAGCTTCGATTCGCCAAGAGAATTATCGAATAAGAATCGAACAGTCCTACAACAGAAGGGTCCGTCCCACAGATCTTAAGGAGGGGGACTTAGTCCTCAGGAAGCTAGCCATCTCGTTCCCTAGCAAAAAGAGCAAGCTAGCCCCGAATTGGGAAGGACCATACAAGGTCTCCAAGGTAGTTCGGCCAGGAGCATATCGTCTTGAAAACTTCGAAGGCAGGGAGATACCAAGAACATGGAACGCCGACCATTTATTGAAGTACCAAGAGGGTGTTTGAACGCCTCTCTGAGTACCATCAAATGTTTGGCCACTCCTACCTTCTTTTTATTTGTATTTATTTCTTTATTCTCCCATTGTAATAACTGCCTACAACTTAGAAGCGACCGATTAATCAATTATTAATAAAGAACTTCTTTTGCATAATAATTCTCTTGTGATCGTTTTATCTCTCTGTTTAATACCCTAATTGTGTTTTCAAAAAATGACGAGTTCGGAGTCTAAAACTTGGCTTGATTCCGCTTCGCAAACTTGCTCTTAAGCGAGTTAGAAGTGGTTCGCGATTCGAAACTGCTCCCACAACCATTGAAACTCACTTAAACAACGAGTTCGGAGTCCAAAACTTGGCTCGATTCCACTTTGCAAACTTGCTCTTAAGCGAGTTAGAAGTGGTTCGCCATTCGGAACTGCTCCCACAACCGTTGAAACTCACTCAAACAATGAGTTCGGAGTCCAAAACTTGGCTCGATTCCGCTTCGCAAACTTGCTCTTAAGCGAGTTAGAAGTGGTTCGCCATTCAGAACTTCTCCCACGGCCGTTTAAATTCACTCAAACGACGAGTTTGGAGTCTAAAACTTGGCTCGATTCCGCTTCGCAAACTTGCTCTTAAGCGAGTTAGAAGTGGTTCGCCATTCGGAACTGCTCCTACAACCGTTGAAACTTACTCAAACGACGAGTTCGGAGTCCAAAACTTGGCTCGATTCTGCTTCGCAAACTTGCTCTTAAGCGAGTTAGAAGTGGTTCGCCATTCGGAATTGCTCCAACAACCGTTGAAACTTACTCAAATGATGTGTTCTGAGTCCAAAACTTGGCTCGACTCCACTTCCCAAACTTGCTCTTAAGCAAGTTATAGGCGGTTCACCATTTGGAACCAATCACACAACCACTAACACTCTCAAAACCACAAGCCTGGGGCCCAACACATGGTTCGACCCCGCTCCAAGTATGTGCCAAACAAATAACAAGTGCCAACAATACGTGCAAGTTCACAAAATAAATATCATTGCATTAAAGATCGAGGGACAAATCCATTTACAAGACAAACTTCTCGTACTTATAACAAGATACAAGACTTAGACAAAACTTGCAGAACAAAAAAAACAAAAATACAGACAACTCTTTCAGCGCCTCCTTGGGGCAGGGATGTTCTGGTTTAAAGACACCCGGGGACGGCGAACGATGTATGGCTGATGCCCAACCTCGGAGCTCACCCCTAGACCGGCAAACTGAGACGCATCTTCAGCACTGCCTCTGACGGTGGCCCCAACGGATGCTCCGCTCAACGAAGTAGCCACCCCACTTTGTGCATCACTGGGGCTTCGTCGAGCAACGGGCGAGCGAGTCGCAAGCTCGTAAGAGAAAATTCCTCTATCGCTCTCTTCACGAGTACTTGACGTGCTTCTGACATTGACCCGTTCAGGTTGGGGTTTGAGGCGAGCGACCTCCGCCTCAAGTTCGACGATTCGTTCCTTCAGAAAGTCATCCTTCACAGCTATCTTTAAGCGAGGAAGCTGAGCGGAACCTGCAGCACCAGGACTGTCGGCAATAATTCGACGGAGATGAGTAACCTTGATGCTCTTGTCGACCGTAACCCTCTTCAGCTCGTCAACCTCCGCCATCACCTTGCTCATTGTTGCTAACAACTCATCTCACTCTGCCGTCAACTTGCCCATCGCTATTGTTAGTTCTTCTCTCCCCGCAAAAAGCTCGTATCCTGCTATCGTCAAGTATCTTAGCTACCAGTTCATCTCTCTCCGTTGTCATCTTCGTCAAGGAATGGCGGAGACGCCTAAGCCTCAGGCCGAGATTAAAGGCTGTTAACGAACCATCATCATCGCCTTCGGGGGTCGTCTCCCCAAGCCTCTCTTCTAGCCTCCGAATCTCGATATCTCGAAGACCTACAATTAGTTGCAGATGTTTCCGCTCACGTTCGGCTCTGCGAAACCCCAACTCAACTTCGTTAAGGTGCTCTCGACACCTAGTGAGGCATAACTTCGTCACCCCTAGGCCAGCCTCGGGACATATCTCCTCAGCCACATAAGGTGCTTCAACAAGCTATGTCACATCGACGAGTTGAAAATTCCAAGGCAGACGACGAGAACACTTAGCAAAAATTAGTAAATTTGGTAAACACATAGCAGCCAAAACTCCCGAATAAGGCGACGTGAACACAGTAAATTTGAAAAAAAAATTGTGAACACGTAGCCGAAGCTTTAGGCAGGGCGACGTGAACACTTAGCCAAATTTCAAGAAAATTTTTGTAAACTCATTTCCAAAGATTTACAAACACTTAGTCGAATTCCAAAGGATAGATTTCATTCATTCCAAAAGTGCGGTGGCCAGTCCACAATTAGGCGATACATCAAAAAACACAAAAGTAAAAGAAAAAAAAAGAAGCTGAAGTCAGGGGGCGACCTCTTTTCCAGGGTGTCGGGAAGGGACGGGGTCGGACTCCCCTGAAGGCGCGACCATCGCTAGCGGGGTCACCTTGGATCCCTGACGCTCGCCGACGATCTCGACCTCGGCATCTGCTTCTTCGTCCCCAACTTCACCCTCGGGCTCGTCGTCAAAACCGTCGACGTGGTCGGGGAAGAGACGCCACCCGGCGCAGTTGACCTCGGGGAAGCGCCCGCTAACTTGCTCGATGGCGCGAGCGTACGCCTTGGCCATGTTGACCGCATGGAAGCCTTAGGGCCTTCTCCATAGTCGCAGCTTCGGCTTCCTTCGTCGCCGCAACCTTAGCAGCTTCCACGGCCTCGGCCTGCTGCTTTGCCGCTTCCTCCTTCTGCCAAAGCAGATCGTCCTCGAGCTTCTTGGCGAGGTCTTCGAGGTACTCCATCCTCGTCATCTTCCCGCCCGCCTCGACCTTCAACTTGTCGAGCTCGTTAGCGATCTGAGCTTTTTCGGCTTGAGCTCGATCAACCTCCTTCTTCAGGTCCTTCTCGAGCTCAGTGATCTTCTCCATGAGATGACCAAAGTGGACTGTTATCTGCAGCCAAAACACAAAGTTGAAAAAGTTAGAAAAATAAATATGTAAGTTGTCTAAAAGTGCAAAATCAAAATACTCACCGACGCTGCCGAGCGAGCGATCTCGAGGGCGTCGTCCCCCATGCCTCCGGCATCCATGGCAGCTCGGTCCTTCAGCATCGCCAAGTGCTTCACCGCTTACATGCTCGATGCCAAATCGCCAAGGAAGCCGTCCAACTTCCGAACTTGCCAATCCGGAACAAAAATCTTCTTGTGTTCCTCTGTCAGGAACACTTCGGCCTTCGCCGTCAACGGGGCCGCCTCCATCCCGAGAGCAGCCGCCATTGGGAACTCGCCAGCCTCGGTCGATGTCGAGGTCGCTGCTGTCGCCCTCCTTCGGGTCACCGTTGCCGAAGCCTTTGCCTCCTGAACGACGATGTCAACAGTCTTTGGCTTCGGCGCGGTCACCTTCGTGGCAACCCTCTTTCGCTTCCGAGGCACCTTGCTGCCGAGGGCCACTCTCTGTGCCCAAATCGCATCGTAATCCATAGTCTCTGCAACAAGAGAAAAGTTTAGATAAACCACAAGTTATAATCAAATTGGAAAAGAAAAAACAAACGAATAAAACTGCATACTAGGATCTATGCGGCAGAGCCCTCCCCTGAAGAGCGCGTTCTCCGTCAGATCTCTCCAATCGAACTTCGGTCGGCCGAGGAGAATTCGAACCATCTCTTCTTCATTGGGATAGAGCACCGGCAGCTCCCTTACCCTCTTCGTCACCTCTTCCACCCACTCCGAGGGTATACACCACGGTTCGCGGCTCCGAACGATGGAGTACTTGTCTCGCCAGTGCTTTATTGAGTCGGGGCAGCTGACGAGCCGAGCACCGTGCCTTGGAGCCAAGTAGTATCTAAACTCAGACTTGTGCTGCTGATGAAGCCGATACAGTGTCCGAAGTACCCTCAAGTCTGGCTCGATCTCGGCTGCTTGACAGTGGAGCGCGAACCCATTGATAACCCTCCATGCGTTCGGAATAAGCTGGATCGGGCTGACCCCGAACCACCTCAGCACTTGGACGGCGAAGGGGTGGAGTGGCAGACGCGCTCTGGCGATGAAGGCGTCGACCGGCCAGAAACACATGTTTACTGGCATCGACGAGTTGGCCCTCACCCCGGGACCCGGCAACATCAGCTCGAACTCCTTCGTGATCTGAAAGCACTCCCGGATCGCCACCAGGTCTGCCTCGTTGAGGATCGAGACAGTGTCTTTCGCTTCCGAAGTCTCCCTCACAGCGTTCTCCTCGAAGCTCCGCCCCCTCCGGTATATAATACGCTCGGCGTGCTCCTCTAGAAGCTCTCGAACCCTATGAAGCCCCGTCAAGACACCTGGCAGCCTCCCGAACTCCCCCATTCGTTTCGGATCCTCCACTATGGTATCCCGACCATCGAATCTCTTGCCCCTGTCGATGCGAGGCACCTGACTCGGAGATGGCGCTTCGCCAGCGGAGGGGGAGGGCTCCGAAGTAGGGGAAAGAGAAGACATTTTTGACTTAAAATAAACTAAGTATAATTTACCTTAAGGTGACACACGTGGTCAAAAAATTCACTGGAAAACGGTCGACGATCGCCGGAAGCTCTCGCTAGTGAAAATTACGCCTGAGTAAAAATGTGGAGAAGTGAAAAAATGAGGGGGGGGGGGTGAGTCTTATAGAGTCTGGCACACAAAACGAGGATATTGGGCTTCAAAAACCCAACGGCCAGGCCCATTTACATAAAATGACAAAAAGTTGTACCGTCTCATTAATGATTAATGGTCAAAATTGTCAGAAGATTAACAGTCAAAAGGCCAGCTGTCATCTCCAAGCTGTCAGCAACTCACTTTGGACTTCAGCACGCCTTGCCGAGCGTTCTTGGCACCGACGCTCAAACGTAAGAAAAACCTCTTCCTTTAGACTTCAGCGCGCCTTGCCGAGCGTTCTTGGTGCCGACGCTCAAACATGAGAAAAAAATCTCACTTTGAACTTCGGCACGCCTTACCGAGCATTCTTGGCACCGACGCTCAAATGTGAGAAAAAACTCTCACTTTGGATTTCGGCACGCCTTGCCGAGCGTTCTCGGCACCGACGCTCAAACGTGAGAAAAAAACTCACTTTGGACTTCGGCATGCCTTATCGAGCGTTCTTGGCACCGACACTCAAACGTGAGAAAAAACTCTCACTTTGGACTTCGGCACGCCTTGCCGAGCGTTCTTGGCACCGATGCTCAAACATGAGAAAAAACTCTCACTTTGAACTTCGGCACGCCTTGTCGAGCGTTCTTCGCACCGACGCTCAAACGTGAGAAAAAACTCTCACTTTGGACTTCGGCACACCTTGCCGAGCGTTCTTGGCACCTGACGCTCAAACGTAAGAAAAAACTCTCACTTTGGGCTTCAGTACGCCTTGCTGAGCGTTCTTGGCACCAACGCTCAAACGTGAGAAAAAACTCACTTTGGATTTCGGCACGTCTTGCCGAGCGTTCTTAGCACCGACGCTCAAACGTGAGAAAAAACTCTCACTTTTGAACTTCGGCACGCCTTGCCGAGCGTTCTTGGCACCGATGCTTAAACATGAGAAAAAACTCTCACTTTGGACTTCAGCATGCCTTGCCGAGCATTCTTGGCACCGACGCTCAAACGTGAGAAAAACTCACTTTGGACTTTGGCACGGCTTGCCGAGCGTTCTTGGCACCGACACTCATACGTGAGAAAAAACTCACTTTGAACTTCAGCACGCTTTGCCGAGCGTTCTTGGCACCGAGGTTCAAACATGGGAAAATGGCTCACTTGGACGTCGGCATACCTCGCCGAACCACTTTTGACACGTGTCGCCACGCCGAGGTGCCTCCGCACCTCGGCAAGGGACCCCGAACCTTCCTCGACTTCGGCCTTCTTCCTGACACGTGTCAGCTCCTCGAGGTGATTGGCGGAGGTCGGCAACGTTGCCGAAGCCACTTGCCACCGACCCCCGAATAAAGGGAAAATCCACCTTTGAGCAACCACAGACGTTAGATCTCCTCAAAAGTCGTGCCCAAAGCTGATGGAGAGCCCAGATCGCGCCATGTCATAAATGGAATTAAAAAATCTATTTTTTATTTATTTAATTCGAATTGTTTATTCAAAAATTGCAGAAAAATGATTAAAATTCAGAAAAAAATAATTAAAAATTCTATATATATATATATATATATATATATATAAAGTCAGGAAAATATTTTTAAGCCCCTGGGTAAATAATTATTGCTTAGAATGATTAATTAGTGCCCTCGAAAAATGAATCACCGCTTCGCAAAATTCAATAAATGATTCGAAAGATAATTAAAAAATCGAGAAAAATTCCCACAAAATCCAGGAGAAGTCAAGAACAATCTTGAGTGCACTACAAACTTAGAAAAACACCATAATGCCCCGTTTAAGATCCTAAACCCCTCATTTGAACTCCGATACAACCTCGCAAGCCATTAAAACAGTAAAACTACTCCTCAAAGACTGATCAAACTCAGTCTTCGGGAGTGGGGGCTCATGATATGGCTAAAGATAGGGTTAAATCGGAACCATTCAAATCAGACATGAATCTTAAAGTTTAGGGGTAAAATGGTAATTTCATCTATAAACAGGTCTGAAATGGGAACTGGGCCTTTCTTCAAAGCCCAATAACCCATAAACGGATCTGTCTTAATGGGTACGGGTCCCAACCCGTAAGAAACCCAGTCCAACCGGATAGGAGAGGATTCAGATTTATGATTATCCTTAATCAGCAGTCTTAACCACTTCTATCCATTTACATCGGGAAGTAGGGATTTAATCTTATCCTGAAACTGATTCATAAGGCGGCTATAAATACGCCCATCTCCCACTATTACCAGGTAATCAATTTTTTTCCAATTAAAGCTCTTTCTTAATCATTCAGATTACTGACAATAGCGTCGGAAGGTGCGTCGCCGGGATCAACCCCGGTGTCTCGCACTTTTTGCAGGTCAATGGCGAACGGATCTCGGTCAAACTCCAGTGAAGTCGTTCAGGATTGACTATTCAACTTCCCTCGAATCCACAAATCTAACTGTTTGCCCCCACACTGATTTCAGCGGCAACAATATGTTATAAAATAATTTGGGGTGTGCATTGGGATGCTTCTGATGGCTTCTCATGCTTTGGGCAAAAATAATCAGTATGCTAACACAAGATTTTCAATAAATTTTGTTGATGTCCCTTTGAAAAATTTGGAGATGATGGCTTCTAATCCTATATAACTCAAGTATTGATTTTTTTACTTTAACAAATTTCCATACTGTGTATAATCTCCTTCCTGTGAAGGGTTCTGATTCTGCTCATGGCTTATGTTGTTATCATGGTTTCTCAAGGCTTTTGATATGTTATAACTGTGAAGAATAATAATTTGGGGTGTGCATTGGGATGCTTCTGATGGCTTCTCATGCTTTGGGCAAAAATTATCAGTATGCTAACACAAGCTTTTCAGTAAATATTGTTGATGTGCCTTTGATAAATTTGGAGATGATGGCTTCTGATCCTCTATAATTGAACTATTGATTTTTTACTTTAACAAATTTTCATACTGTGTACAATTTCCTTCCTGTGCAGGGTTCTGATGCTGCTCATGGCTTATGAGGTTATGATGGTTTCTCATGGCTGTTCATATGTTATAATTATGAAGAATAATAATTTGGGGTGTGCATTGGGATGCTTCTGATGGCTTCTCATGCTTTGGGTAAAAAAAATCGTATGCTAACACAAGGTTTTCAATAAATTTTGTTGATGTGCCTTTAAAAAATTTGGAGATGATGGCTTCTGATCCTGTATAACTCAAGTATTGATTTTTTTACTTTAACAAATTTCCATACTGTGTACAATCTCCTTCTTGTGAAGGGTTCTGATTCTACTCATGGCTTATGATGTTATGAAGGTTTCTCAAGACTGTTGATATGTTATAACTGTGAAGAATAATAATTTGGGGTGTGCATTGGGATGCTTCTGATGGCTTCTCATGCTTTGGGCAAAATTAATCAGTATGCTCACACAAGCTTTTGAATAAATTTTGTTGATGTGCCTTTGATAAATTTGGAGATGATGGCTTCTGATCCAGTATAACTCAACTACTGATTTCTTACTTAAGCAAATTTTCATACTGTTTACAATTTCCTTCCTGTCAAGGGTTCTGATGCTGCTCATGGCTTCTGATGTTATGATGGTTTCTCATGACTTCTGATTCTTTATAAGGGATGAATAATCAAAAGTTTCAAATTCACTTATTAACCCCTATTTTTGTTCATTGTTCAAAATTTGCACATTACAATGGGTGTAAGGGCCGACAATTACACATTTCAGATTAGCTCGAGCATAGTGCTTGCCAGTGATGGGGAGATACAAAGAAGAAACAAAAACAAGTTCAAGCGAAGGATACCACAAAAACCACATAAAAACAAGCACAATCCAATGTATGTTGCATCAGTGTAATTCAGCTGATTTGGGATTCCAGGTTTCAAGTACATATAATATAATGTATTGAAGCTTAACAAACAAAGAGTGGCAATGTAATATAATGTATTTCAGCTTTATTCTTATTATGAATCTAGTAATTCAAGCAAGTGTAATGAGTTAAAAAAAAGGGATGCGATCAAAGAATTTTCATTACATTATATTCAAATGATTTTTCATATTACTCTTTTGCATATCGCATATCAAGTTTAGGGAATGTTACATACAATACGAATACAAAATCTTCATTGGAAAAAGCATAGTCGAATATCAGTTCATATGAAAAAGCTTAAGGTATATCACATAAATACAACTCCTTATATTGATAAGATTTGCTTGTTTCTGATGCTGCTCAGGCTTCTTGTTCGTATACTTGTACAACTTTGCTCTGTAATTGCAGCAATTAAAAAAACTTCAGTAGAAAATTAATGCAAATTGATTAAACAAACGCCTTTTATAATCACATTGTGAAAAAAACTGTTTTCCTATAAATTTGAGAATTTATTTCTATAACCAAACGTCTTTTATAACCTCATTTTCCAATAAATTTTTTAATCAAAATTTCATATTTACTGGTTACCAAATGCATTTTATACTCTCAGTTTCAATAAAACAGTTTTCATAAAAAATTATTACCAAACAACTTTTAACATCTTCTTTTTCAGAAAAGAGTTTTCAGAAAACTGTTTTCAAATCAACAATAGGCAACGCTGCCCAAATTCTTTTTCACTTTCTTTCTATCACATCAAATTAACAGGGGTGTATTGAATTGAGATTTCAAAAGATTTTAAAAGAACTGAGAATCCCAGTATTTAAGGGATTCATAGGGAATTCACCTAAAACTTTGACTGGGATTTATAAGGATTTTAAAATAGTTTGATGAAATTCTTATTATGAATTTGATGGAATTTGAAGGAATTCGATGAAAATAAACTTTATAATTAGTTCATTTCCTATACAAGATTGTCATTCTCATAAGAGTAGTACGAATAAATATCAAGGCACCTTGCAAGTCATAAAAATATCATTCTCATTAGCTTTTTCTGAAGTACTAGAAGGACACCCACATAAACAAAAGTAACAAAAAAAAAATAGCCCTACATGAGAGAGTTGTTGATGAGTCCATCAACTCAATACTCGCTGTTTTAACATTCTGAAATAGCATAAAATAATAATAACTAATAACACCCGGTAACCAAAGTCATGGAGCAAGAGATCTATAAGGAGCACCAACTCTCCCGTTAGGCATCATAACTCTACCACATCTCCTCATCAAATCAATACTCGCTGTTTCTGCACTATAGGTCTTCCAGTTAACAATTTCACTATATAGGCCACATCATACAAACTATGGAACGTTGTCCACTTCATCCTGTACCTGCAATGAGAAACCAATTTATGCCATAGCAATCTTGAGAATATTTTTGAATCAACCCCATCGCGTTGATTTTGATTGAAATTAATTCCATTTTCTTTCAGGAGGCGGATGGAGGCCTCTGCGTGGGGATTGGTGGTTGGGTTGAATTAGGGTTTGGGTTGAATTAGGCCTCTGCGTGGGGATCGGAGGTCGGGAGGTAGAGGAGAGTGGGGTAACAGCAGAGGAGGGTGTCGGGAGGTAGAGGAGAGGAGGAAGAAGACGATGGAGAGAGCAGGGGGATTATAGGGTTTGGGTTTATTTGGGGATAATTTGGGGCATATGTACAGGAAACAAAACCATACTCACCAATGACTTGAAAGTTTCTACAGAGAAGGTGAGAATTGCAAAGGCTTTTGGTATTTATACCTCGGACCCTAGATTCCATCTAAATCCTCCAAATTCTCAATTCTACCAAAATCATTAACTTTTTGAATACACCGAGAATTGAATGGGGTCATTTAAAATCTCAATTGAATACACCGAGAATTGAATAGAATCACTTAAAGTCTCAATTGAATACACTGTGACTTTTATAAACTCCTTTAAAATCCTAATAGAATACACTAGGATTTTCACATTTTTTTAAATTCTTTTCAAATTCCAATCCAATACACCCCTGTAAATAAAAAAAAACGAAAAAAAAAACCCGTCACATCTAGTTCTCCAAATGCTCTCTCCACTCATCGCACTCGCTCTCCCACCATTCTTCGTCTCTGTACGGAGACCAGACAACCAAACCTTCTCCTTCTTATTATTATTATTGTCCTCAATCTGAAGAAGAAAAGGAAGTCAAACCCAAATCAAA
Organism: Hemerocallis citrina; assembly: GCA_017893485.1. Lineage (NCBI taxonomy): Eukaryota > Viridiplantae > Streptophyta > Magnoliopsida > Asparagales > Asphodelaceae > Hemerocallis > Hemerocallis citrina. The sequence goes on along the minus strand of CM030361.1, from coordinate 235,891,836 downwards.
TTAAAACCAAAGATGGTGTGGTCTGCACGAATCTTGACGTGCTCTGTATTTCCGACCCCCCTTCGCTCTTGCTCTTCCAACTGGCGAAGCTCTCCCGATCTCAAGATCATCAGGAAACATGCTCCTACCTTTTTAAAATTCCGATCCATGGCTGCAGCTGCTGAATCCGATTCATCTTCTCCCTTTGCGCCTTCTCTCGATGCTGGAGACTCCACGGACAAAAACCCCAACCCCGCTGGGTAGTTACTTTTTTTTTTAAAAATTATTTTTTTACTGGTTCTTGAATTGGAACTATTGATTGATGGAATTGGTGATGGTGAGTTTTGGACCAGATTTTGTATAATAGAAGGGCCTGAAACAGTTCAGGACTTTGCCAAGATGGAACTCCAGGAGATTCAGGACAACATTCGCAGTCGCCGGAATAAGATTTTCTTGCACATGGAAGAGGTATGGTGGTTGTTGATGTTTGTTGATTTTTTATGATGTCAGTTTTAGCAATTAAATTACCTTTATGTGCTGTTTGTTGATATTGGATATGTGAATGATATTGGATATCTGAGATGGATCGTGGCTAACTAAGTAAGACTATTTGATTGGCTAAATTCCCGTTGTGTTGGTGAGTTAAAGGATTTAAGGCAGTTGATTAATTACGAGATTGGATGATTCCAAAATCCTTGAATGCATCGGAACCTTCTCATCCTTGATGTTCTCAACCTCCCAGTTAGTCAATAACTAGTGATTCTTGACAAACCACCTCACGGCTTAACGGCGGCCATATAAAGTTGGTTTTTGCTTAGGTTGAGAATGCTACATAACAGGATTTGGTTTAAACTCTTTTAGTTTTTGAAGAATAATACCTACTTGAGAAGAGAAGGATCAAAGTCTTTTGACAAAATTTGCTAAAAATATTTCAGACTTCATATCTTCTAACAACTCGAACTGTTCTTCAGCATTTCACTAACTCACCAACTTTGGCTCCTTGAATGAAATTGGATATCTGCAAAAATCGAAGATGAACCTGTTAGGATTTGAGGAAGTTCTGACACCAATTGTTATGAATTTCGTGGTGAGTTTATGCGACACGATCACTACAAACCACCAAGCAAAATAATAGATAAACCCAAACACACCAAAGCACACAATCGTTCCGGTTTGGGCGAACCCTAATCCGGAGGAGAAATAACTGTGATGATACTCAGTTAGAGAAGATACAAGAGTTGCAACTCTCACCGCGACCCTCTCCCAAGTCTCACCAGAAGATACTTGTTGATTACAATTTAAAAACCTCTCAAACTCTCTTCAATGAAGTACTCACTCTTACATCTCAAAGGAGGCCAATACAATAATATATAGAGATCTTGAGAATTTATAGGTTGTAGTTTGATCTATAAAGCACAGATATTCTTCGGGGTCATGTACCAAGTATCATGTACGTATTGGACGCGATACGCATAGGATACTCTATGGATACGCTACGGATACGTGAGGATACGTTGGCGATACGTTGGGATACGTGGGTTTTTTTTTGATTTTTTTCAATTCTTTTGGCCCAAGCTCAGCCTACACTCCCTTTCTCTCTTTCTTTCTTTCTTTCTTTCTTTTCCCCAGCCGCCTCACCCCCCTTTCTTTCTCTCTTCCCGATCCAAACCCTAACCCTAATCTCCTTTCTCTCCAGTCTCTACTCCAATTCCCGACCAATTTCCAACTTCGCAACACCATCAATTTCCACCTCGACAGTACCCTCGACCTCCTCACCTCTTTCGAAGGTCGAACTCGCTGGTCGCTGACTCGCTGCACTCCACTTCAACTTCGACCACCTCCACTTCATCTCTTCCCCTCGCTGCACCACCCTTGGGCCTCGACCTCTTTCGAACTCTGGCAAAGTCGCAACAACAACCTCAGATAAAGGTACTTTTAAATTTTAATTATTTCATTTGTTATATACGAATTAGGGATTGTACAATTTTTAAAAGAATGATATCTGTAGATTTTATTCTGGATACGAATTCAATGTATGCCGAAGATAATTGTAGCACTAACCAGCTAAGAGGGTTTTTCCATTGAGTAGATAGAAGCACTAGAATCCTTAAGTTGGTCCACAATGATATATTGATATGATTGCAAAAGCTAGATGACTGATTCTTTAAATTCAAGTTCGTTAAATTTAAATAAAAAAAACATTAGCAGTGATATTAGAAAGCAGTTAAACTAATATTAAAGATGGACATAGCTATACAATTATTGAAGAGGACAGATAAAAAGTATCTCACTCAGGTATGTATATTTTTATTAATGCAATTTTATGTTGTATACTGCATAAGGAATTCAAATTTTATTTATAATATATATATTATTAATGATTTTTATTTATTTTATTTAAGCGTATCCTAATGTACCCGTATCCTCGTTTTTTAGAAACCGGCGTAGCCGTGTACCGGATACGTATCGTATCGGATAAGTGTACCCGTATCCGTGCTTCATAGATCTTGATACCTTAGCCGTCTGATATATTCCAAATAAAGAGACACATGGTAGGAGCTGTACGATCTAACTTGGAGGAGAAGTTGGGCCCGAAAGAATCCTATAGAATCAGCCCATCAAGCTGCTACCCGCCATCGGCCGTTGACTGCGCCATAACAGCAGTCGACCACAACAACTCTCAAATAGAGAGTTTCGACTGTTGATTCCCTTTGGGGCAGTCGACTGTCAATTCATGATGCTACTGCTTCTCTCTTCTCTTCATCAACGCTTTGATCTCCTTCGCTTCATCATCTTCTTTTTTTCATCGTACTCAACAATACGCAAGACATAAAATCCAACATAACCGTTGATCTTGATTCACTAGTTACGAGACTGACGTAGTAGATCGTAGCTACTCAATTGTTATGTTCTGTCTTGATCGGATAAATAAGAGCAGAGTGTACATCCAAGGACAAAAACACTAGGGGGGGTTGAGTAGAGTTTCATATAATTGTAACTTAAAATGAAATTGAAAGAAAATAAAAATGCAAGAATAAGTTCAGATAAATATTACCACTATGAATACAACGATTGCAGTGGTTTGACACTCCTTGCCTACATCCACTACCTAAGGGCCTCATACTTCAGGATTTCCGAATCCACTAGAACCACTTCTCTTTTACTGAAGAGGAGCAAACTCTCTTACAACTCAATCTCCTGCTTCAAAGAGATAAACTCTCAAGTACAAAATTATTCTCGATGTATAGATGAAACACCCACAACTTGCAAAAGAAAGGAAAGATTACAACGGAGGCTCTAGAAAATGACTCTTTAATGGTAGAAGAAAGTTGTATGTTTTCTCCAAGATAATGAAAGTTCTTGTTATATGAAGTAGAAAACAAAAGATTGATAAACTATTTATAAAGTAGGAAATGTTATAGCCAAATCAATGGGTGTTTGAGGGGTCCATTTGGGTTGTCCAAGAGGGTTACAAATGAGGCACCAAAAGTAAGAGAATATTAGGAAAAAGATTTGAGTAGATAATCTAGAATATCTTTTCAAAAATAATTTTCTTATAATTTTCTTACTCAAAAATATATTAGGAAAAATCAATGGGTCTTTGATCTGTTTTGATAGTAATATGGTGTTTTACATAGTTGACATATTTTGCGTGGCCTTGGGTGACAACTTCACTTAGAAAACCCAATAAACGAAGTCCTAAACATCTATTTTATTCATAAGGTTAATTTTCCCATTGTCTTTATCTATACTACTACAAAAGGAGTTTAGAAGTAACTCATGTAGTAATCCATGCAATAATTGATTAATGTAAAGTTAACTCCACACCATTTTTTGCCAATTCATTTTTCTTATAAAAAGACCAATAATTTTCTTTTTTTGGTTACAAAAGCAACAACAAACTTAGTAACTTAATTCCATACCCCAATATGAAAATTTATTTTCATATAAAGTGGAAAGAATGAGCGGAATTTAATTGGAAAATTTGTTTGGTACCCCTATTAATATTTTCTCTAAATAAACGTATCTCTGTCCTAGTAAATTTCTTGTGAACATGGAAATTAATTTCTTTCTTAATATATTATGAAAAAGAGAATTAAGGGAGCTACTGTGTCACCTTAGCTAACTTTGTTAGAGAGACATCACAAAATTCATATCTCGACCATCCAAAATGATAAAATCCCACCTTAAAACATAAGTGTATGCAAAATTTTAAATAAATTCGATGAGATCTAACCATTTATCATGCAACTAAAAAAAGTACGTTTTATAAACAATATTACTTTATTTTTAGATTGCATGATTTGTACATAATTTTTGTGATGTAGATCACATCTAACATTTTAATTTTAATTTTGGATGGTCGATTATGAGTTTTGAGATGTCTCTCCCTATCTAAGTTAGCTACGGTGAGAAACTACCCCCACCCCCTCGCTTATTCTCTATGAAAAATATTATTTTCGAACCCTTACATGAAATTTTCTTTTTTTTGCCCAACAAAAAAATAATTTCGTACATAATATGTTATGAAAAATATTATTCCTTATCCCTTTTATAAAATTCTTCTTTTCTTAATCAACAACCATGCATTGCTTGGCATGTTATCAACAATTCAAAAAGAGGAAAAATACCTTTCTAGCCTTATTTTTCAACCATGCCCAATCCCCTATGTGAGTAGAATTCTCCTTTTTGTCCATTTTTATAAATAATTTTTAATTCTTTTTTCTATCGTCTGGATAGTTTTTATTAATTTCCTTTTATGCCCTTGTTAAAACTAATTTTCTTTTAGCATCTAGTATATTTTAGAAATATACTGATGTAAAACCAACCCTAAAATAGAGAATTTTCAAGAATTTTAATAGGTTAATTTTACCAACATGAAAGTGCGGATCTAAGTTGGAAATTATTAACAGTTAACAGGTTTGAAGGGTTTTCAAGAATTGAATCAATTGTAACAGTCCCAATTAATAATTCAACCTTATAATCAATAAGTAAATCCCTACGTGTTTTAGCAAGTAAAAAGTTCAATACCGATTCGTACTCTAATCTAGCATGTGGATCACTCAATCTCAGTATTTTGTGGTCGACAGGCAAATTAGATAATATGCTAGATAATAGGGCAGTAAAACACAAATACTTAATATGGGAACGAGTATACCGAATGCGAAGAAAACAACGTAGATCTCTGCTAGAACACAGCAATGGCAGACAGTAACTCCACGAGCAAGTTCACGATGGCCGGCGGCGTCACTGGTCGACGTCGACGACGACAAGGGGCGGCGCTGGCGACGACGGCGAAGGCAACGGTGGTGGTAGGGAGAGTTGGGGCGTTGTCGAGGTTGTTGGGGATCTGTGGAGATTAGGGTTTGGGTAGATGGGTTGCGGACGGGTCGGATGAGGATTGTGGTCGGGGGAAGACGGAGAAGATGAAGGGGGGTTGACGGAGTTGTGGTGAGGTGGAGGGGGAGGACGAAGGTGGAGGTTGACGGGATGGTGGAGATGGTCGATGAAGGTAGTGGGAAAGATGAAGAAGGGGGGTTCGGGAATACCTGGAGTTGGGTCTTTTGTGGGGGAGCGGATTGGAGTGGGGATGGGTTTTGGGAAAAGACGAAGGAAGGAGAAGAAAGGAGAAGCGGCTGTATGGGGGGATTAGATTAGGCTTTTGGGGATTAGGGTTTGTATTAGGAATTTGTATTTGGGAATTTTTTTTTTAATTGGGGGTAGATTTTAGAGTTTATCATAAACCCTAAAATTTGATTAGGATTTATCACAAACCCTAATGTAGATCTCAGTTGTATCACACAAAAGAGATGGAGGAAGAGCAAAAACTCAACACAGATTTTTTTGATCAATAATGGCGTACTTTCTCATTAATCTCAAGGCCTTTAAATAGGCTCAATTACATCTTGAAACACAGCTCCAGAATATTCTCAAAATCTAAAAATTACAAAAAGATTACATATGGCTATAATTGCCAGAAATAAAAAAGGTACTGAAATAAACTAAACAGGAAAGATGTCATCATCATTCTCTCCAGGTGGGAGAGAGCTCGACCCAGTCAAGTCAAAACCAGTGATCCTGTCATGGTGCTCCAAAATATCTGGATCCATTTACGGGAGCCCCTCACGATCACTGCAAGTGTCATTCGACTTCGGTTTGTTTTTCCACCTCACCAAATACTTGTGCATACCACCATCTCTAGTAGAGATTATCTGATTATCTAAAATATTATCCAATTCTTCTGTCGATGGGTAAGTAATATCTGGTAGTGGAGGTAATGGGGGAATCTCACTATTAGGCTGCAGGGTAGGCTCATCTATAAGAAAATTTCTAGGGTTGAATTTTGAGCCTTCATAAAGTACTAGATCCTCAATATTGAAAGTCTTACTTATGCCAAAACCTTCAGGAAGGTCAACGATATAGGTACTATCATTGATTGCATGTAGAATCTTAAATGGGCCTGCAGCATGTATGTTCAAGTTCTTAACGGGTCCAACAGGAAACCGTTCCGGATGAATCCGAACCATCACTTCGTTACCAATATCAAAAGTTATAAATTTCCTTCTAGTTTCTGCTATTAACTTGTAGTTAAAATTATTCTCATTAAGTTCCTTGGAAATTTCTCTATGCAAGTCATGAATGTTATATGCAAATATGGGTGCAGACTCTGTGACTTTGTGATGTTCTAATACATGAGTAAAATCTATGGGTTGCCAAGTTACTTGGGAAGGAATGAGTGTCTCAGGTATACTCAATGGAGGTGACTGGATAGGCTGAATACAATTGAGAGACTGGTCATCCTCTTTTTCATCAAAGTCATCACTTATATTAGGTTCATAGGTAAACTCATTGTCGGGCTCATCAGCGATGACTGCGGTACCCTCTACTATATTGATCCTACTTGGACTAGGACAGTTGCCAGCAATATGGCCGTATCCCTTACATTTATAGCACTTAGTGAGAGGATCAATCTTAGAATAGTCTCTTTCAGTGTTCTTACCCGTATTGGCATTTTTAAGTGGATAGAAATTTGAAGTATGTTTATTTGGGTAAGACTTATTAGTGTACTGAGGAGATGAGTGCTCAGGTCTAGAGGGGTCAGGAGGATTCATTCTAGAGGAATGATCCATCGAATCGTTGGACTTGTAATGAGAACTAGCTTTAAGGGAATCCATATCGAGGACTAGAGCGTAGGCTGCCGCTATTGAGTCCACATTTCTATAGATTAGCTCGTTCCTAAGGTCAGCTCGTAGTCCAGCTCTGAACCTAGAGAGAGTTTGTTCTTCACTTTCTTTACCTAAAGCATTGCACCGAATAAGGAAGTCATCGAATTTATCAACATTTTCTTGTGTGGATTTACTTCCTTGATCGAGTTGGTTCCATGAATCTAGCAATCGGGTATGGAACGATAGCGGTACATATCTCTCAGTGAGCTTCTCCTTCATGGTCTCCCAAGTGGCTATGGGTGTCAGGCCTCGGCCTCTGCGGGCATGTTCAAGATTGGTCCAATGTTGTTGAGCTTTACCCGTTAATTTCATAGTGACAAATTTAACTTTAAGGGCTTCACTCATGTCGAACCACACAAAGTAGTGGTCCATAGCACGGATCCAATCGAGGTAAGCTTGAGGTTCCATGTGGTCTTCAAACTGGGGAACATCAGCCTTAACGCCCTTTTTGTATTGTTCGTTAGGGTCACGTTCTTGACGTCGATCGTCATGAACATTTCCTTGAGGGATCTGATGATGGGCATGAAGCTCAGGGACAATGGTTTGATTTAGCTCCACTTTCTCAAGCCTCTGATTGATATTGGCAAGAGTTGCTTGGATGGCAGCTAGGGTAGCGGAGATATCAGAGTTGTCCATTTCAGGTCTGGGAAGTCGAGGATTCCTAATTGGGTGATTGGGAAGGGATAGGAAAGGTTCTTCAGGGTCTGTGATGGTGCTGCGAAGACGCATTCACCAAAAGTGGAAACTATGGGGTGTTGTGTCCTAATTTTTTTTAAAAAATGATTCTGAAGTAAACTAAAATAAAATAAAATAAAATAAAAGACTACACGATACTAAATGAATGCAAAATTGATGCCTACGATGCAAGAACTAGGGTTTTAAGAACCTTCGCTCTGATACCAAAATGATGTAAAACCAACCCTAAAATAGAGAATTTCCAAGAATTTTAATGGGTTAAATTTGCCAACATGAAAGTGCGAATCTAAGTTGGAAATTGTTAACAGTTAACAGGTTTGAAGGGTTTTCAAGAATTGAATCAAATGTAACAGTCCCAATTAATAATTTAACCTTATAATCAATAAGTAAATCCCTACGTGTTTTAGCAAGTAAAAAGTTCAATACCGATTCGTACTCTAATCTAGCATGTGGATCACTCAATCTTAGTATTTTGCGGTCGACAGGCAAATTAGATAATATGCTAGATAATAGGGCAGTAAAACACAAATACTTAATAAGGGAACGAGTATACCGAATGCGAAGAAAACAACGTAGATCTCTGCTAGAACACAGCAATGGCAGACAGTAACTCCACGAGCAAGTTCACGATGGCCGGCGGCGTCACTGGTCGACGTCGACGACGGCAAGGGGCGGCGCTGGCGACGGCGGCGAAGGCAACGGTGGTGGTAGGGAGAGTTGGGGCGTTGTCGAGGTTGTTGGGGATCTGTGGAGATTAGGGTTTGGGTAGATGGGTTGCGGACGGGTCGGGTGAGGATTGTGGTCGGGAGAAGACGGAGAAAATGAAGGGGGGTTGACGAAGTTGTGGTGAGGTGGAGGGGGAGGACGAAGGTGGAGGTTGACGGGATGGTGGAGATGGTCGATGAAGGCAGTGGGAAAGATGAAGAAGGGGGGTTCGGGAATACCTGGAGTTGGGTCTTTTGTGGGGGAACGGATTGGAGTGGGGATGGGTTTTGGGAAAAGACGAAGGAAGGAGAAGAAAGGAGAAGCGGCTGTACGGGGGGATTATATTAGGCTTTTGGGGATTAGGGTTTGTATTAGGAATTTGTATTTGGGGATTTTTTTTTTAATTGGGGGTAGATTTTAGAGTTTATCACAAACCCTAAAATTTGATTAGGATTTATCACAAACCCTAATGTAGATCTCAGTTGTATCACACAAAAGAGAAGGAGGAAGAGCAAAAACTCAACACAGATTTTTTTGATCAATAATGGCATACTTTCTCATTAATCTCAAGGCCTTTAAATAGGCTCAATTACATCTTGAAACACAGCTCCAGAATAGTCTCAAAATCTAAAAATTACAAAAAGATTACATATGGCTATAATTGCCAGAAATAAAAAAGGTACTGAAATAAACTAAACAGGAAAGATGTCCTCATCATATACATTATGTGAAATTATTTTTAACGAAACACTATTTTATTTGTTCCAGTTATTTTTAAAATTGTATATATATTTTTCATAATTGAAACCTCATTACTTTAGCACTGTTATATATTCAAACTTTTTTGGGTGCACCAACTTTTATATATAATGCATCTTATTGAAGACATGGTAAAAAGAAAAAAACCCTTAACGTTAATTAAAAAGTTACAAAACCCCCTAACTTTTGTTTTGAGTCAAAAAACCCGCCACTATTTAAAATTGGACAGTTTTACCCTTTCTCATTTTATTAATAGTTGCCGACTCAAAACAAGCTTTTGGAGGGTTTTTTTAATTCTATTAAATGGTTAGGTTTTTTTATTTTTTTATTTTTATTTTACCCTAAAAAGGAAGATGGTAAAATTATCCTATTTGTGGGTGGTCTTTTAACTCAAACCAAATGCTAGTAGGTTTTTTAAATTTTTTACCCATAGTTTCCATTAACTCAAAAATGTAGTTAACACATCATACACCTTTCATTTGCTTTAAGATAGGAGCTGGTCAAATTTTCAAAAGTTGAAAAGTAGGTAGGAGTATAATACATGGTGGGACTAGGTGAATGTGTGGCTAGAAAGTGTTAATTACTACTTTTTAGAGTTAATAAAAACTATGTAGTCCAACACATATATATATGTAAACTCAAAGGTCACTTTATTATTTTAGTTAACAATGAGATCCACTATGTAAACATTGTGGATGACTTGCCTTGCAAATTCTGGGTGGTTCTCTGATGTAAACTTTAACCCTAAATAGAGAATTTTCAAGAATTTTAAAGAATTAAATTTACCAACATGTAATGCAGATTACGTCAGAAATTAAAACTATTAATTGGTTTGATGGATTTTCAAGATATGAAATAGTTTAACAAGTCAAATTAAATATTCAATCATAATAATTAGTAATTAAATACCTAAGCATCTTAGCAAGTAAGATATGCAATAATGATTTGTACTCTAATAGGCACTTACTCTCAATATTTGTAGACGACAGATAAATCAAATAATATTATAGAGATGATAAAGCAGTAACACAAATATTTGAGAAGGGGAAAGAGTATACCGGGGTTGCAGATAGTATGTAGTTGGTGGCGAAGGTGGCTGCGGCAAGGCGACGAGGGGATGCGGCGACGGGCTGCGATGGGCAGCGGGTGTCGGGGTTGGCAGTGAGGCGGCATCAGGGTGTAGCAGTATAGGGTGGGTGGTTGTCGGATAGGAGAGATCGGTCGTCGGTGGGGGAAACGGCTTGGACGTAGGCCGCTGGAGGTCGTGGTGGAGGTGTGAAGTCGAGGGAGGTCGGGGGTAGATTGAGGTGGCTCTGGCATCAGGATTGTTGGATTCGAGGTTGAAGGGATTTGGGGAGTAGGGTTTCGACGGTGGTGCGGGAGAGGCATCACGGGGGATGATGACGGTGGGGCGGTAAAGTGTGCGATGACGAGGACGGGACGGGGTGGTTGGAGGTGTGAGTGGCATCGGCAGTAGGTGGTCGGTGGTGGTGGTGGTCGACGGTCGGGAAAGAGAGAGAAGATGAAGAAGAAGAAGAGGTGAGGGGGATTTGGGTGTTAAATTTGTGGTGGATTTGGGAATTAGGGTATAACTTAGAATTTCTTCCAAATCCTAATTTTATCTCAATGTCTCACACAAAAGAGATGAATGAAGAGCAAAAACTCAATCACAATAAGTTTTTTAATCAAGAATAACATAACTTTTCATTATTCTCAAGGCTTATATATAGGCTCAAAATAAATCTTGATACAAATCTAAAAATATTCTAATGCATAAAAGAAAGAGTGCAAATCGTAAAACTACTAATTATGGCTTTAATTGCCAAAAACAAGTATGGGTACTGAATAAAATACTAAACTAATGAAGCAACTGTCTTAGACGATGCACTGATAGAAATACCTGAATCGTCTTGAACCGATGTCCTCATCATTCTCCCCGTCTGGTGATAACTAAAATTTAGTATCAACCTCAACAAGATTTCTATCCCTTATTAGAAGAGGAAGGATATCATATTTTTCTTGTAAATCAAGGAAGGCAAGGGTCTATGAAAGTATGTCATCTTTCAACCTTCAATATCCTTTTGGTTGGATTTTCTACTTTAATTAAAACAGATAAACCGTCTTTTCTGTAGATATGTTGTTTAATTTGCACATGAACAAAAGCAAGTTTAATTTTCGCTACTCAAAAATCATGCTTTACTATTTATATATATGTCTTTGGCAATAATTGCAGGTTCGCAGGCTAAGGATACAACAGAGAATAAAAAATGCTGAACTTGGAATTATAAATGAAGAGCGAGACAGTGAGCTTCCGAATTTTCCGTCTTTCATACCATTTTTGCCTCCTCTTGTAAGACTTTGTCTAATAATTTATTCAACATAGTTTTGAACCTTCTATTTTACCCAACTTTTGTTATTTTCTTAATAACAAATTTTGTTATGCAGTTTCCAAACAATATATTGATTTTAACCTTCTGTGTTATGAATGATAATAACATTATCTTTTGTGTTATGAACAGACACCAGCAAATTTGAAGCAGTATTATGCTACATGTTGTGCACTTATTCTTGGCATCATGGTCTTTGGTGGTCTTCTTGCTCCAACTGTAAGTCTCTTTGGTCAAACAGTAGTGTGAACAATTTTTCTTAAGGATAGACATCTTAGCTATTTTCTACAATTTGATCCATTAAAACTTGAGAAATTTGTTACTTTTTTTTACTTGGTCACTTCTCAAACATGTGTCCTCACTGATAAATGTTGTCCTTAATTTTTTACACTTTGCACACTTTTCTTCTAAGTTTTAAAGAAACGAACAAATGGTTTAAAAGAAATATTAAATTGGAGTATGCCGTAAATATAATTAATACTAATGATGCTAACTATACAATGTATACTTAGCTTGGTTAGTGAACATTGAAATGGAAGTAATCAATATACAAACTACAAAGTAACTAAAAATAATGGAATTACTCAATCACTGAAGATGTAATTAAATTTGTTGCTGTGACCTCTAAATCATAATTCATGTAAAAAATCTGATGGTACTATATGAATTTAATATTTAACCTTCCTTACAAATGAATTAAGGGTTTTTTTTTTCTTTGCTCCTCAAACATCCATTCATCTTATTGTGCCCACTTGTATGATTGTCTGATTCATGCATCCATCTACTTATCATGTGAACCATGTGGAGAATGATCTCCATTGTTTTAGAAATTTTGCTCATTAAATCTGAGAAACGCACCATTTACAAAAATTAATAAAAAGGTTAATTAATAGCTGAATTATTTCATCATATAAGTAAACAATTTTTAATCATAAGTTAATTTGAAATTTTATTCACTCATGGCGCCATCATCAATAATTTTGATTTTAGTGGAGTAAATGTGCACCATTGGGGTTTGTGCCTAAAAGTGATGAGCTCATTAATTTTTAAGTAAAATTAGACCATTTAAAAATATCACTTACAATTACATTGCACCAGGGTAAAGGAAGTTCAAGATAATACCCTTTGTGATAGATCTCCAAGGGGTTCAGTATGCTCACTAACTAGTGCTACACTGTTAACTCCACTTTGTGCACATCTTCCCTTTTCAGCAGGAATTCCTCCAAGAACCTCGTTTACGCAGAAATGTTCCGAAGTAGAAACAACAAAACAACAAAACAACAAAACAACAAAACAACATCAAACGACATTAATAAAATAACACATGGCAGCAACCACAACACACATTAACAACAAAAAAACACAATATACAACGACAATGGATTCAAATCTAGTTCAGAATCAAGCTAGATCTGAACCCAAAACAGATCGGGTTGAGTATGAGATTTCAGACATGGAAGGATCTGAGAACAACAATGAATATGATGGTAGCAGCGGCTAGTGATGTGGGAGGGCAATGAACGATTGTCAGCAGATTCAAAGGTCGAAGTCGAATGGGAATGGAAGAAGAAGAGCAAGACAAAAGACAAAACAATCTTAGTAAAGGGTTCAAATATGCGAGTTTGAAGGTTTCTTTTTCTTCATTGGAAACCTAAATGGAGAGAACATAGCGGGCTTTGGTTTTGACGGCAAAAGTTTTTTTTTTGTGTGTGGTGCAGAATTTTTGTGGATTTCATACCATATAATGTTTGGAGTACCGTATAGTGTTTGGAGGAATTAGGAGGGAAAGATTCGAAGATAGGATGTAATAATGTTTAGAGTATCATATAGTGTTTGGAGGAATTTGGAGGGAAAGATTCGAAGATAGGATGTTTAGTTTATTATTAACCGAAGAAACCTGATGCTTATATATACGCATAAGCTAGGGCAAAACCAGGAACTAAAATCGAATAGGTCCAAAATTCCACAAAAACACGTTTAAAAAAATTTGAAAGACGGATTATACAGTATGCAAACTTAGTTCAAAAGTATATATAATTTTAATATATTGTAAAAAAAAATCATCAAAAGATGTTGATCTAATTACAATAATAAAAGAAAAATACAGTTTAATAACTAGGATATCTAGTACATAAATTAATTTATAAAAGTGGTACTCGTTCTTTTGCATCACGAAAAAATCGATGCTTGAATCTGTAGAGAATCTCTCAAAAATTTTCTTCGCAAAATACAAAATCATGGAATTAGTAAGAAAATCATTATCCAGTTGTTGCGGAGCCTAATTTTGACAATCTTCATAGATGAAAATGCATGTTCATTAGTTGATGTAGAAACTGGAAGAGCAAGAACGAGCCAGATCAATCTATAAATCAGTGGATAAGTAGTGGACTACTTAGTCTTCACCAACCATTGAGACAAGTCATAAATTGTTGTTAACTCTTTAGAATTTGGATGTTGAGGCACATCGAGCTCATAATGTTGTAATTGCCTTCTCAAGAACATAGTCTCTTCTTTAGTGAAATATTTTGGATAATACTTTTTGACAAGTTTGCAATGATTATCAATTTTCAGAAGATGATCATCTCTAAGGTCTAACGCCGAGCTGTAAGAAACTTCATTGTTTGCTAATTAAATATATAATTCAACTCTTTTAACTGATAATTAATTGATGCAAGATAAATATTAACTTGATAATGCATCTCAAATGTAATTTCATCTAAGGTGATGAGCTCTGCATCTTGCAACATAGCGAGCATAAAAAAATTGAGATAGCTACATTATAGACATCACAAAATGATTTCACCTTGATCATTGAAGTATCCCACACATCATCTCTCAACCTTTGAATCATTGACTTTGTAGTTTAGACAAGTCTCATTGCATTTACAATGTCTTGAGATTTTCGTTGCAATACTTGACATAGAAAATCACTGACATCAAAATTTTCTTTCATAATATGTAGGATCTAGACAAAATTAAAAGAAATCAATGTTTCACAAGCTGAATATGCGTAACCGTGTTGTGCTGAAGTACCCTTTCCATTACTAATAGCATCTAGTACATCACTTACAACGATGAAAATAAGTCCTAATAGATTCTCCATACACAATTCAATTGTTATTGACTTAATTTATCTTTACCGAGTGACACAAATATATATATTTCAAACAGATATGTGAGAGAGAGTTTACCCTTTATGCTGACCAACAGAACCACAACAATGCTCTACTCCTTCACAACCTCATCTACTATGCACATTAATAATAACAAATTAAGTAAATTTCTTAACTTCCAGATTTTGCACACAATCACGAAAACTGTGTATATTTATGGCTAAATTTACACATACCTCCTTACATTGTCAACTCTCGCACCAACAGAGACACTCAAGTTCTGCATCAAACCTATTCCATCCCCTCCTTTATCTTTCAAACTTGAAATCAAAAGGAAAATGCTTTAAAATTTGTGCACAAAATGAAAATTTAGGAAAGGAGGATCCTTCACTTCTGACCTATATTTACACATACCTCCTGTTTATATTTACACATACCTCCTGTTTCCTAATCCAGTTACACCCCAATCCTGTCCCATTACACTTCTTTTCATCTTCCCACCTAAAATCAAATAATAAAAAAAGAAACTTCAAAATCCGTGCTAAAAAATATTTATAAGCAAAAAGAGGGGGGGGGGGGGGTGAAGAGAATCCTTAATTTCTATTTTGACAGCGATGAGAAATCCTCCACGTTTGGTCAATTTTAAACATTCTTTCTTCCAGACTTGCTAAGTTTGTTGGAATCGGTCGCAAACTATGAAGAAAGGAGAAGATTAGGGTTTACCAAACTATGAGGAACAAAAATCCCTCTTGATTTTAAAGGAAAATGTCCCTAATAAAGTTAATAATCAACACATATTTAAATCATGAAAACGATTTCCAAAGAGATCGATTGGCCAACCCAAACCATATTTGTATAAGGATAATAAATCAAATCCCAAAGCAACATAAAAACATCTAAATTCAAATATTAAATATGTAGAAAACTAGGAAAAAGGCTAAAAAACAATTCCAAATTTCAATTTCATGTCCAGTTGGGATATGAAAAGGTCTGTTGCTATATTATTTATACTTCACAATCACTTACAAAAAGAACAACACTATTATATTCTCTAATTGTGCACGAACAGATATATAGAGGATCATAAAGAAAAACCAGGACAATCCAATTTCTATTATTTTTAAGCTTCAATCGTTGGAATCTCTCAAGCTCCTTTCTTGATCCAATTTGATTTCCTGTAATCAAGGTTTGAAATCTCTTATACATATTGATTTTTAGTGACGCAGTTGGCAGTTTCATCATTTCAGATTGAAGTTTTTTTTTGGCATCAGTATTAAATGCAATGAAAGCATTCTTATAAATGTTAAACATAGATAATAGCAATTTGACATGTTTAGGAATAATTCAGATGATGTGTAAAGCTTGAGGTTTCATATAATTATATAGTTGGTGCAATTTCTCTCCTGCTTCACACTATCTGTTGCACATGCATTCTACTTCTAAAACTTTGTTCATATGCAAATGAAATCACCTCCAGTAAGGGGTTCCATTGATATTTACCTAGACTGTCTCTCGGTTTCATATAATTATATAGTTGATGCAATGATCTCTCCTGCTTCATTGTGTTGCACATGCATTCTACTTCTAAGACGTTGTTCATGTGCAAATGAAATCACCACAAATAAGGGATTTCATTTGCATGCTATATTGGATATGTATCAAGGTTAACTAAAGGGTGAATCTCTCTCTCTTTCTCTCACTCACTTAAATATAATTTCAGCTGCACAACCCCATTTTACTGACCGTCCAAAAAAGAAAATCCCCATTTACTGTAAATTAGGATGTTTTTAGGCAAGTGGTGAAAGCTAAATCCTCCATCGGATTGGGTGGGTCAAAACAAGACACGGTATTGAGTAAACTCAATCCTTGGCGGTAATACACTTTTATGAACTTTTTGGAAAGACCAGCATTAGCGTGTAACTACAAAAAATATCGAACCATTAAACTAATTATGTGTGTACATACAAATCTGATTTCACACTTGTAGGAAAAGTTGCAAATCAAACATCACATCAATAACTTGTGCTATTAGTTTTACCTGATTATAGAATAACTCTTCTAGCTTATATTCTCAAAAGAAAATAAAATTTGGCCAAAATGTGGAAGATAGTTTCTCTAGTTTATTGAATTCTTCGTTAGTAATGGAGGCTTTGTTGCCAGTAGAACCTACAAATCAACATTTTAGAACAGTATGCTGAACCTGAGAATCTGCGATGGATGTCAGACCTAAGTTGCGGTAATCCTTCTTTGAAATACAAATGAGTCAAAAACATATGGAGCCATCTTATTATCTTTCTGCGAAGTAAATAAAAAATATGGTGGACTATTTGTTACCTCCGTGGGTTGATGAAAGTGCGCAATGCAACCAAATTATGTTGGGTCTTATAGACGTTTGAGTCATATCAATTGTAATCAGTTTGATCTGTTTTACCTAGGAGGTTCTTCAGTTCGTATATCCCTAACACATTACATTTTGTATTTTGTATAGCTTAGACGTTCTATTCATATTCCAGTTTGTATATATATCGGACATGGCCTCATGTTGCACATACTTTAGACAACATATATATACAGTTGATACTTAAGTTTTTTTGTCCTCTCTTTTTCTGAGTCTTCAATAGTTATACAAGTCTTGTTTGTAACCGAACTTATAATACTTGTGTTTTTCAGCTGGAGCTTAAATTGGGCTTAGGGGGCACATCTTATCCCGATTTTATCCGTAGTATGAATTTACCCATGCAGTTGAGGTATACACTAGCATGAATTGTTTCTCCAAGCTTATTTGGTTGCATTTTCTTCATGTTGCTTTCTTATATCTATGTCTTTGACATTAGGTTTATAATTGTTTAAAATTGTTTTTATTTTTATAATAAAACCTAGTCAATTAATTTGGCCAAGCTGATTTGGATCAAGATATACTGATATCATTGTCATGTGAAGTTTTGCTTTAGGAGCCTTATACTTGAGAGCATCATTATATGGAGTTAGTAGTTCCAGCTTTATTTACGTTCTTCTTATTATCTATTGAATCATTTTTTAAAGCTTAATTCTGTTTTGTAAAAGAAAATGATATGGAGCTCCCTGTTTCTCAGTTTTGCTTTGTCCATTTCTATATTTCACTATTTTTCAAATAAAGAAAATCCATATTGGGTCATTATTTTTTTACTTATAACTTTCTAGACTACCTTTTCCAAAATACCCCTTCTCTCATCGTAGCTACCAAGCTTGTGCAGTTACATGGAGCGAGTGCACTCTTGTAGAATAATAATGATTAATATAGTGTCTCCTGGAAGCACTCTTATTATTTATCCTTGTAAAGTTATTGTTGAGTTCTAACTACGGAATAACTCACCAACGAGATGCAAAACATTAGAATCAAAAGCAATAGAACAAAAGCAATCAAAAGCCAACACAAAAACATGAGATTTTTTCGAGGTTTACCTAATGCAATGACTACTTCCTCGCGCAGAGGCACTCTGCAATTTCCACTAGAAATATGAAAAACAAGTTTACAATATCTTAAGAACTCACCCCAAGGTGTAGGGTTTATCTCTATCTCCCTCTCTCTCTAACGGCTACTAGATCTTTCTATTCCGATAGAACACTCTTTTTCTTAACCCTAAAATTGTACTCAATACAATATATATAGGTTTACATCAGAACAGAACTCAACCCTTGATCAAACAGTGTCGCGCGGTCGACTGCACTTTGGATGGTTGACTGCAGTTGTCCTTCGAACCAACAAAGGTGATACAGTCGATTGCACAACTCTCGGGTTGAGAGTCTGTGCATGTTGGTCGACTGCGCAATATGCGGTTGACCGTATATTGCTGACTGCAGCTGCTTGCTCTCTCTGCCTTGCTCTCACTTCGATGCTTCTTGTCAATCTTCAACCCATTATCGTGTATTGGATCCACCAGTCCCAATAATCTCCATTTGGAGATATATACACGAAGTCTCTAACATGTTCATTCTTCCATTGGCCTTGTCTAGGCCTGTGCCTATGCGAGTCTCATCAACTATTAACTTGGAGACAATCAGATAGCGGTATGGCAGAACTGATGCTTCCTGCTGTCCACTACCTTCGTGAGCAAGTCCGCCGGATTCTTAGTGCCAAGACTATTCGATAGCTCAACTATTTCTTTTCAACCGCTATTCTATTAAAGTGATACCTCATCTAAATTTGCCGAGTCCTAGAGTGATGTTGAGTTTTTCGCCAAGAAAACCGTACTTTGACTATTACACCATAGCTCTCATACGAGTTGCTTTCTGTCCAATTGTTTCATAAGCTCCGAAATCCACATGTCTTTCGTTGCCTCTGTGAGTGCTATCCACTCTGACTCTGTGGTTGACTGTGCTACAACTTTTTGTAGCTGTGAAGCTCAACTAATAGATGATCCTCCAACTCTAAATATACCTTGTAGTACTTCTGCAACCATCACGATCGTCCAAAAAATTCGCATCCACATAGCCATGTATATGCAAAGAATCTCTCCCAAAACAGAGTGATCCGAAGTACCTGCAAGATACATGAGAATCCACTTCACTGCATCCTAATGCCGTTTACCTGTATTCTTCATGTAACGGCTAACAACTTCCACTACTTGTGCGATGTCTGGTCTTGCAGAGACCATCGCATACATCAAACTCCTAATTGCTGAGGCATAAGAAACTACAACCATTTCCTCTGCATCCATTGTCGGACACAAATCCGTAGATAACTTGAAGTGTGCGGCCAAGGGACAAGTGACTGGTCTCGTGCCATCCATATTGAATCTTTTCAACACCTTTACGTAGTCCACTTGTGATAACCAAAGCTTCTTGGTTTTCCTATTTCTACTGAACCTGCTAACATGCCGTCCACATACAATGCCAATGTAACTATATCATTGTCGTTATATCGACGAACATATACACAATAATCCGTTTCGCATCTCTTAAAACCCTCTCATGAAGCAGTCAAACTTCAAGTACCATTGACGTGGTGCTTGTCTGAACCTGTAAAGACTCTTCTCCAGTCGACACACCATGTCTTCTTTCTCTTTTGCTTCAAAACCTGTGGGTTATCCTATGTACCATGGAGAAATGCTGTTTTTACATCCAACTGCTCTAGTGCAAGTCATCAACTGCCACAATACTAAGCAGAACCCTGATTGAAGCTATCTTCACTACCAGTTGTACTAAGAAGAACCCTGATTGAAGCTATCAACTGCCACAAAGATTTCACTGTAGTCGACACATTCTCTTTGAGAGAACCCTTTCACAACAAGTCCCACCTTATACCTCTTACTGTCAATAGCCTCATTCTTGATTCTGAAAATCCATTTGTTCATAAGAGCATGTTTCCCTGCAGGTAACTTGGTCAACTCCCAAGTTTGGTTATGTTCCAAGGAGTTCATCTCGTCCCTCATGGCTGACTCCCACTGAATTCGAGCCTTATCCTTCAAACCCTCCTTATGAGTCTATGGTGAGAACATCGATTCTGTTTTGTTTTATTTTGAGATTTAGCCATATGTAGTATTTTTGCAATTTGTACCATTTATTTTCTGCATTGGAATATTTTGGAGATTTGTATTGCGATTTTGTTTTGAGCCTATATATTGGGCCTTGAGAATTATAAGAAGGTATGCTATTATTGATTAAAAAAATTATTGTGTGTTGAGTTGCTCTTCATTCTCCTCTTTTGGTGTGAGCCCATCAGAGAACATTAGGTTTTGTGAGAAAGGGTTTGTGGAAAGCCTTAAGCTATAGTCCAAATCCCAAAATTACTATCTAACTACACAACCCTAATCCCTAATCTACAGCCACTCCCTTCTTCTGATCTTCTTCTTCACTATATCCAAACCCCAAAACCCTTATCTCTCCTCTCTCCCATCCTGACGACCTCTGCCGCCTCCTCCGATGCCTCCTGACGCCGACATCCTCTCTCCCATCCCGACGTCCTCTGCTGCTGCCCTCTTCTTCTCGTCGACTTCCCGTCGCCCTTCCTCTGCACCTCGCAATGCCACCTCTCCTCTTCCACAACCAACGCCATCACCCCCTAACTCCTTCGTCGCCTTCCCTCACCCTCCGACCAACCCCCATCAGCCCCGACCATCTCCCTCTCCTTTCAACCGACCTCCACCACACTTGAAGTCGACCCCGACACCACCAAAGGCCGCTGCCCCTCCTTGTTGCTCCGCCATCGCAGCCATCCTCCCGAGCGCCTCCGTCGGCATCAATCCCGTGCCATCGTGACACTTTCTTCAAACCTGGTAATTTCTTTTCATTCTCCTTTATTTGTGGTACCGCATATTATCTTTAGAATATTATTTGAATTATCCGTCGTCCACAAAATTGAGTGTGTGCTTCTACTTGTCAATTAGCGTACGAATCCTTATTGAATATTTTACTTGCTAAGAACGCTTAGGTATAATTATTGATTGTTAAGATTGAATCTTTAATTGGGTTTGTTAAACTTATTTCAATTCTTGAAAATCCATCAAACCAATTAGTAGTTTTAATTTCTAACTTAATCAGCATTACATCTTGGTAAACTTGATTTTTTAGTATTCTTGGAAATTCTCTATTTAGGGTTAAGTTTACATCACTCTGGCTCTCCTAAATTCGTGTACATGCTTGTGAACAACACTAGCTGATGGATCAAATATCTTGGTTGACCTTCTCTTTCGTGTCGATCTTCTCAATATGGGTAACGGTTTACCGACCGGTTCAGGATCCCTGAACTGCTCTGGTTGTACCTGTTCGTCTTGGATATCCTACTCATTCCTAGCATGTTCATCATGAGTCTCCTGTGCTGCCTGTAGTACCTGTACCTGACGCTGCACTGTAGGGCCTCCGCCACTATGGCTGCTTCAGAATCTAAATCTGAATCTGAGTCTGAACCCGAATCTAACTCTGGACCAGTTGTACTTGATGAGGACATCAATTTTATTTAGTTTAGGATTTTATTTCAGTACCATATTTGTTTTTGGCAGTTATAGCCTCATGTAATATTTTTTTATGTATTTGAGATTCTGAGAATATTTTGAGATTTGTATCAAGATGTATTTTGAGCCTATTTATAGGCCTTCAGATTAATGAGAAAATATGCCATTCTTGATTAAAAATTATTGTGTTGAGTTTTGCTCTTCTTCTCTCTTTGTGTGATACAAGTGAGATCCAAATTATTAGGGTTTGTGATAAATCCTAATACAATTTTAGGATTAGTGATTAACTCTAAAATCTATCCCCAAATTAAAAAATCTCCCAAATAAAATAACCCAAACCCTAATCTCCAAAATCCAAATTCAATTAACCCTAATCCTATCTCTTTCCGTCGTCTCCTACATACAAACCCCGATCGAACCCATTTTCTCCCCCGTCCCCAAAAGTCATCTTCAACCCAGCGCCTTCCTCCTCCCGAACCCAACAAACCCGACCCCCATCCTCGTCGACGTCTCTGTTAACGGCCTTCACCCCATCGACATCCCCCATCCTCCTTCCCTCGCCCCGCCATCGATCTCACCCCGAAAACCCCATAAACCCAAATTGATTACCTCACCGATTCCCTCCACCTCAACCTCCAGTCCCCCCTCCTCCCTCGTCGACGTCCGGTTTCGACCCCCCCACTTCCACAACCCGAGTCCACCACCGATCGAAATCCTACTGCACTCATTGCTCTTGCTGTTGCCATTGCTGGTTTGGATTGCGGCTGCCTTCCATCTTCTGTGGTTGCTAATTTGCTGTGTTCTGCCATTGTTGTGCTCTTCCAAGATCTACGCCGATTTCTTCGCACTCGGTATACTTTTTCCACTTTTAAATATTTGTGTTCTACTGCTCTATTATCTATTATATTATCCGATTTTCCTGTCGTCCACAAAATGATTGAGATTGAGTGTTCCACATGCTTGATTAGAAAACGAATCAATATTGAATCTTTTACTTGCTGAAAATACTTAGGGATTTAATTATTGATTGTAGAGTTGAATTATTAATTGAATTGTTAAACGTGATTCAGTTCTTGAAAATCCATCAAACCAATTAATTGTTTAAACTTCTAACTTTGATCCGCATTACATGTTGGTAAAATTAACCCGTTAAGATTCTTGGAAATTCTCTATTTAGGATTCGTTTTACATCAGTACTATTTTGACCTGTGTGCCTGTTCTTGTACAAGACATCTTCATTGAACCAAATTCATCGCCGCTGTAGCCAATGTCATTCCTGTTGCGAATGACATTGTTGTCCACAAAATTATAAAGTTTGTAACCAAACTCATCGCCGTTGTAGCCAATGAATGCACACTTTCTGAATTTCAAATCCAGTTTCTTTCTTTCTTCCCTGTCGATTAGTGAATATGCAATACAACAAAAAACTTTCAAATGCGAATAATTAACAGGTTTATCTGATCATAGTTCTTGCGGAATGACCCCATCAAGGGCACTAGATGGCCAACAGTTAATCAAGTACACTGTTGTATCCACTGTAGCTGCCCAAACATGGACCGAAAGACCCGCATGAAGTCTCATGCATCTCGCCCTTTCGAGTATCGTGCGGTTCATTGTTTCTGCTACTCCATTCTCATGCAGTCCTAGCAACTGTTCTGATTCCTTTGATTCCTTCCTTTGCCAGATAGTTAACAAAGTCTTTACTTGTGTACTCACCACCATTGCCTGACTTTGATGCTTTTTCCTTGCAACCCATCTCATTCTCAATCCCTTCAAGCTTTGAATGCCTCAAACACCTCTGATATTTCACGAATTGCATGAACCTAAACTTTCCTTGTAGTGTTGATGAATGTGGCGAAGTATCTTTTACCACCATAAGAGAATTCCCGAGCCGGACTCCACACATCTATATGTACTAACTCTAGCTTCCTAAGCTTCTTCTCACCCCCATTCAACTGAAAGCTAATTGTCTTCTGTTTGCCCATCACATGTTATCACAGAAATTCATCTCATCATTCTTAAGTCCCGATAAAAGATCCCTAGAACAAAGCTCCTTGACACCCTTTTCACCAAGGTGCTCCAACCTGACATGCCATATAATTGAAGAGGAACTACCTGCTGATGCTGTAGCATTGATTTCACTTGAAACACCTCCTCTATGTAAGTACAACTTGTCACCATGTTTTTCTTTTGCCACCAACCTAGCACATGTATTGACCTTCCATTCTCCACATCCAAATATTGTCGTGAATCGTTCTTTATCCAATTTACTAGTCGAGATTAAATTCTTCCTCAAGCTTGGAATATGTTTTGTGCAAGACTAATTACTCGCCATTGCGAGTCTCCACTCTCACTATACCTGTACCTACAATTGGATATTCTTGCCCATTACCAACTGTGACTGTACCAAAATTACATGTCCTGTAATCCTAAAATGCATCCCACATGAGTGTACAATGATAAGAAACACCTGAGTCTATACACGAATCATCTTGCATAATATCAAATTCAACAGATAAACACAATTCATCTAAACGGGGTTCGATACTTACCACATTGGCTCCCTGTGATCCTGCTTGTACTTTTTTATACTGTTCGCATTGGTCTCTCCTATGTTCCCGGCTTCTTACAGTGCCAACACTCACTTTTGCGATGTCTTGTTCTTGACTTAGACTTGTGATTCTTACTTTGCGACTTCCCTCTGTAGTTGCTTTTACCACGGTATCAACTGACAGTGTGGCGTTGCTAGGATATAACGTCGAAGACTCCATGTCTCTTCCTTCTCGCATCATCATTCATGATGCTCCTTATAACATCCTTTAAAGTTGTTGCATCAGCCAGTGTTTGTGATAGTTTGTTCTCCTACGCCGTAACTATTGGGAAGACTGGATAGTAATAACAATGATTGTGCCCGTTCCTCAAACTTTAACCCCGACGATTTCATCTGATTATAAACTATAAAGAAATTGTTGATGTGCTCCGCCACTGAGCCCCTTTCCGACAACTTCATGTTCACTAACTTCTTCAGGTGAAGTATCTGGTTCGTTTTATTTGGTTTCTCAAACATGTCTGTCAAGATCTCCATTACCTCCTTGCTTTCTCAATATGAAATATCTACTTTTTACTGAGCGACAACCCAATTTGTCCAAGTGCTTTCTGATCCAATCTATTCTAGGCTGCCAACGCAACCAGATCTATCTCTGCCCCTTCTGACTTCATGCTAAATAATTGATCATCCAGATTCTTCTGTCGGAGATATGCCATCATTTGGATCTTCCACATTATGAAATCTGTTCCATCAAACTCCTTGCCTCTACTTTTATCTCCCATCTCGATCAGCACAACCAACCTGGTGCTCTGATATTACTTTGTTGAGCTCTAACTGCGGAATAACTCACCAATAAGATGCAAAACATTAGAATCAAAAGCAATCAAAAGCCAATACACAAGAACACGTATTTTTTTCGAGCTTCACTCATTGCAATGGCTACTTCCCCGCGCAGAGGCACTCATGCGATTTCCACTAGAAATAGGAAGAACAAGTTTACAATCTCTCAAGAACTCACCCTAAGGTGTGGGGTTTATCCCTATTTCCTCCTCTCTCTTTAACTGCTGCTAGATCTCTCTATATGATAGAACACTTTTTTTTTCTTAACTTTAAAATCATACTCAATACAATATATATAGGTTTACATCAGAACATATCTCAACCATTGATCAAACAGCGTCGCGCGGTCGACTGCACTTTGGACGGTTGACTGCACAGCTCTCGGGTTGAAAGTCTGTGCATGTCAGTTGACTGCACAATGTGCGGTCGACCGCATATTGCTGACTGCAGCTGCTTGCTGTTGTTGAGCTATTTGCTCGCTTTGACTTGCCCCCACTTCGACACTGCTGCTTGTCTTTCTTCTTCAATCCATTGTCGTGTATTGGATCCACCAATCCCAACAGTTATGACACCAGTTTAAGTGGTGTTTGGCAACAACCGAATCCATTGCAACTACATCTCACTTTGCAACTCAATTACAAGTGAGGTCTAGCTGGAATGTTTGGCTAGGTAACTTTATGGAAGTAAGTTGCAACTATGTTGCAAAAGTAGGCTATCTCGCAACTTTCAGTTTGCAACTCAAAACAAAAGTTGCAACATAAGTTTCAAAAGTAGGCGGCTAAATTTAAAAAAAACCCCACTGAAGTATTGGTCATTTAAAAAAAATCCCACTAAACTTTTTTATTTTAAAAAAACCGCACTCAACTATGTTATCAAAAAATCCACATTTACGGAGTTAGGTTTCCGTTAAGGGTTATTTAGAAAAACCACATTCATCTTTCATTTGTGTTTAAAAAAACATTACTTAACTAATCATATGTTTAAAAAAACCTCACTGAACTATTGCATCAGTGCAATGCAGGTGAAATATACCCTAACAGAAGTTAACTCCGTCAATGTGGGTTTTTTGATAATATAGTTGTGCGGAATTTTTTTAAAATAAAAAAGTTTAGTGGGGTTTTTTAAAATGACCAATACTTCAGTGGGTTTTTTTAAAATTTAGCCAAGGTATGCTCACTTGTAATCTTCAACTTGCACCCATTTGGGCAAGTGAGTTGCAACTTGCAAGTGATTTTGAGAGAGAATTATTTGCTTTGCACTTGCAACCTTTATTATGGTTCTTCCAAACTTTTCAAATGCAACTGCAATTTAACTATAATTGCAATTACAGTTGCAATGCAAATTGACACTGCCAAACGCCCCCTTAGTCTTTTCATTAGTATTTACTTCACCTTTCTTACTTTTCCGGCCTTGGTTGACATTGCTGACCTTATCGTCATAACATTTTATTGTGGAAGAAGTACATAATTAATGCAGATTTTATTGGGGGGAGATTTTGAGACTACCTATTTAGATTATGTTACTGCTTTTTTCAGTGTGGATGATGAGTCCTTTTATTGAGGAGAAAGTTTTAATCTGGAC
Organism: Hemerocallis citrina; assembly: GCA_017893485.1. Taxonomy (NCBI): domain Eukaryota; kingdom Viridiplantae; phylum Streptophyta; class Magnoliopsida; order Asparagales; family Asphodelaceae; genus Hemerocallis; species Hemerocallis citrina. The sequence goes on along the minus strand of CM030361.1, from coordinate 235,865,073 downwards.
CATCGATCGGGATCTGTATTTGGTGGGTTGCTGATCGCCTGAATGTGGATCTGGATGGCTGGAAACATCTGGATGGCTGAAAACGCCCGATGACCTCTAAAAAGTCTCTACACTGGAGGTGGCCCCGGCGAACCCCCTCCATGCTCAAGTCAGTAACCCAAAATAAAAATTACTGTTTTTAGTAGAGAAAGATTGATTACATTTGGCTGAATGATGGGAGAGAGTATTTATAGCTAGGTGTCAGTTATAAAAGATGGACATGAAATGTATTTTTTAAGATTATATTGGAGATTCCCATAGTCTAGGCAGCACAGACTCTTCACAGAGGCACTCGCACTCGAGTCGGACTCGTATCGGGCTCTTCACGGGTGTGGCTTGGTGCGGTGGGACACGTATCGGGTGTGGCGAAATATGGTGTGATAGGGTGCTGTAGGGTGCGGTATAGAGTGCGACGCGACATGGGTCTTGGTTTTTTAGTACTGATTTGGGTATCTTTGACCCAAACCCTGAAACCTATTTTAAAAAAAAACCACCAAATCCCTAGATCCCCAAAACCCCTCTTTTTATTCAGATCTCATTTTCTAACTATGTTGTGCTATGTTACACCTTATGACTATATTAGACTTGTTAGTATTTTATGACTATTTTAGAGTTTTATAACTATATTGTGCTATATTGTCATTTTGAATCTCTTGGTTAATGAATGATGAATGATGGTGATTTTTGTTTTTTTGTATAAAAATATAAATATTAATATAAATATATAATTATATAAAATAATTATTTAAATATTAGCCGAATCATAGCCGCACCTGCATCCCACTGTTTTTGGAAATTGCCGCATCCTCGCATCCGCCTCCGCCGTACCCGCATCCCCGCACCTGAATCAGAGCTTCCTAGCCCATAGCTAAAGGATAGAATTAGTATTTAATCCCTGATTTTGGGGGATTTGACTGACAACTGTAATTAACTGATAATCCCTCTTTCTTATGCCATAAGTAAGCTAGGATTGTGGATATGGTTGAGCTGATGGGCCTGAAGATGACCCATGTTTAGCTAGTCGGCCTACTGCTAATGTGAAATTGTTGTACTGCCCTTGGAATCTTGGAGATGCGTGCTGAGATTGTGTGACTCCAATTTTTCCCACATTAGATTAGATTTATGCTATTGTAATTATTTATGATCAATCTTTATGCAACTGGCTAGTGATTATTTACTCTCGAGTTTCAAAATCAGTATGGTATGGAGTATTATCATTTGTTTCTATAGTTTCTTTTACATTAGGCCATATGATGTAAACTTAACCATAGATAGAGAATTTTCAAGAATATTAAAAGATTAAGTTTACCATCATGTAATGCCGATCAAGTTAGAAATTAAAATTACTAATTGGTTTGATGAATTTTAAAAAATTGAAATAAGTTTAACAAGTCCAATTAAAGATTCACGCCTAACAATTAACAATTATACTTAATCGTTCTGAGCATGTAAGATATGCAATAAAGATTCGTACTCTAATTAGCAAGTAGAAGCGCAGACACTCAATATTTGTGTGCGATAGATAATTTAGATAATAATCTAGAGATGATAAAGCAGTATCACAAATATTTGAGAAGTGGAAAGAAGTTACCGGGTTCATAGACAGTGTTGCGATGTTGTTGGATTTGAATCTGGATCTTGCCCAAATACCGTTGATCTGCGGTGGAGGAGGGCTATGGAGACATCGAGCGTGGTGGAGCTGGCTGCTGTCGGAGGTGCAGCAAAGTGGAAGGAGGGGCGACGGCTTGTGGTGGTGTCGGGGTCGACTTCGAGTGTGGTGGGGTCGGTTGACGGGAGAGGGAGATGGTCGGGCTGATGGGGGTTGGTCAGAGGGTGAGCGAAGGCGGCGAGGGAGTTAGGGAGGTGGGGTCGGTGGTGGAAGAGGGGAAGCAGCGAGGGAGTTAGGGGGCTGGTGTCCGGTGGTGAGGGGAAGGCAGCAAAGGTGGTTGGTGGCGCGAGGGGCGACGGCGTGAACGGGATGAAGGGATGTCGACGGGGGTTGCTTATGGGTTTCGGGAGGAAAGTGGAGAAGAAGATGAAAATGAGGGGGATTGATGGCTGTGAAGAAGAGGTGGGGGTTTAGGGTTTTGATTAATTAGTTTGGGGATAGGGGTGTAGTTAGAGTTTCTCACAAACCCTAATATTTTCTTAAGATTTCTCATAAATCCTAATAATTTCTTATAGTATCACACACAAGAAAAAATGCAAAGTAATAACTCAACACAGTAATTTTTTAAAATCAAGAATAGCATACCTTCTCATTATTCTCAAGACTTATATATAGGCTCAAAACAAAATCTCAATACAAATCTCCAAAATATTCTAATGCAGAAAATAATAGGTGCAAATTGCAAAAGTACTACATATGGCTAAATCTCAAAATAAAACAAAACAGAAATGATGTCCTCATCATTCTCCTCATCATTCTCTCCGAGTAGGAGAGAGCTCGACCTAGTCGAGTCAAAACCAGTGATCATGTCATAGTGCTCCAAAAAGTCTGGATCCAAGTGCTGAAGCTCTTCACGATCAATCCAAGTATCCTTTGATTTCGGCTTGTTCTTCCATCTCACCAAATACTTATGAATACCACCATCTCCAGTAGAGATTATCTGATCATCTAAAATATTATCCAAATTTTCTGTCGGTGGGTAAGTAGTATCAGATAGGGGAAAATGTGGGAATATCTCTAGTAGGCTGCAAGGTAGGTTCATCTATAAGAGGATTTATAGGGTTAAATTCTGGGCTTCATAGGGTACTAGATCCTTAATAGTGAAAGTCTTACTTATGCCAAAACCTTCAGGAAAGTCAACGACATAGGCAATTTCATTGATTTTATTCAGAATTTTAAATGGGCCCGCAGCATGTGCATTCAATTGCTTGACGTATCCTGCTGAAAACCGTTCCGAACGAATCCGAACCATCACTTCCTCACCAACATCAAAAGTTTTAAATTTTTTTCTAGTATCTTCTATTAATTTGTAGTTAAAATTATTCTCATAATTTTCTTGAAAATTTCTTTGTCCAATCATGAATGCGGGATGCAAATGTGGATGCACACTCTGAGACTGTGATGTTCTAACGCAGAGATAAAATCTATGGGCTGCCAAGTGACTTGGAAAGGAATGACTCAGGGACATTCAATGGAGGTGATTGGATCATCTGAATACAGTTGAGAAGTTGGTCATCCTCTTCTTCGAAGTCATCACTTACATAAGGTTCATAGGTAAACTCTTTGTCGGGCTCATCAGCAATGACAATGGTACCTTCTTTGATGTTGATCCTACTGGGGCTGGGACAGTTGCCAGCAACATGGACATATTCCTTGCATTTATAGCACTAAGTGAGAGGATCAACTATAAAGTAGTCTCTTTCAGTATTCTTATCCGTGGTCATTTTTTGGTGGATAGAAATTTGAAGTAGGCTGGGTTGGGTAAGACTTGTTGGGGTACTGAGAAGAGGAGGGCTCAGCCTAGAGAGTTCAGTAGAGGTCATTTTAGAGGAATGATCTCTCAGATTGCTGGACTTATAGGGGAAACTTACTTTAAGGGAATCCATATCGAGGACAATGACATAAGCTGTTGCTAAGGAGTCTACATTTCTATGCATTAGCTCGTTTTTAAGATCGGCTCGTAGTTTAGCTCTGAATCTAGAGAGTTTGTTCTTCGTTCTCTTTCCCAAAGGCATTGCACCGAATGAGGAAGTCGTTAAACTTATCTACATGCTCTTGATTGGATTTGTTTTCTTGATAGAGTTGGTTCCACAAATCTTGCAATCGGGTGTGGAACGATAAGGGAACATAGAGCTTCTCTGCGGGCATGTTCAAGATTGGTCCAGTGTTGTTGAGCTTTGCTAGTCAATGTTATCGTGCCAAATTTGACTTTCAGGGCTTCGCTCATGTCAAATCACATGAAATAGTGATTCATGACATGGATCCAATCGAGATAAGCTAGTGGTTTCATACGGCCTTCAAAGTGGGGAACACCAGCTTTAACGTTCTTCTTGTATTGTTCATCAGTGTCATGATGTTGACGTTGGTCGTCATGATCATTCTCTTGATGGATCTGACAATGAAGCTCAGGAGCAACATCTTGATTCAGTTCCATTTGTTCAAGCCTCTGATCGATATTGGCAAGAGTTACTTGAATGACAGCGGGGTAGTGGAAATATCAAAGTTGTCCATTTCAGTTCGAGGAGGTGCTCGCTGAATTCTAGGATTCATGATTAGGTGGTTTGGAAGGAACACAAAATGTTTCTGATTGGGTTGGTTTGGAAGGGACATAAAAGGCTCTTCAGGAGTCGTGATGGTGCTGCGAAGACGCATTCACCAACGGTAGAGTAGGGGTCGTGGGGGACGTGTGCTTGCTGAAATTTGGGGAAATGTGTCCTAAATGTACCCAAAAAATCTGAAATGAACTAAAAATAATCCTAAAATGATCCTAATTGAATGCAAAAATTACGACTAAATGATGCAAGAACTAGGGTTTTAAAACCTTCGCTCTGATACCAAAATGATGTAAACTTAACCCTAGACACAGAATTTTCAAGAATATTAAAAGATTAAGTTTACCAACTTGTAATGCCGATGAAGTTAGAAATTAAAACTACTAATTGGTTTGATGGATTTTCAAGAATTGAAATAAGTTTAACAAGTTCAATTAAAGATTCACACCTAACAATCAATAATTATAAAATTGTTTTTAGCATGTAAGATATGCAATAAAGATTCGTACTCTAATTAGCAAATAAAAGCACACACTCAATATTTGTGGGCGACAGATAATTCAGATAATAATCTAGAGATGATAAAGCAGCATCACAAATATTTGAGAAGTGAAAAGATGTTACCAGGTTCGTCAATAGTGTTGCAATGTTGTTGGATTTGAATCTAGATCTTACCTAAATACCGCTGATCTGCTGTGGAGGAGGGCAATGGAGACATCGGGCGTGGTGGAGGAGCTGGCTGCTGTCGGGGGTGCAGCAAGAAGGAAGGAGGGGCGGTGGCCTGTGGTGGTGCCGGGGTCGACTTCTAGTGTGGTGGGGTCGGTTGATGGGAGAGGGAGATGGTCAGGCTGATGGGGGTTGGTCGGAGGGTGAGCGAAGGCGGCGAGGGAGTTGGGGGGGGTGATGGTGTCGGTGGTGGAAGAAGGGAAGCGACGAGGGAGTTAGGAGGCTGATGTCAGGTGGTGAGGGGAAGGTAGCAAAGGTGGTCGGCGGTGTGAGCGGGTTGAAGGGATGTCGACGGGGGTTGCTGATGGGTTTCGGGGGGAAAGTGGAGAAGATGAAGAGGAGGGGGATCGGCGGCTGTGAGGAAGGGGGGTTTAGGGTTTTGATTAATTAGTTTGGGGATTTAGGGGTGTAGTTAGAGCTTCTCACAAACCCTAATAATTTTTTAGGATTTATCACAGACCTTAATAATTTCTTATCTTATCACACACAAGAAAAGAATGCAGAATAATAACTCAACACAGTAATTTTTAAAAATCAAGAATAGCATACATTCTCATTATTCTCAAGGCCTATATATAGGCTCAAAACAAAATCTCAATACAAATCTCCAAAATATTCTAATGCAGAAAATAAAGGGTGCAAATTGCAAAACTACTATATTTGGCTAAATCTCAAAATAAAACAAAACAGAACCGATGTCCTCATCACCATACCTCCTATTGATTAACGAGAATTTGAATCAACTGTGTGTTTATTAGAAGATCGCCACCTGTCCCTTTTCTCGCCTATTTTCACTTATTTCCTTACCCCTTTTAAGTCCCTTTTTTGTTCTTTTTCCTATCTGTTTCCCTTGGTACCAAATTAATCTTGTACCTGTGCCCAACATCTAACACTAATTATTGTCTTCTAAATATATTTGTTTTCTCCCAGACTAAACTAAAACAAAAAGACACTTTCGGAGTTTCATGAGATATGTGAACTTCTTGGATACACTTCTATTATTTTTGAAAAGCCTAATTTAATAATACTATTGTGAAAAAAGGGAAATTTCGGACTGCTTGCTCCAACACCACTCGTAAAGAAATAGAACAATGCAAACAACTTAATTACTTCTCACCCGAAGTACAAGATAGCTGCACATTATAAGTACAGGCAACATTTTATTCTCACATCTACATTTATGCTAACTATATATAGCTAACACCCTCTTCTATCTCACTACACTTTCATGTTCCAAATAGGATATACTTTTTTTTTGTTCGATGCTAAACTGAGAAGCCAATACCGCCGTAGGCTGACTTATATAGGTACAACAATGTATAGGTTCTCGGGAGTTCTACAAAAGAATTCCAGTGAGAATTAATTAGATAGAAATATTTGAGGAAAAGTTTCTAAGGAATATAGAAAATGAAAAGAAATTTCTTGGTTGATATATAAATATGTCAAGTTTATTCTCCCAAAATTACAAGAAGGATTATAGAAAAGTAACAGCAAAATAAATACAGAAAAAAACAGAAGACCTTGAATATTTAGAGAAGGTGTTGCTTTTCAAACTATAAGAGATCAGCACAACAGCACTTGTTTTCCTGCACTTGTTTTTATGTAAAGAAAATTGCTCATTGATAGTAGCCTTGCAACTAAACCAATTCCATAAAGAAAGTAAAGAAGGATTGGCAGTGAGAGCATCATCAGATGAAAAGGTGATTTCATTTTTCTTGTTCCACGGCATCCAGAGAAAGAGTGCATAGCGAAATTTTTGTTTTTATGACACTTTGAAAATATTTGCAGAAAGAGGATAGTTGCTAATGTATTTGCGCTTGTGGACTCAACAACTAAATTCGCCGTTCCCAATGGCGAGTTTAGTTGTTTCATGCTCGTCGATGGGACACAGCGAGTTTAATGCTAATTTTTTGAAAAACTTGCCGTTCCCAACAACGAGTTCAGTTCAAAATTTTCAATGAAGGCTCGCCGTTCCCAACGGCGTGGACATTTATACTAGACTCGCTGTTGGGAACATCGAGTTTAGTTCAAAATTTTGAAAGAAGACTCGCCGTTCCCAATGACAAGGACATTTGTACTAGAATCACTTTTGGGAACAACGAGAATGTAGGAAATTTCACAGAGATTGAAACATTCTGTTGGACTTGGTGAATTTTCGAAAAAAAAACTCCATAGAATTTTTTTTGGAACTAAACTCACCGTTCCCAATAGCGAGTCTAGTGTAAATGTCCTCGCCGTTGGGAAGAGCGAGTCTTCATCGAAAAATTTGACCAAAACTCACTGTTCCCAACAACGAGTCTAGTATAAATGTCCTTGCCATTGGGAACAGTGTCTTCATTGAATTTTTTGAACTGAACTCGCCATTGAGAGTGATGAGTTTCACAAAAAATTTGCACTAAACTCGCCGTGTCCCAATGGCGAGCATGAAACAACTAAACTCGCCGTTGGGAATGGCGAGTTTAGTTGTTGAGTCCACAAACGCAAATACTTTGGCAACTGTCCTATAAGTGCCAATATTTTTAAAAAGTGGCATAAAAAAAAATTCTGCATAAGCAGTGCCGATAACTAAATAAAAAACATTATGCTTCATTGGAAGAGAGCTTAACCATAGAGAGAAGTGAGAGCTTACTGAAAGGCAATTTCAATTTCAAGGTAATCTTGTAAATTCTGTTAACCTCATTCAGTCATTTGTAAATTGGAAGTAAAGAAATGATGTTCTTGGGTTTCAGGGCAGTAGAGCACAATAAACAAGTAGGATTGTCAATGTGGATTCCTTTACCTTGAAGAAATACCTTTTGCAGGTAACCTGTTATGAAGGAATTGCCAATGAAAATTGTGAATGTGAGGATAGCTTGAAATTCTCGAATCGGCCTAAAGAGGGTGGAAGTTGATAAGAACAGTATATGCTTTCTTCACAGTTTAACCAACCGAGGGATTAGGTATCGAAAGCAATTTATCTTCCAACCGAAGATTTGGTTGAGGAATTGATCCAAATAAAATGTCATATAATTAGGAAGAAGAGTGAAGGCTGAGATATCCCCATGTCCATTAGAGGTAATAATGGTCGGGACCAATCAATTATTTAATCCATCATATTTAAAAGGGAGTAACAACGATGAAAGAGGAATAGTTAGTGGCTAAGGCCCAAGGATCATACCAGAACTTCACTTTGATTCCATACCAATTGGCCATTAACAGTTTCCAAGCAGTAGATGAATAAAGCTTTGAATAGATTTTCAAGAATCGGAAGAATTCTGGGAGTTGCGAGATGGAATACAAACGATTGGATATTTAGCTTTAATTAGATCTGACCAATAAGAGAAACGGGCTGATATAAGAGAAGAGGAGTTTACCTTGAAGAGCCCCTTCGAAGTGGCTGACCTTTCTAATGCCCATTCACCCTCAAGCTGGTGACGACAGATCTGATTCCAACTTACCAAGTGCTGTTTGCGATTAGTGTATGAGAACCATATTGAATCCCTTATAATTTTCTCAATGTCATATTCAACTGAGGCGGGCAAGCGAGGCAAGTGAGTGGTTCCCTAAACGTAAGTTGTAATAGTATTAAGGACATGCTTAGACAAAATTATCCTTCCAGCCAGAAATTACGTTACGCTTCGACCGGAAGATATTTCGTTAAGGAATCCAAGAAGTCGTAAAAGTATGCTCTGCGTGCAGTTTTAGCGGTGATTGGTAGTCCAAGATAGTGAAATCCTCATTAGAAATTTTGCAACAAAATATTCTCTTACATTCCACAAAAAGATTTTGGGTAGACTTGAAGTTTTAAGTACCAGCTAGTTTGTTCCATTTGATTTTTTGTCCAGAGCCTTCGGAGAATGCATCTCTTGGTCAGTGATAGGACTGGATTTTCTAAGCGACGTACCTTGCCAAAGGGGATAGTGTCATTGCCAAACCAAAGAGGAGTGAAACTGAACTCTATCGCGGAAGATAGAAACCTGTTATATTCTCTACTCTGGAGTGGGGATGCTTCATGCATCATGTCTGAAAGGGTGTGCATGAGAGCAATGAATATCAAAGGTGCGATTGGATCTCCTTGCCTTATTCCATTCTGCAGGATGAACTGTGGTAGAGCTCATTATTATTCATGACAATGTTATAAGTTATTGATTCAATGCCTTGAAGTAAAGGTTGATCAATTCCTTACAGTATCCCATTGCAGTAAGAGCTTTACCTAAAAACAACCAATTAACACGATTGAAAGCCTTTTCCATATCAAGCTTAAGCATAAAAAACTGATGTCCTTTGCTTAGATTTGATGAAATTGTGTGCCAAACATCTTTAACAACCAAGGTATTATCAGAGATGTCTCTGCCTTTAAGAAAGCTGTTTGCTCTTTGCGGATAGTGTCCACAGGGATTGGCTTCCTGCTATTAATAATATTTCTGGAAGAAATTGCTTGTGTTGCATAAACAAATAGGCCAAAATCATTCTCTGTATCAGTATGTTTTGTCTTTGGAATCAAAACTATTGAAGATTTAGCTCAATCTTTAGGAAGTGACCAGTGCGAAAAAACGTGTTATGGCATTGAAGAGATCCTCAGGGATCAAATCCTGATGAGCCTTGTAATATTCCACCCCAAAGCCATGAGGTTCTTTTCCACACTGCCCTTCTCTACTCTTCATATGTGAGGTCTTTGAGTAGCTGAGAGTTCATATCGTCGGTGATGACAAATTTTGTACATGTGATTTTTCTAGTTATATAGTTAGAATCATGTTGCTCAGAAGAAGATCTCCAAAGAGATAACAAATGTTCAGCGAAAGTATTAAGGATCAGTGTTTTGTCAGTGAAATCTGAAACAACTGCCCTCCAACTATTTGGTCTTCTAAAAAAAACACCACTCAACTTTTTTTTTTGAAAAAACACGGGCTAATTTTGAGACAAAAAAAATTCTTCAACTATGTGTTCCTGAAAAAACATCAAATTTTTTTTCCTTCAAAGAAACATTCCTCTAACATTGTTTTTTTTGGGGAAAAACACCCCTCAACTTTTTTGAGTTGCGTGCACCAAAGTGATTTTAGACGTGAATGGATCAAATTACTCACAAATTTGAGGGGTGTTTTTTCAAAAAAATAAAGTTGATGGGTTTTTTGTCCATAACACCAAAGTTGAGGGGTGTCTTTAACCATAGACTCAAATAGTTAAGGGGATTTTTCAAATTTAGCTGCCCTTAAAATGCATTGTTAAAGTATTCTTAGTTTAGTCCCACATCAAAAATAAATTTAGATTACTCTTTTTACTCTCCTTTATATATGAGGTAGGGTATTCAGTTATTTGCATCCAATAAAGTATTCTTTTCAGTCTCTATACTATCAATTTAACATGTTATCAGAGCTGAAAAATTATACATAAAATTTCAAAATTAGGGTTTTTCTTTAAAAAAAATTCAAAAAGTAAGTAGTATTAGCTGCCTTCTCCTTCTCTTCTTCTTCTTCATTGTCTCCAAACCCGAAACCCTAACTCTCCTCCCGCTTATCCCGATGCCACCTTCCAAACCACCCCTCTGGTGCTGCCACCATCCAAACCACCCTTGCCGCCGTCTTCATCCTCGCCCCCCCCACCTTCCCATCGCTCCCACCATCCCGCACAATCCCCCCTCCTAGGCAGTCAAAATCGGCGATTATCGGCGATTAATCGGTAATCGGTAGTGTCTCGATTATTTTTGAAGCGATATTTGCGAAATGGGATTCCAGCGATTAAATCGCTATTATCGGCCGATATTTGTATTAATCGGCTGATATGCATTCATCCCGATATGCCGATTAATCGGTTCTCTTTAAGTTGGGTACAAATTAGCCTACACCCGACCCATTCCCCAATCAGACCCGCAAATCTAATCAAATCCTCTCCCCTTCCTTCCATTCTAACCTAATTTCCAAATCAGCTCCGTTCTCTCTCTCCCTAAAAGAACGACAGCGATAGCTCTCTCTCTCTTTCACTCCCTTCAGATCGTCGAAAGCTTCAATCGAAAGCTTCAGATCGTCGGCATCGATAGCGCTCTCTCTCTTTCACTCCGTTCTCTCTCTCTTCAATCGAAAGCTCCGTTCTCTCTCTCCCTAAAACGACAGCGACAGCTCTCCCGAAAGCTTCAGGTCGTCGAAAGCTTCAGATCGTCGGCAGCGATAGCTCTCTCTCTCTTTCACTCCGTTCTCTCTCTCTTCAATCGAAAGCTCCAGATCATCGGCAGCGACAGCTCTTCTCTCTTTCACGATTTCACCTCCAGGCTCCAACATCAGCTTCACTAATCAGGTCGTCGAAAGCTTCTGTTTTTTTTTCTTCACTAATCAGCTTCTGTTTTTTTTCTTCGTCGAAAGCTTCACTAATCAGTACTTAGTATTTAGTAAGTTAGTTTATTTTTTTAAAGTCAGTAAGTTGAGTCAGTAATCAGTGATTCAGTATTTTATATGTATGACTCATTTGATGGTGAATGATGCACTTTTTTTCAAAGTTCTGATTAAGAACTAAAATTGTTACAACCTGCTATGCAGTTTTAAATTGATAATGTGCAATTCTACAATATAACAAGAACAAAACATAACAGTTATCTCAATTCTCTTCCATTCATTCATAGTAAAGATAATCTCTGGCATGTCAATAATAAAAATCAATTTGTTATTCAACAGAATACATCAACTAATGCTTCTTTGAAAAATAATTGCTAGATTACAAGAACCAGTTTTTGAACTTCAACAAAGAAAACAAAAATAATTAATCTTTAATTGATGCAGCATGACATCTTTGTCAAACCTACATCTGTTTCAGCATTGAATGTCCAGGCGCAATATTATTCAGCATATTAATGTGCAAATCAATAAGCTGCAGCTTTATATACCAACTTCAGCTTCAGCTCATAAAGGTGACACACTGGTCCCTAAGATAAGAACACTGCTTACTCAAAAGGATGTGCTTTTTTTCAATTACCTGCATTAAGACAAAATATACATTTTATTAACAAAGTCAAATAGATACTAAATACACGATAATTTAACTTTTAGATCTTCTTAATCATATATACTAGAGATAATAAATTATTTTTTCCCATATATATATATATATATACACACACACACACACACACATTATACACGATTTTCCCGATTTTATCCCTGATTTTTTCCCGATTACCCGATTAGTCACTAATCGCTCCTAGACCGATTAGTTCTGAAAACCGATTTTAACTGCCTAGCCCCCCTCCCACCGCCCTCATCCCCATCATCCTTGCCCTCCTTTGCGCCGCCCAACGCCCTGACCTCATCTCCTCTCCAAACCCTAACCCTATCCCTCATCTACAACCTGAACCCGCACCCTTCTCTTTCTTCCTGTTTTTCTGTTAAAAAAAGTCAAACAAAAAAAAAAGAAAAAAAGAAGCAAAAAAAAAGAAAAAAAATTTGTGAAGGTTGTCTCGTGCTGAGCACTGCTCCGTAATGCGTGATTGTGTTTGATTTCCTCTCCAATCACCATCTATCCTCTCTCCATCACACTCGTCTTCTCCTTCAGATCTAATCTAGATCTGCTCCAATGGCCACCTCCTCTCCTCAAACTGTGGACCCTTCTCCTTCTACTGCTGCTCCTACGGATGAGTCAACTTCTTCCCAATATATCATCTCTGTTGAAGAGTATCAGGACTTCTGCAACATGCTGCCCCCTTTTTCTGGTAACTTTGTTCACTCGGGTAATGCTAGTCATGTTTTCTCCTATTAATGGATAATTGATTCATGTGCTTCTGAACATATGACCCATTTATCGCTTTCTTCATATTCTCTGTTTCCAAATTATCATGTGCATATTGCTGATGGTTCACCTGTCCCTAGGGTGAGAGATATCTTTCTCCGGATCTTTATCTTAAATCAGTTTTGTATATTTCTCACTTTCTTAATAGCTTATTATCAGTTCCTAAACTTTGCCAAGATTTAAATTGTTCAGTGATTTTTTTTTCTTCTCATTGTGTGTTTCAAGATACTACGACGAGGAAGGTGATTGACACCGGTCATGAACAACATTGGTTATATATCTTGGATTCTTCAGTATCGGCTTTTAGTTCTTCTGCTGATCCTGAATTGTGGTACCGATGACTTGGACATCCTTCCTCTACGACCCTCAAACACCTAGTTTTCGGTTGTAAGTCTTCCTTGCAGGTATCTTGTGAGTTATGTGAGTTAGGTAAACATCATAGAGTTTCCTACCCAGGATGTATCAATAAATGTAGTGAACATTTATTTGCTTTAGTGCATTCTGATTTTTGGGACCCTATTGGTTTTTCCATCTATCATTATTTTGTTATGTTTATTTATGATTTCTCTCGAATGACGTGATTGTTTCTTTTAAAAGATCGTTCTGAAGTATTTATTTCAAGAATTTTTTTTCGAGATATAAACACAATTTGGCACAACTCTTAAATATTTTCGTTCTGACTATGAAGCACGGGTACTCAAAAATTAGTCTCGCACCAGTATCGGGTGCGTATCTGGGTCGGGTATGCCTGGATACGTCCTGGGTACGTATAGGGTGCGTATCCGGGTGTTCAAGTAATTAAAAAAAATTGGGTGCGTGGTGGGTGCGAGTGGGGTGCAAGCGGGTGCGGGCGGGTGCGAGTGGGTGCGCCCGCATAGAGTTTTATTAATAATATATATATATATATATATATATATATATATATATATATATATATATATACAAAATATCTCTATTTCTCTCCATTTCAGATCTCATCTCTCTCTAAAGATCGATTGCTCTCTCCCTCTCTTTCAAATCTTAATACCTAGTCGCTCTTTCTCTACAAATCGATCCCTCGTCGCCTGCTCCCCCAAGCCTCGAAGCCTGCTTCCGCCCACCGTCGCCTGCTCCCTAAGCCTCGTCGCCTCCGTCTCCTGCTCCCCCAAGCCCTGAAGCCTGCTTTTGCCCATCGTAGCCTCCGTCGCCTCAGTGGACTGCTCCACCAAGCCCTGAAGCCTGCTTCCGCCCACCGTAGCCTGCTCCCCAAGCCCCGTCGCCTCCGTCGCCTGTTTCCCAAGCCCCATCGCTTGCTCCCCCAAGCCCCGTCGCCTCTGCCTCCCTTCTCTCTCTCTCCCCCAAGCCACACCGCTGTGTCTCCCTCTCCCAAGCTCTGACCGCTGCCGTGCCTCCTCTCTCTCTCCCAAGTCCCGACCACAGCCTCCTCTCTCCTTCCCAGGTTCGATTTTTATCTTAATCTTCCTTGCATACAAATTCGATATTTGGGTTAATTCAATGAATGAAAAATTAGTTAATAGGAATCAATTAGAAGTCAGTACTTAATATGGAATATGGAATGAATGAATCAGAATTCAAAAGTTAGTTTGCTGTTTAAATCATTATACTTTATAATTTGTATGTTAGTTAAGTGTTAATACTTGATAGTGAAGGTCTTGAAATATGGAATGAATGGGAAGTGTTTGGGGTGTTAATAGTTCATTGAGTTCAGTGAGATGTTAAGTGAGTTCACTGAGTTCTTCTTAGTTCATTTTTTTAGTTACCGACTTACTGTTAGTTTTGCATTTTTAGTTACTAACTTACTGACTTGTTCATTTGTCTTGGTCCATTTTCTTAATTCATTACAATTGTTAGTTTTTACTTTTTAGTTCATTCTAATTCTTCTTTGCATTTTTAATTGTTAGTTTACTGACTTACTGACTTTGCATTTTTTTAGTTCATTCTATTTCTTCTTAGTTCATTCTAATTGTTAGTTTTTAATTATGATTGCATTTACAATTTGCAAAATGGAGGTATGATTGCATTTGGAATTTCTAGATTACAATCATTTTTCTAGTTATTATAATTTTTTCGAATTTTGAATTTTTAAACATAATATTTATTAAATTTATTGTTTTTATATTCAATGTACCAAAAAACGTACCGGTATCCTAAATTTTTGAGAAATCACGTATCCGCGTACCCGAGTCGTGTCGTACCCATATCCCGTATCCGTGTTCGTGCTACATAGCGTTCTGATAATGCTAAAGAATACATAAGTTCCATTTTCAGTGATTTTTTTTCTCCACATGGAATATACCAAACATCTTGCGCCTATACTCCTCAACAAAATGGGGTGACAGAATGCAAAAATCAATATTTACTTAGCACTGCTCGTTCTCTGATGTTTAAAATAAAAGTGCCAAAATTTCATCATGTTTTCTTTTTAACCATATGCCTACTTCTTTTCTTCAAAATCAACCCCCATTCAAACTGGTATTTTCATCCAAAAATTTATTTTCAATACCACATCGTGTTTTTGGTTGCACTTGTTTTGTTCAGAATCTTCACTCAGGCACTGATAAACTTGACCCGCGTACTACTAAATATGTTTTTTTTGGGTATTCGCGTCTTTCAAAAGGTTATCTTTGTCATTGCTCTTCACGGAAAAATTTGTTTACCTCAGTGATGTTTCATTTTTTTGAACACAACCCCATTTTGGAACATATTCCTTCACACAATCTTGATTTACCAAGGGCTGTTGTAGAATCTTGATTTCCCACCACCACCACCAACAATAACACCACCGCCACCACCGCCATTACCACCACCTTCACCACCACTTAAGGTTTATGTCAGAAGACAAAAGGCTCGTTCAAACTCAACCATCCAAGCGGTACCCTTTGTTGTTCAACCAATGGCAACCACTTCTATCGGTAATATTTCTAACACAGATGATTACCTATTGCTTAACATAAGACTAGGTATTCTTTTGCTCACTATCTTATTTCCCAGTTTGTTTATTCTTCTAAACTAAAGAGATCTTTTCAAGCTTTTACCTCTTCATTGGATTCCATCTCTGTTCCAAAAAAATGTTTAGGAAATACTTAAGCACCCCGGTTGGATAGTAGCCATGATAGAGAAAATGCAGGCTTTTCAGCAGAATGGTACTTGACAGTTGGTTCGTATCCCTATAGGTGGTAAGATAGTTGGTTGTAAGTGAGTATTCACAGTTAAACACAATTCTGATGGCACAGTTGAATGACTCAAAGCTCGCCTTGTCGCTAAAGAATATACACATAAATTTGTGATCGACTATGCGGTGACCTTTTCTCCAGTTGCGAAACTCATGTTCGTTCGAGTTCTTATCTGTGTCGCATCTAATTGTTCTTGGCCCCTTCATCCATTTGATATCAAGAATGCGTTTCTCAATAGAGACTTGAAAGAGGTGGTGTATATGCAGTAGTCTCATGGTTTTTAGTGACAGGGGAAGAGTCTTGTATGTTCGCTCAATAAGTCTCTTTATGGCCTTAAACAGTCTCCTCGAGCGTGGTTTGAAAAGCTCGGCAAAGTTATGTGCTCTTATGGGTTCTCAAGAAGTAAGATAGACTATTCTCTCTTCACAAAAAGAAGGAAGAAAATGCATTGTTATTTTGTTAGTCTATGTTGATGATATTGTTATCACATGCAGTGATTCGCAAGGTATTACAGACATCAAACAGTGGTTAGCTCAAACATTTCGAACAAAGGATCTTGGTCAATCTTCGATATTTCCTTGGCATTGAGGTTGCACGTACAAAGGATGATATCTTTCCTTCTCAAGGAAAGTATGTTCTTGATATTCTTACTGAGATAGGAATGTTGGAATGCCGCCCCAGTAACACACCTATGGATCCCAATTTTAAGCTGTTCTCCTTATCCAATGATGCATTGTTCTATGATCCAGGACGATATCTCAGGCTGGTTGGCAAACTCTTATATCTCTCAGTGACTAAGCCAGATATTATCTTTGCAGTTAGTTGAGTCGGGCAATTTATGCATGCACTGACCATCACTCATTGGGAAGCAATGGTTCACATTCTTCGCTATCTTAAGGAAGCCTCAGGGCAAGGACTTCTCTTCTGGCCTGGTGATTCTTTCTTTACGAGGATATTTTGATGCTGACTGGGCAGGATTGTTAATGATAGGCGCTCAACTAGTGGGTACTTTGTATTCTTTGGAGGAAATCTCATCTTGAAAATGTAAGAAACAACCTGTGGTAGTCAAAAAAAGTGCAGATTTTGAATACCGAGCCATTAGGCATTTAGTTTATGAATTTTTATAGCTCAGATATCTTCTTTGAGACTTGGCAATTCCTTTGCTATCTTCAGTTTCTCTCTACTGTGACAACAAGGCTGCTCATATTTCTGAAAATCTGGTTTTCATGAGTGCACAAAACATATCGAAGTTGATTGTAACTTCGTTCGAGATGAGTGGGAGAAGGTGATTTCATTTTCATATGTCCGGTCTGGTGAATAACTTGCTGATATCCTAACTAAAGCACTAGCTCCTAAGCATTTTCAAACATTCTTGAGCAAGCTTGACTTCGACAATATCTACGCACCAACTTGAGGGGGGTGTTAAAGTACTCCTAGTTTAATTCCACATCTGAAACAAATTTAGATTACTTTTTTTTACTCTCCTATATATAGGAGACAGTGTATTCAATTATTTGCATCCAATAAAGTATTCTTTTCAGTCTCTATACTATCAATTTAACATGCATAAAGTCTCGGAGAGGTTTTTTAATCATTAATGAAAGTTTAGGGATTTTTTTTTAAAATATCACAAATAAAAATTCAGGGGCGTTTTTAGTAGCATGAATGTAGTTTAGGGTGGATTTTCTCAAAAGAAAATTTGGTGGACCAAACTAAGATAAAAGTTCTAGGGGGATTTTTCAAAAAATTAGAGTTGAGGGGCATTTTTTCAGAAACTCTAATAGTTGAGGTGTTTTTTCAAATTTAGCCGTCTTTTGTCATATGGCCATCTTCCCTGAATTGATGGAGCTTTGGATATTCTTCTGACTTTTCCTAAGTTTGAGAGAGACATGAAAGAATTTAAAATTTTGCATTACTGTATCTAATCCAATTCTCCCTAGATTTCATCTTCCAGTCTGGAATATGAGTTATATTAAATATTTAATATTACCAATAATCAGAAGAGCAGCCAATGGTCATATCCAAATGATATTGCTCATTCAGTTTTCTATCCACCTGCTCCAATTGCTTAGTAATGCCTGTGACATCATTGCTTGGTGTCTGCTTCATTGGTTGCATAACAAGCTTAAGTTTTCTGTAGCAGAGTGTGGGGGGGAATCCTCTGACCCGATTACTCCATTTTAGGAAACCGTTTCAGAAAGAATATTTTTGTTACTCGAAGTACTTGCATGTCTGAAAAATCTTCCGTTTTTTCTTGTAGGACTCTCACAGTCGAAAAATTATGGGACAATGCTCTGATTTCACTAGAGTTATATGAATAAATTTAGCATTGGAACAAATATCAAACCGTCGAGGATTAACAAGGGCTTGATCAAATTTCTCTTAGATTCTAGATCCAGAATCGTCGTGATATTAGAAATAGAATAATTTAGTAGGACATTTTAGAGAGAAACATCTAGGGTTTGTGATGACTACTAGGGTCTGAATTAGGTCCTATCTAAGAAAGAACAAGATGTTCTATTTGTCCTGGATGTCAGACACAACCACCAATTTCTCCTAAAAAAGTGGCTTCAAATGTTTTTCTATTATTCTCTTGAAAAAAAATGTGGGATTCAAATATTTTGCGAATGTAATTTTAGAAAGATTGTGTAAATATTTGAGGTCACTTGCTTTGGAGAAATTGGTGGTACACGCGTCAGACATCCAGACTGGATAGGACCTAATCCGTTCCCATGACTACCAACATTCTACTATTCCATTGTGTGAGATGTTGAATGCTACCTTTGCTTTAAGTTATAGTTAGCTTTTGGAATACATAATATTTATGTGTATGTTCATAAATTTTCCTTGGAAAATGTGCAGTCAGGTTGATCCCATTGTAGCATCCTTCTCAGGAGGCGCAGTTGGAGTTATCACAGCTTTGATGATTGTTGAGATCAACAATGTCAAGCAGCAGGAACATAAGAGATGCAAATACTGTTTGGGAACAGGTAACTTTTTTGATGTAAAACTAACCCTAAATAGAGAATTTAAATGATATAAAACTAACCCTAAATAGAGAATTTCCAAGAATCTTAAAAGATTAATTTTACCAACACGTAATGCGGATCCAAGTTAGAATTTTAAACAATTAATCAGTTTTGATGGATTTTCAAGAATTGAATTAAGTTTAACAAGCCCAATTAATAATTTAGTTCTAACAATCAATAATTAAATCCCTAAGTATTCTTAGCAAGTAAAAGATTCAATATTGATTTGTACTCTAATCAAGTAGGTGGAACGCTCAATCTCAATATTTGTGGTCGACAGTTAAATTGAATAATATAATAGAGATGATGAAGTAGTATAACACAAATATTGAAAAATCGGAAAAAGTATACCGAGGGTTCGAAGAACTCAGTGTAGATCTCGGGTTGAACACGAAGAGCACAACGATTAGCAACAATAGATGAAGCAACAACCAAGAGCAATGGCAAGGGGCTGGCGGATCTGGGCTGGCGTCGGGATCGACGCGACGGGAGAGCGCGAGGTGGACGGTGCTCTGGTCGAGCTGACTGGCGCTGCAGTCGCGGCCTGGTTCGCGACGCAGGAGAGCAGCGCCGAGAGTGCAGGCGCACAGGGAGGATGATCGGAACAGCGAGAAGGGGAGAAAGATGGGTTTGGGGAGGGGGCGTTGGGTTTTAGGGTTTCAATCGGGAGTATGCTTGGGTGTCGACGAGGATGAAGAAGGAAGGTGGACGGAGTTGACGAGGGGAGTTGGCTTCAGGGGTTTGGGTTGAAGACGACCAGAGGGCGGGAGTAGGGAGAGAGAGGGGGGATGGATTTGATCGGGAATTGGGGAAAGAAGAAGAATTAGGGTTTTGGATTTGGGAATTAAGGTTTGGGTAATTTTGTTTAGGAGATTTTTAATTTGGGGGTAGATTTTAGAGTTTATCACAAACCCTAAAATTGTATTAGGATTTATCACGAACCCTAACAAATTGGATCTCAATTGTATCACACAAAGGAGAAGATGAAGAACAAAACTCAATACAATAATTTTAAATCAAGAGTGGCATATCTTTTCTCATTAATCTCAAGGCCTATATATAGGCTCAAAACAAATCAAGATACAAATCTCAAAATATTCTCAAAATCTAAAAAATACAAAAAAGATTACATATGACTATAATTGCCAGAAACAAATATGGTACTGAAATAAAATTCATTTACTAAATAAAATTGATGTCATCATTTTTATTTTTTTCATTGTTTGCGATTTATAAACATGTTCTTTCCTTCATTTTTATCTTGCATGTTTTACCTATCTTTAATGAATCTTACAATTGATCTTAAATCGAACATTGTAGCATAGCATTCGATATAGTAGTGCCTTTGGAGAAGATAGTCTTTTAGCATGGTCAATCATAAAGGAAGAAAGTAATATGCTTTCAATCCACATAAAGGGCATTCAACCTAAGGTGTATGTCAGTAATTAAATATAAATCCCTTACCCCTCAAGAATTTTGAAGTCTAGGTGTAGTAGCAATGACATTTCTCGAAGGAACACCGTACATATATGAAAGTCAATTCTAATAAACTAGATATTCGTACCTATAGACCAAGGCACTAGATGAGGTAGTTGTGGGACTTTTCAATTAGAAGTTAACAAGGCTTTTGGTTATTGCCATAGCTTTTCCACATTGATGCATCATCTGCACAAGAAGCAGAGGTTTGGGGCCTCGTGAAAGAACTAAAGAAACACTATGACAGCTGTTAGTGTTTTCTAACAATTGCGTGAAGGTGATTTCCTAGGAAAATGTTATCAATGTTGTCACCGATTAGTCTTGGTTGATGGTATGAGAGTATTTTTGTTAGAGATACTTCATCCGTATAGGTAGGAAATTGGGGGCATTTCCGGTGAGCACCAAAGAACAGAAATAGAGGAGAGAAATATAAGCACATTTAGTATTTCAAATTTTATCTTTGATCTAAACTGGATTTCTCCATACAATGGGGACATATTTATAGTGCCTGATGGTAAAACCAAATAAACTAACAATCACTAAACCTATCCAACAACTCATATAAAATAACTGATAATATCCACTAAAGATATGCTCATCTATTGAATTCTAAATCAAATTACAAAAATCTGGTCACTGATAGTGAAATCTTAGAGTCTCTACCTGGATTCCATTCAATTTACTATCAAACTTGATCAAGAGGTGTGAATTTGCCCCAAGTAACCTATGCCTCTTGCTCTGTTCTTACTTATAAGTGAAAAGGAGAAATAAAAAAGTGAAGGACAGAACGATATCCACAAACTTCTCAGGTAAAATTCAAAACATATGCACTAGATGAAATATGTGGGATGGGATTTCTCTGCAGGTTATTGTTAGCCTCAATAGTATAAATATTGATCAATATCAAGGACTTCAGAGACAAACTTTCAGTTCAAGGTTTCTGTGATTCACTGCAGAAAAGAATATTGCCTCCTGCTTACAGCAACAACAACAACAACTAGGCATACGGCATTTTCCAAATTGCTGATGCTCTTTACAAATTGCCACATTACATCTATCAGGACAAGTTAGTAAGCTTTATTAATTATCTGAAATGGCACCTTATATTATGGATGTAGGGTATCTTGGATGCGCTCGCTGTTCAAGCACAGGATCTCTTGTTTTAGCTGAGCCTATTGCTACACTTAATGGTGGTGATCAACCTTTATCAGCACCGAGGACGGAGAGGTGTTCAAACTGTTCAGGTGCAGGAAAGGTAAGATTTCTGTCAAACTGTGTACTCATGTTTTCTTTTCAGACCCTCATATATGTGTTTCTTGGAGGGCTCTCTTATTGAAGGTGAGGTAGGTAGTCAATTTCAAGCTTCTACTAATATGCCACCAAACTGTTGGTTCATTTTGGTCATTTTATGCTAAGCTGTCAATAGAATTTGCTTCTTTCTCGTTATACCATATGATTAGAGTTGCATTTGTTATTGGTGACTTAGGTAGCGAATTGGGCTGATTCTTCTGATTTCTGACCATCTTTGTGTAGCCATTGTGGATAACTATAGGTTCTCACTGCACTTCATATTATTCAGTCCAAATTGATCTTGCAAAGAAAATTTACTAATGATCTTTCTGTTTATCACCGTCTTAAGTCCTAATGCTATTCCTATTTCTAATGTATTTTTCTAACACCCGTGCCCGCTCACCTACTCGTCTAAGAACCTTGAGTCATTGCCATAGTCATGACATGGTATTGTCACAGCCCCCGCCACAGGGCTGAAGTCTCACTCAAAAGACTATCTAGTTGGAAGCCAACTTGGGATCCTTGATTCTATTTTATATACACTGCTCTCAGTCATATGTTTTATTCAATACGAGACTACATTTTCTCGTCATCACACTCAAATTATGTTCTGTATATACCATATTATACTAGGCCCATTCTATGAGGCCTAGTAATTATTTCAGTGAGTCACCAATTAATTCCTAAGCCCACCTAGCACTTACTAAGCCAACCAGGGTATTACAATTTGTCTGGTCAATTATGGGAAATACCACTAAATGTCAAATGTTTTTCTTGATAATCTAGCATTGGGTTGCTGTGACATACATGGTTTGTAAGTGCTAGGTGGGCATGTCAATAATCAATAATCAACAACTGACCAACCTAGAACTTCCAGATTCTGTCTAAATACCCAAACAACGCAGTGCACCTATGTTGCGAAGACGGTGTAAATCAATCAGTACAATCACAAAAATAATAAGAATCCTTACATAATAACTTTTACCATTTTCATGTTGTACCTATTATAAATTACAAATTTTGTCTTTGGACAATGAACATATGCTTCTAGTGTGAGGTTTCTGGGGCTCGTTGGCTCTCATTCTTCTTCCAATGCACCTTTCTCCTACATATCTTTGCATGGATCAAGATAATCATCAAAGATTGTAAATCAGATTAATAATTTCTTATTCTATGAATGTGTTCATCACCGACAACTTACATTTCTTTTCAGGTGATGTGTCCTACATGCCTCTGCACAGGGATGGCCATGGCCAGTGAGCATGACCCTCGAATTGACCCATTTGACTAGATAGACTTTTACATATTTTGTAATCTCTGTATGAGTTGAGGATCACTACATCATGTACATAAACCCAATGCTGTTTTCTATATATAGTGCATATATATTGACAAATTATATAATGTTGAAGGAATTTTTCATCTATATATCTCTTCCTTATTTGTGATCATGCGAATTTATTAAAACAGGCAATATACTACTATGGAAAAACAGAAATTTTTATCTTTATATTTTTTGTAACTTTACTGATCTCCTTGAAGTGTTCACTTTGTTTCTTTTTCTTACTTTTGTTTCTTCAGCTAATAGTCCCCAAGATTCTGTTCATTTTTGGGTCTCATGATTTTATATATTCTCTTAGAAATTCTTTTGTGTTCCGACTTCTTATATAAACTTTTACCGGACTTTTTAAATTATAATGATTAGATATCCTGTGAGCAGGTGCTTGTAATTCTGGTCCTCTGATTAAAGTTTTGGGGGAAAAAAAAAAGAAAAGAAAGATAGGCAAGGCTTTTGGTTCTGGCTTGCTTATTCACGAACTTGAGTTGAAAACGTTTATTACGAGTGGGATTGCTTCATACGTGTTGGCTCAGTCTTTTAAGATAAGACTGGGAGGAGAGAGAAAAAGGTGGTTTTTTGGTTGGATCGCATCAGAGCATCCGCAGTCGTGTTTCTCATTTGTTAAAAAATGGCAGCTACAGTAATAGCAAATGGCGATGTTTGCTGCAGTGGTCGTTTGCTATATCTTTCTCATTTTTTAGAAATAAGCGAGGGACGGTATATGATATACCGTCTCATCGTTTAAAATAAATTTAAAAAAAATAATTACTTATTAACTATTAAACTATATTAATTAACTAAATTAAATAATATAATAATAATTAAACCTACCTAATACACTACCTAAACCTAATTACTATAACTAAACCTACCCAATCACATTAAAAGCACCACTGTGCCCATTTTCACGGACGGGGTATGATACCCCGGCCGGGGTATCATTCCCCGTCTGAGGCAATATTAAAAAAAAAAAACTTTTTTAATTGGGAGAGATGGGGTATCATATTCCGTCCGGGGTATGTATCCCCGTCCGACCATTTAAAAAAAAAAAAAATTAAAATTATTAAGACGGTATGTGTTGTTCCGTCTGAATCGATTAAATAATCATTAAATCGGAGGGACGGGATATGATATCCCGTCCTTTATAATTTGAGAAACTACATTTCGTTTCTCATATTTGAGAAATGAGAATAGAACGTTTGCCATAAAATGGCAAAATGAGAAACGATTGCAGCGCATCGTTTGCTATATAATATGGCAAAATGGCGGATATAGAAAACGACTGTGGATGCTCTCAAACGTTATTGAGTAAGTTATTGAGTAATGCTACATCCACTACTAATTTTATTATATTTATCTTAACTAAGAGGCATACTCTAATAGGTGGGAAAGAGAGAAGCATGGGGCTTGTGCCCATGTGTGTATAGAGCTGGTGGATCTCACAAAACCACTAGTGGCTGGCATTACAATTGACAGTGTGGGGGAGTGGTTCTTTCAAGAATTTATCTATGTCGGGATTGGACTTTACTGCTGTCAAGGTGGCGTGATAGGTCATCGTGTTTCTGAGTGTCCAATTCCGAAGTATGGTCCTACGAAGAGGAAGGTGGCTATGCTGCGGAGGATTGGGCCCATCTTCAATCCATTAAATAGCCATCTTCCATGGAAGTCATGCTAACTGGTGTTGGTAGGCGAGAGGGTCAGGCACTAGTAGAGGCTTAAGTACCAATGAATTATATGTGCCTTGGCTCCTTGCTACATGTTGTAAGAACTCCGCACATCCCTGTGCACTGCAAGGTCATCAGGTGAGAGGTGTGGACATGTCATCGTCGGAGAAGACTGGTAGTAGAGCGGTGGGGGAGTGGTTGTCGGAATTCAGTTGGGGTCAACGACAGTCATAGAGATGCGGTTATTGGATGTGCCACTGCCACCCATTTGCAAGTCACGAAACCAAACTATTAGCTAAACGAATTGGCCACGGGTCCTTGCGCAAGTAAGGAGATACTTCAGTTAATCCAAGAGTATGCATGTCTGTGGGCCTATCTAACTCCAATATTACCTCTTGGGGATGACATTATTTATGAAGATGAGGAAGTAGGTTTGTGTTGCTGCTTATTTCTGTGTGGGAGCAAACTGATACGTGAATTTTTACAAATAAAAACAGTAAAGATCGAACCATCGCTATTTGTCTACTTTAATCACGAAAAACTGTAATTTACTTCGAGATCTGATCGTTCGGAACGGCTAGGATCGCTCCTCTGGACCTGGAAACAAGTCTGAAAAATCGGGGGTGGCCCTGACGACAGATCCTCTGACGGCCAAGTCAGAAACTCGAAGATATTATGGGTTTTGAGAGCGGAGTTGTCAGTTACCTTGTTTCTGAGGAGGTCTCGAGGTATATATAGTCGGAGAGGGGGGCCAGTATCAAGATATTCATCTATCTCGACTTTCCAATGGTTGGATAGAGTCGATTATGCCATCCATATGAAGAGATAGAGTCTGGACCCCTCTCTTGATGAAGAGATAGAGTTTTCAAACTCTCTCTTGTGTATGGGCGGATATAATCAGTTACCCTTTAGGAATAAGGAGGTTTAAACTAGGTTCGATGAATCCTGACTCCTTTGCAATACAGCTGTTGTAACAGTCCCTATTACAGGTTAGATCGAGTCGCTGGGCTTAAAAACGGTCCAGCTTATCTTGTTGGGCATGTATCTGCTGAAATTACCATTTTGCCCCTGAGAGCTTTAGGATCCATGCCCGATTTGAACGGTCCTGATTTTGTTCTATTTTTACCCATATCACAAGCCCACCACAGTCATCGCCAATCTGTTGCTGCTTATTTCTGTGTGCGAGCAAACAGATACGTTAATTCTTACAAATAAAAATAGTAAAGATTGAACCGTCGCTATTCGTTGACTTTGACCACGAAAAACTGCAATTGACTCCGAGATCTAATCGTTAGGAACGGCTAAGATCGCTAATATGGACTTGCAAATAAGTCTGAAACACCGGGGGTGGCCCCGATGACAGACTCTCTGACGCCCAAGTCAGAAACTCGAAGATATTATGTGTTTTGAGAGCGAAGTTGTCAGTTACCTTGTTTCTGAGGAGGTCTCAAGGTATATATAGTCACCGAAGGGGCCAGTTTCAAGATATTTATCTATCTTTACTTTCCGGTGGTTGGATAAAGTCGGTTATGCCATCCATATGAAGAAATCGAGTCTGGACTCCTCTCTTGATGAAGAGATAGTGTTTTTAAACTCTTTTGTGTGTAGGAGGAGAGAATCAGTTGCCCCCTAGGAATAGGGGGCTTAAACTGGGTTCGATGAATCCGAACTCCTTTAAGATAAGGCTGTTGTGACTGTCCCTATTACAGGCTGGATTGAGTCACTGGGCTTGAAAATGGCCCAACTTATCTTGTCGGGCCTATATCGGCTAAAATTAACGTTTTACCCTTGAGAGCTTTAAGATCCATGCCCAATTTAAACGATCCTACTTTTGTTCTATTTTTATCCATATCACAAGCCCCCCACTCCCAAAGACTGAGTTTCACAGCCTTTGAGGAGTAATTCGCCCGTGTTTAATGGTTAACAGAACTTATTGGATCCTTTAGGCACTTCTGAATCTTGCTCGCGGTGTAACGGCGTTTTTCTGATTTCATAGGGTATCCATTTTTTTTTTTATAATTTTCTGATTTTTTATGATTTATCCTGAATTTTTGGGAATTTTCTGGATTTCCCCCAAAACTTTAATATTTTTTTGGAATCCTTAATTAATTAATCCGAATTTTAAATTAGTTTTTGCAATTAAAAAAATAAATTTTCTAAAATGATAATTATTTTTCAGAATTTTAAAAATAATATTCTAAATTTTTAATTATTTTTCGAACTTTTTGAAATAAATTTCCAGATTTTTAAAGTAATTTTTGGATTTTCTAAATTAACTTTTCTAAAATAATAATAATATTTCAGAATTTAAAAATAATATTCTATATTTTTATTTATTTTTCAGAATTTAAAAAATATTTTCCAGATTTTAAAAATAATTTCTAATTTGTAATTATTTTTAAGGAATTTTATAATAAGAAAATGAATTTTAAATAATAAATAATACCTGAGTTAATCTAGATCATCGATCGTGAGAATCATGCTTTCTAAGGGGGTCCAATGGTTGAAATCACCCCAAGCAACAGATCTACTCGGTTTCGCTTTTGTGCTGAGGAAGGTGCGGGTCCCATATGTCAATGGAAGCATTAAACACGGGCAAACTACTCAAATGCTGTGAAACTCAGTCTTTGGGAGTGAGGGGCTTGTGATATGGGTAAAAATAGAACAAAATCGGGATCGTTCAAATTGGGCACTGATCTTAAAGCTCTCAAGGGTAAAACGGTAATTTAAGCCGATATAGGCCTGACAAGATAAGTTGGTCCGTTTTCAAGCCCAGTGACCCAATCTAGCCTATAATAGGGACTGTTACAACACCCTTATCACAAAGGAGCTCGGATTCATCAAACCCAGTTTAAGCCCCCTATTCCTAGGGGGTAACTGATTCTATCCACCTATGCACAAGTGATAGTTTGAAAACTTCTCTTCATCATGAGAGGAGTCAAGACTCAATCTCTTCATATGGATGGCATAACCGAATCTATCCAACTATCGGGAAGTAGAGATAGATGAATATCATGAAATTGGCCCCCTCGGTGACTATATATACCTCGACACATCCTCAGAAACAACGTAACTAACAACTTCGCTCTCATGACCCATAATATCTTCGAGTTTCTGACTTGGGTGTTGGAGGGTCTGTCGCCGGGGCCCCCCGATGTTTCAGACTTGTTTGCATGTCCAGATGAGCGATCTTAGCCGTTCCTAAAGATCAGATCTCAGAGTCAATTGCAGTTTTTCGTGGTCAAAGTCGACGAATAGCGAAGGTTCGATCTTTATTGTTTTTATTTATAAGAATTCACGTATCTGTTTGCTCCCACACAGAAATAAGCTGCAACAGCTTGAATCCTAAATCTACTTTTAGTCTTCTCTATAGGCTCGACCGAGGTAGAGGTTGTAGCTCTATGAAGGTGACCATTCCTGGATTTATTAATTAGGCTGATGAGGATTTGGGTATGGAGCTTTTAAAGACTAAATGTGAAAAAAATCATTCGCTCAAGTATTTCCCATTTTCAAAAAACTACACGGAGCTTTTTTTTAATAAAAGAAATCTCCCTCGACTATGTTTTCAAGGCATGCGTGATGATAAATTAAAAAAACCCTCTTGAACTATGACCATTTTGCAGAAAACCCCCATAAATTATTTTTTGCGTCAAAACCCCCCATAAGTATGTTTTCAAAAATACACTTTGACTCCGTCAGGTTTCTGCTAACTTTTTGTCACGTGCATCACATGTGACTTAAAAAAGGAAAAAATATGCCCCTATTTCAATTAAACCCCATTTTCTTCTTCTTTTCTTCTCTTCTTCAAAAACCATTTCTTCCCTGAATTTAACCCTAATTCTTAAATCAACCCAAAATCACCAAATCAACCGCCAAATCGATCCCTTCCACCACGACAACTCATCTTGATCTTTCTCCACGCGTGACGTCATCCTGGTGGCGACCCAACAGGAACAATTTTTAGAGCCCAATAGAAAGAAGAATCTTGTAAGATCAGAGGTCGCTCCCGAAATTGAAGTTGAACAAGGTGAGTTGTCCATTATCTTTCCTCTCTAACTTTCGATTATTTTTAGCTAACAAAATTTATTTATAGGGATGACATTAGTGGTTTTGAGAGTCATAAACAAATGGGCTATCGCGCGGGGGGGGGGGGGGGGGGGGGGCGGCGGGGGCTTTAAATCTCATAAGGGGTTAGGGTTTGGACATCATCCCCAAATTACTTTTTCATTCATTGTGGTAGTCCCCGTAGCACTTTCTTACGCATGAGTAGGTTAATGTTTTGGAAGAGAAAAAATGGTTACTTTTTTGTTGATTTTCTTTTTTATTGTAATTTTATAATTGTTTGGTGATGATGATGTCCATCATGTATACACCATTTGAACTCATTTTGAGAAGTTATTTCATCTGAATTTCTAAACATATTTGTTGAATTAGATTAAATTTGTGTGTTCATTGCATTTTAATAGGAGGATGGTGTTAACACTATGAGTTCATTGGGATGGATACTTTGTGAAAAATTCTGCCTGGCAATATGTTGGTGGAAAGAAGAAATTATATTGGTACATACATCCTAGGTTATGTGATTGGGAATCCTTGAAATTCATATTAAGGAAATGTGGCTTCTACAATGAAGACGATTGCATCTACTACAGACTAGGAGAAGGGGAATTGGTAGAGAATTTCCTTTGGTAAATGATCATACAACGACGAAGAAGATGTGGGGAGCTTATAACGTAGAACCTCAGGTAGGTTATGTATATATGTTCATTGATGGAACCAAGGGGGTGGAAGGGCTTTGTGGGGACAGTGATACACCGAAGGGGGGGGGGGGATGGGTCATCTGGGGATAGTGGTTTTGCTAAGACCGTGGAAGCAGAGTGTGGGGACAGTGGTGTAGGCAAGGGCTGAATGCAGAGTATGGGGGCATTGGATTGAAAATACGATCTCCATCCAAGGAGCACTTAAAAGTTCAGGAGATGTCAATAGATGGTAATTTTTTTTGTCTATGCTATGATAACAAATTTATATTTTTTAAAGGTTAAATTTGAAAAAAACCCCTTGAACTATCCCCTTTATGCAGAAAATCTCATTGAACTTTTTTTGCACAAAAAAGTACACTCAAGTATGGTTGCAAAAAACCCCCATAAAGTATATTTCAAAAAACTATATCTAACTTTTCTACTTGTATTAGATAACTTCATTCATCTTTGCAAGTTGGTTCAGAAAATATCATGCATCTTTCTCATTATTGTCAAAAAACCTCACTCAACTTCAGCAGAAAGCTCAGGCCGTCGGAGTGGGTTTTTTGCATCTATACTTGAGTGTGGTTTCTGCGCAAAAAAAAGTTTAGTGAGGTTTTCTGCATAAAGAGGATAGTTCAAGAGGGTTTTTTCAAATTTAGCCTTTTTATATGATACATTGCTTTGATTTGGGATTCTGATGAGATCTCAGATGAGCTTATGTCTCAAGCTCTTGATCAAAGAGGCACACAGTCACAAGTGATTCAATCAAGTGTGGGAGGGTTCATCCAAATAGACACACAATCACAATTACAAGATGGCAAAGTATTGTTTGGAGACTCCAACGAAGAATCCGATTGCAATGGGAAATACATTTCAACAAATGCTAAGCTAGGTGTTGGAAGTGAAAGTGATGGGGATGGCTATGTATCCAAAGTAGAGGCTGTTGGGGGTGGTGAAAAAGAAAAGGAGGTGAAAGGTGATGGTGATGAGTTTGTGGTAGAAGCCAAAGTAGAGAATGCAGATCCAATTGCTGATGAGTATATGGATGTTGTGAGAACAAAAAAATTGGGAGGTGGGCCAAGAGCGAAGAGGAGGCAACCTGAAAAATTGTGTGAGGATGAATGTGATGTTGAATTGGTTGAATCAGAATATGACGACAATGAGGTATTGGGAACACTTTCAGGATTAGATAAGGAAGGAGTTTAAACGAATATACAGTACAATAAGGATAAACATAGTGAGGAATCTCTTATTGTAATAGGGATGGAGTTTTCACATGTAACTGAATTCAAACTTGTTTAAGAGAGTGGGCTATTAGGAATGGGTATTACCTTTGCGAAGATGTGCAAGGTTGAGTGTATGTCAGATGTTGATTGCCCTTTCTATGTGTAACCCCCATTCCTAATAATAAGTATTTTCCATGTATTTTCTATAATTTGATTTTTATAAAGTTATTTTGTGCTAATTCGTTTCAGATCGATCATGTATTAAAGTATTTTCTAATGAATAATTTTATTCATTTCGAATAACGGGGTATTTTGATCTTATTTTCTATATCTTTTTTTTCAACTATTTATATTTGAGCCTAAATCAAATATATTATTATTATTGGATTATTTTAATAAAAATTGTTAAACTCGAATAATTATTTTATTGTATGATTTTATTATTTTTATAATTATAACTATTAATTGTTATTCCTTGATTATTTAATTAAAGTACATTTAATGAATTATTTTGTTTTCGTACTTGATCTAATTTTCTTGGAGAATTCCGATTTATTTTCAAGCCAATTTATATTTATTGTATTACTTATTTATTCATTTGGATTTAAATTTTTGTTCATGGAATTCCTTGTTTTTCTTAAATGAACTATTTTTTTGTTAATCCTATATTTTCTTTTTATTGAATTGTGGGTATTTTTATTTGAACCCTATTGATTTTGATCTAACTCTTAATTGAACCCTAAACCCCAATTCCATTTGTTCTTGACCCAAATCCGCTATTATCAGACCCTAATTCACTAACCCATAACCCTAATTGTACCCTATAAATACAACCATAATGCAAACCCTAAAAATTGTACAATTTTGAAGCCTAGCCGCTTATTCTCTCTCCTCCCGTTCTCTCTTTCTCTCCCAATCTGATTTCCCGCCCAAATCCTGTAGCCTGCTACTATTCTCCTTCCCCGTTCGACCTCCGACACCCCCCGTCTCCGATGACCTACCCCCATCGCCGTCCTTGCCGTCGACGCTCCTCCTGAGCGCCGCCCACCTCGTCGACACCCAACATAACAACCCCAGTCTCCTCCTCTGTCATCGACATTAACAGAAAGCCAAACACAATCACCCCTTTGCTCCTCCTCTCCGTCGACCAGTGGTTGCGCCGCCATTGCGCCGCTCGTCGACGCCCCAGTCCTTACGCCGACTCCGGTTGAACACCGCCTGCCAGAGACACTGGCCAGACCCTTGGCTCTCTGTTGCAGTTGTTGTGTTTTGCTTGGATTCTTTGTGCACGTATTGTGCACGTGCTAGCTCGTGTGTTCGTGAGTTCATTGCTTCGGGATTCTTATTCCGTTGTTCTTGGTATTCGTTTTTACCTTCTAACAATCAAGTCACCGTCCTCTTGAATTGTTAATTGTATCAAATTCAAGTTTTGTTGAAACTCTTGTAAGTAGATCTCTTTATTATCGTATTATCCATTGTTCATCTCTTCGTTGGGTCTATTGAGGGTTTATACGAGCTAACCCCAATATTCTTGACATCGTGCCACTTTTGACTCTAAAGTTTGAATTTTTCATGAGTGCATATAGAATTGATAACAGGGTTGTTCATATAATCGTCACACAAATTAATTATTGTAGAAACAACAACTAGGTTGTGTGTTTGGTTGATTGTTTGTTGTTTGATCGATGATAATTTAGTGTATTCATATAATTTTATTCTTATTAACCATGTTATTTTTCCCATCATGTTGATTGCACAATTTATTGACTAAAGAATCGATACCATCATGTTTAAATTAAGTTATTCAAGAAAACTACACAAAACCCTGTATATGCTTGCTGACCTGTATATTGACTGCTGTTTTTGAACCAGTAAACGATCTTAAAATGAGTTACTTTCTGAATATGAACTGTAGCCTTATCTTTCTAGTTTTCAGAACATCTTGAATTTTTGAATTTCGAGTTTTGTAGCAAAAATTATACCATTTTACTACAGCTATGTTTTTATTTCCAGATTTTCAGGTTCTTGTATTTTACATGCTTAAACTATTAAAAGGCTGGTCAAATGATAAAATTTTGCTCTAAAAATTTTCAGATTGTTGCTTAACATATTTAGGAATCCAGAAAATATTTTTACTAAATTTAATATCAAGTTTTTGCTGTTTCTAAAATTAAAACAATATGATGTCGAATTTCTGCATGAACATGAAATCTGTAAAGAACATTGTGATTGACCTAGCTACTATTGTCGGATTTTGAACTTTAAATATGCGTTGGAACCATGTGGAAGTCTAGTTTCTAGAACTTCTGACGGATTCACTTTTCGATTTTTGAAACAACAGAAAACTGTATTTTTGTACAGACTACTCTTGCTGCCCAAAATTTTATATTCTAGATTTTAATAGATTAGTTATTCGTATATCGTAGTATTGCATGAATTAATATATGTGTGTTGCATTGCATGATCCTAATACCCTATTGTCATCGTTCTAATTGTCCAATTCAAGTTATCATCCTATTGTTCCCCTATTGTTGCTATAATTTATCTAATGTCTCTAGATTGTATATTATATTGTTGTATTAATAAAATTGTTAATCAAGCTGGGGTTTAAAGGTTGAATCAAGTAGTGGATAATATAAGAACTGTACTCGGATAAGGGGCTCGTGGTTTCCTATACCGTTATCTTCTGATCTTGTGTTCATGTGATCTTATGATCTTTTGATCTTGTAGCATCTTATTAATAAATTACCGTTATGGATAGAACATTGTTATCATACCAAGTACATGAACTATAAAGCTCACCACTAAGTCTAAAACGTAACTTGTTTGTATGTAGAAACCATGTGGTAAATGGATGGGACGCATGAAGTGCTACATTTGTTAGGATTAAAATGATTAATAGACTTAAGGATCACACCACATCGACAGTGCATTTTGTTCCACATTGTTCCTATTGATATCGATTGAATCATTGATTATTGTTACCGAATATTGTATCATTGTATCGATTACCGTGATATTGATTATTGATTATCGTGCCATGTTATTGATTCCTATTGATCCATTGATTCATTGTTATACTGTTATTCCATTGTTCTCTGCTTTCTCTACTTGTTGTCCATGACTTGCTCTAAGGATAATTTTTTCTCCTCTTTTTAGATGAAGTGTTTATAGGTATTGATAGAGAATTGCCTGCTGGAATTATAGAACAGAGATTCTGAAGATTTAATGCTTTCTAGTTGCTTATTGTTTTATTGAACTATTGTTATTTTATTGTCTTGGGCTTATGATCGAGATTTTGTTTTTGTTTCCAGACGTTGGATTATTATTGTACTTGGATATTTTATATTGCTTCAATTCAAGTATTATTGTTCATGAGATTATTATTATTGCTTACGCAATTGTTCTGTATTGATTATATTGTTGAGTTGATTGGATAAACAGCTTATGGGTGACGTTAGTCATTCGCTGGGCCAATGTCATATACTCGTATTTCGTATTTTTGGGAAGCGGGGCATGACACTATGTTTGGGGTTCATGGAAAAAAATGAAAGAGTATTTAGAATTGTATCACTCTGATTAGAACACACATGCAAGAGGGATGTGGAAAACAGTCAGGTTACCGCAAGTTGGCTGGCAGCCAAGTACATTGAACATTTCAGAGATGTGCCTAATTGGAGTGTGACTGCATTTATTTCTCCAGTTAACAGGGATTATGTGGTGGTGGTTAGTAATAATTTGGCTTATAAGATGAGATAGATGAGAAGCATGTGGAGCAATATAGTCAATTGTGAAACTATGCAAAAGCCATGATGAAGAAAATGTCAAATACTATGGCTATTATCAAGACCCAAAATATAGATGGTTGTGACGACAAGAGATTCTATGGTGTGTTTGTATGTTTTGGTGCACTAGTGAAGGGTATATTGAATGGTTGTAGGAAGATTTTTTGCATGGATGGTTGTCATTTGAAGACAACTGCTGAGGGTGTATTGTTGATTGCTTGTTCAAGGGACCCAAACAATTAGATGTGGCTAATAGCATGGGCAGTTGTAGGATTTGAAAATAAAGAAATATGTAATTGGTTCTTAACTAATTAGATGGAGGTAATTGGTGTAACAATTTTGACAAGTTGGACTTTATTTCAGACAGACAAAAGGTACAAAATCATCTCATGCTTAAATATCACATTAATCAGTTTTTTTATTTGCTTCAAAAAAATTTCACTGATACTTCAAGTCATAGATAAGTAAATTGTTAGTTCATATTTCACTTACTGCAGGTGTTGTTGGAGACATTTAAAGAGCTTGTACCTGAAGCTCATGTCAAATATTGTGTGAGACACTTGTACGCAAACCCAGTCAAGATGTTCAAACGACTAGACTGTCTACGAGAAGTTTGGGGGTGCAGCAACTGCATATACTCATCAAGGATGAGAGTCATCAATGAATAGAATGAAAGCTATCTCAGAGGAAGCTGCGCAATGGTGGTTGGATATTGGCCCTGAAAAGTGGTCAAGATCACACTTTGATGAAGAACCAAGTGTGATTTGTTATGCAATAATATATCTGAAGCTTGGAACAAATATATATTGCATGCAAGGGGTCGTCCGATCATAAAATTGTTGGAGATGATTAGGAGAAAGGTGATGGTGAGATTGCAGAAGTAGAGAGAGATGATTTGTAGGTATATTGGAATTGTCACCCCCAAAATTCAAATGAAATTTTAGAAGAACTACATTAAGTTTAGACATTGTTTTATTTGGAAATATGAAGATACCAAGTATAAGATAATGGAGTATGGGGTCAACTACTGTGTGAACTTGAGTGAAAGAACATGTGATTGTAGAGAGTGGCAAGTATTATATGGGAATAATGTGCAGACATGCACTAGTCTTCCTGATAAATTGAAGAAAAAGCATAGAGGACTACTGTAATACTAGCTATACTAAAGCCACATACAAGAAAAGTCTACGAAGGTATATTGTTTTAACTGCACTTTGGACCATTTCTTTCAATCTTGTCTTATTAAAATTGTGCCATAATACAGGCATCATAAAACCAGTTCCAAACTCAACATTTTTGGAAAATTGAATTTTGCAAGGATTCTTCCCCCCGTTTGAGAAGAACTTCTGGAAGACTATCTAAGGCTAGAAAGAGCCACTGAGAATAAGTAAGGTTCCCACTAACACTTCAAAGTTGCAAAGAGCTAGCAAGATTGGCTCAATTATGAAGTGCACGAGGTGTCACCAACCTAGACACAACATTAGAAACTGCAAGAATGAACTAGCTCCACCATAAGAAAGGTCCACCAACAAAGGTGGGAGACCAAAGGGGAAGAGAACTGATGAAGTTGTGAGAAGCGTGAGGCGAACTTTGGGTAATGTAGCGCCCCAAATTTTCAATAAATAAATTCAGAAATACGTGCACAATTTCCAACATCTACCTCAATGTAATAGTAAACATAGCAAAACACAGATTTTTTTTTTCAATTTTTATTACATCAATTCGTTACATAGCACAGTGGAAAATGAACACCTTGAATTACATTTTTTTCTTTTACAATCCATTCCTTTACAATTTGCATAGGCCATATTATCATTCTACCATATGCATCCAATCCCAACTTAACGGCACGAACCTGTAAAATATGAGACTAGAGATAATCCTAACCCCCAAAACTACGGGGGTCAGCCATAACGGTGTGAGTGACATCAAAAGAAATGCAATTTAAATGAAGCATAAAGAACAAATTCAAAACCAACACATTCCCATAGTAGTAACAACAGAATAAGAAATAATGATAAATAAAGCATAAAACATCAAGTGAAACTAGGCTAAGTGTTAAGTGTAGGAAAACAGGCAAACATCATGCATAATATAAGTCAAGAAAACACAAATGCATTATGATGACTCTCTAATGCATACTTGTCAGATTCTATGCATTCTATACAACATAGGTCCGGTGTAAGCCCTTATCGTTCTCCACTTTATAGGGTTAAATCCCTCGTTATGCAACTAATCCTACTACGGTGGTAGAAAATAAGATCTAGAATATTCCACGAATAGGCCTAACAACCCTCGACGCGCAAGCATCATGTAAGCATAGCTCTAACTACGGAGAATCACCTCCCTACCGTGTACCCTACGAATAGGCCTACCGACCTTCGATGTACAGATATATAGTACATTTCGTGAATAGGCCTGCCGATCCTCGACACGCGAATGCACAGTATATTCCGTGAATAGGCCTGCCAACCCTCGACACACGAACATACCAACTGTCCTCTAGACATTTCGTGAATAGGCCTGTCGACCTTCGACACGCGAATATACTAGGGACACAACAACACACAGTCCTGGAATACATCTGTTAGACTAACAACATGGCCTATACTTACGTTTCCCAAGTTCTATCACATCTCCACTAGTTCTGTCCTTCGGTTAATTATTATTAATTAAAACACAATTCCCCCCTCCCTAGAGTTGGTGTACCCTGCTAGACTTAATTCCACTAAAACAACATCAAGGTCCCAACTGGCCAAGATCCAACCCTAGATTTCATTTCCTCTCTTGCTATCACTAACTTGACCGTCGGAGGGTCCACCGCTGGGAAAACTCCTGTTGTTTCTATACTTTGTACAGGTGTCCGGTGACCTACGGTCGAGAGTAGCCACCAACATATAAGCTCTTCCTACCACTCACCAAATTCAGTTCTATGGCTGAGATCTGTCCTTCCCCCTAAAAAATTGAACTCATCATCTGTTGCTCCCACACCCTAAACACAACAGCATCAGATTGGCACCGTCTTTGAAAAATACACAGATCCATCCTCTTCTTGAAACCCCGTCTTCATTAACCTCTTCTTCGATCACCCCCGTCACCATGCCCAACCTCTTCCCCACCTCATCCGTCGCATAGTCGTGCAGCCACTCAGGGATCGTAGCAATGACTCACCGAGCACCCTCGTGCTCCGGTCCCTAGCGCTTCCCATTTAGTGGCTCAGAACCCCGAGACCTCAGAGGGCCCTGACCTCAGAAATGTCATAAATAACTGACTGCATGATGACTACCTCCGTAACCGCCCTAGCCGCTCCAGGAACGAGGCACCCTCCGACCATGGCCTAAGTTGACCCATCCAAATGATAGGGAATGTAGCCGATCTTCAATTGGACATCGAGCTTTGAATGACCAAGCGGAAGGAGGTCACATTACCAGGCCCGAGTTCCAGGAGTTCCGAGATAAGATCCTCTAAGAACTCCGAGGTGGAGCCAGAAGTGAGCACACCCAACACTGTCACTGTAAAGGCAGTCACCGAACTAGATGGGACGAGAATCAGGAGTCTCACGGGTCAATCCAATTCAAGGGACGGGAGGATGTAGTCCTCAAGCAGCTACAAGAGATGGAAGACCGCTTGGCTTAGATCAGTGAAGGCAATAGGTGTAGCGCCCCGGATCCCACTATCTGAAATTCATGACTTAACTAGAATCTTTCGTTCGAATGCATCACAACACAGTAATAACATGAAAATTTAAAAACTTTTCTATTTCCAAATAGAGTCATTACATCATTAATTACAATCATTAACTTATTCTTGAACAAGGAAAATAAATTATATTAACTCATTACAACTTATTACAAATTATTTACAGACTCCACTTGTAATGCTATCAGCTGTCTTCCAGAATGGTAATCGACTGATGACTGCGGAAACTCCACTGAGTGGTCAACCTGCTTCCCTGGATGTGCCCCTCGGCTTGATTCTTCCGCTACGCGACTCTGATATTTCTGCACCTGCTCGAATGGTAGGTAAGAACACTGCTCCTCCACTTGGATGCCCATATTCTCCGATCCAGTTTCCAGCACCTAATTGAGTGGGCACGTCAGTACGTATACTGACGCAATGCTGATAATAGCAGCGATCTGCAACTCGCACACCACAAACCATCTTGAATGGAAAAGGAAACGTGCATCCTAATTTTCTAGTGTCCGTGTATGCCATGACCTGAAGTCTAATGCATAATACAAAGTACAGAAATGGATGCACTTAATCTAATGTTAGTAAGACTCTGGATACGCATGCATCCCATACTACATACGTTCCAGATCAACCAGTCTTCTCCAGTTTCAGGGTTTCGAACCCTTGCCATGCAATGTAATCTACTGTTGTACACTTTCTGTTCTCGATAAGTACACATGATTGAGGAGTTTATAAAATTTCAGGGTATTCTCGTTTGTTACTAATAACCATCGCACCGGACCTCTCTCAAAAGCCATGACGAACTTACAGATACACCGCAACATACCTATTGCGTCGAAGATCCATGAGACCGTAGCACCTATGGTCCATTTGTTTCCACCAACATAGAACAAAGGAACATCCCGTTCTTATCAAGGAATCTCAGGAATTAACAGAGCGAGATATAGCTCTCGTGTTCTTAACCATTGAAAAGGCACAGCTTGTATCCCTTTGATAGGAAGAGACAACCCCGGTTATCACCGCCTAGTGTTGGCCACTTAGAGAAAATTGGATTATAGGGAATCACCCTTAATACCAACCTGGTCTTTAAGCGAAAAGTAAAGAAAC
The DNA here is from genome assembly GCA_017893485.1 of Hemerocallis citrina. Taxonomy (NCBI): domain Eukaryota; kingdom Viridiplantae; phylum Streptophyta; class Magnoliopsida; order Asparagales; family Asphodelaceae; genus Hemerocallis; species Hemerocallis citrina. Next base: position 235,825,814 of record CM030361.1, on the reverse strand, counting down.
TTAATTATATAACAATTTACTGAAAATACGTTTGTCACCCAAAATCATGCACAAAGTTTTTATCAAACAATTGATTCCTGACTGGTATGTCAAATTAATAACCGGGTGAGTTAATACTCATCGGCTGCCATACCCCTATTGGTCCTTGACCAAATCCTCTTCTCGTGGCCCTCAGCGAATGGTACATTGGTGCCTAAGGAATGCCGGTTACCGGCAATTACTTACAAACACGACACCCTACTATTGACAGACCAAGGCTATCAAACACAAGTAAACATACTCGAAACGTGATAAAATCAATATCTCGAGTATAGCAATGCTACAAGCTCACAAATCCATAACTTGGAGTGAAGCAAAATAAACACTCCACTAAAAAGCCTAGATCTGCCCTGATATTAGAAAAATCATAACTTCAAATCCATGTACTGGAATTGCATGAATTGATACGTTTTGGGAAGCTAAGAATGCCTACTTCAATTCTCCAGTTGATCATTTTCTCAGATTCCAATCACACAGTTCCAGAAATTCACAAGTTTTACGGTTATGTCAAAACAAAATTTACTCAATTCTATATTGACTTTAAACGCAACTCTTGGAATTAAAAAACTCATAACTTCCAAAATACAATTCGGAATTGCATGATCTAACCCATTCTGGAAAGCTAAGACTCTACACTACAAGTCTGTAGTTAACCATTTCTTCAGATTCAGCCATCCAGATGCTATAAAAACCTATATGTTCTCAGCTGTACACTCTTCAATGTAAAATGGTGCATCTTGCTATTAACATAAAAACTTGCCCACTTATCAGAATTACTCGATCTTAAATTCTATGGAAAGCTGGGAGTGTCTACTACAACTTCTTAGTTGATCACATCCTCAGATTCGTTCATTAAAGTACTCTAAAACTCCAATTTCTATAAGTGTTCACACAGGGAAAATGAATTCCTCTACAAAACCCAAGTCCTTCTATTAAGACTGGTTCTGCCCCAACTTAGAAAAGTCATAACTTCTGATATACAAACTAGAATTCCCTGATTCAAGATGTTTTGGAAAACTAATACTCTCTACTACAAATCTCTAGTTAATCATTATTTCAAATTCTCAACATATAATTACATAAATGCTCAAGTATATAGACTAGCTAAATCTGCATTTAACTGAACATGGTCTATTCAAAATTCAATATCAATTCAACTGTGAGTCCAATACTTATAAAATTTTAGATTCAATAACTAGACATATACAAGTCTAACATACTCAAAATTTGCATTCAGATTCATAACAAGCAGAGAGTTATGGCTTTTAAACTCCGCATAAAATGTCATTTCTATTTTCAAACAGGGTGTCCACCTCTTTTACAAACTATTTTTAGAACTCCATCAAATGTTATCTAATAATTCTGAAATTTTAGAAACATGATCTAGACTCATACCACAAACTACTGTAAAAAGTTTATTGCAAGATTATGCACCAATAAAAAGTTATGAATTATTGAACTTCAATTCCAAAATAGAGCTGAACCAGCTTTTGGTTCTGGACCAGTTGCCAATCCATATTTTTTGAAGTATCAAACGAACTCAGAAAAATGTGAAATTTGAAACTCCGGTTTATAAAACATTAAAGAACACCTAGTAAAAATTTGGGCTAAAATACCCTACCAATCCCGAGATATGATTTTTGGAAGAGCACCCAAGTTTTCAGAAAAAACATCTCTTTCTACTGTTTATTGCCCGAAATTGAAATAATTGTTTGGGCTACTAAATGAACACCAAATATTATGAAAAAAGTCAAGCATGCTGTAGACTCATAGTAGAACATACCCTAAAAATTTCGGTTCAAGATTCTAAGCCACTTGTGAGTTAGAAATTCCTAAGCTTACAACATCACACACATGCTCTTTCATGGCTTCTAGGTATAAAAGTTGTACTCATTAATCAAACTAAAGATGTGAAACTTAACAAACATTCATGCATGTCAACAAGCTACCATCTTTTACTCCTACTCACAAGAATCATGTAAAAAAAAAAAGAGTTTGAGAACACCCACCCTTCCAAAAGAGAAAAAGATCACAGTCTTCAAGATTTGCCCGCCTCCTCCAAGCTTGCCTCCTCTTGAACTTGAGTTCCTACAACAAAGAGTAAATATTTTTTGGCTAATACTCACTATCTTTTCCTTCTCTTACTTTTTTTTTTGTTTTGTTTTTGTTTTTGTTTTTGTTTGTTGAAGAAGAACCTAAATGAAAAAATGAATGAAGAATGAGAGAGTTGGATTTTCAATAGAAATGGAGAGAGAGGGGGGGGAGGGGTAAGGCCGGAAATTGGGTTGGAGATAGGTGGAGGGTGGAGATTTGGAGGTGAGGGGTGAGTGTGATGGAGGGTGTAGATGAGAGCTAACACAAGTCCTAGGAAGTTTCCTAGCAATTTCTCATGCTCATTTTCCACCAAAAATTTGGAAAATTTAGAGTTCTTAGATCTCATCAAGATCTCATCCAAGATCTCAACAATTCTTATTATAGAAGTAGGGTTCCTAACCTAGGTTAGGTCAAAGAACTTTAACCTTAGGTTAAATAAACTCTAACCCGAAAGAAAAACAATGTATGATTATTTATAATTCAAATTAATATGTATATTCATAGAAAAATATATTTATACTAGGTTTGCCCATTGACACGTACCTACGGCACGTCTTCGGAACGATGCATCTGGTTTGATTATATAAAATAGTTTTAGAGCTCCAGCAAATTAATTGAAGTAGCAAACATATTATATGAGAAAGCAGTATATCTACCTTTAAGTTCAACCATCGCCTTCTTAATCATTAGCTTGAACTTACCTAGAATGCATATAGTTTGTTAGAAACACTGCATAGAGTTTTTTTTTAATTTCAGCATCACTTTTAGATGCTTGTAATAGTTATGCAAGGACATTATCATGTAGGTTTTATAGAGCTTACTTTAATCCCATAACCACTATGAGCATGTCTAAATATAATGGTAACATAATTGCATGTGTGAAGGTATTTACAATACCAATAATCTAAACATTTGTTTATTTGAGACTCAGTTTGCAATTAAAATACCTCTTATTATTATTTCAACCAAAACGAAATACATCAAGTTCTCAAAACTCTAATCCAAGGTAATCATTTTTTTTATCTCCACTTTGTCTCCCCATTGCACCTTTATAAAAAAAGGATAAATAACAAATTTACTTTAACTGTCTTTCTTGAGTGGAGAGTTTGCACCTTCACTGGTAAACTCCAGTCATCCTAATCCTATATATCCAAACATACATTAAAAGTTCTTATATATTATGTTATCCATGGTTTCTCTCTCTCTCTTCTATTCAAAAATTCAAAATTACAAAATTTAAAATTTGTTTTTTTTAAATTATCAAAATTTTAAAATATTTAAAAAATTATTTTTTAAAATTTTTTTATAATTTTTTACAAGTGTTTGATATTTTTTTTTGGATTTTTTAAAATTATAATTGAAGTTTTAAATTTTTTAGTTTTTTAGTTTTTTAAATTTTTTTAAGTTTTTGTTTTCTTAAATTTTTGAATAGAAGAGAGAGAGAGAGAGAGAGAGAGAGAGAGAGAGAGAGAGAGAGAGAGAGAAATAATTAAATAAATAAATAAGTTGTTTTGGGTGGGGATTTGGATTTGAATTTTGGGGGGAAACTTTTGGGGGGAAAATATGTTTTTTGAGGTTAGATCTTGGCCTTTAATTTTGGGGGGATTGAAGGAAAGCCACTTGATAGCTTTCTTTGTGTTTTATTATATAGATATTTAAATTATAAAATATACACGGTCGTATTCACACTTAAAGCAATTATAGATCGTATATCATATACGATCGATACGATCAAATCATATATATATATATATATACATACTTAAAATAAGATAAATTGAATTTATATAGAAAATATGTTTATAAAAAATTATTATTAGAAAAATACATAATCCCGTGCAATTCTAAACTGTACACGGATTAAAGTGAAAAATAGTTATATGCTATTTAGCGGAGGTGTTACAATAGGCAGCCAAACTGGGGTACCGACCCGTTTAGTCCCCCTTCGCTTATCATATCTTTGAGGCCCAGATCCCGAGGACATTTAAGCCGCTCGTCTTCGAGACTTATAACGGGTAGTCGAATCCGGCTGATCACATGGAGGGTTTTAAAACCCTCATGATAATTCACAGTGCATCGGATGCACTTTTCTGTTGCGCATTCCTGGCCACACTGCACTGTCCAGCTCGAGAATGGTTCTCCCAGCTCGCTCCCAACTCTATTTTCTCTTTCCACCAGCTCGAGGAGAATTTTCTTGCACATTTCGTTACAGGTCGTAAGGCCGAGAAGACCAATGCCTCAATGCTAGATCTGAAGCAGAAGGACGGGGAGTCCCTTTGTTCGGAGGTTCACCGCTGAAGCCTGGTCAGTTTCCTCCCTCGACACTGGGGTGGCAGCTACGGCTTTCCGGCACAATGTTAGCATGACTTATTGAAGTCATCCCTTGCCAGGAAGCCTCTGGTGGACTTCTCCGACCTCCTTCTCAGGAGCTAGAAGTACATCCAAGTCGAAGAGGCGTTGCATCCAGCTAGCCGAAGGGATTCCCTCGCAAGAGGGAAGAGGAAGGCGAATGGTGCTGAGGCGCCAAAGAAGATCTAGAAGGATGCCTCTGGGTAGAGGTGCCTACCTCCGGTCCCCAGGTTCGACAAATTCACTCAGCTTATTGCGAGTGTATCAGTCATCTTAATGGAGATAGAAAGCAAATGTATCCTCTGACACCCTCCTCGAGCCAACAATGGCAATAAGAATAGGGAGCATAGGTTCTACCGCCGCTTCCACAGGGACCACAGTCACGAGATTGACAATTGTTGGGCTCTTAAGGATGAGATTGAGGCACTCATCCGAAGGGCGTACCCGAAGTCACTCCTCCTCCCTAAGGAGACCCAAAGCCGAAGCAGAGCCTCAGGGCTTCGAAGGACTGACCATACTCCATTGTGTCCACGGAGGCCTATGGGCAGGGACTCCAATTCTTCCCGTTAAGCCTTTATCAGCGAGGTCAACTTCATCTATAGCTGTCCTCCCTCTCGACGTCCCGAGCTATCGGTGTCATTCTCGGAAAATGACCTTGATGTCAATGTCCCTCATTGCGACGCCTTAGTCCTCTTCCTCAGCCTTGCCAATCATGAGGTTCGCCAAATCATCGTTGACAATGGGAGCTCGGTCAATATTTTGTTCCTTGCTGCCTTTGGGCCATGAAGCTCTCTCGGGATAGGTTAAAGTCGGCAGGCTATACCCTCTATAGATTTTTGGGCGTCCCGGTCCAAATAGAGGGAATCATCACTCTAGATGCCATACCTGGGAAGTCCCCAAACTCCCGAACCGAGGTGATGGACATCATGGTGGTGAACATGAAGGCAGTGTATAATGCCATCCTTAGTCATGTCGGGCTCGCTTCCTTCTAGGCAGTGCCCTCTGCCTATCATATGAGGATGAAGTTTCCAACCGAGTCTGGAGTCGGGGTCGTCGTAGGAAACCAAGAGGCTGCTCGGGCCTGCTACATGGCTTCAGTGGGGGGCTCTGTTCCCGCCCTCGATGCGGTTGAGTTGCCCTCCGAATGAAGTTATATCAGCTCTAAGCCCGAGGACGAGTTGGAGAAAGTCCCCTTTATCGAGGTAGATCCCTCCAAATGGTTCCGAGTGAGCAGGTCGCTCAATCCCAACCTCATGAATAACCTCATCGATTGCATACAATGGAATCAGAGCCTGAAATTTTTCAATGGAAGCCCCTCGGACATGCCTGAAATTTTTGAGGATCTTATAATGCACCGACTGAGTGTCCTGCCGAACTCCAAGCTTGTACAACAAAAGCAACAAAAGTTTGCCCCGGAGAGGCAACAGACAATGAAGGAAGAGGTGGAGAAGCTCCTATCCGCTCACTTTATCTAGGAGGTCAACTATCCGGAGTGGTTGGCTAGCATCGTCATAGTATAGAAGTCCAACGACCAGTGGAGAATATGCATCGATTTCACTAACCTCAACAAGGCCGGTCTGAAAGATCCCTTACCTCTGTCGAGCATCGATTCTCTGATCGATGCAACCTCCGACCACGAGCTGTTGAGCTTTATGGATGCCTTCTCAGGCTATAACCTGATCCGGATGTTTCCGCCTGACATTCTGAAGACAACTATTATAACTGACTAGAGACTCTACTGCTACAGAGTCATGCCCTTCGGGCTTAAAAATGCAGGCGCAACATACCAAAGGCTCGTCAACCGAGTCTTCAAAGAGCAGATAGGGCACAATATAGAGGTATATGTCGATGATATGCTCGTCAAAAGTCTGAAAGGGGAGGACCATGTGAAAGACCTCGAGGAGGACTTCGAGGTCCCGAGGATGCACAATATGAGGCTCAATGTAAGATCCCGCAAAATAGTATATATCTATTTTGTACATTAGTCCGTGCACGAATAAGAGTTGCACGTATTAATGAATTTTTCTCAATTTTAATTGAGTAAGTATTGTGACATTATTTAATATGTTTTGAACCTGACAATGGTATATTTATTGAACCAGAGTTAGGATAATTTCTTAATTAAGTTGAATGTTTATCTCAAATAGAATTGAGACAGAACGTATAGTATTTATGTTGATTCTTGATTTTGATGATTACGACATAATGCAAAGTTGTTATGCTACTTCTTAGATATTACAGGATGTACACAAAGGCAAAATATTCAAACAAGCTCTCAAAGCAAGTTGATCAAGCAAAGCTACAGACAAAGCTCTCAAAGCTAACAGATCAAGAAAGCTACAAGGTTGCCAGCTTCAAGGATAAAAACTGTAGCGCCCCGAATTTCTAATATAATATCTTAGAAAATACGTGGCACAATTCCCAGCATCAACTTCAATGTAATATTAAACATAACCAAACACCAATAAATTTTTTCAACTTTCATTACAATAATCGTTTACATAGCACAGCGGAATACAATACATCTTAAATCACAATTCTCTTTTCTTTACAACACTTTCTTTTCATTTTACATATGTCACTAAATCAACTGAACTCAATCATGCAAATCCCAAGCTCTAATCAACAACAACCTGCAAACATGAGGCTAGAGATGATCCCTAACCCCAAAACTAAAGGGGTCAGCCATAAAGGTGTGAGTGACATAAAAACAAAAAAACATAACTAAACATTAAGCATGGATTCTTAAACAACATGCAATAAACAAGAATACATAAAATATGACATAGCAAGAAAATATGTAAATATCAAGTGGAACTAAACTAAGTGTCAAGTGTAGAAAACAGGAAAACACATGCGTAAAACCAAGTCAGGAAAACACAATTCTATATGCTGACTCTCTAATGCGTACTTGTCAGAGTCTATGCATCTCACTCTACATAGGTCCGGTGCAAGTCCTTAACGTCTCCACATTATAGGGTTCAATCCCCGACATGCAACTAATCCTACTACGATGACTACTTCAAGATAAAGATAAACTGTGAGTATTAGCCTATGTCCCAATAATTCCGGAGGTCAATCTCTATCCACAGATAATTTCGGAGACTATTTCACTCACACCTGGGAATCTTCGAGAATACCCTACACCGCAAGCAATGGCGCCTCATCACACGAATACCACATGTGCATCGCCTCGACTCCGATAATTCCGGAGATCAATCCCACACCACAGGTAATTCTGGAGACTATTTCACTCACACCTGGATAATTCCGGGGATCATCTCACACCGCAAGCCATACTGAGGTCCATAACTCATGTTCCCGTTCATCATATCACCACTAGTGCCTGTCCTTATCATTTAGGTTATTTAATTACTTAACGAATCTCCTAGAGTTGGTGTACCCTACCGGACTTAACTCAAACATCTGAACAACTAAAATTGCCTCAACAGGCCCAAACATAAACAACTCAACTGCCGGTATACTAGGGCCACACACACCCTCTAGAGACTCAAACTCAAATATCCAAACCGAACATCCAATATAAATTGTTCATCTTAACATCTTGAAAACATATGCTCAATAGAAGATAAAGTATAGAATAATACGTTATAGATCAAAACATTTAAAGAATAGATCGTTTGAAAGATCATTCAAAATTATAAGGATAAATCAGTATCAGTCAACTATAGAAAGCATAAGTCGACTGCCCAAAAAGAAAATTCCATGGTTTTAAGAAAATAAGCTAAGTGTTATAAGTCGACTTATAAAAGTCATAGGTCGACTTACCAGAGAGAAATTCCAGTAATCTTTAAGAAAATATTCTAAGTGTTATAAGTCGACTTATAAAAGTCATAGGTCGGCTTACCAGAGAGAAATTTCAATACAACTAAAGAACATAGCAGCCGGGTCGTATCAGTCGACTGAAAGGTCGTGCTAGTCGACTGTCGGCCTACAGACTGTATAGTTTTGGTTGTGCACAATTCAACCGGTACGTAGTTTTACTTCATGAAACGATTTCTACGAAAAACATATTTTTTATATGTTCAAATACAACTGGTAGGACAAAACTAAATCAAACTACTTGAATTTATAAAAATAGAGATTTGTTGATTTCCTTCAATCAAACATGAAATTATGCATATCATCAAAATAGAGTTTTTCTAAAAAATCAATTACTCATTGAAATTTCTTCGTATTCAGATCCCAAAACATGTAAATACCAATCTCAAAGAAATTTCCCAATTTGGATATATTTCCTCAATTCAATTAATTCCTCGAATTTTATTTCTCAAGACATGGTCTCTTGATTCATAACTCTTCCATTCAATTATCTCAAAAATCTGAATTTCTACCACAACTCATAACCATAATCAAATTTGTAATCACATACCACTAGGGTTTCACAAGATACAATTTTCATCAAATCCATAATATGCATAATCATGTTCAACCCTAGACATGCTTTCTAGCAATACAATTCAATATCCCAGATCCAATAAACATTCAGATCAAACAACCAATCCATTACATTACTCACATACACAACATAAAAGAAAAACAAACATGTCAAAAACAAACAACAAAACAATCACTCACATAAATCAAAATAACAAAACAAATTTACATCACTCACATACAACATACGCATAAAAAAAAGAAAACAACATGTCACTCACCTTGAAATGAAGAAATCCAACAAGAAAGCCTTCCCTTTTTGCGAAATCCAAGATCCTTCTCTCAGTCCTCCAAAAATAATAAATCTTTGTGTTGTGCAGCGAATGACGGTTGTGTTCTCTTCTTTTAAATACCCGGAAATAGGATCTTAGAGTTTTAGACATATTTGTGAAATAACCCCTCAAAAACATATCTTTACATAAATAGATTCCTATACTTGGAACTTGATAAAATTAATTAAATTGAGATTTAAAAGCAAAATAACCTTTACTTTCTAGCTGGCACTGATTAAAAGCCTATAAAAATAGTTTTGCACTTTCACCCCTCAAAATGACAAATTTGCAAAAGGTCATTCTTTTTCTCAATATTTGCAAATAGATCCAATTAATTTCAGAAAAATTTGGAAAAATTATAAATAAATCGCAAATAATAAATAATGATTTTCTATAAAATAATTTTGGCTTTTGAACTTTTCAAGAAAATATTTGCACGAGTTTCGCACGTGTAAAAGATAAATTTCCAGAAAATATTTATTAAATCTCCAAAAATCATTTTAATCATTTATAAACCTCTAAAAATAATATTTAAAAATACGGGGTACTACAAAAACAAAGGTTAAAGCTCCATCTCAAGACTCAAGACTCGAGACATGACCTATGCTTAAATGTGTTGTATTAAGTGTCTTGTAACAGTTGTAACTCTTTTATTTCTTTGAGTCTTAGAATGCTGTAATAGCCTTGTCACACACACTCACACATGTCTTTAAATAATTGAGTATTTTACAAAACTTAAAGAAAAATTGAAACAAGCTTGAATAAGCTCAGTTGTTAAGTACCATTCGACCGCTATTTTGCACCAGTCGACTGTCTAGTACGAAACTGTCTGAACTCATTCAAACTCTGATCAGTTGACTCATTATGGTAACCCAGTCGACTGTTCAAGCCGTTTCGACAGTTTTCTATTTTTAAAACTTGTTTTTCAAAATCAAATCTTTACTGCCGTTGTATGGCAGTTGGGACTCAACCTTCCAACGGTCAAACGTTTCTAACTCTATAAAAAAAGTACAGAGATCATTTGACAATGGTTAACAACTTTTTCCAAGCTTTTTGTTTCTCAAGTTTTCAAGCTTTTAGTTTTAACAAGAAAAAGCGTTCTAAAAGCATTCACTTTCTATGTCTTGGTTCTCTAAAATCAGTTTAGTATAACAGTAATTTCATTTTAGACTGCTTTCAGAAGTTGACCTAATAGCCACGTACAAAATCACATTCATAACAAGGCTATAGGTTGACTGTAAATATTTTTTTGTTGTTCTTCACTCTCGGGTTGTGAGAGTGGTCCTCTCGGTTGGAGAGTAGGGCTCTACGGTGTAGAGTCAGGTTTTCACTCTTGGTGGAAGAGTGGGGTGCTCTCTCTAGTGGTGAGAGAGGACTATGGGTTGGACAAGGGTGTTGTCTAACGCCGTAGGGTATTCTTGTAATTTTTCAAGAAAAGTGGAAAAATCTCAAGTGGGTTGCTTGGGAACTGGATGTAGGTCGGGAGGACCGAACAAGGATACATCGTGTGTACTTTATGATTGGTATCTCTGTAGTTGTATCTCTTTGAACTTTTTCATTACTTGCATTTTAGTTTATTCAAAATCTTTCCGGTAAGTCGACTGAATCTCCATTTTAAGTCGACTGATCATACTGTTATAACAAATGTTTTAAAAACTCTTCTGGCGAGTCGACTGTCCCTCTTACTTAAGTCGACTTTTCAGACTAGTCTAAAATACTCTTATTAATTGTCATCCCAGTCGACCGGTTTCTCTTTCCAAGTCGACTAGACAGAATATAATTTTCAATTCTGCAATTTTTTTGATACAAAACTATTCACCCCCCCTCTAGTGTTTCTTGCCTTTCTTACAGGATCCAACAGTTGGTATTAGAGCCTAGTTGAGTGCAATGGCAACTACTTCTAATGCTAATCAATACCATGAAGGCCAATCTACACAAAAGCCACCCATATTCGATGGAACGAATTACAACTATTGGAAGTGTAGAATGAAGATCTACCTTCAGTCCATCAACTATGAAATATGGAACATGATAGAGACCGAGTACACCGCTCCTACTATTCCATATGCACAATGGAACAATGAAATGAAGAACCAAACAATGAACAATGCAAAGGCGATGAATGCACTGTTTTGTGCCGTTACAAAGGAGGAGTTCAACCTTGTGTTCAATGCAACAACTGCACATAAAATTTGGCACACACTCGAGGTAACTCATGAAGGAACAAATATAGTAAAAGAATCTAAAATATCTATTCTTGTTCATAGGTTTGAAATGTTCCGCATGAAGGAGAATGAAAATGTGTTTGAGATGATTCAAGGTTCACGGACATTACTAATTCACTTGTGGCACTTGGAAAAACGTATACTCAAGCCGATATGGTGAGGAAGGTGCTTCGTGCACTAACCCCCGAATGGGAGAAGAAGACCACCGCCATAGAAGAGGCCAATGATTTAACACAACTTTCTCTTGAGAATCTTGTGAAAAATTTTATGGCTTATAAGGTACAACTTGAAGAGCGCAAGAAGGATGCTGAACCACAATAATCAAAGAAGAAGACATTAGCATTCAAAGCCATGTCGGACTCCGAGGATGAAGAAGAAGATGAGGAAGAGATTGCCATGTTCACGAGAAAATTCAAAAAGTTCCTAAGAAAAGGTAAGTTTAATTCAAAATCTAAGGAACCTAATGAACTTTCAACTTGTTTCAGGTGTAACAAGACAGGCCATATGAAGACGGATTGCCCACTAGAGAACGCAAAATCTAAGGAAAAGGCATTCAAATTCAAGAAGGACAAGTCCACAAAGAACAAGTCCGTGAAGAACAAAAAGGCATACCAAGCAACTTGGGATGATAGCGATTCTTCGTCAGAAGAAGAAATTGATGAGACAAATGAGGTTGCAAACGTGTATTTTATGGCATCTCAAAATCAAGTAAGTAATGACTATGATTCTAATGATTTACTTGATGCTTTCAACGAGATTTTTCAAGAACTTAAAAAAGAAAAGATTAGAGTTAAGAACCTAGAGAAAGTTAATCAAACACTTTCTCAAGAGAATCTTAAGCTTGATAAAGAAGCAAAATCCTTAAATTCTTGTCTTTCTAGTTTAGATATGAATCTTGAGTCTCTAAAGAAAAATTATGAAGAGATATATAAGAACGTATCTAAATTTAATGAAGGAAAAGTGAATGTAAATGATGTTCTTCAAAATCAAGTACAATCTAATCAAAAGTTTGAACTTGGTTTTAAAAAGTCACTTGAAAAATCTCATTCTTCTAAGAACACTAGTGTAAACAAATCTGTATCTATTTCTAGTGTTAAAAATAAACTTTATGAGTTTTTTTTAAAAAAACCTGAAACTGTAACTTTTCATGAAAAAGACAAATCTACAGTTCAGACTAGTCGACTGAATCCACAAATTAGTCACCCGTCCAGAGGTACTAAGTCTCATTCAACGAGACAAATACCTCATATAAGTCGACCTATACACCTCCTAATCGACTGAATAACAGTAAAAGTCGACTGAAAGGTGCTGTAAAGTCGACTGGACAGAGCAAATATGTATGGGTTCCAGTCAACCTGAGTTTGAAAGATAGAAATGCTTATATTAATTCATATATGCTTACTATATGTAATTCTGCTAATTATATTTCTACTTATGGTGGAAAATTATACTCTTGATGGATTTGGTTTCCCATAAACTAATCTATTTTGGACCCAATGAAAAGGGTACCATATTCACATTGAATATTTTATAGGTACCTAAGAGAGATCGTTGGATACTTGACAGCGGATGCTCAAAGCACATGACTGGTCATGCCAACCTCCTATCTTCCATACAAGACATTGATGGAGGAATAGTCACATTTGGTGACAATAATAAAGGAAAAGTTATACGAATTGGTATGGTCGGTAAGCACACTAACCCCTCTATAGAAGATGTCTTATTAGTTAGTGGACTTAAACATAACCTGTTAAGTATTAGCCAACTATGTGATAAAGGTTATAAAATCATGTTTGAAAAAGATGCATGTTTAATTTATGATTTTACCATGCAAAATATAATTTTTCAAGGTTATAGGAAAAATAACATTTATGAATTATGTTTAAAAGTATATGAGTTTTCGAATGATTTTTGCTTAGTAGCTTCTAATAATGATTCTTGGCTATGGCATAGACGTTTTGGTCATGTGAATATGAAAAATCTCTCTAATTTGATAAGTACAAATAGTTAAAGGGCTGCCAAGACTATCCTTTAAAAAGGATAAGTTATGTGATGCATGTCAACTACGTAAACAAAGTAAATCTACTTTTAAAACGTAGAAGTAATTTCTACTAGTAGGCCGCTCGAATTAATCCACATGTATTTATTTGGCCATACTAGAGTTGCTTCTTTAAATAAAAGTAGGTATGTACTTGTTTTAGTAGACAATTTTTCACGATTCACTTGGACTTTCTTTTTAAAACATAAGAATGATGCTTTTGAAGAATTTGCTAATTTTTGTAAATGAATTCAAAATCAAAAGTCTCTAACCATAGTCACTATTAGAAGTGATCATAGTGGATAATTTGAAAATGAAACATTTGCAGAATATTGCAACACGAATGGTATAACTCATTCATTTGCATTTCATAGAGCTTCACCACAAAATGGAGTGGTTGAAAGGAAGAATAGGACTTTGCAAGAATGTGCACATACCATGCTTGTTGAAAGCAATTTACCTAAGTATTTTTGGGCTGAAGCCGTTGCTACAGCTTGTTATGTTTTAAATAGAATTTTGATTAGGCCTAAGCTAAAGAAAACATGTTATGAGCTATTTTTTGATAGAATTCCTAAGGTCTCTTACTTTAAAATATTTGGATGTAAGTGTTTTATTCTGAACACTAAGGATAATTTAGATAAGTTTGATCCTAGATCTAATAAGGGTATCTTTGTAGGATACTCAAATAGGAGTAAGGTATATAGAATCTTCAACAAGTCGACAATGACTATTGAAGAATCCATGCATGTTGCATTTGATAAATCTTTGTCTTCATCGACTTTAATTGAAGATAATGAAACTGATTCATCACCTTTAAATAAAGTAATTACATCTTTAGAGCAAACTAGCCTTGCAGATAAGTCGACCGATAATGAAGTCAAGTCGACTGATGGACTGGTCAAGTCGACTGATCCTGTTGTGATGTCTCCAACTTTACCAAAGTCTTTTGTTGAAGTTAGAGATCATCCTCATGACTTAATAATTGGTGACATTTCACATGGTATTCAGACGAGATCACATGTTAACATGATATCTCACGCAGCCTTCTTGTCGGATTTTGAGCCGAAGAATATACAAGAAGCGTGTAAGAATGAATTTTGGATGAATGTCATGCAAGATGAGTTGAACCAATTCATAAGAAATGATGTATGGGATTTAGTTCTACGACCTCCTGATCATACTATAATTGGTACCAAATGGGTATTCAAGAATAAGTTAGATGAATCAGGATAAGTTGTTAGGAACAAAGCTAGACTAGTTGCTCAATGGTATAATCAAGAAGAAGACATAGATTTTGATGAAACATATGCTCCTGTTGCTAGATTAAAATCAATTCGTATCTTATTATCTTTTGCATATTTTATGAATTTTACATTCTTTCAAATAGACGTTAAAAGTGCTTTCCTTAATGGGTTTATAAAGAAAGATGTTTATGTTAAGCACCCACCTGGTTTCGAATATGAACAATTCCCAAACCATGTTTTTAAATTGAAAAAGGCCTTTATACGGTCTTAAACAAGCACCATGTGCTTGGTATGATCGATTGAAGACTTTTCTTTTAGAAAGGGTTTTGCAATAGGTAAAGTAGACACTACCCTGTTTATTAGGAGAATAGAGACAGATATCTTGATCATACAAATATATGTAGATGACATAATTTTTGGTTTTACTAATAGTAATCTATGTCAAGAGTTTGCTTACACCATGAAAAACAAGTTTGAAATGAGTCACATGGGTGAACTCAATTATTTCCTTGGACTTCAAATTAAGCAGTCACATAATGACATATTTATTAATCAAGAAAAATATGCTAAGGAATTACTCAAATGGTTTAACATGGATGGCATGAGTAGTAAGACCACACCTATGGCTACTACCGCTACCCTTGACAAAGATGAATTAGGTAAGAGTGTCGATCAAAAACTCTATTGCGGTATGATTGGCTCACTCTTATATATAACTGCTAGTAGATCGGACATTATGTCTGGTGTATGTTTGTGTGCTAGATATCAGTCGAATCCTAAAGAGTCTCACTTAAAAACTGTGAAACGTATTTTAAGATACCTTAAAGGCACGTCTGAATATGGTCTATTTTATCCACACACCAATAACTTTCAACTTTTGTCATATAGTGATGCGGATTTTGCCGGTAAAACTGACCGCAAGAGCACTAGTGGGACATGTCACTTTTTGGGACATTCACTAGTCTCTTGGTGCAGCAAGAAGCAAAATTCGGTATCCCTATCTACTACAGAAGCTGAATATGGCGCTGTAAGTTTGGCTTGTGCCCAAATCTTGTGGATGAAATAAACCCTATTAGACTATGGTATTTCATTTGAAAAACCTTCAATAATGTGTGATAATACCAGTGCCATTAACTTATCAAAAAATCCGGTTCAACACTCACGTACGAAACATATTGATATTCGACATCATTTTTTAGGTGATCATGTTTTAAAGGGAGATATTAATTTAGACTCTATTTCTACTGATAAACAGGTAGCTGACATTTTTACCAAACCTCTTAAGGAAGACACATTTATCACCTTAAGAAGAGAACTAGGGATTTGTAGTTTTCACGATGTTTTTAAAATTTTTCTTTGGTAAGTCAACATACAAGTACTTTTCAGTCGACAGCCAAGTATCTTTAATTTTCTAAGTTTTTGTCTGAATTTTATGTTCTGGACAGTCGACTGTGCAGAATACCCAGTTGAGTGACCAGTTGTATTAGTGTTATTTTCGTTTGTTTATTTAGCTCTCGACTAAGTCGACTGCCCTTTAATACCAGTCGACTGTCGCGAATCAGTTTTCTTCAAAATCGAATTTTGGCACATCGTTTAACGCGATTCTTTTCACTTTACTGCTACCCTTTGATCGCCTTTGAAACTCCCTAACCTTCATCTCAGTCATCCATTCAAAGTAAAAACCCTAACTCTTTACCCTCATTCTTTCACTTTTACCCTAACTTTCTCTCTCTACCGAGCTCTCAAGTCGGCTGCTGCTGCTGCTTGGCGATTTCAAGGATTTTGAAACCCCAGATTGAAGATCTCTTTCAATTTTCAGTGATTCTTAGAAGTTCTCTTGAAGTTCTTTACTTCTCTTTGCTACTTCCTTGTCGGTATACTTTCTGAGAACTCTTTTCCCTCTCTTGATTTTTAGGATCTATTTTTTGTTATGGCCCCCAAAAGAACCCGTTCATCTAATATAGAAGAAGGACAAGGATCTACAAACTATCTTTAATATTTGAGAAAACCAGATCTCATTGATAAATGGTACATTATTTGTTCCATTATCATTTTTCCGGGTAGATTTGTGAATTTTCCAAATTTAGATAGGTTCCCTCTAGCCCCATTGTTTGAGCAATGTGGGTTATTTGATCTATTGTCTCTTGTCAATCAACCCTCTTATTATCCTCATTTAATATATTTGTTTTATACAAATATGAAGATTACTACTTCAAAGGATGGTAATGAGATTCTTATTTTATCATCTGTCAAAGATAAACATATGAGAATCTCCCTTGCAAGACTAAGTCTAATTTTGAGTCTGTCTGATGAAGGGTGACTTAGGAGATGTTGATCTGAATGATGACTACGTCTTTTCTAAAATTTATTTGCCAAATCATGGTCCTCCTATGACCAATCGATCTATCACTCCTATTGCTAAGCTAGTTGCACGAATACTGTCATATAACATTATTCCCAAAACTGGGAGTTATGATCAGTATTCATTTGAGTTGCAACAAGCTGTTTATGCAATATTCGGCAATATTAAAATAAATTAGGGTCTAGTCATCTTTAAACGTCTTGCTAAGGCTCATACTTTATTTCTTCCCTTTGGTGCTTTACTCACTCACATCTTCTATGCTCATGATGTTGATATCGAATCTGAGACGGATGTTGTAAAACACTTTGATTCATTTGATCGTGCTAGTTTAGCACGTATGAAGTTGCTAAATTCTCCACCTAGGTCTCCTTCTAGGAATGTCCCTCCTATCTCCTTAGCCACTTCAGCTCGTCGGTCTTCTGCTTCTAGTTCTTCTCGTCCTCATGCTGATTTTAATGATCCAAGAAGTCTTTACACTTCTGTTAATTATATTATGGATCGTCAAGATGCTCTCATAGATCGTCAAGGTGCCATTGAAGCAAGTATTTCTCATCTTACCCACCTATTCACCATTCAGTTTCCTCCTACCTCTCATGGTGGCCAAGATGAAGATGATGAAGATTGATGAACTACTATTTTTATATTTTTCTATGTATTTCCTACTTATTGTTGCATTTTCTATCTATTATGTAACCGTGTGAACTAAGACTATTCTCTTTTTATATAAATGTCATTTTACTATGTATTATTTCTGTGGTTTATTTTTTGTTGATGACCAAGGGGGAGAAAATATAAGTTTTATTATCTTTCTGTTGCTTTGTGTTATGTTTATGCTGCTTTGTGTTATGTTTTTGTGATGCATATCTTTGTGTATGTCTTTGTACATATTTTTTTTGCATGTTTTCCCACCTATGCATGTTGTAACATTTGATAGGGGGAGCATGTAAGCATTTGTAATATTTATTTCCATTATTGTAGGCTATTGTGTTGTCAACATAAAAAATAGAGAGAATGTTGATTCTTGATTTTGATGATTACAACACAATGCAAAGTTGTTATGCTACTTCTTAGATATTACAGGATGTACACAAAGGCAAAATATTCAAACAAGATCTCAAAGCAAGTTGATCAAGCAAAGCTACAGACAAAGCTCTCAAAGCTAACTGATCAAGAAAGCTACAAGGTTGCCAGCTTCGAAGATAAAAACAAAAGCTAAAGCTCCATTTCAAGACTCAAGACTCGAGACAAGACCTATGCTTAAATGTGCTGTATTAAGTATCTTGTAACAGTTGTAACTCTTTTATTTCTTTGAGTCTTAGAATGTTGTAATAGCCTTGTCACACACACTCACACATGTCTTTAAATAATTGAGTGTTTTACAAAACTTAAAAAAAAATCGAAACAAGCTTGAATAAGCTCAGTTGTTAAGTACCAGTCGACCGCTATTTGGCACCAGTCGACTGTCTAGTACGAAACTGTCTGAACTCATTCAAACTCTGATCAGTTGACTCATTATGGCAACCCAGTCGACTGTTCAAGCCATTTCGGCAGTTTTTTGTTTTTAAAACTTGTTTTTCAAAATCAAATCTTTACTGCCGTTGTATGGCAGTTGGGACTCAACCTTCCATCGGTCAAACATCTCTAACTCTATAAAAAGAGTACAGAGATCATTTGACAATGGTTAACGACTTTTTCTAAGCATTTTGTTTCTCAAGTTTTCAAGCTTTTGGTTTTCACAAGAAAAAGCATTCTAAAGCATTCACTTTCTAAGTCTTGGTTCTCTGAAATCAGTCTAGTATAACAGTGATTTCGTTTTAGACTGATTTCGGAAGTTGACCTAATAGCCACGCACAAAATCACATTCACAACAAGGCTATAGGTTGATTGTAAACATTTTGTTGTTGTTCTTCACTCTCGGGTTGTGAGAGTGGTCCTCTTGGTTGGAGAGTATGGCTCTAGCGTGTAGAGTCAGGTGGAAGAGTGGGGTGCTCTCTCTAGTGATGAGAGAGAACTACGGATTGGACAAGGTTGTTGTCTAACGCCGTAGGGTATTCTTGTAATTTTTCAAGAATAGTGGAAAAATCTCAAGTGGGTTGCTTAGGGACTAGATGTAGGTCGGGAGGACCGAACAAGGATACATCGCGTGTACTCTGTGATTGGTATTTTACTCTGTGATTGGTATTTCTGTGGTTGTATCTCTTTGAACTTTTTCATTACTTGCATTTTAGTTTATTCAAAATCTTTCTGGTAAGTCGACTAGATCTCCATTCTAAGTCGACTTATCAGACTGTTATAACAAACATTTTAAAAACTCTTCTGGCGAGTCGACTGTCTCTCTTATTTAAGTCGACTTATCAGACTAGTCTAAAATACTCTTCTTAACTGTCGTCCCAGTCGACTGGTTTCTCTTTCCAAGTCGACTGGATAGAAGATAATTTTCAATTCCACAATTTTTTTGATACAACACTATTCACCCCTCCTCTAGTGTTTCTTGTCTTGCCTACAGGATTCAACAGTTTCTATAATAATAAACTATTATATATATATATATATATATACGTACAAAAGTTTTCTTTTGAGTATGGGTATGCTTATCTTGATACGTATAAACATATTGTGTATGCATTTGTTTTAAGATGTGTATGTATGTATGAATATATGTATAATTATTCATACTAACTTATACTAAACCCCAAACCACCATTTTAAACCTAATTAAAACTATGTGCTAATTTGAAAACATTGGGCTTGTTCAGGAGTTCCAATAGGATATGGTCACCTCCCCCCCTTCCCTTCTTACCCCCTGGTTGGACACCACCACCCCTTTCCCATATAAAATCCTAAGTTAGCATTAAAACCATTTCCTTCTTTATTCTTCCCCAAAAAAAAAATGCAATCAACCTTCCAACTTCAATTCCTTCATTTTCATCTCTAAGCTTGCCTACACTTCAAAAGAACTCTTCATCAAGTCTAGGTGGATATTGGTGGAGGAGGATCCAAAGAAAGGATCAAGGAGCTAGGAGGAGGAGCCAAACTAGGAAGAAGAAGTTGAAGAAGAAATCAACAAACTTTAAATTGTGGTGTCTTTTTCTAAACTCTTGCAAGTTGTTTATATTTCAAATTGTGATGAAGTGTTACTGATTTGGGTTGCATGATGTTGTGAATAAAGGTTTTTGTATGTCTAAAAACTTATAAAAGGTACTAGGAGAACAATAGCTAGGAAAAGGTTGAATCTTGTGAAGATTTAACATAAGATAATTACAAATTCATATCTTTGTGATGTAAGGGAATTTAGAGGTAAAGTTTTTACTGTAACTTTTCATACATGTCTAAAATAACTCCACCAAATTTTGTGATTTTTAAGTATAGACTAATATTTTAATTAATTCTAACATGTTCCTGGTGTGAGATAAATTTTTTGCTCTGTTTGAATCTAAATGCTTGACTTACAAAAATCATATCTCTATGTTTATCATGAATTAAGAGTTGAAATTTTTACTGTAGGTGCTTTTACATGTATATATCGATTCCCCAATGTTTCATAAAGTTTGGTATTTTTAGAAAATGCTACATATAAACTGGGTAAGAAAATATTGAACTATCTTAGATTCTGCCTTAACAATTTTTGTGTTTAGTTTGTAAATTCATTCATTTCAAATTATAAGGATTCTTAAGATGAAATTTTTATGCATGTTTCATATATGTGTCTACAGTAATCCCATCAGTTTTGGTAATTTTCAGAGATGATTTGATATTTAACAAAAATCATGTTTCTGTATTGGAATAAAATTATTTCAGCTCTATTTTCATTATGTATACTTGTTACCCTGAAAAGCTTAACTCTATGGTAAAAGGGAATTTGAACTTGAAATTTTTACAGTAGTATTTTAAGTCAGTGTAAAATGTTTCTACCAAGTTTCATGATTTTTGAATACGAATTGCTATCTCTTAAAAATACAACTTCCTGCTATTTGTTAATTTTACATCTAATTCAAAATATCATAACTTCCTCTATACTTGGAATTCTTGGCTAAATTTTGGATATATGATTATTATGTGTCTGGGACATTCCTACCAAATTTTATAGGCTTCTGAGATCATTTATTATTTTAAACGAGTTTTATTGTGCGGCTGGTTGATAGTTCTATCAGTTCTGGAAGTTTTACAGGTCCCTCGGTTTTGGTCGTTTTTCTTCTCTAAAATGAACTATTTGGAGAAAATTTCCAACTGATAAGTTAAAGTAGACCTAATGATCTTTCGAAAGAATCTAAGAACTCAAAATTTTATTGAGTATGTGATTAATGATAAAAGCTGCAGGTTAAACTGTTAGCTCACTGTTTTGGTTGAATATATGTTTTCATCATACTAGGGCTTTAGAATGGACCTAGAATGATGTTTATCTAACTCTGAACCATGTTTCATTAGGTTCGAGTTTTGAAAGTATACCTCTAATGTGTTTAAGATTAGAATATTCATTTTAACTCAATTTTGCCAATTGGTGCAACTTGCTTGTTACTCTAATTTTCTAGCTTGCTAAGGGTTAGAATAGCAATGTACTTGTTAAATTGATGTTGTGATGAACTTGTTGCTGGGAGTCATATTAACTTGCTAATGACTTAGGGTAGTGAGTTGTACCATATGACCTATTAATACTACATGATCATTTGGGCAGATAGAAGCCCATGCCACCTCGAGCACAACGGATAAAGACAGTTTTCGTGCGCTGACGGGATCACTATTCGGGGAGGGATTGATCACGGACCGTAGACAGGTTCGATTTTCAAGCAAGAGGGCGGACGACAATCGACGAGGTCGAGTCGCTTTCGTCACTAGGTCAAGTTGAGGTCAAGTCGGGCCAACCCTTGGGCCTAGGTTGGAGACCGGATTAGATTTCACTTAGGACAGTTTGAGTTTGGATAAAAGACTAGGATGATTAACTAGGAAGTAATCGTCTGGTTTTTTACTAATCATCTCACTAATGAAAGATAATTAGTTGCTTTAAATAAGTCCAGTGGGTAGGTTCTAAGTAAGGGTTGGTAAGCTAATGGTATTATTCTGAGGCCAAAACATGTCATTTATTTGCTAGGACATGCACTAGTCGGGTAATTGTACTCGCCTGTCAATGGGACACGTGCGGTGTCTTCCCACTTGTCTGGGAGCACATGATGCGTGGTTTCGTCTGTAAATTTCTTAAGTACTATGATAAGAACGAGAGGTGCTCATGTCGGAAGTGGGGAATTGACCCTGACATATCCATCAAGTTCTATGTTGTTGGGTACGGACAGAGAACTAGAGTGCAGATCTATGTGTCTCGGCGTCACTTGGTGAGCTTGCGGGCTACCTTGATGTTCGTAACAACTTTTGAGTGAGGTCCGAGTGCCAGGGAATAATGGAAAATGTGGATAACACTATTGACTGCAGTGGCAGAATTAGACCGAACAACTGCAACCTCATTAGTCACTAGTTAACTGTCAGGAACTGGAATGAGTACAAGAGTAGGATGCATATCGAAGGATCGAACCCTGTGATCTGGAGAACTCTTTAGAAAATATGTAGTATGGTGTCATATCCCGGTCGGATATTATATTTATAATAATTATTATTTTTGAATTAAAATATTTTATGCAAATATCTTGGTTTTACTAAATAAAAACTTACCTCTGAATATATACTAGTAAGTATATATATGTGTTGTATCGGTTTTGTGCACTTATACAAAATCCTGTAAAATGCGATTTTGAGAAAAATGTCTGGAAAATCCTGGGTAGATATGTAAAATTATTATTATTTTATTTTTATTTTCAGAATTGAAATATTTTTGGTTGATATTACCCGATTTTGTTAATAAACATTATCTGTGTGTATACACCAGTCTGTATACATCTGTATTGTATCAAATTGGTACTGTAATCTTCCCAGCTGATAATAAAATTTATTTTATTATTATTTTCGAAATTAACATATTTTTATGCGGATTGTGCGGTTTAACAAACATATATTATCGGTATATATATTAATACATATGTATGCGTATTGTACCGATTTCGTACGTTTGTACAAATCATGTAGTATGTGTTTTGGACAAAAATATCTTATTTTTGTCATGATTAATCAAAATTGGATCGCTAGGATTTGTTTGGAGGATTAAACCTAAGGTTTACGATTAATTAAAATACATAAGAGTATTGATAGGTGTTTTCTACTAGAAGACACTTCTCCACCTCACCCCTCCACCTCATCAACCCTATGGCCGGCCAAATTGAATCCAAGGGGCTTCTTGCATAAAACCCTAGAACATTTGCACTCTCCACCTTCTCTTTTATCCTATAAATACCCCCTCACCCCTTCACCTTTTGTCTCGTTTACAAGAAAAAAAATTAGGAAGGAAAAGAAAGAGAAGAAACCCTAAGTGTTCTTCATTTGGGGGTTTTCCATGAGGGATTTTCAATAGAAGCTAAGGAGGAAGGAGGAGGTTACTAGCTAGTTATTCCTACAAAGAAAATCAAGGTGGGAGTTCTCTCCATCATGCTTGAGATGTAGTAAAGAAACCATGCTTAAGTTGTTGTAGTAAAGAAACCCATCATGCTTGAGATGTAGTAAAGAAACCCATCATGCTTGAGATGTTGTAAAGATACCAAGCTTAAGTTGTTGTAGTAAAGAAACCCATCATGCTTGAGATGTAGTAAAGAAACCATGCTTAAGTTGTTGTAGTAAAGAAACCCATCATGCTTGAGATGTCGTAAAGAAACCCATCATGCTTGAGTTGCTAGTAAAGAATCCATGCTTTAGTTGCTAGTAAAGAACCCATGTTTGAGTTTTTGTAGTTGTCCTAGTAAAGAACCCATGCTTGAGTTATTGTAGTTGTTTTAGATTTAAAAGAACCCATGCTTGAGTTTGTATGGTTGTTTTAGATTCAAAAGAATCCATGCAAGTTTACATGTTGTAGTGGTTTTAGTTAAATTCTAAAAGGAACCCATGAGTTTAGCTTGTATGCTAATCCAATTGAATTATTGAAATGAACCCATGTTCCATATTTTTTCTTGTTCGATTTTAAGAAGAAACCCATGAAACTAGCTCCATGATAGTTCTAGCCCAATTTGACGAGGAACCCATGCATTTAGGTTTTAGGTAGTTCTAGCCCAACCTTGAGAAAGAACCCGAGAACCTAGTCGCATGTTGTCCTAGTTCAATTTGGAAAAAAGAACCCATGAATTCTAGTTGTATGTGGTTCTAATTGAAATTGGACCATATAATGCGAACATGCTTCATCTTCAATGTATGGGTAATAATGGTTGGGAAAGTCACTAGTATTGTTAGTTTGATAAAAGCTCATCTAGGGTCTTATAGTTACCCTAGGGGTCATCAACCATTAAGACTTGCATCTTACCACCTTGGAAACTATGGATAAATCACACCTCGAGCACCGATGGATCTTAACTGATGTGGGTTGATCGCGGGCCGAGAATGTTGACGAGATCCGAGTTAGGGGTAGTGATGAGTGAAGGATATCCCATCACCGGTGTCTTCGATCGATAGGCCATGAGTTGGATTGGGATAATCTTAAAAAAGTTCTTATTGAAAACCCCGTGAGATTATTTGGGTTTAGTGACATCGTTAGGGTAGTAACTTATGGTTATTACTACTTAACCTTTACTTATTATCATTTTTTCGCCGAAGGGAAAGAGTTGGTGTTAAGGGTGATATCTTATGATCCGACCTGTCCTATAGGCCTGCACTAGGCGGTGTTATTGGTTGTACCTTTCTTGTTAAAGGGATATGGTCTGTGCCTTCTCACGAGTTGGGAGCACGGGACCCGTATCTCGTCCGTTAATTTCTGAAGTGCCTTGATAAGCAGGGAGCGATTCCTGTCGGAGCTAGGGGCATGGACCCCTGGAACTCCGTCTTGTCTTATTTCTAAGGGTAAAAATCTATAGACTACGGTCTGGCTAGGGGGCCACATGGAATACTTCGAGCTAACCTGCACTGAAGAAACCCCAAGGATTCATCAGATGTTTGAGGGAGGCCCGGTACACCGCATAGTAGTGGTAAACATAGACACGATGATCTGACTGCAGATGGCGGGATTTGACCGTTTCAGAGCAACCTCATCAGTCATGTCGTATCTTCAGAAACAAGTCGAGTACAAGCGTAGAATTCATCGCGCTGGTTCAAATCCCCATATATGAAGAAACAGCTTGATATGGGGCGTATGAAGTATGGGCTGCATACTGTTCCAGAGTCTTGCTTGCATTAGAATAAGTGCATCATTGCAATTAGTAACCTTGCATTAGAGTCTAAGTCATAGCATATACTGACACATCAATTATATATACACACGTTTCTCTTTTCATCAATCTGTTTGCTTAAAGTAGAGAATCACTGCTAATCATCAGCCTTAAAGCATCATTATATGTACTGACATCCCTATTTCAATAGGTACTGAATTGCAAGCTACATGTACAGGATTCGGGAGGACTCAAGGCGAGAGAAGCAAAGTCGATTTTTTTTTTCCGCTTATTATATGTTGGTTACCATTGTCTCAATGTAACATTGTTGTAATTTATTTTATTGTTGGGAAGCATCCAAGTGAAGTACCAAGTGTTGTTCTTATTTATTGTAATCTGATGTAATTTGTTGAAAGTTGTAACACTTGGGCTTGTATAGATATTATTGTAACACTGATGTAATATATTGTAGTTTTATAACATTTGAACTTGTAATACATTTGTGTTGAATAAAAAGTTTTAAATTTTTCTATTTTTCTGTGTATTGCGGCGAATTGAAGGGAAGATTCTGGCTTATGTCACGGTTTCCCAGTGTATAGAAATGGGGCATTACAGAGTGGTATCAGAGCCGACTTGAATTTACAGTCCAATACAGTCTGAAAATTAAACTTGGATACCTTTTTAGAGTCGGATTTTAGCTAGTTGTAGACAAATATAGTTCATATTGTTGTTCTTTCAATTTATCTTTTATGATATTCTATATCTGAACTAATTCCAGTATATGTGTTTTAAGGATGGTATTCGAGGATATCCTAACCGAGGATGTGTTGATGGAAGAGAGTGAGCCAATTTCAAGGGATGATCTGATGATCTCGAGCGAGGAGCCGAAGGAGATTTCACTACAAGCTAACCTCAAGACGGACTCGCCTTCACCACCACAAGGACTAAGTGTAGATCAATGCACAGCAGCAGCAACCAGCATACATCGGGAAATGAAGAAGCTAACAAGGTGCGTAACTGGGAAAGGTCGTCAAGCTAAGCAAATGAGAGATGCTTGCAGAGCTACATTAGCAGGCCTAGCAGAGGAGCAGTACTTTAATTTCAGATTGGCATAACTACAGCATGAATGGGAGTAAATCCAGGAGACCACCGAGGTTGTAGTATGCCGTTTCTGTGAGAGGTTTGGGCACAAGAAATCATTCTGTCCATGACGACTAGGGAAAAGATCTACACCAGGATCAGGGTTTGAGAACCGAGGTCAGGAGCAGAAGACTCAGAAAATGGAGGGCAAACTTAAAGGCACCAAGACATGAAGTTGTTCCTATGTGGTGAGCAAGGTCATTTCAAGAGCCAATGTCCGAGGAAGGACTCTCAGATGGAAGCCCGTGTTTGTTACAAATGTGGGAGTTGGTCATGTTAGGCCAAACTATCCCCAGCTTCATAATAATGACAGCAGATCAATCCCGAAGATGAATGCTAAGGAAAGAAGCCTGTTCACCAAGAGTAAGAGTTCACACTTACTAAAGGCAAGTTGAAGAAGGCAGGAGAGCCATCACCAGTATGTGCATATGGAGTTGCAACTAAGTTTAAAAGTTATATTTTTGAATTTTATTTAGACTGAAGAAGTAATATATGATTTAACACTTTTTGTAACCGAATGGATTTATATATATATGGAATCCATGCAACTATTTTGTTCAATTGTGGTTTATCACATTCTTATGTCTGAATTATTTTTCAAGAGTTGAGATGTGTACGGGAGGCAACTCTAGATTTGGTTTTGTTGATTACACCATCTGGAGCAATCCTCATTGCAAAGTTATGCTATAAGGCTTGTAAACTCCAAATTGGAGGAAAGACCCTAAGTATAAGGTTTGTTAAAGTTGGACCTAGTAGGAGCATAAGAAAGGCACGCTGAGCATTTGACTGCAGTTCAGAGCCGCTATAAGGGCATCAACTTTGTGCAAATTGTCAATGTGAATGCTGGAAGTCTGAAGTGGCGTTCGTAGGTCATGTCCTATTCTAAGGAGGTAGTTTCTACCGACCGCAAAAGATCGAGGTAATGAAGTACTAGCCTCAGCCAAAGACCATGAAGGAAGTAAGAAGCTAAATGATAAGATCAGGCAAGTTAGTATTGGAGTGATTACTCAAGATTGGAGCTCAGTTTTGGCACGATTGAAGCGGCAACCGAGTCAAAGAAAGCAAGTCAGAAGGCTTAGGCCGAAGATGCAGGGATTGAAGCACCGAAGCGGCAAGTTGATGAAGGAAAATCTCAGAATATCAGTATGGACTTCGTCATAGGATTACCCAGAAGTTCAAAAATGTATGACTCAATTTGGGATATTGGAGATTAATTGACACAGTCTGCGCATTTTCATTCCGATGAAGACGAATTAGTCACTATAGAAATTAGCGGAAGTCCACATTGAAGGCGTAAGGAAGAAGCATGGAGTGTCAGTGTCAGCGATTATGACCAAGATTCAAGAGTTACATCTCGAATTTGGTAGGGTTTGCAGGCAGCTTTGGGATCGAGGTCGGGTTCTTTGGGGAACCAGTTCATGGAGAAGCCACTTGGGAGCCAGAAAGCCATATAAGCTTTCTTTCTCTGAGTTATTTAGTGTATGAATATTTTTCTGTTCTCCTGACTTAATGTAGTTCTGAGGACAGAACTATTCTAAGGAAGGAGTATTGTAATATCTCGGTCAGATATTATATTTAAAATAATTATTATTTTTAAATTAAAATATTTTATGGAAATTTCTTGGTCTTACTAAATAAAAATTTACCTGTGAATATATACTAGTAAGTATATATATATATATATGTGTGTGTGTGTGTGTGTGTGTGTGTGTGTATGTGTGTGTGTGTGTGTGTGTGTGTGTGTGTTGTAGCGGTTTTGTGCACTTATACAAAATTCTGTAAAATGAGTTTTTAAGAAAAATGTCTGAAAAATCCCTGACAGATATTTAAAATTATTATTATTTTATTTTTATTTTCAGAAATGAAATATTTTTGGTGGATATTACCCGGTTTTGTTAATAAACATTATCTGTGTGTATATACCAGTCTGTATACATATGTAGTGTATCAAATTGGTACTGTAATCTTCCGAGCTGATAATAAAATTTATTTTATTATTATTTTTGGAATTAATTTATTTTTATGCGGATTGTGCGGTTTAACAAACGGAAGTTATCGGTATATATATTAATACATACGTATGCGTATTAAACCAATTTCGTACGTTTGTACAAATCATGTAGTATGTGTTTTGGACAAAAATATCTTATTTTCGTCATGATTAATCAAAATTGGATGGCTAGGATTTGTTTGGAGGATTAAACCTAGGGTTTAGGATTAATTAAAATACATAAGAGTATTAATAGGTGTTTTCTACTAGAAAACTCTTCTCCACCTCGCCCCTCCACCTCATCAACCCTATGGCCGGCCAAATTGAATCCAAGGGGCTTCTTGCATAAAACCCTTAGCACATTTGCACTCTCCACCCTCTCTTTCATCCTATAAATACCCCTCCCCTTCACCTTTTGTCTCATTTACAAGAAAAAAAAATAGAGAGGTAAAGAAAGAGAAGAAACCCTAAGTGTTCTTCATTTGGGGGTTTTCCATGAGGGATTTTCTATAGGAGCTAAGGAGGAAGGAGAAGGTTACTAGCTAGTTATTCCTACAAAGAAAATCAAGGTGGGGGTTCTCTACTTCTCTTTATTATGTTTTTTGTTCTCTTTTATTTTGTGTATATGAAAAAGAACCCATCTTTAGGGTTAATTATTAGTTGTATGTGAGATAGAACCCATCTTATGATGGTTGTTAGTTGTAGGTTAAAAAGAACTCATATTTATGAGGGGTTGATGTTGTATGTTGTTAAAACAACTTGGACTAAGATCATGAGCATATAAATGGTAGTAGTAAATGATCACATAAAGGGTGGAATGGTAGAACTCAACAAAATAACATAAAGATAGAATCTTTGGACCTTGCTATGGTTATTGTTGTCCTTATGATTATTTTGAACTACTTTGAATAAGATTTGTGCATAAGTATGGTTGAAAATCAAGGTGGGGTTTCTCTTTTTTATTTGTATTGATTCTTGTTTTCTTTTGTTGTGTGTGTTTTGTTGTATGTTCTAAAAAAATAACTTGGACTAAATCTTAAGCATAAAGTGGTTGTAGGGATCAAAATGATCCCATAAAAAAGATGGATGGTGGAACTTAAATAAATAACATAAAGATCAATTCTTTAAGACCTTGTATGGTTATTGTGGTTATGTGGTTATTTTGTTAACACAAAACTGCAACTTGGACCTAAACTATGAGCATATAAAGATTACGGTAGTAAAAATATTTACTTACCCATTCTAGGGTTGTAGAACTCATCTAGCTATTTAAAGATAAGTTTTTGGTTGCATGTTGCTATCTACTTTATTAAAAAAAATCAATCTTTACTAACCCTAGTTCATAAAAAGTTGATCTTGTTGTATGTAGGAATTTGTAGATTAAATAAAAATAGGTTTTGTAATATGTAGGATTTGTAGATCATTAAAAATAAGTTTTGTAATATGTAGGAACTTGTAGATTTGATAAAATTAGATTTTTGTAATAAGTAGATAGTTGTAATTCATAAAACAAGTAGTTTTTGTAATATGTAAGGAATTGTAATTCATAAAAGAGGTAGTTTTTGTAATAGCTAGAGAAAGTCCTTAGTAGTCTTTATGAGTTTCCTACCATGCTTAAGTTGTTGTAGTGAAGAAACCCATCATGCTTGAGATGTAGTAAAGAAACCATGCTTAAGTTGTTGTAGTAAAGAAACCCATCATGCTTGAGATATAGTAAAGAAACCATGCTTAAGTTGTGTTGTAAAGAAACCCATCATGCTTGAGTTGTTGAAATCTATCATGCTTGAGATGTAGTAAAGAAACCATGCTTAAGTTGTGTAGTAAAAGAACCCCATCATGCTTGAGATGTAGTAAAGAAACCATGCTTAAGTTGTGTAGT
Source organism: Hemerocallis citrina (assembly GCA_017893485.1). Taxonomy (NCBI): domain Eukaryota; kingdom Viridiplantae; phylum Streptophyta; class Magnoliopsida; order Asparagales; family Asphodelaceae; genus Hemerocallis; species Hemerocallis citrina. The sequence goes on along the minus strand of CM030361.1, from coordinate 235,795,499 downwards.
AAAGAAACCCATCATGCTTGAGTTGTTGTAGTAAGAAACCCATCATTCTTGAGATGTAGTAAAGAAACCATGCTTAAGTTGTTGTAGTAAAGAAACCCATCATGCTTTAGATGTAGTAAAGAAACCATGCTTAAGTTGTTGTAGTAAAGAAACCCATCATGCTTAAGATGTAGTAAAGAAACCCATCATGCTTGAGATGTAGTAAAGAAACCTGCTTGAGTTGTTGTAGTATGGAACCATGCTTTAGTTGCTAGTAAAGAATCCATGCTTGAGTTGCTAGTAAAGAACCCATGTTTGAGTTTTTGTAGTTGTTCTGGTAAAGAACCCATGCTTGAGTTATTGTAGTTGTTCTAGTAAAGAACCCATGCATGAGTTATTATAGTAGTTCTAGTAAAGAACCCATGCTTGAGTTATTGTAGTTGTTCTAGTAAAGAACCCATGCTTGAGTTATTGTAGTTGTTCTAGATTTAAAAGAACCCATGCTTGAGTTTGTATGGTTGTTTTAGATTCAAAAGAACCCATGCATGTTTAAGTTATATGTTGTAGTGGTATTAGTTAAATTCTAAAAGGAACCCATGAGTTTAGCTTGTATGCTAATTCAATTGAATTATTGAAATAAACCCATGTTCCATATTTGTTCTAGTTCGATTTTAAGAAGAAACCTATGAAACTAGCTTCATGATAGTTCTAGATCAATTTGGCGAGGAACCCATGCATTTAGGTTCTAGGTGGTTCTAGCTCATCCTTGAGAAAGAACCCATGAACCTAGTCGCATGTTGTCCTATTTCAATTTGGAAAAAAGAACCCATGAATTCTAGTTGTATGTGGTTCTAATTGAAATTGGACAATATAATGCGAACATGCTTCATCTTCAATGTAAGGGTAATAATGGTTGGAAAAGTCACTAGTATTGTTAGTTTGATAAAAGCTCGTCTAGGGTCTTATAGTTACCCTAGGGGTCATCGACCATCAAGACTTGCATCTTACCACCTTGGAAACTATGGATAAATCACACATCGAGCACCGACGGATCTTAACTGATGTGGGTTGATCGTGGGCCGAGAATGTTGACGAGATCCGAGTTAGGGGTAGTGATGAGTGAAGGATATCCCATCACCGGTGTCTTGGATCGATAGGCCATGAGTTGGATCGGGATAATCTTAAGAAAGTTCTTATTGAAAACCCCGTGAGATTGTTTGGGTTTAGTGACATCGTTAGGGTTGTAACTTATGGCTATTACTACTTAACCTTTATTTGTTATCATTTTTTTGCCGAAGGGAAAAGAGTTGGTATTAAGGGTGATACCTTATGATCCGATCTGTCCTATAGGCCGACACTAGGCGGTGTTATTGGTTGTACCCTTCTTTTCAAAGGGATACGGTCTGTGCCTTCTCACGAGTTGGGAGCACGGGACTCGTATCTTGTCTATTAATTTCTGAAGTGCCTTGATAAGCGGGAGCGATTCCTATCAGAGCTAAGGGGGATGGACCCCCGAAACTCCATCTTGTCTTATATCTAAGGGCGAAAAGCCATAGACTACAGTCTGGCTAGGGAGCCACAAGGGATGCTTCGAGCTAACCTGCGTTGCAGAAACCCCAAGGATTCGTCAGATGTTTAAGTGAGGTCCGGTACACTAGGTAGTAGTGGTAAACATAGACACCATGATCTGACTGCGGATGGCAGGATTAGACCATTTTAGAGTAACCTCATCAGTCATGTCGTATCTTCAGAAACAAGTCGAGTACAAGAGTAGAATTCATGGCGCAGGTTCAAATCCCTATATATGAATAAATGGCTTGATATGGGGCATATGTAGTATGGACTGCATACTGTTCCAGAGTTTTGCTCTCATTAGAATAAGTGCATCATTGCATTAGTAATCTTGCATTAGAGTCTAAGTCATAGCATACACTGACACATCAATTATATATATACACGTTTCTCTTTTCATCAATCTATTTACTTAAAGTAAAGAATCTCTGCTAGTCATCAGCCTTAAAGCGTCAGTATATGTACTGACATCCCCATTTCAATAGGTACTGGATTGCAAGCTACAGGTACAGGATTCGGGAGGACTCAAGGTGAGAGAAACAAAGTCGATTTTATTTTCCGCTTATTATATGTTGGTTACCATTGTCTCAATGTAACATTGTTGTAATTTGTTTTATTGTTGGGAAGCATCCAAGTGAAGTACCAAGTGTTGTTCTTTATTCATTGTACTCTGATGTAATTTGTTGAAAGTTGTAACACTTGGACTTGTAAATGTATTATTGTAACAATGATGTAATGTATTGTAGTTTTATAACATTCGAACTTGTAATACATTTGTGTTGAATAAAAAGTTTTAAATTTTCCTGTTTTTCTGTGTATTGTGGCTAACTGAAGGGAAGATTCTGGCTTATGTCATGATTTCTCAGTGTATGGAAATTGGGGCGTTACATATGGGATGCATACGTTTTCATTGAAATTGCATTTGGGAAAGTATGTAGTATGAGATGAATACGTTTCCAAATGAATTGCATTAGAGTCAGTGCACTGCATGCATTTGAATTTGTGCATTAGACTATCGGGCATGACATACACTAACACTTGTGATTTGACTACACATTTTCCTTTGCATCAGATATTGATTGTTGAGTTTGGGAAGTCGCTGATTTTATCAGCATTTCTCTGTTGCATTCAACTGACGTGCCCACAGTATGTTTAGCTGCAGTTCTACTAGATCGTGGAAGCAGAAGTCTCAAGCTGCGTGGAGCGTCCTAGTGGAGATTGTAAATTTTGTATAGTAAATTTTATTGATGTAATTCATGATGTAAAATTTATGTAAGATTATATTGTAAAATGTAACATTCTGAGATGCAATAAAAGTTGTTAATTTCCTGTATTTTCTGTATTTTGAGACTATTTGAAGTAAAGATTCTGGCTTGTGTCTCGAGTTTCCTTGGTACGGAGCTCGGGGCGCTACGCTCATCCATCCAAATGCGCCTTCGGCATTACATCTGGGTAATTCCTCAGCTTCATGGTCAGCCAGCACGGGATAGAAGTAAATTCGGAGAAGATCACGACCATATTAGACATGGCCCCTCCCAAGAATGGTGAAGAAGTCTAGAGGCTCACCGGTCGCCTAGCTGCCATTAGGTATTTCCAGTCTAGATCAGGGGAGAAGTCTATCCCCTTCTTCAAGGCCCTCAGGGGGATGAAGTGCTTCGAGTGGGGGGAACCCCAACAACAGGCCTTCGATCAGCTTAAGCGCTATCTCTCTAGCCCCCTGCTTCTCAGCAAACCCAAGTCGGGCGAGCTCCTTTGTCTTTATCTGGCCGCATCGGAACAGACACTCAGCGTTGTTCTTGTCAGGGAGGACTATGGGGGTCTAAAGAACCATCTACTACGTCAATAATGTCCTACATGACGTCTAGCTCCCCTACACCAAAATGGAGAAGGTCGCATATGCCCTAGTGATGGCCGCACGGAAACTCCGCTCCTATTATCAGGCCCACTCCATTCAAGTGCTCACCGACCATCCGTTCAAAAAAGTCCGCAGCAAACTGGAGAATTTCGGTCAGCTGCTTAAGTGGTCGATCGAGCTGAGCTAGCATGATATTATTTACAAGACAAAGACCGCCATTAAGGGGCAGTCATTGGTCGAATTCATCACAGAATGCACAATCCCAAAGATTCTCGAGGAACAAAAAAATGTGCCCATGTGGGAGTTCTACGTAGACGGTTCATTCTGCGAAGAAGGGAGTGGAGCCAAAGTCATACAAAGCGGCCCTGACAGCTTTGTCCTTCAGTACTCCATGCGCTTTGGTTTCAGAATGTTGATCAATGAAGCAGAATATGAGGCCTTGATTGCTAGGCTCCTATTGGCCCGGAAGGCAGGGGTTAAATGAGTTAGAGCATTCAGTGACTCCTAACTCTTCGTCAACCAAGTTTGTGAGGGAGTATGAAGCCCATGACGCTCGAATGGAGCAATATCTGGCACGTGTCAAACTCCTTGTAGATTTTGAGAATGCCTCAGTCACAAGAATCCCTCGCAAACAGAATGTTCGGGAAGATGCCCTATCCAAGTTAGCCTTCTCTTCCTTCGATGGTCTCGATCACATAGTCCTGGTGGAGGTCTTCTAGCGACCAAGTATAGAGAACACCGAGGTTCTCTGCATCGATCCGCCTGTGTCGGAACCAGGGTGGATGGACCCGATCTTGGGTTTCCTAGGGACGGTGTACTATCACAAGACCCATCTGTGGCCAGAAAAGTCCGAGCCAGAGCTAAGAGGTTCGTGCTCGTGGATGGAGTGCTCTACAAATGCTCGTATACCAAGGTCGATGGGAGGCCCTATTTGTGATGTTTGAGCTCAGAAGAAGCAAAATATGCTTTGAGAGAGATGCACAAAGGGATCGGCAGGTGCCATATGGGTAGTAGGACACTTTCCAGAAAAGTCCTTAACCACGGCTACTATTGGCCGACCCTCCTTCAAGACGCTCAAAACTTGGTCAAAGCCTGCAGACCGTGCCAAAGATTCTCTTCCGTCAAACATGCCCCCCATCCCTGCTCAAATCACTCGCCAGTCCTGCGCCATTCGCCATGTGGGCTATGGACCTCGTTGTTCCCTTTCCTAAGGCGACCAATCTGAGAAGATTCCTCATTGTGGCCATCGATTATTTTACCGAGTGGACTGAATCGAAACCCTTAGCCTACATTATCGAGCATCAGACTCAACAATTCTATTGGAAACATATTGTCTGCTGATTCGGGATACCGCAGGTCCTTATTGTAGCGCCCCGAATTTCCTATAAATAAAATTAGAAATAAGTGGCACAATTTCCAGAATCAACTTCAATGTAATCCAAACAGAGTTTCAAATACAGGGAAAATAAAACTTTTTATTACAACAGTTCTTTCTTACATTTGCACAGCGGAAAAATTTACATACATTTATTACAACACTTTTGATACATCTCAAAGAATAACAAAAATTCAATATTCTCATAGCTCCAACTTCAAGCCTGCTAATCTACTCACTTGCAAATCCTGCATAACTGACCAGCAGAGTGGGGACGTCAGTTGAAGACAACTGACAGAATACTATAGTAATAACATTCTTCCAAAGTCTCACAATCACAAACTTGCCACATAACATGAAATGAAATAATGATGAAAGTTTCAATAAACAAAAAGAGAAGCTATACTAAGTAAGTGCGTGTCAAAAAAACAAAAAAGAAATGCATTAAAACAATGTTCAAGAAAATACAATGCACACGATGATTTCTAATGCATACTTGTCGAATTCTATGCATCACATTCTACATAGGTCCGGTGCAAGCCCTTACCGTTCTCCGCTTTATAGAGTTCAATCCCTCGTTATGCAACCTACTACCATGACTACTACGAGATTTAGACATTTTGCAAGTATTCGATCTCGCCCCAGAATACTGGAGACCAATCCCACTTCGTAGTTCATTCTGTGGCCTATTTCATCCTTCGTCCCGAAATACTAAGGATTGTCTCACTCTGTAAGTCATCGTGGAGCCTTCATCGCACAAATGTCCCAAGAGCGTCGCTCTCATCCCTGGAATACTGGATATCAATCCCACTCCGTGGATCATTCTGTGGCCTATTTCATCCATCGTTCCGGAATACTGGAGATTATCTCACTTTGCGGATCATCCTGAAGTCCATAACTCACGTTTGGTCTTGTTTCTTCATATCACCATCTAGTGCATGTCCTTATGTATACATATAACTAACCTGAACTACCTAGAGCTAGCTCCACCCTACCGGACTTAAACCCACGTAACTAAGAACACTAGCCCTTCCTGGCCAATTTCCACAATCAATGTATTCATTGCCGGTAATTCTGGGTCCTGCTCAACCTCTAGTGCTCACAACAAAAAAGTCCTCAACTAACTTACTAAAGTCCACAACATAACCCTAAATCTCAAATCAACCCAACTTGCTTCAATAATACAAAATATTCTTTCATATATGTAAACAAATTCAACTTACGAAAATTCTTTAAACTCACCTTTTTGAATCTCACTTCCCATTCATTCATAAAGTTCAATTTATTTAACTAGAAATTCATTCAATCTCAACGGAAACAAATCTCTTAAATATTTGGGATCTCGCCCCCAAAAATCTAAAATTTTATAGTTTCCAAAATCTGAAATTTACACCTCTTTAAGCTGATAATAACTCTTAAAATTATAAAATAATTATCCTTCAAAACTGAAACATACAACCCTTCAAAACTGAGAATTTTATATACAAAAATATAGATTTATTCTCCTAGACCATTACTTGAATATATCGAAAATTGAAACTAGGTTTTCACAAAATTCTGAATGTTTTATGATTTTGTACTTCAAAACAGTGCACAACAAAATTAATATTAAATTCTTGAAATATTAATTTAAATCCAACACATATCAAAGAACTCATCACAAAAGTCTGGACTCAAACAAATTAATTTAAAGGACTTAAATTCAACAAATTCTGAAAAATATCTATTATCCAAAAATCTGCAAGTTACACATTCTTATCCTTAAGAACAGTCCATTCAAAAACGAATATTAAATTCTATAAAATTGAGTTTACATTTAATTCATAAACATAGATCATGTAACCAAATTTCTAAACCATTCACACCAAATTTTGTAGCTCTAAATTGTCAATAAACCGAGACAAGATTTTTTTAAAAAATCTGAAATTTAAAAACTTCATAACTCAATCAAAACTCAATCGAATCTCACATAAAAATTAAATTAAATACTTACATATGCACTTCTATATGTATACTAGTGTTCCTCAAACCCTAGCACACAATCCTCCCACAAAAGCTCCTAAAAAAAATCGAACCAACCCCAAACCGAAAGCCAAAAAAAAGGGCAGCTTGGGTTTGCACAGTGCTCGGGTTGGCATTGTGCAACCTGGCGCTGTGCTGACCTAAACCCCGAGCAACCCTAGGTTCCCATAACTTGGACATATGTTTTACGATGATTTTCATTGATATTTGTGTATAAAAGTTCTAGTTTTTAACCCATCATAAGTTCAAAAAAATAAAAAAATAAAAATAGTGAATAATTCACCAAAACTTCATCTTTTAATTATGCAAAAACATGTTCTTTAATCATACAATCAGATCTACACATCTATAATAACATATAGGTTCATCAGATCTCATTCCATAAACAAAAATTGATTTTTCATGCATAGAAGACTTCCATTATTCAAGAGCAACTTATTTTAGATCAACATCAATATTTAGAATGTATGACAACTCTAATCATCCACAATAATACATGGGTCCATAAAATAAATTTCACAAATAAAACATGATCTTTCATGCATCAAATATTCACCATTCAAAAGAGAATCAACATAAGAGTATCATGCTATCAAGATTTAATTTTTTATCATCTTAATAAACATTTTTTTATTGATCAATCCATCTCTACAATCATCTCATAGACAACACATCATATTCATGCCAATATAATCATAATCTCGCAAAATCTAAACCCTAGCATGATTGTATATTGTTCATGAGAAATAAAATAAAAAACACATCAAGAGATTTGGAAGATTACCCACATCAAAAAAGACCAATTGAAAGAAAATAATAATTAGAAAAGAAAAGTTCTTCCTCCTCCTTGCGAAAATTGAGAGATTCAAGCCTCCAAACTCCAAGAAATCATAAAGAGGATAAATTTTTGATCACCACAGTGGAGGGCAGCTGCTGCTACTGTTAATATAGGCCATGACTCTTCACTACGGTTTATACAAAGATTTTACCAAAAAGTCCCTTAAGAAAATATATTTTTTATATGTATAGACTTTTCCAAATTAATTAGTTAAATCAAATCAAATCAAGTAAAAAAAACTAACCCCCTAACTCCTCCAATCTGGCCGGGCCTCACTGCAGCCTAGAATTTCAATTTTAAAAAAATTGTCCCTGAGTGGCAATTTTACAAAAAAACCCCTTCACTTTGAATATTTACAAATATGCCATAAATTATTCATAAAAGTCCAGAAAATTTAGAATTACTATCCATTAATTAAGAATAGATTTTCCAAATAAATTTTCTGACTTTTTATTTTCCAAGAAAAATATTTTCACATGTTTTGCACGTGCGAAAAGATAAATTTTAGAAAAATGCTTAAAAAATCACAAAAATTCATCACAAATCATTTATTAATTCAAAAAACATATTTTAAATTTCTAGGATGTTATATTACCCCCTCCTTAGAATAGTTCTGTCTTCAGAACTACCGCTAATTGGGAAAGAAACAACTTCAAGCAAAAGAATAAAATTACACAAAGAGTTCAGGAAAATTATTCTTCATGCGGTCCTCCGGCTCCCAAGTGGCCTCCTCGAACAACTGATTCCTCCACAATATCTTGACCATAGGTTATGACTTTATTCCGCAACACCTTCTCCCGCCGATCAACGATCTCCACAGGCTGCTCCTTATAGCTCAGGTTCAGCTACAACCCATCGTGCACTTCCGTCATATGATGACTCAGATCTGGCACATGCTTCCTCAACATTGATACATGAAATACGTCATGCACTTGAGCCAACTCTTCTGTTAATTCCAACATGTAAGCCGTCATACCGATTTGCCTCAAAATTTTGTATGACCCAATGTACCTCGACGCCAACTTGCGTCCTCTCCCAAATCTGATTACTCCATTTGTCAGAGATACCTTGAGGAACTCTGCATCCCCAACTTCGAATTCCAATTCCCTATGTCGAGTATCTGCACAACTCTTCTGCCGACTATGGGCTTCAACCAATCTCTTCCAAATCATCTCAATCTTCTCTATCGTCTGCTGCACAATTTAAGGCCCAAACATCTACTGCTTTCCAACCTTGTACCAACAGGCGGGTGTTCTGCACTTTCTCCCGTACAAAGCATCATAAGGTGCTATACCAATGCTTGCATGGTAACTGTTGTTGTAAGAAAACTTAACCAATGCCAAATACCTCTCCCAACATCCACCAAAATTCATGACGCAAGACTCAACATATCCTCCAATACTCGATTCACCCTCTCTGTTTAGCTGTCGGTCTGTGGATGAAAAGAAATACATATGTCAGTTATGGTACCCAAAGCTGTTTGCAAACTCTTCCAAAATCTCGATGTGAACCTCGCATCCCTTTCGGAAACAATGGAGACGGGAACTCCATGGAGTCTCACAATCTCGTCGATGTACAACTCTGCCAGCTTCTCCAAAGACCATGTAATCTTCGTAGCTAAGAAATGAGCCGACTTAGTCAAACGATCCGCAAATACCCAAATCGAGTCATTGCCTTTCGGACTCCTTGGCAAACCAATAATAAAATCCATACTAATATTCTCCCACTTCCATTCTGGTATAGGCAACGGCTGTAACAAGCCTCCAGGCTTCTGATTCTCTGCTTTGACTTGCTAGCAAGTCAAACATCTCGCCACAAAATCTGCAACATCCTCTTCAATCTTGGTCACCAAAAGTGCTGCTTAATGTCCTTGTACATTTTTTTACTTCCAGAATGTACCGATAATAAGGTATTGTGTGCTTCCTGTAAGATGCTTTCCTTCCAATATGCACTCTCTGCCACACACAATCTTTCGCCCATCCATAGAACTCCATCTCTGACACGAAATTCTAATAACTTGTTGCCTGAAATATGCTGTAACATTTTATGATTCCCTGCATCTGATTTTTGATCCTCTATAATCTGCTCCCTCAATGAAGGCTGAAGCCTCAGTTGTGCCGATGATGCTCCTAATCCTGCAGTACCACCTCGATACCTGCCCGATCTAACTCTGCTGCCAACTCCTTCTGTGCCACGATCAAACTCGACAGATTACTCTTCCGACTGAGCCCATCAGCCACTACATTCGCCTTGTCTGGATGGTACATGATCTCAGGATGAATGTCCCCCAATACCTCCAACCACCTTCTCTGCCGAAGATTCAGATCCCTTTGCTGATAAATGTACTTCAAGCTCTTGTGATCAGTAAACATATTGGCCTTCTCTCCACACTGCCTCCATGGCTTTAAGACAAAATAATAGCTGCAAGCTCCAGATCGTGCATAGGATAGTTCTTCTCATCAGGATGCAACTGCCTCGATCCATAAGCAATAACCTTCCCCTTTTGCATTAAGACGCAACCCAAGCCTCTGAGCGATGCATCACTGTAAATATCATAGTCCTTCCCAGTCTGCAGTAGAGCTAGCATAGGTGCTATCGTCATCCTCTCTTTCAACTCCAGAAAACTCACCACACATTTATCAATCCAAGTGAAGTTTGCATTCTTCCAGGTTAATCCTGTCAATGGAACCACATTCTGTGCATAGCCTTTAATGAACCGTCTGTAATACCCTGCCAATCCTAAGAAACTCCTGATCTCCTTCACAGTCGTCGGTCTAGGCCAACTCTTTACTGCTTCAATTTTCTGAGGATCGGTTGCCACTCCCTCCTTAGAAAGGATATGACCAAGGAACACTACCTCCGACTTCCAAAATTCACACTTCTATTGCTTGGCATACAAATCCTGTTCCTGCAACTTCTTCAACACTTCTGCTAAGTGCTCAGCATGCTCTTCCTCCAACTTCGAATAAACAAGTATATCATCAATGAACACCACCACAAAAGAATCAATGAACGACCGCAAAATTCGATTCACCATATCCATAAATACTGCTTGCGCATTTGTCACCCTGAATGGCATCACCAAAAACTCATAAAGTCCGTGCCGAGTTCTGAAATCTGTCTTGCTCACATATTCGTCTTTAACTCGAACCTTATGATATCCTGACCGCAGATAAATCTTAAAAAATACTGCCGCTCCCTGAAGCCTATTAAACATATCATCAATCCCTGGCAGAGGGTATTTGTTCTGAATGGTCACCTTGTTCAGTTCCCGGTAGTCAATGCACATCCTCATTGACCCATCCTTCTTCTTTACTAGCAACATTGGTGCACCCCATGGCGAAGTACTCGGCCTGATGAACCCCTTACTCAGCAATTCCTCAATCTGTTTCTTTACCTCATCCTGCTCTACAGGTGCCATCCTGTACGAAGCCTTAGATATTGGAGCACTTCTTGGCTGAATATTGATGCTGAACTCTACATCTCGTTGTGGCGGTAACCCTGGCAGATCTTCTAAGAACACAGTAGGAAAATCTCTAACAACTGGAATCTCCCTGACCTCATTTGGGACCATCAACTTCGAGATAGCAGCAATCACCTTCGAGTTTCCCTTCTTCCCTCGAAAAGTTTCTGTGGGCCCCCCGGTGCCTTCACTATAACTTCTTTATTCTTGCATTCAATTGTAGCATCATAAATTGCAATCCAATTAATGCCCACAATCACATCTACACCCAAGACCTTTAGTTCAATGAGATCAATTCCGAAAAGCATCCCACTGATCTCGATATCACAATCCCCGTAATACCGATCAGCAATCAACTACTCCAATGATGGTGTTGCCATTGACAAGACTCTGCCTGAAAAAATCATAGGTTCCACACCCAAGACCTTAGCAAAATTGGGCGACACAAATGTATGCGAAGAACCAGTATCAAATAAAAAATTTTCTTTTATTCCATTCATCATAAGATATCCTGATACATGAAAAATGATACTTAAAAGTTCATTTATTCTTAAACAAAGTCTTATTAAATATATCCAATAAATAAATTAAAATTATTGCATACCCTAGATTACATCTTCTGAGTTACTAGCATCCTCCTCAGTTAATGCAAATACTTGCCCTTGTCTCTGCTGCTTGCCACCATTTGCACCAACCTGCTTCAGCAGTGGGCAATTAGGTCTGATATGTCCTTCCTTGCCACATTGGAAACAAGTTCGGGACTTCGCTAGCTTAGGACATGAGGTCTTAAAGTAGCCCATATCTCCGTAATTGTAGCAAGTCACGCCTTGAACTGTTGTCCTCTTCTGATCAGGTTCACTGAATCTGCCTTTCTTCTCCGGGAACTTCTTACCCTTCTAAAATGTTGTTGCTACCCTTTTATTTTTGTTCCAGGTTTCCTGCTTCTTCTGGAACTGGTCCATGTCATCCTCTGTCATCGATGCCCTTCTGACAAGCTTATCGAACCTCCTGATCCCCAATGGTATCATTCGGGACCTTAAATTCGGCCTCAAGCTATGCTCAAATTTTCTTGTCTTCTTTGCCTCGTCAACTACAAGCTCCGGTGCATACCTCTACAACTGCGTGAACTTAGTCTCATACTCGCGCACCGACATACTGCCCTGCTGCAGGTTCAAGAACTCCATCGCCTTCTTCTCCTGAATGTCCAAGGGGAAATAGTGATCCCTAAACTCATCAAGAAAAGCCTCCCAAGTCACCTACTTTCTGCCAAAAGTCTTCTTTACTAACTGCCTCCAGATGCCTGCATATTTTTTTCCAGTTGCATTGTGGCCAATTTCACCTTGTTGGCCGCGGGGGTTTCCAGGACATCGAAGACAACCTCCATTTTCCTGATCCAATCATCGTCCTCATTTGGATCAGCTTGCCCTTCGAAAATGGGCGGCTTCATCCGTTTGAAAGATTCCACTTGCTTGATAGGATATGCATTAATAGGTACAGGCCCTTGCTCCCAGATTCTAAGCCACAATAGCTGCCATAAATGTATTCAGAGTCTGGTACACTCTGGCAATCTCCTCTCTAAGTCAAGCCTGCCTCCGTGGGAACTTTCAGCCCCATCATCATTCCCACCATTTCTAATCCTGGGTCATCCATTTCACTGAATACTGCAAAACATGTGAAATAGTTAGAGAACCACAACATAAATCATATTCACACCAATTGCCTACTACAGAAATCTGTTCATACTTAAACCATTTCATTTAGTTTAGTTTTATGTTTAACACTCACACTCTAATGTCCACCTATGTACTCACACCCTAGTGTCCAACTAGGTTCATTCTCTATACCATGTTTAACATTACTAATTGAAGCAGGCTATGATACCAGCTTGTAGCGTCCCGAATTTCTAATAAATAAAATTAGAAATAAGTGGCACAATTTCCAGAATCAACTACAATATAATCCAAATATAGTATCAAATACAGGGAAAATAAAACTTTTTATTACAACAGTTCTTTCTTACATTTGCATAGCGGAAAAATTTACATACTTTTATTACATCACTTTTGATACATCTTAAAGAATAAAAAAATTCCAATCTTCTCATAGCTCCAACTTCAAGCCCTACTAATCTACTCACGAGCAAATCCTGCAAAACTGACCAGTAGAGTGGGGACGTTAGTTGAAGACAACTAACACAATACTATACTAATAACAATCTTCCAAAGTCTCACAATCACAGACTTGCCACATAACATGAAATGAAATAATGATGAAAGATTCAATAAACAACAAGTGAAACTATAGTGAGTAAGTGCATGTCAAAAAAATAAACAGAAATGCATTAAAACAATGTTCAAGAAAACAAAATGCACACGATGGTTTCTAATGCATACTTGTCAGATTCTATGCATCCCATTCTACATAGGTTCAATGCAAGCCCTTACCGTTCTCCGCTTTATAGGGTTCAATCCCTTATTATGCAACCTACTACCATGACTACTACGAGATTTGGACATTTTGCAAGTATTGGCTCTCACCCCAGAATACTGGAGACCAATCCCTACTCCATAGATGATTCTATGGCATATTTCATCTATTGTCCAGGAATGCTGGGGATTGTCTCACTCCGCGAGTCTCCTGGAGCCCTCATCGCAGAAATGTCCCATGAGCATCGCTCTTATCCCAGAATACTGGAGATCAATCACACTCCATGGATCATTTTGTGGCCTATTTCATCCATCATCCCAGTATACTGGGGAGTATCTCCCTCTGCGGATCATCTTGGAGTCCATAACTCACATTTGCTATTGTTTCATCATATCACCGTCTAGTGCCTGTCCTTATGTATACATATAAGTAACCTGAACCACCTAGAGCTAGCTCCACCATACCTGACTTAAAACTACGAAACTAAGAACACTAACCCTTCCCACAATCAATTTATTCACTGCTGGTAATTCTGGGTCCTGCTCAACCTCTAGTGCCCATAACACAAAAGTCTTCAATTAACTTACTAGGGTCCACAAGATAACCCTAAATCTCAAATCAATCCAACTTGGTTCAATAACACAAAATATTCTTTCATATATGGAAACAAATTCAACTTACAAAAATTCTTTAAACTCACCTTTTTGAATCTCACTTCCCATTCATTCCTAAAGATCAATTATTTAACTAGAAATGTAACGCCCCGCCCCAATACTCAGACAATTTTAATATTTTTAGAAGACAAATTAGATACTATGTAGTACAACTGCCTACCACAGGCTGCCTCTCAAAAGGTGGTTAACCAATCAGGTGACTCTTGATCATTGGCCAATTATATTTATACTCAAATTATTTTTCTGTGCACTTCCCATGTGGGACTATATTTCTCAAATCCTTCTCAAATCCTTCTCAACCAATCCGGCCCAATCCGGCCCAACTATACAGTAGCAGTCGACTGCTAAATGGACCAGTCGACTGTTCGCTGTAAATACGGGGTATTACATACACCCCACCTTAGAAATCAGCATCCTCGCTGAGTACAGGGCACACATCTAGTGTAGGATCCACCTTTCTAGCCGATATAGTATAGTCCTAGATCCCGAAGATCAATCACTCTCAACACTGTAGATCGGATACTCGGCTATCAATCACTACCTGTGACTCTCAGTACCGCAGAATATACCCGACCCCGGAGATCAATGACTCTCAACACCGCAGATCATACTGACATCTACTACACCTGGTGTCGAAAGTCGGCTCTGATACCATTTTTTAACGCCTCGCCCCAATACTCAGACAATTTTAATATTTTTAGAAGACAAATTAGATACTATGTAGTACAACTGCCCACCACAGGCTGCCTCTCAAAAGGTGGTTAACCAATTAGGTGACTCTTGATCATTGGCTAATTATATTTATACTCAAATTATTTTTTTGTGCACTTCCCATGTGGGACTATATTTCTCAAATCCTTCTCAAATCCTTCTCAACCAATCCGGCCCAATCCGGCCCAACTATACAGTAGCAGTCGACTGCTAAATGGACCAGTCGACTGTTCGCTGCAAATACGGGGTATTACAAGAAATTCATTCAATCTCAACGGAAACAAATCTCTTAAATATTTGGGATCTCATCCCCAAAAATCTGAAATTTTATAGTTTCCAAAATCTGAAATTTACACATCTTTAAACTGATAATAACTCTTAAAATTCTGAACAATTATTGTTTAAAACTGAAACGTATAACCATTCAAAATTGAGAATTTCATCTACAAAAGTATAGATTTATTTTCCCCAAACCATTACTTGAATGTATCAAAAATTGAAACTATATCTTCACGAAATCTGAAAGTTATGATTTTGTTCTTCAAAATAGTACACTCCAAAATTAATATTAAATTCTGGAAAAACTAATTAAATCCAACGCATATCAAAGAACTCACCAAAAAAATCTGGACTCAAACAAATTAATTTAAAGAGTTTAAATTCAATAAATTATGAAAACTATCTGTTATCCAAAAATCTGAAAGTTACACCTTCTTATCTTTAAGAACAGTCCATTCAAAAATGAATATTGAATTCTGGAAAATTTAGTTTATATTTACTTCATAAACATAGATCATGTCATTAAATTGCTAAAACATTCACACCAAATTTGGAAGCTCTAAATCGTCAATAAATTAAAATAGATATTTTGTAAAAATCTGAAATTTATCAACTTCAAAATTCAATCAAAACTCAATCGAATCTCACATAAAAATTAGATTAAATACTTACATATGCACTTCTATATGTATACTAGTGTTCCTCAAACCTTAGCACACAACCCTCTCACAAAAGCACCTCAAAAAAATCAAGCCAACCCCAAACCGAAAGCCAAAAAAAGGGCAGCCTGGGTTTGCACAGTGCTCGGGTTGGCACTATGCAACCCCAGCACTGTGCTGACCTAACCCGGAGCAACCCTAGGTTCCTATAACTTCGACATATATTTTACGATGATTTTAATTCATATTTGTGTATAAAAATTCTAGTTTTTAACCCATCATAAGTTCAAAAAAAAAACCCCGCTAATAATTCACCAAAACTTCATCTTTTAATTATGCAAAAACATGTTTGTTAATCATACAATAAGATCTACACATCTACAATAACATATATGTTCATCAGATCTAATTCTCTAAACAAAAGTTTGATCTTTCATGCATAGAAAACTTCCATTATTCAAGAGCAACTTATTTTAGATCAGCATGAATATTTAGAATACATGACAACTCTAATCATCCACAATAATATATGGGTTCATAAAAATAAATTTTCACCAATAAAACATGATCTTTCATGCATCAATTATTCATTAGTCAAAAGAGAATCAACATAAGAGTATCATGCCATCAAGCTTTAATTTTTTATCATCTTAATAACAATTTTTTTTATCTATCAATTCATCTCTACAATCATCTCATAAACAAAACATCATATTCATGCTAATATAATCATAATCTCGCAAAATCTAAACCCTAGCATGATTCTATATTGTTCATGAGAAATAGAATAAAAAACACATCAAGAAAGTTGGAAGATTACCCACCTCAAAGAAGACCAATTGAAAGAAAATAATAATAAGAAAAGAAAAGCTCATCCTTCTCCTTGTAAAAATTGAGAGATTCAAGCCTCCAAACTCCAAGAAATCATAAAGAGGATAAATTTTTGTTCACCACAGTGGTGGGTGGCTGCTGCTATTGTTATATAGGCCGGGACTCTTCACTAGGGTTTATACGAAGATTTTACAAAAAAAGTTCCTTAAGAAAATATATTTTTAACATGTATAGATCTTTCCAAATTAATTAGTTAAATAAAATAAAATAAAATAAAATAAAATCTAACCCCCTAACTCCTCTAATCTGGCCTGCCCTCACTGAAGCCCAGAATTTCAGTTTTCAAAAATTTGCATCTGCATGGTAATTTTACAAAAAAAAACCGTTCACTTTGAAATATTTGCAAATGTGCCCTAAATTATTCATAAAAATCCAAAAAATTTAAAATTACTATCCAGTAATAATGATTAGATTTTCCAAATAAATTTTTTGACCTTTTATTTTCCAAGAAAGATATTTACACGTGCGAAAAGATAAATTTTAGAAAATACTTAATAAATCAAAAAAATTCATCACAATTCATTTATTAATTCCAAAAATATATTTAAAATTTATAGGATGTTACACTTATCCCTGACAATGGAACCCAGTTCGCAGGGAAAGACTTCCGCAAATTTTGAGAGGACCTCAGAATCTAGCAACAGGTTCTCTTCGATCTCCCACCCCCAATCCAATGGATAGGCTGAGAACTCAAACCATCAAATCCTCGATGGTCTAAAAAAGCGATTGGATGAATCTCCCAAGGGGATGTGTGTCGATGAACTATCCAGCATCCTTTGGTCCTACCGAACCACGAACAGGATTTTGACTGGCGAATTGCCCTTCAATCTGTTCTATGGAAAAGCGGCTTTCATCCCCTTGGATTTCGGATTACCTTCACCAAGAATTGTCGGCTTCAACGAGGTGTACAACTCAAATGACCTCAGGGCCAACTTGGACATCCTTGATCAAATCCACGGGATGTCTTCCCTCAGGAGAAATATTTACCAACTCCACGTTGAGCAGTTCTACAACAAGAAGGTCTAGCCAACGGACATCAAAGAGAGTGATCTCGTACTTCGAAAGCTCATTGTCTCCGAGCCCTAGAAGAAAGGTAAGCTGGCACCAAACTTGGAGGACCCATACAAGGTCTCCAAAGTGGTTCGTCCAGGCACTTACCGACTTGAAGACTTGGTGGCCAGGATTATTAAGAGGACCTGGAATGCAGAACACCTGATCAAATTCTATGGGGGTCCATAGTGGCCCATACATGTATCAGCATTTGTGATAAGCGCCAGCCATTGGCACTCAAGCAATAAAACTTTGATTCTGAGGTAACGCTTCTGCTAAAACACCCAAGTGATTGTAGTACAAGAAAGTTTTTTTTATAATCTCTCAATTCCTTGCTGCTCGGCATGGACCTCGACACCTAACGGGAGATTTTTGACAATCTCCGAATTTCACGTCCCTCGGCATGGACCTCGACCCATAATGGCAAATTTCTTATAATCTCCCAAGTCCTCGCCGCTCGGCATGGACTTCGACCTCAATGGGAGATTTCTTACAATCCCTAAAGTCTTCGCCACTCGGCATGGACCTCGACCCCTAACAGGAGATTTATTGCAATCTCCCAAGTCCTTGTCGCTCGGCATGAACTTCGACCCCTATATCCTCCTATGTTCTTACCACTCAGCCTGCACAGCAAGACTTAGCACGAAACTGGTTGAGGCGATCATCCTATCATCCGCTGGCAGCTAGGGACAAAGCGACCAAACTCGCCGATTTACCCCTAACTTTCAGCGGGTTGCAAGAGAACCACTTAAGCTTAGGCAGCTGACAAAAACTTAAGAAACAAAAAGGACTTATATATAGGCCACAGGAAAAAGGAACCCCTGGAAAATCACAATGATGACGTGGAAAAATATGGGTCACATATTCTTATCCAACGGTTGTGAAGGAGTCACCACCACATACCCCGAGGCCAGCATTCCGGATTCCACAATTCCCAAGAATAATGCTTCAGAACCCAAGAAAATGCCATTAAACGGATACCACATTTTCTAAGGCTAATATTTCGAATTCCAAGGCAGCACGTTTACACAAGGCAGCCCGGAGTTGAGCCCCACCAATTGACCAAGTTATTACACAACTGGCGAGGTCAAAAAGGTTACAACAAGATACAACAAAATAAAATCGCAATACATCAAAGCATGAGAGTCAACCGAGCTACCTGCTCCTATGGTCCTTAGGCCCAGGCCGACCAGGTTGAGTCCCGCTGAGTGTGTCTGCTTGTCCGCGAACCTAATGGCTTCCCTCTAGGAGTGGCTAAGGTCGATGCCCGACCACCGAGCTCTGAGCATCAGCAGGGTTTTGGCGGTTCCAGTCTAAGGGTCAGATAAGGGCCACAGACAGAAGGCTAGCCACTTCCTAAAGAGGCAGTTCGAGATCCCGTGACCCAAAATGCAACTTTTATTCTGTATATCTTCAGCTTCTTCTCCACCCTCACAAAGGAAAGAATCTGCCAAGCGAGGCGGTCCTATCAAGGTCGGCTGTCGAGAGGGATCACCTGGGGACAATAGACGAGTCTCAGCGCTTCCTAAATCCCGATCGACCATCGCCTTCTTCAGGCGAGCCAACTCTAGGCCCAATTGCTGCGACTTCTTTAAGAAGAAAGAAAATGCTGCTTCCCGATCTCTGGCCTCTCTACGACAGCGTGCCAAGGTAGACTCCAATGACTCCACCTTACCCATAAGGTATTCGAGCTCAGCACCACCGGGTTCGGCCAAATTAGGGTTGGACATCTGATAGAAGAAGAAAGAGTTATGTTACTCCGAGTCCTGTGGACTTGGCCAAATCTCATGAATGCAAAGAGCCCATACAAAATGTCATATGAAAAAATCAAGTCCAAAAGCTCGGCAAAAAATCATTTTTTATTCATTAATTCACTTCCATACAAAAGCGGTGGCTAGTCCGCATTTGGCAAATACAAGAAAAAGGAAGAATGAAAAATAAAAGAGAAAACTACTACTTGGGAGAGGAGGGCACCTCTTCGGTTCCCTCCAGGTTAACCCCAGGGGCATCCGGGTTTGGCTCGACATCTTGGGCATGCAAGCGATCATCCCCCTCGCCGTCATATCCTCTAGGAGTGAGTGGGTGCTCGGGAAACTTCATGGAGAAGTGGAAACCCTCGAACTCGAGATGGGGGTACTTTATCAGCGCGTGTTCAAGGGCCCGCTCATACCCCTGATCCTGGGCGTAGATGACCTTGTCAATGGCACCCAGCTTTGCAGCCTGCAGCTTTTTCTCATTCTCCTACAAGAGGGTCTTATCCTTCTCCAGTCGAGTACAGTCGTCAGTGAGGGTGGCAAGCTTGGCTTTCAAGGCCCGCTCGCAAGCTTCTGAGGCCAGGACCAGCAGCTTCTTCTCCTTTATCTCTCTCTCGTACCGCCCGACGTTCTGCTTGAACTTAAGGAGCTCTTAGGTGTAACACCTCCCCAGCTCCACCCTTTGCAAAGTCTCCAGTGAACGAGGAGCAAAGACTTAGAAATTTTCAAGGGCATCAGAAGGCTAAAAACGACATTTAAGGAACACTTATCGCCATGTCAGCCTGAGCCCACTTCATGGAGCATGACTCGAGGGTCTCGGGTGCGAGGCTCACCCTGTCTCGAGGGGTTGGACAGGTTCTCCACTGCCTCGATCGCTACCAGAACCTTCATCAGAGAGTCTGTCGCCTTCACAGACCAGTTGGGGCCCCATGGTGCCAACCCCGCCTCCCCCACTATCACCCGGGCATTGAGACGGGTTGGTGGGAGACCAGTCTTGACCCCTTCAGCATTTTAAGGTTCCCAGGGCTTGACACAGCCTTGGTCAAACCGGAGGCCCCCGAGATTTCCAAGGCCTTCGACCTCTTAGACTTCACCTAGGAAGCCCTTTCGGATGTAGCAGCGGGCGACCTCTTATTCTACCTCTGCTGCTATTCGACTGCTTTCTTCTTGTCCAAGAAGGTCCTCTTCTGTTTGATCTCCGCATCGTCCATAGCTACAAGATAAAAAAACTGGCTATGAGAATGAAGGAAAAGAGATAGAAAAAAAAGGAAACAAAAAATACAAGGGTCGATGGGGCTCAGTCCAATCCTCGCTAAATGCCTCTCGGTCACACTTGCCAAGAGGATGGTCCCTTTGGCGACGATCTGTTCCACACCTTCCTTCTCTTCCTTTGTGAAGTCCCTCTCCTTTGGTGCTTTGTGATTAGGCATGTAGAAGTTCCAGGTCGTCAGAATCTCCAGGGTACTTGATTCTAAGCAATGAAGTACTTCTCTTTCCATTCCTTGATGGAGTCCGAGTGACCGTGGACCACGTGTCTATGGGGGCGAGGGGAGATATAATAGATCCCTCATACGTCCCTACCGACTGGATCCCTAGACATGCTCGAAAATATTTCAGCTTCAGTGGAACCCCCTCTTTTCGCAGAGCACCATGAAGAACATGATCCGTTTCCACGAGTTCGAGTTGTACTACATGGGACTCAGTCCTTCCCAATTCAACATCTCCTTCACAAACGTGTGCATGGGCAACCTCAATCCCGAGATGAAGGCGTCGAGCAGAAACATACAGAACCAGGGGGCCAACTTATCCGTAGGTTGAAGTCCCGGGTACGGCACCATCAACTCATAGTCTAGAAGAATGAAATAGCTCAACAGAAAGTCGATGTTTGTCATTACACTCTGGGTACCGTTCACCTTGATTCTCTGATGGCTCGGCGAGGAGGGTTGCACCTCGTACCGAACCAAATCCTCAACGTCGTCCGAGTACATTCTGATCGAAGCCAGCTGTTGGAGATAAGGAATGTTGAGCCCGCCCTTTGGTTGAAATTCAACGGGTGAACCAGGACTGTCAGGAAGAGTCTACTTCAGCCTCCTCCCTCGAATATGGGAGGGCCTCGGGGAAGGCCATCGACAATTGTTCCAAACCCGAGGTCCCTTATGGCGAGCCAGCCTCCTTGGCTCCGCCCTCTTCCTCTTCCTCCATCGCTGAATTTAGCTCCACTTCCTCCTTCTTTTCTTCTTTACCCCCATCCAAATCCACTGGTTCATCCTCGTCGACCAGCCCCATCCCTTCGACCTCTTCATCTGACTCTCTCGACTCAACTACAAAAGGTCTTTCGGCTTTGAATGGGCTGGACCTCATGGACCTCATGTATTTATTCCTAAGATGTAGACTTGAAAAAAGAACCATTATTGCCATGGCCGGACGCAGATGCGGAAGAACTGGAACAAACACTCGACATAATATAAAATACTGACCTGATTATTGGAAAAGACATCAGAAAGCTGGCCACCAGTGCCTGAACAGAACCTAGTGAGAGTAAAGCAAGTAAGAGAAAGCAAAGAAGAAAATGAGAAAGGGGAAGGGGTAAATATAAAATCCCACAGGGATGCTTCGATTTCCACAAATAATCTTGGCCATCTAATTTGATCTAACGATGGATAACTCAAAGACTCCTCGATTTCCCCAAAACATGACATCAGCAGAATCATGTGGAACGCATGTGCCTTTTCCACAACCACTACGAGCACTAACTGGTTTTCTAAAAATCTCCATGTAACGTCCTGATTTCCATACATTGGGAAACTGTGACATAAGCCAGAATCATTCCTTCAATTAGCCACAATATACAGAAAAACAGAAAAATTTAAAACTTTTTATTCAACACAAATGTATTATAAGTCTGAATGTTACAAATTGCAATAGATTACAATAGTGTTACAATAATACCTTTACAATCCCAAGTGTTACAACTTTCAACAATTTACATTAGAGTATAATGAATAAAGAGAAACACTTGGTATTTCACTTGGATGCTTCCCAATAACAAATAAATTACAACAATGAATAAATTACAATAATTGTTACAAATGAAATTACAACGTATATTTCAGCGGAAACTTAAAATGAAATCGACTCCTTGCTTCTCTTGCCTTGAATCCTCCTGAAACCTGTACCTGTACTTCTGCAATCTAGTACCTGCACTTATGTAATCCAATACCTATTGAAGTGGGGATGTTAGTACATATACTGACGCTTTAAGGCTGATAACTAGCAGCAAATCTCAACTATAGCAAACAGATTGATGAAAAGAGAAACGTGTATATATAGTTGATGTGTCAGTGTATGCTATGACTTAGACTCTAATGCAAGACTAACTGATGTAAGGATGTTCTTATTCTAATGCAAACGAGTCTCTGGAACAGTATGCATCCCATACTACATACACCCCATATCAAGCCGTTTCTTCATATATAGGGATTTAAACCCGCGCCATGATTTCTACTCTTGTACTTAACTTGTTTCTGAAGCTACAACGTGACTGATGAGGTTGCTCTAAACGGTCTAATCCCGCCATTCGCAGTCATATAGTGGTGTCCCCGTTTGCCACTATTGCCCAGCGTACCGGACCTCGCTCAAAAATTTGACGAACCCTTGGGTTATCCGACAGCACATGTTAGCTCAAAGCATCCCCCATGGCCACCCTGGGGTTATCCAACAGCACAGGTAGCTCAAAGCATCACCTTTGGCCCCCCTAGCTGATAGACCGTAGTCTATTGCTTGTTCGTCCTTAGATTTAGGGCATGACGGAGTTCCGGGAGGTCCATCCCCTAGCTCCGACAGGAATCACTCCTACCCTTATAATGGCACTTCAGAAATTAATAGACGAGATACGGATCCCGTGCTCCCAAACCGTGAGAAGGCACAGACCGTATCCCTTTGACAAGAAGGGTACAACCCAATAACACCGCCTAGTATCAGCCTATAGGACACGTCGGATCATAAGGTATCACCCTTAACACCAACTCCTTCCCTTCGGTGAATAATGATAATAAGTAATGGTTAAGTAGTAATAGCCAAAAGTTACTACCCTAACAATGTCACTAACCCTAACAAACCTAGGGATGACAACATAACTTACACAACATGCTAAGTCTTAAGTTAGACTTCGCAAGATAACTCTACTAGGCTGCTCAACCTAGACTTACCAGAATCCCCAAGGATCTGGTTCCTAGCTTATCGATCCAAGACCCCGGTAATACGAACGTATTCGCATGCTACTATCCTGAACTTGGATTTTGTCATACTCCGGTCCGCGATTAACCAACACCGATTAAGACCCGATAGTACACAAGGAGTGACTCGTCCACAGTTCCTTAGGAGTAAGGTAAACACACGTCTTGATGGTCGATAGCCCTAGGGCAATGATATCACCCTAGATGAGCACAACAAAGTGCGTATTAGCTAAGAAAGTACATACGAGTAACCAAAAACACATACGAGCTAAACAAGCTACGTATGGGACTAACAACTACATACGAGCCAGGCGAGCTACGTATGAGGCAACAACATACATACGAGCCAAATAAGCTTCGTATGAGACCAACAGCTACATACGGGCCAGTCGAGTCGCGTATGAGATAACAACATACATACGAGTCAAATAAGCTCCGTATGAGACCAACAGCTACATACGGGCCAGTCGAGCTGTGTATGAGACAGCAATAACCATACGATCCAAATAAGCTACCTATGAGACCAACAGCTACATACGGGCCAGTCGAGCCACGTATAAGCAAAACCACACATAAAAACAACCATACAAGTAATCAACCTAGAAGCAACCAAACGTGCTTACTAGCAAAACTTGATCTTCTATAACTAGAAGCGACAGAAGAATCTACAAACAATCTAAAATAGGCATTCTACCAATGAGAAGCCCAAAAGCGACATAAAAGCCTTCCGACAGCTTAGAAGCAACCAGTGTTACACTTATCGGATTTTAACAGCAATATACTTTTTAGAAGGGTAAGAATATCTACCATAACTCCCTAGTGGAACACTATTTCAGATTCTGCAAGGAATCCAAAATCTGGTCCACTGAACATACACAAAACAGTTTACCCAAACTGGAGATTTTCAACAAAAAGCTGAAACTTTGCAAGCTGCTAACTTTTGCTCTACTTATCGGAATCTAACGAAACTAGAAAATTTAAAAAGGTGGGAACATCTACTACAACTTCCTAGTTGACCACTTTCTCAGATTCCATAAGGAATTCCAAACTCCTACCCGTCGAACACATGCAAACGGTAAGAAAACAGCAGATTTAACAAGGAAAACCTGAAACTTTGAAAGACTATAACTTTTATTCCACTTGTCGTAATTTAACCCAAGAGGGCAATTCGGAAAGGTGAGAACGTCTACTACAATTTCCTAGTTGGTCGGCTCCTCAAATTCAGCGAGTAAGACACTCAAAAACTATAAGGAATCAAGACAGATACAATTCCAACCTACAGAATACACAGCCAAGATAAAAACTTTCAAAGCCCATAATTTCTACTCTGTTTGTCGGAATTTAACCCGAGAGGTCAATTCGGAAAGGGGAGAATGTCTAGTCCAACTTCCTAGTTGGTCTCTACTTCAAATTCAACCATTAAGTCACTCAAAAATATCAAAGAGTCAAAATAGCAAGCACACTCAGCTCAAAGTTGGCTGCTGCACCTTCCAAATACCATAACTCCTATTCCGCTTATCGGAATCTAGCCCGAGAGGCCAATTCGGAAAGGGGAGAGTCTCTACTAAAACTTCCTATTTGGTCCGAACCTCAGATTCATCAAGTAAAACCCTAAAAAATGACAAGGAATCAAAACATCAAGCATCCTGTCAAACAGCTAGTTGCTGTATTTTTTCAAGACCATAACTCCTACTCCGCTTATCGGAATTTGATCCGAGATGCCAATTCGGAAAGGGAAGGATGTCTACTACAACTTCCTAGTTGGTCCGAACCTCAGATTCATCCATTAAGACACTCAAAAATGACAACCAAATAGAACAGTGAGCTTCACAGCCAGCTCGCTGTCATGATTTTGTAATGGGTATAACTTTTACGTCTCTTATCGGAATTTAACCCGAGAGGTCAATTCGGAAAGAGGAGAACGTCTAATACAACTTTCTAGATGGTTCGAACCTCAAATTCTACAAGGAAACCCAAGTTCTAGCTCCTCGAAGCTACTGCGATGCTAACCCCAAAACACCGAGTGCCGTCCTTTGCCTATGCTCGCTGTTTTGGGGGAAACGGTCATTTCACCCATCAAAATAACTCCAAAAATTTTATAAAAATTAGAGTATGCTACTAACACCTAGGAGAACCTCCCACATAAATTTTGGGTCAAAATTCCATCGTTTACACAAGTAAATAAGTTTAACTCTACAACCTCAAAAATCGAATCTTTAAGCTTCTACTTTGTGTTCTACCACCACAACTTTTACATACTCTTTAATCTATCCTTCATGCCTATGAAATTAACTCATTACAACAACATACAACCATAATAACCTTAAAATAACTAAAAAAGAACATGAGAATGAGAAACCCCCACCTTAGAATTTGTAGGAAGAACTTGCCCTTCCTTCTCCTTGCTTGTTCTTGCTCCTCCTCATGAAATCCACCATGAAAAAGCACCCATGAATACTCTATCATTTCTTTTGATTTTTGATCCTCTCTTTCTTTTCTTTCTTAATTTTTTTCTCAAATAAAGCAAGTAGAAGGAGTAGTAGAATAGGAGAAGGGATTGAGTGGGAAGAGATGGAGATGGGAGAACCAAATAAGGGGTTTCTATTTGCTCTTCTATGGACAACCGGAAATGGAGGAGGGGGGAGGGGGGTTATGTAGGGGAGGTGAATGGTTTGTGGTTGGAAATGAGAACAAGTGTCTATCTCATTTTGTGGTTCACAACAATTTGGGAATCAATTGCAATTTTAATTTACAGTCACCCCTTAATTCAATCAAAACCCTCCATCTCATCATGATGGGTCAAAAATAAGAGATATTTTTCCTAAATCACATACTACATGATTTCTTACAAACATAAGAAATCGATACAATTCAACTACGTACGTATATCAGACTACACAGATAATTTTTATTAGTAAAAACGAATAATCTGTACAAAAATTATTCAATTCCGAGAAAATAATTTTATTACCGGCTCGGAAGATTCCAGTATTAATTTGATACAAAACAGTCATATATTGACTAGTTTATACCTATAGATACCGTTTATTAACAAACCAGGTGATGTCCACCAAAAATATTTCATTTTTGAAAATAATAATTTTTAATATCTGCCTGGGATTTTCCAGACATTTTCTCAAAAAATGCGTTTTTCGAGATTTTGCACAAGTGCACAAAACTGATACAATACCTATATATCTTACTAGTATATGATACAATACCTATATATCTTACTAGTATATATATCCAGATAAAGTTTTATTAGAAAAACCAGTAATTTCTATAAAAATTATTTTAACTTTAAAAATAAAATTTGTATAATTATAATATCCGTCCGGGATATTACACTCCAAGTGTGAAACGCTCGATGCTCAACAACGACTTCGAGCCACCCTTACAGTTTCACACAGCCTTACTACCGCTCGACGCTTGGCAGTGACCTCAATCCACCCACAATGTCACGCATCCTTGCTATCGTTCGGCGCTCAGCCGTGACTTCGAAAAACCCACAAGGTTTCACAAAACCTTGCTACCGCTTGACGCTCGGCTGCGACTTCGAGCCACCCACAAGGTTTCTCACAACCTTGCTACCGCTCAATGCTTGACAGTGACTTTGAGCCACCCACAATGTTTCACGCAGCCTTGGTATCCCTCGATGCTTGAAAGTGACTTCGAGCCACCCACAAAGTTTCACACAGCAGCGCTACCGCTCGGTGCTTAGCAGTGACCTCGAGCCATTCGCAAGGTTTCACGCATCCTTGCAACCGTTCGGTGCTCGGCCGTGACTTCGAGCCACCCACAAGGATTCATACAACCATGCTACCGCTCGATGCTCGGCCATGACTTCGAGCCACCCAAAAGGTTTCTCACAACCTTACTACTATTCGACGCTCGACAGTGACTTCGAGCCACCCACAAGGTTTCACTCAACCTTGCTATCGCTCGATGCTCGATAGTGACTTTGAGCCACCCATAAGGTTTCACGCAGCCTTACTACCGCTCGACGCTCGGCTGTAACTTCGAGCCATCCACAAGGTTTGATAGCTCGACAGCTACCTCATCTAGCATGACCTGGAGCACAACGCTCTGAGCTCGGTGTTGCTTGGAACTCAGAGCGGATCCCGAGCTTGGAACTAGCCATGTTTGTCTAAGCCGACCGTCCTACCCCCTGGTCGCACGGCCGAGTGATTTTTCTTACGGGACTAAACTACTCCTCGATTGCTGAAACACCCAACCCTCTAAGAGTTGGGAGCCTGTGATGTGTGTAAAAATTTGGCCTTATCTGAACTGTCTGATCCCTTCAAGATCTTAAAACCCATCTGAACAGGCCTGCATGCTCCATAGGCCATTATCCAGCCCTCTACGCCCATCTGGCCCACGGAGAAGGGTCAACCTGGCCCACTGGGATACCCCCTCTCTTCCTATAAATAGCAGACTCCGTCCACTGTGACAAGGTAATCAACATTTAGCTTCCAAAACCCTAGTTTTCATTTCATCTATCTTCCAGTCACTGACTTGACCGTCGGAGGTCCGCCGCTAGGAAAACTCCCGATGTTTCTGGACTTTGTGCAGGTGTCCGGTGACCAACGGTCGATAGTTGCCACCAACATATTAGCTCCTCCTACCTCTCACCAGATCAAGTTCTACGACAGAGATCTGTCATTCCCCCTAAAAAATCGAACTCATCATCTGTTGCTCCCACACCCTAAAAAAGCAGCATCATTGTTAATTTTGAATATCAAGTATTTGGAATTGGTCTTTTTATCTGTTGGTAACAATAAAAACTCTTGAAATGTTTGATGAGAATGTTGATCTCACTATGATGTAAGGTATGAATTGCTTATAGTTTCTGCTGACTGTTGAGTTTTTTGAATATAAGCCTAGATTTAATGATGTTTTTATTGATAACTGAGTGATGTTATTTAGCAGCACTTACAAGATGGATGATGCTTTCTAAACTAATTTTGAAAGCTGAATGTGGTTAGCTAACTCAAACTCAAAAGTTAGATGATGTTTTCCGAACCAACTTCCAAAGCTCAATGAGAAAGTGATATTAACTTGAGAGATAAGTGAACAGAACATGAGAGTAATCAAAAAGATATGTTCACAGCATATGAAAGTATTCAAAGAGATAACATAGTGATGAAGCTACATTGCATACACTCATATCTGAACTACAACAATACCCAAACTAACAAATCCATTCTTGAGAGTTAATACATGTTTCACAATTATGTCGTTTACATTGCTACTTCATAGTGTATGACAACAAAACAACAAAAAAAGCAAAAGCAAGCACCATGTAAGTCCATTCATGGTTCCCTCTCTAACTTTCAGCTCCACCACCTTCTTCCTTAATGAATGACACTCTACTTCCAACTCATGCTTCCGATTCTTAAGATCTACGATAGTGGCACCAAGTTTAATTTCCATCCTACTTGATTCATCAACTAGCCAACTCAACTTTTCATTTTCCATCTTCAATTATGAGTATGATTTTTCCACCTTCTCAACTCCTCCCATAAGTTCAACCCACCGAAAAAATCAGCAATTTTCAGTTTGCCAATTAGGACAGCCAGCAGAGTATCTTCTAGCATTTGCAGCTGTACTGGCTAGCTTGACTGCATGCTCCTTGTGATAACAAAGTAGGGTTCCACCTTCATCACAGTTGCTATGCGAGCTCCTCCTTGAAGCTTTGGAGGTTGTCAAGTCTACACGTCATGTCTGCATACATCAAATATAATAGGGAATGAATTTGAAGTGTAGAGATCACCTAACATCGAATATTTTTAACTGGGGAATGGAATCAGATCGGGATAGATTTGTGGATTGGTTTGGTGATTTCATTAGGATTGCATCAAGATTGTGGAAGAAGGTGGAAGGGATCGATTTGGGGGTTGATTTGGGAATTAGGGTTAGATTTGGGGAAGAAAGGGTTCTTGAAGAAGAGAAAAAGAAAAGAAGAAGAAAAGGGGGTTTAATTCAATCGGGGGAAAAAATGTCATTTTTAAGTAACGTACGATGCACGCAAAAAAATATTAACAGAAACTAACAAAGTCGAAATGTATTTTTTGAAAACATACTTGAGTGGGATTTTTTCGCAAAAAATAATTTATGGGTGTTTTCTGCAGAGAGGCAATAGTTCAAGGATTTTTTTAAAAAAAAATTTAGCCCGTGGGTGTGTGAGCTTTTTAAAATAAATTGTGCTGAAAACATAGTTGATGAGGTTTTTTAATAAAAATAAAGTTGCATGTGATTTTTTGAAAATGGGAAATACTTGAGTGAGGTTTCTTCACATTTAGCTGCTTTTAAATTCTAAACCTGGACCTAATGTCATCCAACATGTGTTTGCTTATAATAACACCCCGAATTCCAAATAAGGCTGAATTCGAAGTTCCACAGGATCTTTACACTTCTCTTCGTACAATTTTATAAGGATATAAAAACTTTTATTATATCAGAGTTACATTTAAAAAGCGGAAGCAAAGTTACAACAATTACATGAATGAAATAAAACAACACTTGAATAATTCTTTAAGCATTAATTCCTCCTTAGTCTTTTTCATGCACTTTATCCTGCATAGAAACTGTGGGTACGTCAGTTCATTCAACTGACGCAATGATATAATACATCAATTTTCTCTTACTTAGAAAGCACACACTTGTCCCAAACAAAACTATGGGGACTATCCTATTGATGTCGTGTTGTGCTGTGCACTTAGTCCTTAATGCAGTTATTTATATTACATGATACTAATGCACACTTGTTCCGATTCTATGCATCCCATACTACATAGGTCCGAGGACAATCCCTTAATCGTACTTCATCTTGTAGGGTTCAATCCCTCGCCATGATTTAAACTACTACGGTAACTACGGTAAGTATCCTAGGTATTCTATGAGTTACGAGCCCACGTCCATGCATCCTGGAGAGAACCCCACGCACTGACACATGACTCATCATGCAGGCATCCTGTGGTCAATTCACCTCTGCCATGGATCATGGCACCACCCGTAGTCACTAAATACCCCACAAGCGTCGCCACCGGGATGGTACTTTGGAGTAGTATCCACTCCCTAATCATGACGCATCATGAGGACATTCTGTGAATACTCTTACGCTGCCAATCCAATGGCCCTCATACTCATGTTTTTCTTTTACTTTCATTACTCATGTTTTTCTTTTACTTTCATCACATCTTCACTATGTATCTAGTCCTTAAATTATTAGAATCATGAATAAAATCAATTCTCTAGAGTTAGCACTTTCCCTATACCGGTCTTACACATTAATTCAGCAACATGACCCAAACTTGGTCTTTTCATTTCAAATCTTATCTCAAAGAATTCATTCAACATTGGTATGAGGCTTAGCTACACTCTAGTCCTTTAATCTCATTTCATGTTCACAGATTTGAGTATTCATACTCATAAAATCTTTCTCATAAATCAACATGATTTCTATTTCATTCTTATGTACAATTTCATGTATATCACTACAATTCATTTATTCACTTTTCAACATTCATACATACACTTCACAAATTTTTTTTACATTCATAATGTCATCCTTCCACTTATTAGGCCAAAATTACATTTATCTTACTTAAATTTTCCATGTCACAATTTCCATTTTAAAAGTAACTCTACTCAGCAAGTATTTATTTAATTAATCAATATTATATTCTAAGAAATTGTATCAAGTTTCTTTTTCTCAAATAGCCTTTAGTTCTCATTATAATAGGTTAAAATGAAAGAAACAATTTCCATGAAGTCAAGGAATTTTTAGAATAAATCTAACATTTTTTTCCTCAATTTTTAGAACACTTGAAAACTTTTTTTTTTTGAAATATTTAATCAGCCGAAAACTGTGATAGTCAATTGTTGAGATAGGTCAGTCGACTGTTCTGCGAGGATTTAAAACTTGAAAACCAATAGTCAGGATCATGACAGTCGACTATTAAAACATAGCCGGTCGACTGTTCTGCAACTAAAATCCGAAGTTTATTACATGACAGTCGACTGTCGACTCTAGTTCGGTCGACTGTCGATTGCACCAGGTTGCAATTTAAAGTAGATCATGAATATATTTTCGACATTAAAATTTAACAATTTAGCACTACCATTATCACAAAAGATTGTTTTCTTATTTTCTTTTATCTCTACAAACATTTCTAGGAAAAAATTCTTTTTTATTACACTAGTGTTCCCTTAATTTAGACAATACAACTTCAATGGTTCACTTAATCAACTAATCATCACATAAGCACAATTTTCTCAATTTAGCATGGCTCAAACATATGTTTCATAGCAATATGATCAATTATAGTATGGAAATCACAATTGTATCAACTAGCAACTCAATTCACCAAGCATTTATTTTATCTACAATTTTTCTCTGTATACACAAACATGGGCCAATCTACTTAGTTTTTCTTAGCAATTTTATCAACCAAACCCTAGCATGATATCTAGTTAGAAGTTTGAGAAAATCACCCACCTTTATGGAGAGAAACAACTAAGAACTCCTAAAATCTCCTAGAATGAATGATTGGATCCTTCTCCCCCTAGATTGTGCCACCAATTTGACTTCTCCTCCTAGCTTGAGTGGAACCCAAGCTCCTCTTCTTGCTCCTATGGTGTAGGCCGGCCACCTCTTGAAGGACACACATACAAATAAATCCCTCAATCTTTTACTCACCAAAACTCTCAATCTTTTCTCACTCTAATCTTTTCTTTCTTAATCCATTCTTCTAGTGTACTAAATGAGAAGACTAGGGGGTATTTATACATTTTTGAGTGAGAATAGATGGCTAGGATTTAATCAAATGGTTAGAGATCAAAGGCTAGGATGAGTTAGGGAGTTGTAGCAACAACCCATGATTGAGAAACTACCTCTCCACTACATTCATCTTTCCCTCTCTCTTTGTCCACCATTCGGCCATTCCCCTATGGCTCCAAACACGTGCTAGTGCAATGCACGTGTTATCAAAACACCCACTAGTTACTAGTTTGTACAAGCTTAATTAATTAAATTTTCTACAAAACTAGTCTACACTACAAGTCATGTTAATTAAAGAGGATTTAATTAATGGGCTCACACTAGTGGGCTAAAAGTCCATGGATTTCTAAATAAATTGATTAATTAATTAGGGTGGGCTAGAATGAGACAAATAGGCCTAGAGTTTAAATAGGCTTTCTAAATAAGAAAGAGGATAATTAAAACATTTGTTCATGAAGAATAATTTTTACGAAAAAATGTACTATAAATTTGCACGTGCACAACACGTGAAATCAAACAACTCTTATTTAATTATAGCTAAAAATTCAGGATGTTACAATTCTTCTCCTTTAACAGATGTTAGAGTACACCTTCAAATTTGGGAATATTCAGATATTAGGGCTCTGTCGAAATTGAGTAAAAATTGTTGAATTAACGATGATTTCTCTAAGTTTGATCAACTATGTGATGAAAATGACAGAAGGTGAAAGGTTATCGATGAGGAACTCGAGCAATCTCCGAAATGTGGGGTAAAAGAAATTTGTAAGGATTATAGCGAAAGACATTGAGTTAAGCAACAACCGATTACCACCAACAACCAAGAAAATAGACCACACCACGCCCACAAAAGCACACTAGATTTAGCCCGGTTCGATGAACCAAATCCGGAGGAGAAATAAGCAATATATTAATCAACCAGGAAATATACAAGATTACAATCTCTCGCTAAGAGTGTAGTACCCCATATTTTTAAATATTATTTTTAAAGGTTTATAAATGAATTAAATGAATTTTTGGAGAATTGATAAATATTTTCTGAAGATTTATCTTTTTACACGTGCAAAATACATGCAAGTATTTTCTTGAGAAGTTCAAAAGCCAAAATTTCTTCATGGAAAATCATCATTTATTATTTGGGATTTATTTGTAATTTTTCTAGATTTTTCTGATATTTATTGGATCGATTTGCAAATATTATGAAAAAGAAGGATCTTTTTGCAAAATTATCAATTTGAGGGGTGAAAGTGCAAAACTATTTTCTGGACTTTTCAAACAGTGTCGGCTGGAAATAAGGTGTCTATTTTACTTTTAAATCTCAATTTAATTGGTTTTATCAAGTTTCCAAGTATAAGGATCCATTTATGTAAAGTTATATTTAAAGGGATTATTTTGCAAATGTGTTTAAAAACACTAAATCTTCTATTCCGGCTATTTAAAAGAAGTGGAGTGCAGCTGTCTCTCCTGCACAACACAAAGGTTTTATTGTTTCTTGGAGAATTAAGGAGGGGATCTTGGATTTCGCAAAAGTAGGACTTTGCTTGTTCTCCATTAATTCGGTTGGACTTCTTCATTCGAGGTGAGTGACTTGTTTGTTTTCCTTTATTTTGTGTATGTTGTATGCAAGTGATATAAATATTTTGATTGATCTTGGATGTTGAATTTCATCTACTAGAAAGCATGTTTAGGGTTGAGTATGAATATGTACATGATGAATTGGATTGGATGGATGAAAAATTGGATCTTGTGAAACCCTAGTTGTTTGTAAATAAAATTGTATGTGGGTAATTCAAGATTGATGTGTATCCTCTTAGAAATCATAGATAGGCTATATTCTTTTGGATTGATGTTGAATTGATCTTGATGCGTAAACCTAATAAAGATGAGACTTTTATTACTTTTGAGTATTGGTTGAATACAAATTTGATATGGTGAGGTTATCAATTGATTATGGTTGTGAGTTGTGGTAGTAATTCAATTTCGAGAAATTTGAATGGAAAAGTATGAATCAAGAGATCATGACATGAAAATCGGAATTGGGAATTTAGTTGAGTTTGAGGAAATATATCCAAATTGGGGATTTTCTTTGAGATTTGGTATTGATATGGTTTTGATCTGAATACGAAACTATTTCAACCAATAATTAATTTTTTAAGAAACTCTATTTTGATTATCTGCACAATTTATGTTTGATTGAAAGAAATTAACAAAAATGCATTTTTTTGTAAATTCACGTAACTTCGAATTAGTTTTGTGGGTTATTATAAATCCTAAAAGTTATATTTGATCATATAAGAAATAATCCTTTCGTAGAAATCGTTTTCATAAAGTAAAACTACGTATCAGTTGAAATGTGCACAACCAAAAGTCTGCAGTCTGAAGGTCGACAGTCGACCGGTATGATTTTACAGTCGACCGACGTGACCTGGCTGATGTATTCTCTAGTTTTCATAAAATTTCGTTCTAGTCAGTCGACTGATGACTTTTACAGTCGACTGATATTACTTAGAATTATTTTCTCAAGTTATTGTATTCTTTCGTTCTGGACAGTCGACCTATGACCATTTTTCAGTCGACTGCTATACTTAGAATTATTTTCTTAAAGATTATTGAATTTTCTCTCTGGACAGTCGACTGATGGCTTTTGTAGTCAACTGATACTGATATACTTAAACATTTTTGAATGTTCTTTTAAATGTTTTATTCTTTAAATGCCTTTAATCTATAACTTACTATTCTATACTTTATCTTCTACTGAACATACGTTTTCAAGATGTTTAACTGAGCAATTTATGTTGGAAGGTTGGTTTGGATATTAGAGTGTGAGACTCTAGAGGGTGTGTGTGACCCTAGTATACCGGCAGTTGAGATATTTATGTTTGGGCCTGTTGAGGCATTTTAGCTGATCAATTGTTGAGTTAAGTCCGGTAGGGTACACAAACTCTAGAAGATTCGTAAAGTAATTTAAATAACCTAAAAATTGATAAGGACATGCATTAGTGGTGATATGATGAACGAGAACATGGGTTATGGACCTCAGTATGGCTTGCGGTGTGAGATAGTCCCCAGAATTATCCAGGTGTGAGTGAAATAGTCTCCGAAATTACTTGTGGTATGGGATTGATCTCCGAAATTATCGGGGTCGAGGCGACGCACATATGGTATTCGTGTGATGAGGTGCCTTCGCTTGCGGTGTGGGGTATTCTCGAAGATTCCCAGGTGTAAGTGAAATAGTCTCCGAAATTATCTGTGGATAGAGATTGACCTTCGGAATTATCGGGGCATGGGCTAATACTCACAATTTATCTTTATCTCGTAGTAGTCATCGTGTTAGGATTAGTTGCATAGCGGGGGATTAAACCCTTTAAAGTGGAGACGTTAAGGGCTTGCACCGGACCTATGTAGAGTGGGATGCATAGACTCCGACAAGTATGCATTAGAGAGTCAGCATATAGACTTGTGTTTTCTTGATTTGGTTTCATGCTTGTGTTTTCTTGTTTTCTACACTTGACACTTAGTCTAGCATCACTCGTTGTGTTTTCGTATTTTCGTGACTTTCCTATATCCATTTACTCCTATTTAGTTTCTGTTGTTAATAAATCCATACTTTACTTATGTTGTTTGTTTTATGTCACTCACACATTTATGGCTGACCCCTTTAGTTTTGGGGGTTAGGGTTATCTCTAACCTCATGTTTTACAGGTGATTACTTGTAGCTTGGATTTTGGATGCGTGAGTTAAAGTGATGTAATGGGTTATGTATTGTTGTAAAAAAAATGTGTTGTAAAGAAAAGAGAATTGTGATTTAAGGTGTATTGTATTCCGCTGTGTTATGTAAATGGTTATTGTAAAGAAGGTTGAAATAAAAAATATCAGTGTTTTTGGGCTGTATTTGCTGTTACATTGAAGTTGATGCTGGGAATTGTGCCACGTATTTCTAAGATATCATATTGAAAATTCTGGGCGATACAAAGAGACTATCTATTCTTGGGAAAACAAAATTTTCCCGATTTGAGTTGAGATGAGAAGTGGTAAGGGAGAAAAAATAAAAATAAATAAATGTGCAAGATGAAACATGTAAGATTTAACAAAGTTCGGCCGAATTATGGCATGCATCTTCCCTCCCCCTCTCTACCAGTTCCACTAGTAGGAAAGATAATTATGATGACTTCTTCTCAAGCTGATATGACATAGCTTGAGATTAATAAATTTTATCTCTCACTATACACTTGAGATGATAGACTCTCACTTACAAAGTGGAATGCGTGTGTTGTTGTTCTTCTTCTTGTCTACCTCATGCTCCTCATCTCCTATTCTTTTATAGAGAAGGCTTAGCTCTTTGTATCCCACCACTCATCAATACTGCCACATCTTTCTATTGCTAGAGAAGTTCATAAGGCATGTCAAATTATCTCCCAAGACCTGGAAAACCCAAAAAGGTATATTGATGAATCAAAGTTAGTGAGTATCATGGTAGTTGAAGCATCATTCAACCATGCATGAATAACTCATGCGGTAAACGAAGAGACTCTAAAGAATGTGGCTAGAATTTCTCATCATTCTCCTCCTTTAGCCTCATGATGAAGGGGAGGCTGTGCCTGCTAAAGCTTCTGCAGAGCTCATGTTTTTCCTATGGTAGAGACTTCGTCACCATATTTTACGAATTCTGACTTGTGTCTGTAACGCCCCGAATTCCAAATAAGACCGAATTCGAGATTTCACAGGATCTTTACTTCACTTCGTACAATTTTACGAGAAATTTAAACTTTTTCAATAACATCAGAGTTCTTTACATTTTGTTTGCACAGCGGAAGAATAAAAAAAATACAACAATAAAATACAACTTGTACAACTTTAACAATGTAACTCATCGACTACATCATAACATCTTTACTTCTTCATAAAAAGTCAATTACCTGCATATTAAGCTGTGGGCACGTCAATCACTTACAACTGACAAAAATGTTATACTCGGCCATCCTCTTTATGCCGTACATATAACGATCTCATTACTTTAACAAACCACAAAAATTGAATGAACAATAAAGTGTCAAAAGTGATTATTCTAAACATATAAGTGTATGCGATGCCTTAATGCCTAATGCACACATTTTTGTACTAGGATGACACTAATGCATACTTGTTCGGATTCTATGCATCCCATACTATATAGGTCCGAGGGCAAGCATCTACGTACTCCACATTAAGGGTTCGATCCCTTACCATGAAACTACCCAGTAATAAAACAAGGTTTAGATCATTCCACGAATATGGATCCCAGCCACGGAGTCCACCGCCGACTGTTATAACAGATCCCTCATCGTGCGAATCATCCCGCAAGTGCCCCTCTAGCCCCGGTATACGTATATACATTGGAGTATGACAAACTATCCGCCCGATTCCTCAAGATCTCGGAGTCCACCGCTGACCCGTCTTTATAATCCCGAATTTTAAAAATAAAAACCCGTCTCCTACGGAGCCACCACAGTCACGGAGATCCACCGCAGACTGGGTCTATAGCCATGGAGATCCACTGCTGACTATATAGAGGCAACCCACATTCGTTTGCCCAGGTTTATTACATCTTCACTTATATGCCTAATTATTAAGTTCAAGACATGAATAAATTTCCAAGCCTAGAATTAGTTTTACTACCTACCGGACTTAATCAACAAAATACGAGATAGCTCCATGGCCATATCTGAAAATATATCTCAACTCTTTTCAATTCAATAGTGCCAGTACCCGAGGTCTCACTAACTCTAAATCGCAAACTTTTTCATGTACAAGAATCCATGGGTACACATA
Organism: Hemerocallis citrina; assembly: GCA_017893485.1. Lineage (NCBI taxonomy): Eukaryota > Viridiplantae > Streptophyta > Magnoliopsida > Asparagales > Asphodelaceae > Hemerocallis > Hemerocallis citrina. The sequence goes on along the minus strand of CM030361.1, from coordinate 235,757,128 downwards.
CCCTTCAATAAACATGTCTTAAACTTAGATTATTCTCATCTTATTCACAAATGTGATCAATGTCTCATCTTAACTTTTATTCATGATGTCTTATTTTAATACTAATCATTAGTCTTTTATTCACAATCTTTCAAAAGTAAAAATCCTCTTCATGAACACAATTTCATCCATTTTCAAGTCACTCTAGCAATATATCTCAATCATCTCAAATATTTCTATACAAAGTAAGAGTGCAATCTCTTCAAAAGAATCTAATTCACACCACAATATTTTTCTCTTCTAAAAATAATATCATGCTCTTCATTAATTAAATTCTAATCACAAATCAAATTTCTATTGCACTTTCTCCTTTTTAATTTCTCAAATATACATTAAAATCTCAAAAACTATTTTTTATACTTCTTTAGTACTTTATATGAACACTAGAATTTTTCCCAATTTTATTTCACATTAAAATCTCCTTCAAAATCTTTAAAAACACAAAAAAAAATATAAAAAAGCCATCGGGTTTCAAACCCAAGCTCACCACAGACGGCACCAAAGCCCACCGTGCCAACCAATAAGTCCATATGGACTTGGTGTCCAAATTCAACACCGAAAAGTTTATATACTCAGTCCCGGGCTTTGAATTAATTAAAACAAAAACAAAAAAAAAATGTATGCCACGGGATTCGAACCAGGCCGAATAAGGAGGCAGCGCAACGCCAGACCACCAGGCCAGACACGCCCAACGATATGAAGTTTCTTTGTAGACTTTTGTTCCAACTCTCTGCTATTCTATTTTTTTTTATATAAAAACTCGATTTCCTTATTTGTTCTAATCTTTTGTTAGACTGAAATTTGTTTATAAAAACTGAATTTACTCAGTGACTCATAGATTTAATACTCATACTTTAGACAAATAATTAACTCTCAAGTTATTTCTTTTTAAACATAAACATGCATTATGTTAATTTAATCAAAGAAAGTGCATTGTATCTCTTACAAGCATTCAAACGAGTTCATAAACATCAAATTTCTCTTTATAAAAATCCATTTGCTTATTCAAAGAGGAAAATTCAACAATTGTTCATATAATCAAAATCGCTACATTCTTGTATACTAGTTTATGACAAACTAATCAATTATTTCTTTTCTCATTACCAACTAACATAATGTTAATTAATTTACTAAACATAGCATCTTTTATTACATACAATGCATAGGTTTGTTCCACTTTATCATATCAAATTCTACACTACTCATTTATTTTCTTATTAGCATGCACATTCTCTATAATTAGAAAGTAGAGAACACCCACCTCTAATGAAGGTTGAACAAAAGGTGGAAGCACAGCTCCTAACTCCTAGCAATTTCTTCTCCTCCTAGCAAGACTCCTCCAAGCACAAGAACACTCTACTCTCTTTCTTTTTCTTTCTCTTATTTAATTTACTTTTTGGTGTGTGAAGCTATTTATAGGACAAGTTTAGGGATCAAAGTGTAAAATTACCCACCTAATAAATTGCTCTTTTAATTCTCCAGCCTTTCATTTTCTTAACTTCCAAAACCCCCAACATTTCATATACTCCACCTCTTCAAAACTCAACACCAACTCTCCACTTCCAAACCCCCCCTCCCGGACTCTCTCCACCTTCCACCCAGTCAGCACTCAGGAAAAGAAGCCAACTCTAACTTATGCATGCATTTAGTTTGTGACCATATATATATATATATATATATATATATATATATATATATATATATATATAATAAATTACAAAGAAAGCTATCAAGTGGCTCACAATCAATCCCCCCAAAATCAAAGGCCCATATCAAACCTCACAAAACACATTTTTCCTCCAAAACTTCAAACCCTAAAACCAAATTTTCCCCCCTAAAAAACTCATTACTTTATTACTATCTCTCTCCTCTCTTTACTTTTTCATATTTCTCTCTTTCTTTCTCTCTCTCTCTATCTCTCTCCCATTCTTTCTTTATTTACTTAGAAATTAGAAATTTTGATTTCGGTTTTGTAAAATTTCAGAATTTTTAATAGCAAATATCTCTTCAACAATGAAATTTTATTATTTTCCACACTTAAAGTTCTAAGAAGTTAGATTTTATACCCCCATTTATAATTATTTTTCAATATAGACTTTTATTTATAACTAATAATTGTCATACTATTCAAACTTGAGCTACATAATTATTGTTTTACTGTTTACATGGTTTTTCTTGTTTTGTATCGTTCCGAAGACGTGCCGTAGGCACGTGCCCACTGGCAAATCTAGTGTGTGTGTGTATATATATATATATATATATATATATATATATATATATATATATATGTACAATGATAAAATGAAATAGGTGTATAGGTACAGTGAGAGGGGACCATTTGCTGGGTGGGTGGCCGGATGTGGACAGGGCAAAAAAGGAAGGAATTAGTGTGTACATTTATATATACATACATAATATGTACATTTATATATACATACATAATATGTAAAAATTAGTTTAAATTAAAATTTTATCTAATTTTACATTCACAAATAAAATAAGTACACACACTCTGAAATTCATTTTGAAAACAAATATGCTTAAATACGTGCACCAAAAAAATACGTACTTTGCACGTAAAACAAAAAATACGAAATTTGGTTTTATCAAAGAAAATTTTTTAAAGATAATAAAAATACATTATAAGAAAATATACTTATTAATTTTACGACGTAATTGCTACGCACATAGAAAACACGTGCATTACACGTACAAAGTATTTAGATCAAAATGCGAAAAAATAAATTTTTGTTTTATAAAATGGATTTGAATACATAAAAATATATAATTTTAAATGCATAGAAAATATTGCACGTAGCGGTGAAAACACATAATCGATACATGCATCAAAAACACGTAAAGAGCACGTAAAATGTAGAGATTGAAATTTTATATTTTTGTTAACTCAAAATAGGATAAAATCAATACAGAAAATGTGTAAATAGTCGATAATCAAAATATGTGGTGAAAACACATTACAAAATACACGTGCGTAACACACAAGGGCAAAATTGTCATTTCCAATTTTGCGGGGTGTTACAGTGTCAATCTTGAAATCTGCAACAATCTATTCTCCAAATAATCTCAGATCTAATGATAACAAAATCGATGTGCTTTGTCCTTGAGTGATATGTAATATACTCAAGTCGATCGCACTTTGAATGTCACAATGGAGCTGAACTTCTTGCATAATGGATAATTCTTTTAAGAAATTCTTCATCTACAAAAGCTCCTTGCTAGCATCTGTGGTAGCTATGTATTAAGCTTCTATGGTAAATAGGGAAACAATCTTTTGCAACTTGGATTTCCATGATACAATTCCCTCTGCAAAAGTAAACAAGTATCCTGATTTGGACTTTCTTTTGTCGATATCAGCTTCCATGTCAGAATCTGTGTACCCATCTAGAACTGGCTTTGCTCCCCCAAAACATAGATAATGTTCAGAGGTTCCTCTGAGGTATCTCAAGATCCACTTTACTGATTTCCATTGATCTTTGCCAGGATTTGCAAGAAATCTACTTACAATACCAACAACGTATGTGATGTCGGGCCTTGTGCACACTGTGGAGTACATCAAACTACCGACATCGGAGGCATATGAGATGCTCTTCATTTCCTCCATCTACTTCTCTGTTGAAGGGCTCTGTTGTGAACTTAACTTGAAGTTAGTTGCAAGATGTATGAAGACTGGCTTGGAATTCTTCATGTTGAACTTCTCAAGAACACGGTCAATATAACTCTCTTGTGATAGCCATAGTTTCTTTGCCTTCCTATCAGGTGAGATCTTCATTCCCAAAATACATTATGCTGGCCCTAAGTTTTTCATATCAAATGACTTGCTCAAATCCTTCTTTAACATGTAAATTTTAGATTTATCTTTGTCAATCACAAGCATGTCATCGACATGAAAGTATAATAAAACCATTTTTTGCAAAATTTTGAATATAAACACAATGATATGTAGTTGTTCTTTTGTATCCATGGTCAAGCATGAAAGAATCAAACTTCTTGTACCACTGCAGAGGTGCTTGCTTGAGTCCATACAAGCTTTTTTTCAATTTTCCAACCAAGTGTGTCATTCCCTTTACCTTAAAACCCGATGGTTGCTCCATGTAATTTTCGTCTTCCAAGTCACCATGGAGAATGCAGTTTTCACATCTAACCATTCAACTTCTAGGTATAGAGATGCAATAAGATCTTAGATAACACAAATAGATGACATCATAGTCAATACCTTGTTTCTTGCTGAAACCTTTTACCACTAGGCCAGATTTGTACTTGACTTGACCATTGCCTTCATTCTTGACCTTGTAGATCCATTTATTCTTCAAAGGTTTCATGTTCTTTGGCAACTTCACCATATCATATGTTTGGTTCTTATGTAAGGAATCGATCTCCCCCCACATAGCTTTTCTCCACTTGTCCTTGTCCTTATGAACTTGTGCTTCATAGAATTTTTTTTGTTCACTTCCATCAGTCATCATAGTGAACTCAGAAGCTAGATATCTTACCGAGGGTTGCTGGATATTTTCTATACATCTCAACTGCTGCTCTTGTGTCTCATCCACATGATGTTGTTTTGCATGTATTTTCTCCCCTTGATTAGGAGTTAGGGAACCTGAAACTTCATCTTCCTTTTCTACCTGCACATCTTAAATATCAAAATTATGTGGCAAAGGAGAAGCTGTATGAATTTGATCCAAAATGAAGTCAGCATTTTGTGACTCTTTGTCTTTTTTAGAATCAATGCAAAAGACAATATCTGAATGACTTTATTAATTTTAGGATTCCATAATTTATAACCAAATTCATCACTACCATATCCCAAGAAAATGCACGGTATGACTTTATATTCGAGCTTTGTTCTTTGCTCCTTAGTTATATGCATAAAAGCTTAGCACCCGAATACTCTCAAATCAGACTAGGGCACATCCTTTCTAGTCAAAACTCTTTCTGGAACATCTCCCTCCAAAGGTGCTGAAGGAGATAGGTTTATCAAATAGCAAACGGCCTGTTCCGCTTCTCCCCAAAATGTATTAGGTAGATTTTCCAAAGAAAGCATGATCCTGATTCTATCAACAATTGTGCGGTTCATTCTTTCTGCAGCCCCATTATGTTGTGGTGTACGTAGGACAATTTTTGGTGTCTTATACCATAATGAAATATTCTTTAAACATCTTTGAGTTATTCTCACCACCATTGTCTGTGTGAATACACTTCAAGAGTTTCCCAGTTTCCCTTTCAATCTTGGCATGGAAATCATTAAATACTTCAAGGATTTGATCTTTGGACTTCAGAACATACATCCACAATTTTCTAGATGCATCATCCATGAAGTTTACAAAATAAGAAGCACCACCATGTGTTTTAACACTCATAGGTCCCCACATATCTGAATAATCTAAATCTAGTATTTCTGTCTTCTTTTTCTTAGCATTGTTAACAAAAGTAATTCAATGTTTGTCACGCCCTACTTTCCAAACATATGAAAATACGGCCACACAACTAAGGCACAACGAATGATGTATACATCATTCATACGCTGTAATATTGAACTCAAAATATAAAATATAGTCACAACCACACATGCTATAATGAAATCACATGATCAATGAATAATTGGAAAGGTTCATGAAATAATCCACAATAATCCACGAATAATCCACGAATAATCCACAAGTAATCAACATCTGGGAGAGAATAAACTTCGGGTCAATGCCCGGGAATACAATGTATGAAACGACAATAATACTAGAAATAAATAACATGAACGAGGTAATACAATCGGCTAAAATCTCGACTCCATTCCTCATAAGATTTGCTCACCAAGTCCTTTAGCAATCCTTCTTGTGTACCTGCAAGCTCATTATCTAAAGTTGGGTTTTTTTTTTTTTTTGGGGGGGGGGGGGGGGGGGGAAGAGAGAGATATCCGTTAGAGCAAGTTACGGACAACAAGTAGTAATAATTAGTGAACAATAAAATATGATATATCAAGGAACAATGAACTAGAACAATATCAGAGGCCAATAAACGATAGTTGATATTAAAATCAATAGTCTATAATCAATGGTGCAAGAATCGGTTAACAATAGTCAATGGTGTAATCATCATTGACAATAATCAATAATCAATGTCGAAAACAATAACCATGATTAAAATGCAAGTGTCGATGCTCAATGTCAATTCTAAGTCTATCAATCTTTTATTAACATATCTAATACACGCAGTCTTGCATCCCATACCCCATGTTTGAGCACATACAATCAAGTGAGTGTTTAGACTATAGTGGTGAACTCTGTGGGTCATGTACTCGGCAATAATAATCAATAATAAAAAATCAACACACTATAATTCATAATCCATAACAATAATCAATAGAGAAACACTGACCCCTTCTCCGAGTACAGTCTCCGATATTGTTCACTACTAAGTCGACCCTTATTACCCTAGCCTGTTATCATTTTACAATACTCAATTATGAACATACAATGGGTACAATCGATGAGAATGGTGGTATCGAGGCGATGTAAAGAAGGTGTCAAGGTTATGCAATCCATGTTATATTTAATTCCATTCATTATAGTCAAAATTAAACGTATTTATACTTAATAACACGAAAACACAAATTCTGGACATCAAACACTGTTGTACAGAAACCGACCTTCCCGCTCCTACGGGAAAGTAAATCAGGTTTCGTCAGGGGTTACAGAAACTAGACTTCTTGCCGATTCCAACGCATATTCACATGACATATTTCGATTACAGGAGCTAGGTATAACACCCCGTATTGTATGATACCTGAATATATATATATATAGAGAGAGTTCGTCTATTATGAGATGGTGAGATGGGCTCCTTATCGTGAGCGGGAGTTACCAGCCACCCGATCTAGTTTGATTCAGATCGAATGGCTGAGATCAGATCCCGTTCTCCATCTATTTTGTTGAGGGTAAAATGGTCAGGAATCCTCTTCTTTTCTTTCTTTGATATCGATCCCAGCTGAGTCCCACTCTCTCTTCGATCGTAAGAAACCCTAGCCTCATCTCCAAAATCTTACTCCCGCGCTCTCCTTCTTCGATGAAACCTTAATCGTCTTAGAGAAACCCCCATTCTTATCTCTATCGATCTCTCTCTCTCTTCGAGATGAAAACTTCAGCTTACGATCATGAGATCTCTCTCTCTCCCCCTTCGACGAGAAACCACACTGAGCATCTTCGATTCTCTCTCTCTCTTTTCGTCGAAGAACGGTTTCTTATTTCTACTCTCTTGGGTTCTGTCACTCTCTTCGACGAGAAACCCTAGCCCCCAAATCCACTGGTCTCAGTGGTCTCTTTCTGTAGAACCCCGTATTTTCAAATATTATTTTTATATTTGAAAATGAATTTAAATTGATTTTTGGAGAATTTAATGAATATTTTCAGAAAAAATTATCTTGTTACACGTGCAAAATACGTGTAAATACTTTTATGAGAAGTTTGAAAATCTAGTTTTCTTTATGAACAATCATTATTTAATATTTGGGATTTATTTAGTATTTTTCCAGATTTTTCTGAAATTAATTGGAACTATTTACAATTTTTGGGAAAAGAAAGACCTTTTTGCAAATTTGACATTTTTAAGGGTTAAAGTGCAAAATATATTTTCTGAACGATTTGATCAGTATTGGTTGAGATTTAGAAGTATATTTTCTTTTAAATCCTAATTTAAATGAGTTTTGATGGAATTTCCAATGATAGAACTATATATGTAAATTGTATTTTGGAAAAGATTGTTTTGCAAAAGTATGGGTGAAAAACCCTAAACCTATTCCTGGATATTTAAAGGATTTTTCTCCAGCCGTCATTTTGGAAATACAGAATTTTGTGGAGATTTATTTTGGTGGAGAAAGGAGTTTTGGATCTAGCAAAGGGGAGGACTTTTCGTGGACTTTTCTCAATTCGAGGTGAGTGATATAAAAATTTGTTTTGTTGTTTGATTTGATGATTATGACTGAAAGGAATTTGTCTTGTTGTTGATCTATGTGTGCAAGTATCATTGATGTATTGATTTGATATTGTGAACGATATGGATCTTGTATTGTGGTATGAATCATGTGAATAATTGTGGATGAAATAGTAGATCTTTATTATTAAAATTGTGTTGCTAAAGGCATGTTAAGATTTGAGTATGAACATCTGGACATTAGATTTATAAATCAGATTTTGATTTAGATTTGTGAAAGAAATTTAGATCTTGTAAAACCCTAATGAAAGAATTTGTGATTTAGAACATGAGAACTTGAATTTTGACATATTTGATGTTTGAGTAATATATACATATACATGATGAGGATTTGTTGAGATTTATCATTTTTCCTGAATACGAACTATTTACATAAACAATGAATCATTAGAAAGCTCCAAATTTGATTTTGTAATCAGACCTGGATTTTGAGAACTGTAGGCCGACAGTCGACTGGCCTACTGTACAGTCGACTGGTACGAGTCTGATACTGTATTTTTAGAATCTTTGAAAAAGTCGTTCTGGACAGTCGACCTAGCTCATAGGCAGTCGACTGGTTCACTGAGGAAATTATTTTTGTAAAATTATTAGTCCTTTCTGGACAGTCGACCTATAATCCTTTAAGTCGACTTATATACTTAGAATAATTTTGAGAAATTATTGGAATTTACCTCGGGTAAGTCGACTGATCCTCTCTTAAGTCGACTGTTATATGACTTAGTTTATTTTTGTAAAATTTTGGATATTTGTCCTTCTGGACAGTCGACTTACTACAGTATAAGTCGACTGGTACTGATGGACTTTTGTAAACTTGAGTGTTCCTTGAGTGTTTGGTTCCCAGACAATTCAGTCTATTCTAAGATATTCAGTTAAGTATTTGATTTAAGAATTTCAGTTGAGCCACTTTGTTTGGTGGGACTTTGGTTCAGACTTTTGAGTTGAGTTTCTAGAGGTGTGTGACCCTAGTATACCGGTGTTGAGTTATTTGTTGGGGCCTAGTGAGGCATTTCAGTTATTCGGTTTTGAATTTAGGCTGGTAGGGTATACCACTCTAGGAGATTCGTTAAGTAATCAATTAACCCAAAATGATAAGGACAGGCACTAGTGGTGATATGATGAACGGGAACATGAGTCAAGAACCTCAGTATGGCTTTCGGTGTGGGATTTAATCTCCGGAATTATCACAGTAGATTATTAGTGGTGTGGGATATGTCTCCGGAATTATCACAGTCTTGTGGTGTGGGACAATCTCCGGAATTATCACGGTAACTACTTGTGGTGTGGGATTGATCTCCGGAATTATCGGAGTCGAGGTGAAGCACATGTGGTATTCGTATGGTGACATGTCAATGTTTCGGTGTGGGATGATCTCCGGAATTATTCAAGTGAAATATCTTGGGTGTGGGATCCATCTCCGGAATTATCGGGCATGAGATACTATCCATGGTTTATCTTTATCTCGTAGTAGTCATCGTGTTAGGATTAGTTGCATAGCGGGGATTGAACCCTATGAAGTGAAGACGTTAAGGGCTTGCACCGAACCTATGTAGTATGGGATGCATAGACTTCGACAAGTACGCATTAGAGAGTCTGCATTTAGAATCTGTGTCTCATGGCTTGGTTTTATGCACGTGGTTTTCTTGTTTCTACACCTGACACTTAGCTTAGTGACACTTGATGTTTTAAGTTACCTGTCATTTCGTACTTTCCATATTCTTTTAGTACTTGTTGTTTAAGAATTTATGAGGTATGATCTTTTATGTTGTTTGTTTGTTTTTATACCTCTCACACCATTTATGGCTGACCCCTTTAGTTTGGGGGTTAGGGATCATCTCTAGCCTCACATGTTGCAGGTTGTTGCTTAGAGTTGGAGATTGGATGCTTGGGTGGTTTTGAGATATAATTGTTTCTTAAGAGTTTGTGTAAATTTGTAATAACAGTTTTGAGACAAATTTGTGTTGTAAATAAAGAAAATATTGAGATGAGTTTGTTTTGAATTCCGTTGTGATTTGTAAAGGATTTGTTGTAATAAAAGTTGAAAATTTTAGTGGTGTTGGTTGTGTTTACTATTATATTGAAGTGGATCGCTGGGAATGTGCCACGTATTTTCTAAGATATCTTATTAGAAATTCGGGGCGCTACACTTTCTCTCTCTCTGCGATCGAAGACCCAAATCGCCATTAGGGTTGCGAGGCTCTCTCTCTCTCTTTTCGACGTCAAACCCAAAGTGCGATTAGGGTTTCGATTCCTCAGTGATTCGAATAGAAACCCTAGCAGCCCCCAATCATTCTTATCAGGTATTCATAGTTTCAAATTACATTTCGTTTTCTTATTTCAAGTTTCACTATGAAATATTGAGTCAATATGGCCTCTACTGTATATATATTGTAGAGGTGTATTTTTATCAGTCAATATGATATCTTCTCATGATAAGAAGAGGTATTCACAGCTATTTTTGGTATATTAGAAGATGGCCCATGGCCGTTTTTGTGTGTTGGTCTAGGCAATGATGATATGCACTACCTAACAAGCTAATAAGTTACAACTAGTTGGCGCGGCATAATAATGCAGCCCTAGACACATTCTTAATGCTTGATTTACAAAATGAATATATAGAAGTGTGTTCTGAGCCTACGACTAATTCAGTTCATGTGTTGAAGACAACTATGATGATGAAAAATTTAGCTCTCCGAATAAGCTTGAGTAGAGCTTGCATTTATTTAATTAATTTTGAGTCGATTAAGACCTTTTAAAAAAAAGGTAAAATTATGTATTAATTTGCCGGCAACAAATTTGTTTAGCAGGAAGATGGGGATTTTGGAGATGTTAGATGACCTCTTCTATATGTTTATTATGTATGTGATATGGCTAAAAATAGGATTAAATCGGGACCGTTCACATCGGACTGCGAATCTCAAAGCTCAGGGGTAAAACGGTAATTTCACCTACTAGCGGGTCCGTAGCGGGTACTGGGTCTCCTTCTCACAGATCCAATAACCCGCGAACGGATCCACCTCAACTAGGTACGGGTCCCGACCTGATACAAACCCAGTCCGACAGGATAGAATTAGGGTCTCTGATTGAACCAAATCAACGGGCCTGATTCGCGACTATCCTCTCACCGGGAATTAAGGGATTACATTCCTAATCTGATTACGAGGATTTTATTCTTTATCAGATCACAGGGATTACATTCCTAATCTGATCCCAACAGGCGACTATAAATACCCCCCATCCATCTCCATTAAGAGGTAATCAATCTTTTGCTAGTTAAACGCTCTTTCATAATCATTTCTGGTTACTGACTTGAGCGTCGGAGGGTGCGTCGCCGGGAACAACCCCGGTGTCTCGCACTTCCTTGCAGGTGAACGGCGGGAGTCAGCGGTCAAACTCCGGCAGAACAGGTTAGGTGTTTGCTATTCAGGTTTTCCAAGAACTCACAAATACTATCTGTTTACCTCCACAGCAGATTTAGCGGTAACAGATTGGCGCCGTGTGTGGGAACCATACGAATAGCAGCCCCTCCTCTTTCCGTTGGTCAGATCTTCTCCAGCCATGCCTCCTAGGAAAGTAAGATCCAAAGGGTCCAACCGTGGACCCAACCACGTTGATCAGCAAGAGGTAGTCCCCATCCAACCCGCTCAGCAGCAGGGGCAACTTCCTCTCCAAGCAGAAGACCCTCTTCAACAAGATCAGCCTCCTCTTCAGAATCGGCAACCCCCTAAGGGTCCCGCTGGTCCTCAGAATGCCGGTGCAGGGGCTTCGCGTCCCAACCCGCAGAAGCAACCCCTCCATCAGGACCGCATTTCGGTACACAATGCCTCTTTAGATTCCATGGCCGCCCACAATCCTCGAGTTTCCGACCTCCGCAATACCATCCTCAATCGGCATAAGGATGAGGATCTTCGCCGCCGTCGGGACAAAAAGAGGGCCCGAGAGGGAGCCTCCCGCCAGCAACGTCCAGATGAGCGAAATCCTCACCACCGAGACTATAGAAGGTCCCCTACCCGAAGAGGGATGCAAGAGTCCCCCGAGCATCATAGGAGAAGACCCCATTCCCCTACTGGTCGGCAACATCCGAGGAACGATGAGGCACCCATCACTCGTGCCGAGTTCCAGCAATTTCAAACAACGGTGTTGCAAGCTCTCAACCTCCGACCCAACAACAACATTGCCCAAAGGGCTCCTACTCCTCCACGAATTCCAAGTCCTCGCCGCTCCCAGAGCTACCGTCGTCGTAGTCCCCGCTCCCTTTCCTATGAAGACGAGTCCAGAGGCTCGTTTGACTACCGTCGAAGGGACGATGCTCTCTACCGCCGTCTCCACGAGATGGAGAGGGGCATCGGCCGAATAGACAAGGATGAGGAGTTAAGAGGAAGGACCATCCGCCCGAGCAGACCTCCCTTCTCCCGGACCATCATGGAAGCTCCTATCCTAAGAGGTTTCGAACCCCCGAAGTTCGAAACTTACTCGGGGGAGTCGGACCCCGTGGACCACATCAAAAGCTTTAAGACCCTCATGCTAATCCACTAAGCTTCCGATGCTTTGCTGTGCAAAACCTTCCCCGCCACTCTTAAGGGTTCGGCTCGGGAGTGGTACTCCCGCCTCGCCCCGTCTTCCATATTCTCCTTCGAGCAATTCGAGTGCCTCTTCATCACTCATTTTGTGAGTAGCAGACGCACGGAGAAGACTAACATCTCGTTACTCCAGCTCCACCAGGAGAAAGGAGAGAAGTTGAGAGACTATGTGAAGAGGTTCACTGCGGAGGTCAGGTCCATAGCCTCCCTCGACCAATCCGTCGCAATAGCCGCCTTCCAATCCAACGTCCTCAATTCTAACCTTCGCTCGTCCCTTGCTAAGAAGCCCCCACATAATTTCGCTGACCTCCTTCTTAGGAGCGAGAAGTACATTCGGGCCGAAGAAGCCGAGAATCTCCCAGGCTTTGAGGAGACATCTTCCGGGAACAAACGGAAGAGCACAAGCGAAGAGGGGTCCCAAAAATCCCAGAAGGACGACAATGGACAGCGTCGCCCGACTCCTCGGTTTGAGAAGTTCACCCCCCTCATTACCAATATATCAGAAGTTCTTATAGAGGTGGACAAGGGCTCCTCCGCGCTCCCCCAAGAATGAATACACCTGGCAAGAAGAGGAACAAGGATAAGTGGTGCTGCTTTCAAAGGGACCACGGCCACGACACGGATGATTGCCGGGCTCTCAAGGAGGAGATTGAAGAACTCATACAGCGGGGGCACCTGATCAAGTTCGTCCAAAAAGAGGGGGTCGAGTTTCCCCCCTGAGGAAGCCTACAAACGAACAGAAGGGCCCGCCAAGCTTCAACACTCGGAATCTCCCAGCTCCTCCCAAGAGGTCTTCACCTTATTGTAGAAGTAGGATCTTGATTTTCAATAAGGCCGATGCTTGTAACTCGTCCAACAGCATGTAATAATGGCTCGCCCTATTGGAGCAGCCACTTAGTTTATTTCAATAAAACTTTACATCTTTTGATTGAAAATTATTGCTCTTGCTTCTCTATCTCTCCGAGTCACGAATCTCTTAAATGGTGGGTTCGGAGTCCAGCTTCTTCTACATGGCTGCTCCCGCAACTTACTAACCCTTAACACCGATGGTTCGGAGTCCAACACTTGGCTCGATTCCTCTTCAAATAACCTGCTCTTCAGCGGGTTAGAAGTGGTTCGCCATTCGAAATTGCTCCCACAACCGTTGAATACCTCTACCGATGGTTCGGAGTCCAACACTTGGCTCGATTCCTCTTCAAATAACCTGCTCTTCAGCGGGTTAGAAGTGGTTCGCCATTCGGAATTGCTCTCACAACCGTTGAACACCTCTACCGATGGTTCGGAGTCCAACACTTGGCTCGATTCCTCTTCAAATAACCTGCTCTTCAGCGGGTTAGAAGTGGTTCGCCATTCGGAATTGCTCCCACAACCGTTGAACACCTCTACCGATGGTTCGGAGTCCAACACTTGGCTCGATTCCTCTTCAAATAACCTACTCTTCAGCGGGTTAGAAGTGGTTCGCCATTCGAATTGCTCCCACAACCGTTGAACACCTCTACCGATGGTTCGGAGTCCAACACTTGGCTCGATTCCTCTTCAAATTACCTGCTCTTCAGCGGGTTAGAAGTGATTCGCCATTCGGAACTGCTCCCACAACCATTGATTCTGTCACTTAAATAGCGAGTTCGGAGCTCAACTCTTCCCAAGAGTTGCTCCTCAAAACTTCTCTCAAATGGCTCTTCACTCCGCTCGCCTCCAAAGCGGAGATCTTCTCAAACGAGTTCGGAGCACAACTCTCTCCTAGAGTTGCTCCTCAAACTCGTCTGCCAGATGGCTCTTCTAATGCCGAGCTCTTCACTCCGCTCGCCTCCAAAGCAGAGATCTTCTCAAACAAGTTCGGAGCTCACAACTCTCTCCTAGAGTTACTCCTCAAAACTCTCAAATGGCTCTTCACTCTGCTCGCCTCCAAAGCGGAGATCTTCTCAAACGAGTTCGGAGCACAACTCTCTCCTAGAGTTTCTCCTCAAACTCGTCTGCCAGATGGCTCTTCTAATGCCGAGCTCTTCACTCCGCTCGCCTCCAAAGCGGAGATCTTCTCAAACAAGTTCGGAGCTCACAACTCTCTCCTAGAGTTGCTCCTCAAAACTCGTCTTCCAGATGGCTCTCTCCTAGAGTCGAGCTCTTCACTCCGCTCGCTTCCGAAGGGAACCTCTTCTCAACGAGTTCGGAGCTCACAACTCTCCCTAGAGTTGCTCCTTGCACTCACTTCAAAGAATGGGTCGTCCCAGCACCTCTTCCTAGCACCTCTTCTCCAACCCCTAGGAGTGGAGCTCCTCTTCCAAAAAAAAAAATAAAATCTCCAAGACCAAAGAGAGCACCACCTCTTCCTTATGCCGACCCGTCCACTTCATCAGCTCGCCGAGCTTCTCCTCACGTTCGAGCTTCTCCTCACGCTCGAGCAGAGGGTGAACTACAGAGTCACCGAGCCGAGTGGACGAGGTACCGACCTCCACATATGGAGAAAAATACCACCGACCCGATCTCACCGTTAGATCATCTCGAAATTCGCACTCAAGCATGATGGACGGATCAGATCACACCATGTCACCACAAAACGACAAGATAACGTTTTCTTGAAACTCGTGCCTCTTGTCTCGTGATTCGCGTCACGATCGTGATCAACCGTCCAGATGGAGCCACGTAGCTCGGATCTGAAATCCGAGCTACCGATCTACCGAGCAGCAAAGTGGCAGAAAATGTGCCTCAAAATCCGTGCTCGGATCTGCCGAACAAGATGCATCTGCTGAGCAGCAAAGCAGATGAAGAGCAGTCGGATCCGATACCCACGATCTGACCCATACCCTTCTTGGCTTCTCCATTCTTCTCCTTCTTCAGTCTTCCCGCCAAAAGTGCCCAACACTTCTCTTCTTCGCTGTGCGAAAGAACAAGGCAGAGGAGAGAACCCGAATGCCTCTCCTCCCCTTCCTCTTTCTTCTCAGGGCCGAGCTCTTCAGTTCGCTTACCTCCAAGGCGGACATCTTCTCAACGAGTTTAGAGCTAAAACTCTCCTAGAGTTGCTCCTCAAACTCGTCTTCCAAATGGCTCTCTCCCAGAGCCGAGCTCTTCACTCCGCTCGCCTCCAAAGCGGAGATCTTCTCAAACGAGTTCGGAGCTCACAACTCTCTCCTAGAGTTGCTCCTCAAAACTCATCTTCCAGATGGCTCTCTCCTAGAGTCGAGCTCTTCACTCCGCTCGCTTCTGAAGCGGACCTCTTCTCAACAAATTCGGAGCTCACAACTCTCCCCTAGAGTTGCTCCTTGCACTCACTTCAAAGAATGGGTCTTCCCCGCACCTCTTCCTAGCACCTCTTCTCCAACCCTAGGAGTGGAGATCCTCTTCAAAAAACTCCAAAACCAAATAGAATAGAGGCAGAGCTTCAGAGCCCTTCACCTCTCCCATATGCCGACCCATCCTCCCGAGCCAAGGAGCAGAGCTCCGACCCATCCTCTTGAGATACCGAGCTACTACGGGCAGAGGGTGAACTACTGAGTCATCGAGCCGAGCGGACGAGGAACCGACCCTCACATATGGAGAAAAATGCTGCCGAGCCATCTCACCGTTGGATCCTCTCAAAAAACGTGCTAGAACATGATGAACGGCTCAGATCTCGCCACGTCTCCACAAAACGACAAGATAACGTTTTCTCGAAATTTGAGCCTCTTGTCTCGTGATTCGTGCCACGATCGTGATCAACCGCCCAGATTGAGCCACGTAGCTCGGATCTCAAATCCGAGCTACCGACCTACCGAACAGCAAAGTGGGAAAAAATGCTCCTCAAAATCCGTGCTCGGATTTGCCGAGCAAGAAGCAGAGCAGAGGAGAAGAAGAAAAGAAGAAAAAAAAAGAAAAAAGAAAAAAGGGCACGTGGGCCGGGGTCGACCCGTTAGGGGATCCGAACCCATCAACCCATGACCCGAACTCCACTTCTTCTTCTCTTCCAATCTCCCGCCAAAACCAACAAAAAACAAACCCAAACTCTTCTTCGTCGCCTTCGAGCTCCAACTCCCGCCGAGTTCGACGACACCCTCAACCTCGCCGAACTCGTGTGGCAATCGAGCTCCGCCTTGGCCTTGCAACCGTTCATCGAATCTGCCATAGCCTCGGCATCACCGAACTCCAACGCCGAGCTCACAAAGTTCCGACCAAAGCGCCGAGCTCCCATCATCTCCTTCTCCGAACACCTCACCGCCGAGCTCCTCCTCCACGACCGAACGCCATCACGGAGCTCCCCATGACAGCCGAGGTCTCCTTCGACAACCTCCAAAACAGAGCTCCACTACTCGTCGAAGCTCCTGTCCACGTCCACTGTCTGTAACGCCCCGAATCCCAAATACACTGAATTCGAGATGTTCTATAGGATCTTTTCACTTTCTTTAGTACAATTTTACAGGGAAATTAAAACTTTTCATCATACATCAGAGATTACATCATAATTACATCTTTCTTTTGCACAGCGGAAGTAAAATACAACAATTAAATACAAGTACAACAGCATGATATAATCTTTAAGCATCCATTCCTCTTTAATCTTTAACATGACATTTACCTGCATATAAGACTGTGGGTACGTCAGTTTATTCAACCGACGAACATTATACACGGCCATCCTCTCTATGCCGGAAATAGTATAACTCAACTTTTCATATTTAACAAACACAAACTTGTCACATTCAAACTAAAGGGACTACCCTATTGATATCGTATTGTGATTGTGCACTTAATCCTTAATGCATTTATTTATGTTACATGACACTAATGCGCACTTGTTCGGATTCTATGCATCCCATACTACATAGGTCCGAGGGCAAGCCCTTATTCGTTCTTCATCTTTATAGGGTTCAATCCCCCATTATGATTTAATCTACTACTGTAATTACGGTAAGTTTCCTAGATGTTATCTGACCTACGAACTCATGTCTAGGCACTCTGGAGTAGTATCCTCACCCAGATGCATCATGGAAATTCCTGGGATACGCTCTCACCATAAACATGACACCACCCGTAGTCTTCAAACATTCACGAGCGTCGCCACTGGGACGGTACTCTGGAACAGTATCTTCACCCAGACTCATCATGGGAATTCCTGGGATACGCTCTCGCCGCTACCCAGGGCCCTCATACTCAATGTTTTTCTCTTACTTTCATCACATCTTCACTATGCACTAGTCCTTAGTTTTATTAAAAATCATGAACAAAATTAATCTCTAGAGTTAGCCTCTCCATCAGCCGGACTTATTCATTCATTTCATCTTGACCAACCTTGGTCTAATTTCATTTTATTTCATTTCTCGATGCCGGGGAGACTTAGCTACTTTATTTCAAATTTCATTTCACAATCTTCAACTCATAAAATTTTCCATGTCGAGTTCTCAAACTCACATGTACCTTCTCTTTCAATTCATGATTCCTAACTTTGTTCACAAGTCCATAATTACACAAAAATTGCATATACTTATTAATTGTCACATCACGATAATTTCACATTACTAAATAATGTACACACTTCATATTGTTCCACAAGTGAGGAAATAATTGCATCATAACCACATTTCTTTTTGCCAAATCCATTCTTAATGTTCCAATTCACTTATTCTTTCAAATTATAATCTCATATCAATAATCTATATACACTCATATCAATAATCTATATAAACTCATATGTCTATTTGTGCATTTAACTACAAACCTTAGTTAAATTCATTCAAATAATACCCAAATCATTCCTATAAAATTCCTTACATTTTTCTGAGAATTACCATATTTTTTTCATAATTTTTTGATACATAAAACTCCCAAAAAAATATTTTTTCATCTTGCCGATAGCAAGATTCGAACCCAGGCACAACACCGACACAACACAGAGCACAGGCCGCTAGGCCGGTTACCGCTAGCGATATAGAAGGGATTTAAAGAGTATTTATTACTCTCGGCTCGGTAGGTTATAGCCTTACAAAAATTGTGAAAATGTTTTACAGCCACAGGGATTCGATCCGTTCAGCCCAGAGTAGCCAACGCACACAGTGACCGCCTGAGCTACTAGCTCAGGTTGTTACAGTCCATACTAAAATCTTTTTGAATCAATTTGCCACTGTTATCAAACATACTCGATGTTCATTTAACCCTTGTTTCTTATTGCTTTTATAAAAATTACTGAAAATCTCCAGATTAATCCCCATTCATATAAAGTTCATACCAGTAAGAAAAAAAATAATTTTTGTACTAATAAAATATATTTTTCACACACAAATCAATGAGTCATTAATTAAAACTACTATATATTGCATTTTCGACATTGCTAAATAATTGATCTACTAATCTTTTTATTCAAAGATTTTCTTGTGACAATTTACTGTTATTAACTCTTTATTCAACCAATACATATGTTTGTAATAGTCCATATCCATATCAATATAAAGGTCTATTCATCACAACTCAACTACTAACTTTATGAGTAGTACTTTCATTAATCAATCTATGTCACGATGAAATATACTCACTTATCAATTGCATAAATCACATCTCAACCATACAAGAAATTCATTTTTTTTCAAAATAAAGTGTACTCTTTCTTAATAAATTCCATGTTTCAACTTTACCATTAACAAGCGTTCTTATCCATGCATCATGTCTCAAATCATACTAACAACATTCTTAAATAAATTTAATCACCATCATAATTTCATACTAATAATCATGGAGCATTCTACACACAATTTAATTTTAATACTAGAGCCATATACAAATTAATCACCACATTTCAATCAATTCATACACTAACTTCTCAATTAAAGTGGGCTCTTATTAGTATTTTTCATGCATCTTTTTATAGTTGAAACTAGCATGGATCTATATTAGAAATATGAAATGTTTACCCACCTTGAATGGAGAGAACTAAACAAATTTAGCAACACAAGCCTTGCGAATGAAAGCACCACCTCCTAGACGAAAAGCGAGCACCTCCAAGCCTCCAAGCAAAAACCGAATGCTTCCCTTGTGATAGCCGGCCACTCCTCCTTGGAACAAGCAAGCAAATCCCACACAATCTCTCTATCTTTTATAACTCACACTATTACTACAATAAGACTATAGCTTGGAAATATAAAATAGCATATGAAAATAGCCATGAGAGGGGGGGGTATTTATACTAGAGACTAGGTGAAATGGAGGGCCAAGATTGATTAGGTGGTTGAAAGATGAAGGGCCTAGATTAAAGTAGGAGTTATAAAAACTACCCACATCCACAAAACTACCTCCATGAACACCATGATCAATTTCAAAATTCCCTCCAAAAGAGTGTGCAAACCGGCCACATAAATAGTGTGCATTGCACGTGTACGTGTAGTGCACGTGCATGCAACTAGGCCAAAATTTGTACATTTTAATTTTGTATAAAAATAAATTAGTTAAAAAAAGTCTTCTACATGACAAGTTTAATTAAAAGAGATTAATCCATGGGCTTTCTTTTTGGGCCAAAAATAGTTTATTAAAATAATTAAACTAAAAATACATTTGGGCTTTTAAGAAAAGGCTTTTTCATTAAATTAAAATAAGGCTTTCTATTTGTTTAAGAAAGGCTTTTTGTACAAAATAATGTGAGAAGATATTTAAATATTTATACACATTAATAAAATAATCCAAACAAAATATTGCACGTGCACACTACGTGCAAAATAAATAATTTTTCATTAATTGAAAAATCAGGGTATTACAGCACTCCCTCCTTAGAATAGTTCCGTCCCCGGAACTACAATCAAGAGCGAGAAACAAAATACAACACACACAACAAGAACAAAAGATACAAAAATACAATCAAGCAAAAAGCTCAGGATAGTCCTTCAACATTCTCTCCTCAGACTCCCAAGTAGCCTCTTCAACTAAGTGGTTTCTCCAGACTACCTTGACCATCGGTATCGTCTTATTCCTCAAGACTTTCTCTCGACGATCAACAATCTCAACAGGAGACTCGATGTAATTCAAGTCTAACGGCAAACCTTCCGGCACTTCAGGCAGATGATGACTCGGATCTGGAATATAACCTCTCAGCATAGACACATGAAAGACATTGTGCACCTGAGACAACTCTTCCGGTAATTCAAGCCGGTAAGCAGTTTTCCCGATCCTTTTCAATATCTTATACGGGCCTATAAACCTCGGGGCTAACTTTCCGCCTTTGCCAAAACGAACCACACCTTTACTGGGCGATACCTTCAGAAAGACGAAGTCACCAACCTCAAACTCAAGGTCCCTTCTCCGGTTGTCTGCATAGCTTTTCTGCCTGCTCTGAGCTTCCACCAACCTTTTCCTGATCAGATCAGTCTTCTCAGAAGTTTGCTGTACAAGCTCAGGACCAAACAACTGACGCTCCTCAACTTCAAACCAACAAACAGGTGTCCTGCACTTCCTGCCATACAAAGCTTCGTACGGCGCCATCCCGATGCTAGCCTGAAAACTATTGTTGTAGGCAAATTCCACCAAAGGTAAATGCCTTTCCCAACTGCCTCCAAAGTCTAGTACATAACACCGAAGCATATCCTCAAGAATACGGTTGACTCTCTCGGTCTGCCCATCGGTTTGCGGATGAAAAGCAGTGCTGAAATCTGTCTTGGTACCCAAAGCTGCCTGAAGACTCAACCAGAAATGCGAAGTAAACCGCGCATCTCGATCAGACACAATAGTCGAAGGAACGCCATGAAGTCTGACAATCTCACCAACATACATCTCAGCCAACTTATCCATCGAAGCAGTGAGTTTCATCGCCAAAAAGTGAGCGGACTTGGTCAGTCGATCGACTATGACCCAAATTGCATCATTGCCTTTAGAACTCTTAGGCAATCCCGTAATGAAATCCATACTAATGTTATCCCACTTCCATTCCGGAATAGGTAACGGCTGTAATAGACCTCCGGGTCTCTGATTTTCGGCTTTGACTTGCTGACAAACCTCACACTTCGCGACAAATTCAGCCACATCCCGCTTCAAACCTGACCACCAGAAATGCTGTTTGATGTCCTTGTACATCTTAGTACTCCCAAGATGTACCGACAAGAGAGTAGCATGCGCCTCCTGAAGAATACTCTCCTTCAGGTCTGCCTGATTTGGAACGCACAGCCTATCTCCGAACCACAGCACTCCATCCCTGATTTGAAATCCGGGCAACCTGCCAGCACCAACCTGCTCCTTCATCTCCAAAATATCAGCATCAACTTCCTGACTTGCAATGATCCTTGCATTCAGAGTAGGCTGAAGCCTCAACTGAGCCAAAGATGCTCCCAATCCTTGCAAGACAACCTCAATACCTGCTCGATCCAACTCCTCAATCAGATGCCTCTGAGTTGTAATCAAACTGGCCAGACTGCTCTTGCGACTAAGTGCATCAGCAACAACATTAGCCTTTCCAGGATAATACTTGATCTCAAGTCGCATATCCTCGAGCACTTCCAACCATCTCCGCTGCCTCAGATTGAGATCCCTCTGCTGATATATATACTTCAAGCTCTTGTGATCCGTGTACATGTTCAACTTCTCACCGTACACATAGTGCCTCCATTGCTTCAAAGCAAAGATAATCGCAGCCAACTCCAGATCATGAGTCGGGTAATTCTTCTCATGCGGTCGTAGTTGCCTAGACCCATAGGCGATTACTCTTCCCTTTTGCATTAAGACACAACCAAGCCCCCGATGTGAAGCATCGCTATAAACATCATACTCAACACCTGCTCTAGGCAAAGCCAAAATAGGTGCAGTAGTCAGCCTATCTTTCAACTCCTGAAAGCTCGCCTCACATTGCTCAGTCCACTTGAAGCTCACATTCTTCTTGGTCAGTCCAGTAAGCGGTACAGCTATCTGAGCATAACCTTGAATGAATCTCCTGTAGTATCCAGTCATCCCAAGAAAACTTCTGACTTCCTTCACTGTAGTAGGCCTTGCCCAATCTCTCACTGCCTCTATCTTCTGAGGGTCAGTTGTCACTCCCTCCTTAGAAAGGATGTGACCTAGGAATGTCACTTCAGATTTCCAGAAATCACACTTGGATAACTTGGCATACAACTTCTGCTCTTCCAACTTCTGCAAAACTGCTGCCAGATGCTCAGTGTGCTCCTCCTCTGACTTGGAGTACACGAGGATATCGTCGATAAATACCACGACGAAAGAATCAATAAACGGCCTCAGAACTCTGTTCATCAAGTCCATGAAGATTGTGGGTGCATTCGTCACTCCGAATGGCATAACTAAGAATTCGTAATGCCCATGTCGAGTTCTAAACGCAGTTTTGTGCACATCTTCAGCTTTCACTCGAACTTGGTGGTAACCCGATCGAAGATCTATTTTGGAGAATACAGCTGCTCCTTGTAGACGATCGAACAAGTCATCAATTCGAGGAATCGGATACTTATTCTGAACAGTGACCTTATTCAGCTCCCGGTAATCGATACACATTCTCATCGATCCATCCTTCTTCTTTACCAAAAGCACTAGTGCTCCCCAAGGTGACGCACTAGGTTGAATAAAGCCTTTCTCCAACAGTTCCTCAATCTGCCGTTTCACCTCATCCTGTTCCACTCGAGCCATCCTATACGGTGCCTTAGAATTGGGTGCACTTCCCGGTTGAACAGTGATGCTGAACTCTACATCACGATGCGGAGGTAATCCAGGAAAATCTTCCAAGAACACAGTCGGATAGTCCCGAACCACAGGAAGCCCTTGCACTTCCACAGGAGTCTCTTCCTTGCGGATAGTTACCACCAGCTTAGAACACTTCTTCTTTCCTTGGAACATGACTTCAGGTCCACCTGGAGCCTTCACTGTCACCGTCTTGGTCTTACACTCGATGCTTGCACTGTACACCGACATCCAATCAATGCCAATGATAACATCGACTCCCAAGATAGTCAGCTCGATCAGATCAATGCCAAAGACTCGATCTCCAATCACAATCTCGCAATCAGCATAATACCGATTAGTGGTTAAAGTTTTCCCTGACGAAGTAGCTACTGCTAAGATCTTGCTTGGAAAAATCTTCGGTTCAACTCCCAACACTTTAGCAAATTTAGGATACACAAATGTATGAGAGGATCCAGTATCGAACAATACGACAGCTTTCATTCCATTAAGATAGGGTTCGCCTGTTACATAATACACACCATTACATAACAGTCTCACTAAACAACGAGAAAAGAAATGACAAAAACTCTAAACACCAGCCCTCGTACCAGAGATGACCTGATCTGCCTCATCAGCATCAGCTTCTGTCAAGGCAAATACTCGCCCTGATTGGTACGGCCTCTTCCCAGTCTGCTGCGTTGGTGCGTTGCTATTTCCACCCTGTAGTTTGGGACAGTGAGATTTGTAATGCCCCGTTTCACCACAGTTGTAGCAAGTCATCGCAGAAGGTCTCACCACATTGTTTCCAGGTCCTCCAGCCACACTAATAGCATTCGCCCCCTGTCAGTTTGAACCTCTGTGCAGATGGTTGCCCCCTGAAACCCCCCGAATGTGCAGGCCTCTTTCCAGACTGCCAGTTGTTCTTCCGGTTCTGAACAACTTGGAACTGCTCCATATCCGCCTCCGTCGCTGCCGCCCTCTTGACCAGCTTATCGAATCGCCTGATACCAAGAGGTATCATACGAGATCTCAAGCTAGGCCTCAGACCATGCTCGAACTTGTGAGCGTTCTTGGCCTCATCCATCACCAGCTCTGGAGCATACCTGGAGAGCTGAGTGAATTTGATCTCATACGCTCTCACCGACATGCTGCCTTGCTGAAGCGACAGAAACTCCATCGCCTTCTTCTCCTGGACGTCGGAGGGGAAATAGTGACTGCGGAACTCCTCCAGAAATTCCTCCCAGCCAAGCAATAAGCCTCCCATGGTCCTCTTCATGGATTGCCACCAAACCGCCGCGTCCTTCTCCTGCTGCAAAGTCGCCAACTTGACCTTGCTACCCTCAGGGGTCTCCAATACCTCAAAGATTGTCTCCACTTGATGGATTCAGTTGTCAGCCGCATCTGGGTCTGACTTTCCCTCGAATACAGGTGGTTTCATTCTCTTGAACGATTCCACCAGCTTAATCGCCTCGGGCACTGGATTCGCCGGCCCCCTTCCTTGGTTCTGAGCCACTGCATTAAGCGTCTGGTAGACCCTTGCAAGTTCATTGAATTCTGATGCAAAAGATCCATCAAATTCGAAGTATATGACAAGAATTTAAACCAACTTCCATTTCATTGAATTCCAAAGTTTATACATTCGAATTTAAAAACATTTTTGACATCAGAACGGAAAGAAATAGAAGCTACAACAATCTAACTCCTACGGGTCCTCTTCGCTGCTCGAAGTTCTTCCCGTAGTTCTTCAACTTCATCCTTCAGCACATCAGTCAGGTTCTTCCTCTTCTCGAGTTCCCAAACCCGATGACTGAGAACAGAATAGTCGTCCTTCCGCTGCGCCAGCTGAGCCTCCAACAATCCGACTCTCTCTCGCAGTGTCTCCACCTGCCTCTGAAGAGAAGTCACAAGACCACTTGGAACTGGTTCTTCTTCTTCGTCAGAAGAAGAGTCATCAGATGAATCCGGAGGTGGGGTGATCTCTCGGGATTCAGGCCATTCTTCACCGTCAGAATCTGCTTGCCCAGGGTAGTACTCGTCTTCGGAATCTGCCTGTCCAGGATGGTACTCTTCCTCAATAATATGCCAGTCGTCGCCTCCAGCAGGGTCGAAGTGATCAGCCATCTTAGAAATAGAGAGGAAGAAGCATAAATCTTAGAGCAACACAAATGTAAGTCACTTACATTTAAATCTCTAGACTCAAACACACACTCTAATGTCCACTACTAGGGTGTCGTTCCCTATAAATTTGTACAAATGTGAAAGCGTAGAAAGCGTAGCTCTGATACCACTCTGTAACGCCCTGAATCCTAAATACACTGAATTCGAGATGTTCTACAAGATCTTTTCACTTTCTTTAGTACAATTTTACAGGAAAATTAAAACTTTTCATCATACATCAGAGATTACATCAGAATTACATCTTTCTTTTGCACAGCGGAAGTAAAATACAACAATTAAATACAAGTACAACAACATGATATAATCTTTAAGCATCCATTCCTCTTTAATCTTTAACATGACATTTACCTGCATATAAGACTATGGGTACGTCAGTTTATTCAACCGACGAACATTATACACATCCATCTTCTCTATGCCGGAAATAGTATAACTCAACTTTTCATATTTAACAAACACAAACTTGTCACATTCAAACTAAAGGGACTACCCTATTGATGTCGTGTTGTGATTGTGCACTTAATCCTTAATGCATTTATTTATGTTACATGACACTAATGCGCACTTGTTCGGATTCTATGCATCCCATACTACATAGGTCCGAGGGCAAGCCCTTATTCGTTCTTCATCTTTATAGGGTTCAATCCCCCGTTATGATTTAATCTACTACTGTAATTACGGTAAGTATCCTAGATGTTATCTGACCTACGAACTCATGTCTAGGCACTCTGGAGTAGTATCCTCACCCAGACGCATCATGGAAATTCCTGGGATACGCTCTCACCATAAACATGACACCACCCGTAGTCTTCAAACATCCCACGAGCGTCGCCACTGGGACGGTACTCTGGAACAGTATCCTCACCCAGACTCGTCATGGGAATTCCTGGGATACGCTCTCGCCGCTACCCAGGGCCTCATACTCAATGTTTTTCTCTTACTTTCATCACATCTTCACTATGCACTAGTCCTTAGTTTTATTAAAAATTATGAACAAAATTAATCTCTAGAGTTAGCATCTCCATCAACCGGACTTATTCATTCATTTCATCTTGACCAACCTTGGTAATTTCATTTTATTTCATTTCTCGATGCCGGGGAGACTTAACTACTCTATTTCAAATTTCATTTCACAATCTTCAACTCATAAAATTTTTCATGTCGAGTTCTCAAACTCACATGTACCTTCTCTTTCAATTCATGATTCCTAACTTTGTTCACAAGTCCATAATTACACAAAAATTGCATATACTTATTAATTGTCACATCACGATAATTTCACATTACTAAATAATGTACACACTTCATATTCTTCCACAAGTGAGGAAATAAATGCATCATAACCACATTTCTTTTTGCCAAATCCATACTTAATGTTCCAATTCACTTATTCTTTCAAATTATAATCTCATATCAATAATCTATATACACTCATATCAATAATCTATATAAACTCATATGTCTATTTGTGCATTTAACTACAAACCTTAGTTAAATTCATTCAAATAATACCCAAATCATTCCTATAAAATTCCTTACATTTTTCTGAGAATTACCATATTTTTTTCATAATTTTTTGATACATAAAACTCCCAAAAAAATATTTTTTCATCTTGCCGATAGCAAGATTCGAACCCAGGCACAACACCGACACAACACAGAGCACAGGCCGCTAGGCCGGTTACCGCTAGCGATATAGAAGGGATTTAAAGAGTATTTATTACTCTCGGCTCGGTAGGTTATAGCCTTACAAAAATTGTGAAAATGTTTTACAGCCACAGGGATTCGATCCGTTCAGCCCAGAGAAGCCAACACACACAGTGACCACCTGAGCTACTAGCTCAGGTTGTTACAGTCCATACTAAAATCTTTTTGAATCAATTTGCCACTGTTATCAAACATACTCGATGTTCATTTAACCCTTGTTTCTTATTGCTTTTATAAAAATTACTGAAAATCTCCAGATTAATCCCCATTCATATAAAGTTCATACCAGTAAGAAAAAAAATAATTTTTGTACTAATAAAATATATTTTTCACACACAAATCAATGAGTCATTAATTAAAACTACTATATATTGCATTTTCGACATTGCTAAATAATTGATCTACTAATCTTTTTATTCAAAGATTTTCTTGTGACAATTTACTGTTATTAACTCTTTATTCAACCAATACATATGTTTGTAATAGTCCATATCCATATCAATATAAAGGTCTATTCATCACAACTCAACTACTAACTTTATGAGTAGTACTTTCATTAATCAATCTATGTCACGATGAAATATACTCACTTATCAATTGCATAAATCACATCTCAACCATACAAGAAATTCATTTTTTTTCAAAATAAAGTGTACTCTTTCTTAATAAATTCCATGTTTCAACTTTACCATTAACAAGCGTTCTTATCCATGCATCATGTCTCAAATCATACTAACAACATTCTTAAATAAATTTAATCACCATCATAATTTCATACTAATAATCATGGAGCATTCTACACACAATTTAATTTTAATACTAGAGCCATATACAAATTAATCACCACATTTCAATCAATTCATACACTAACTTCTCAATTAAAGTGGGCTCTTATTAGTATTTTTCATGCATCTTTTTATAGTTGAAACTAGCATGGATCTATATTAGAAATATGAAATGTTTACCTACCTTGAATGGAGAGAACTAAACAAATTTAGCAACACAAGCCTTGCGAATGAAAGCACCACCTCCTAGACGAAATGCGAGCACCTCCAAGCCTCCAAGCAAAAACCGAATGCTTCCCTTGTGATAGCCGGCCACTCCTCCTTGGAACAAGCAAGCAAATCCCACACAATCTCTCTATCTTTTATAACTCACACTATTACTACAATAAGACTATAGCTTGGAAATATAAAATAGCATATGAAAATAGCCATGAGAGGGGGGGTATTTATACTAGAGACTAGGTGAAATGGAGGGCCAAGATTGATTAGGTGGTTGAAAGATGAAGGGCCTAGATTAAAGTAGGAGTTATAAAAACTACCCACATCCACAAAACTACCTCCATGAACACCATGATCAATTTCAAAATTCCCTCCAAAAGAGTGTGCAAACCGGCCACACAAATAGTGTGCATTGCAAGTGTACGTATAGTGCACGTGCATGCAACTAGGCCAAAATTTGTACATTTTAATTTTGTATAAAAATAAATTAGTTAAAAAAAGTCTTCTACATGACAAGTTTAATTAAAAGAGATTAATCCATGGGCTTTCTTTTTTGGCCAAAAATAGTTTATTAAAATAATTAAACTAAAAATACATTTGGGCTTTTAAGAAAAGGCTTTTTCATTAAATTAAAATAAGGCTTTCTATTTGTTTAAGAAAGGCTTTTTGTACAAAATAATGTGAGACAATATTTAAATATTTATACACATCAATAAATAATCCAAACAAAATATTGCACGTGCACACTACGTGCAAAATAAATAATTTTTCATTAATTGAAAAATCAGGGTATTACACTGTCGAGCTCGTCTCACATCGCCAAAGCTCTCATATGCCATTGCCGAGCTCGAACTGTGCTACCTCCACTGCATCGAGCCACCACAGTCGAAGCTCCGAAGCATCGAGCTCCGACGTTGGCGGAGCTCCATTGAACTTGCCGAAGCTCGCCGAAGCTCCATTCTGTTGGTGGAGCTCCATTGATCTTGCCGAAGCATCGAGCTCCGACGTCCCACCTCCGAGCTCCTCTCTACTGAGTCGACAAGCTCCGAACTCGAACCCTTCACCAAGCTCTCCTCCTTCGACAGCCGAGCTCCACCATGCTCCTCGTCGAACCCATCGACCCGAAGCTCCGAGCTCCTCTACCATGCCAAGCTCACCATCGGGGCTCCCCACGGCGCCGACCAAGCTCCTCGTCGAACTGTCTCCGTCATCAGCTCAGCGACCGAAGCATCGAGCTCGTCAAAATGCCGATCCACTTCGCCGAGCTCCTCTACCATGCCGAGCTCACCATCGGAGCTCCCCACGACCGCCGAAGCCTCCTTTGTCGAACTTCGACAGCCGAGCTCCACCATGCTCCTCGTCGAACCCATCGAACCGAAGCTCCGAGCTCCTCTCTCCAATACGCCAAGCTCCGAGCTCGAGCACGCAGACGCGAAGAAGAAGGGTCAGAGCTGAAGCAGGAACGAAGAAGAACAGAGGAGAAGAAGCAGCGGAAAAAAAAAAATCGCCACGTGGCATGCCACGTGGCAGCATCTTACCTGTTCGGCAGACGAGCCGAAGCGCCAAGCCGAGGTGCTGAAGCACTGAACTCGTAATTGGAGAAAAAAACGCGGCCGACCCACATGATCCGTCCGATCGTTTCAAAATTCGCGTCGCGATACGATCGACGCTCAGAAACGCGCCACGTGTCCAGATCGTGATCTGCCTCATGATGCGTGCACATCTGATCATGATCGATGGTCAGGAACACGCCACGTGTCCAGGTAATATTTAAATTATTTATTTATTTATTTAATTATTTTTTATTCAAAAAATCCGAAAAAAATATTTAAAAATCGAAAAAAATAAATTAAAAATGCTAAAAATAATTATTAATTCAGAAAAACTATTTTTAAATTCTGAAAAAATAATTATTAAATTAGAATAATTAATTAATATTTTCGATAATTAATTATTTAAATCGAAAAATGAATAAAAAATTCAAAAAAATGAGAAAAAATTCAGAAAAATCTGGAAAAATCACCAAAAATCCAGAAAATTCTGAGAATATTTTTGGGCATTTTACAAGCCCATAATAACACTGTTATACCCCGAGCAAGATTCCAAACTCCCTTAAGAACACCGATGAAATTCCGTACGCCATTAGAACAGTAAAACTACTCCTCAAAGGCTGATCAAACTCAGTCTTTGGGAGTGGGGGGCTCGTGATATGGCTAAAAATAGGATTAAATCGGGACCGTTCACATCGGACGCGAATCTCAAAGCTCAGGGGTAAAACGGTAATTTCACCTACTAGCGGGTCCGAAGCGGGTACTGGATCTCCTTCTCACAGATCCAATAACCCACGAACGGATCCACCTCAACTGGGTACGGGTCCCGACCCGATACAAACCCAGTCCGACAGGATAGAATTAGGGTCTCTGATTGAACCAAATCAACAGGCCTGATTCGCGACTATCCTCTCACCGGGAATTAAGGGATTACATTCCTAATCTGATTACGAGGATTTTATTCCTTATCAGATCACAGGGATTACATTCCTAATCTGATCCCAACAGGCAACTATAAATACCTCCCATCCATCTCCGTTAAGAGGTAATCAATCTTTTGCTAGTTAAACGCTCTTTCATAATCATTTCTAGTTACTGACTTGAGCGTCGGAGGGTGCGTCACCGGGAACAACCCCGGTGTCTCGCACTTCCTTGCAGGTGAACGGCGGGAGTCAGCGGTCAAACTCCGGCGGAACAGGTTAGGTGTTTGCTATTCAGGTTTTCTAAGAACTCACAAATACTATCTGTTTACCCCCACACCAGATTTAGCGGTAACAGTATGTTTATTATATTTTTTTCTATGTAGAATGGAGTTTGAAGAGTTACCAAGCCAAGATGTTCATAAGGGTTGGAGAGATGTTGATGATGATTCTAAACCATTCTAAATATGTTCATATGTTAAATTAATCGTTATGTATTAACTGTTTGCAGGCAAATTGATGATGGGTATAACAGAATTGCATGTTTTTTCGCCATCTTCGAAAAGCTGTTAAAATGATTTTGTTTATACAAATAATACCAAGTTAGTAGGCAGTGATGAAAAGTTTATGACTGATTTTGTTTATGCATGAACTTGTTGAATCATGAGTTTTCTCTACTGGACTGTGTAGGCAGTGATGACAAATTTATACAAGACAAGTAAAATGATTTTCATAATTTTGTTCTTAAACTGATTGAGTTGGAAGAGATGGAGATGCGAAACAACAATCTAGTTGGATCTAGTAGGCATGGCTTAATTTCACTCACTTATACTTGATTTTTGGAAATATTTCCAGGTCCTGTGTACGGTCCTACAAGTTATTGTTGTTCAGAGCTTACATATTTTTTGGTGGTGTTATTGTTCAGAGCCTACACATTTTTTTTGATGTTGTTGTTCTAAGCCTTCAAGTTTTGTTGCCAAGTGTTGTTCTGAGCCTACAAATTTCTACATTTCGACTCACAATTTTTGATAAGTTGGCATTTTCTATGAGGAGTCAAATTACTCAGCAAACATTTCATTTTCTTTTTCCTTTTGACGTGAGTTTCGTGTCTCTGTTTTTTTTATTTTTCTTCAAGAGTTTGTCTACCTTTTTTATTCATTTCATTTATAAACTTGAAAACGGGATCTGCATGAGCCAAAATGTACACAACATTTAGGAAAATTCACAAGGAGAAGGATGCTGAACCCTTTGATAGCAAATGAATTCATTGTGGTGATTTTCATTTGCCACTCTTTGATAGCAAATGAATAATAAGGTTTAATTAGGATGCATATATTTTGCAACTTATTTCACAGTTATTCTGATTATTTAATGAACAGAATGTTGGTGTGGTTGAATACTCCATGCACAAATCAAGTCTATATAGCATCAGCAAACTATTACTCTTGCATGTGTGTGTGCCATATTTAGATTTGTAAGTTGTAATACTAATTATTTCATGTTGAAAATAAATGTATTACATTGTGAATCGTATAACTAAATGAGACAAAACTACTCCAGCATACCACATTTTGGGGCATGCAGCATTCACACCTACCTATGTTAGTTTATCCTTCTAGTTCTGGGTAGCATAGCTGATTGGAATAATTTGCAATTAAACCATATTATTGTCTTTCCGATGTATTATAACACAAATATCTTTCCTTTAGATCAATGCCGATGGGGTTACGAAGAAATTCTACCCGGGTGATTCGCTCCCGCTGTGGCACAAGGAGCTGGAGGCAGTGAATTCTGTCTTGGAGATACCAGAGCCGATGGTCCAGTAGTGAATGCTTGTACCATTGATTCAGAAACATTACGCTTTAATTCATTTTGATCAGCCCGTATCAACTCCATTTTTTCTTAATGCTTTAGTATTTGAACTGAAAGTTGTAGATTTGTATTTCTGGCGTGATTTATATATTAAGAAAGATGGAATAACCTGGTTGAAGATGCACCTTTATTTTTATTATTTCCAGTTTACAGTATTTGGTCGTTGCAGTGTGCGTGAAATTAAAACTTCTAAACATGTTTTGACTTCTTGATATGATTGTGTTTCTTGCACGATACTGGATAGTTGATGCTCCCTTTCTATTCAAGGGGTAATGGAGGCTAGGGTGCACACAAACAGGATTGTTTTTTTTCTTCCTTCCAGCTTTGCTCGCATGAAATGCAAATATATACAAAGGATGGAAAATCTCTGTTCATCATTCATCAATGACTGACTTGAATCTCTTGATAGGTCAGAAGTGCTTTTCTTGAGTTTTCATTTGAGGACTGTCCCTTTTCCATCTAGTGGGTATGATTTGATCGATAAAATGTTGTACTGAACCCGAGTTTGAGGAATTTTCTGACACTGAAATCCTCTAATTTGCACCAATGATGTTCAGTGGTGATGAGAAACTGTAAAACAGTTAAGCTCAGTATCTATAACTATGAAGGAGAAAATATAGAAACCTTGCTCGAGAAATGATATCTGTACTTCAATATAAAGGAACATATGAAAAATGTTTTGTCTTAAGAACAATGTTGCTCATCAGTATGCTTATTTTGAAACCAAAGTGGTATGTATCATGGGTACAGGCTTTGTTTATTTTCTTCTTTTTTGGTTTGTATCTTCCTCCTCTGCACTGTAATTGTTCGCTTCTAATTAGCATAACATATGTAACACTCCTGAAGTCTCTTTTAAATGATTGTTTCTAGCACTGCAGATCATTATTTCTCGCACACCATCTGCCAAAAACTATACGTGTGGCTGACACTACATGAATTAGACCAAAGCATTGCTGATGTGTGTATTTCACATCTGGTTACTTTACTTTGTAAGATGGTTGGACATTCTACTTCAGATGGATAGTAAATGATGGTTTAGTATTGGAGATTTGGCACAGAAGAAAGTATATGTTTAATGTAACAGAAAGTGTGAAAGAAATATGTAGAGATTCTTCTTCGTTTAAAAAAAAAAAAGTCGTGAAGTATGGCAACCTTTCTACATATATAGAATTTTACACCATCCTTTTCGTTCACTATGTAAACACTTGTACGTATACTGACTCTATTTCCATATTTCTAGACTCTGTAACACTGAACCGTCTTCGTTGTTGAGCTTCAACACTGTATCAAATGGAAAATGTGGCAAGAAGCGCCGGCTTCCTGAGCTGGCCCCGACATAAGTGTAGGTATTCCTCTGACCAGAGTAGACGGGGTTGATGGCTGGAAAGTCTGTCGATCTTTCCAATTCTTCTGAAGGACTGGCAGCATTGCATTGAAGGCCGTTCCCCCTTGCATCCAATTCAATTGACACCTATAATAATAATAATAATAATAATCAAATATGGAGTAGTTGAGCCAGGATTACTTTGATAGGTATCTGAAATATTGTCGATGTTCTTACTTAAACTGAATGATGAGTCATTCAAATTGAGAATTTGTATACAGAATTTTGTATCTAGTTAAACTCTATAAATGGTCTAAATTTATGGAGGTCTATGGTCATTTGAATAACGAGGGAAGTCAAGCGAAATGGAAGATTTGTGAAGATGTGAGGTTTAGACTGGGTAGGTTACAGCAAGTTCAAAACTAATTATCAAATTAACATTCTCCTCCCCCTTCATATTTGTGGTGAAGAGGATTCAGATTCTCTGCATTTTGCAGAAAATTAGTACTAAAGGAAACCCAAAAACAAAACAATGATTCTCTCTTATATTATATATATACACGCACAAAAACTTATTAAGAAAAAATTGCTTACTTGAACTAGATGGGGCAGCAACACTTCTTTGCTTTTCACATTCATGAATGCAGGGTCCAACTTCCCAGTTTGCCAATTGTAACCTACAAACAAGAACCAACTTGATCAGTACGTACCAAAAATGAAAATACAGGATATTTCGTACATAACGATTACAAGAAAAATGGAGGTGTACCAAACATCTTTTGGAAGTTAAACCAGCGGTATGAGCAGACAGAAACAAGCAACTGAATCTCCACCCTAAACTGAAACTCTAAACTGAAACAAGCAACTGAAACAAGCAACTAAACAGGCCCAGTCATGGATCATGAATTGGTCGGGGATGACAAAATCTTTCTTTTGCATCAATTTGAAGTTGCTATCAAATTCTGCAACAACGAGCAAATTACATTGTCGAACAGAATATATATGTATATATATATAGAGGGGCAATGCTCCATTGCAAACAGATCCGTGCAAACGGGTATGCAAACCAAATGAAACAGTTGTAATCGTAGGCTCAGAACACACTTATATTTCACTGTTTGTTTAAATCAACAATACTTATTTTCCTAGGGCTGCATTATTATGCCATGCCAACTAGTTTAACTTGTGCCATCCCCCCCTCCTCCCAAATAAGAATGCTCAGAAACAAAACTAAAAAAAAGCTCAATGAGCCTCGAAAAATATTAAACAACTCTCAACCAGCTCTATATGAGTGAGTCTATTATGAGATGGCAAGATGAGCTTCTTATCATGAGCTGAAGAGCTCAGCCATTGGATCGTGATCCGAGGGCTTAAATCAACTCCGCACAAGACACAACAATACTAGGTGGAGGGGGGAGACACATTCAGAACAAATAGCTTACACATTCAAAATAAATAGCTACTTAAGTAGTGCTTATCATCATTGCCTAGATGAGCACAACCAAAAAAAGGACATTGGGTAAATTTAAAATGAGTGAGAATCAAGCACTTCCTGTTAGTGAGAATTAGATGCACCCTTATAACCATCATAGGGCACAAACATGCGTCCATGCACACAGCCTGTAAGAATCCAATTCCGAAAGAGATTCATCAACCATAAGCTTCTTGTTGAGCTCAACGTAGTGGTCATCTAACATCTCCAAAATCCCCATCTTCCTGCTAAACAAATTTTTGGGGAAAAAATAAATGGCTGTGAATACCTCTCCTTATCATGAGAAGAGATCATGTTGACTGATAAGAATACACCTCTACAATATATATACAGTAGAGGCCACCTCGTGCCTCTTCTAATAAACGAAACAGGGGAATAAACTAAAAAAGCCAATATGACACTCAAACACAGTATTATACTCTATATAATGGCAAACTAAACCCCAGTAATAACATTTTAACAGACCTAACAAATATGAGTACACACATGAGTTACGAGTACACACATCTCCTTCTTTAGAATTCTGACACAATGCTGAAAATCGAAATGGTGGAATACTTATAAACTACTCTACAAGAAGGATCTTCAATTCTGAAGATCTCATGCAGTCACGTATTTTGTACCTTTTATCTACATAAAATTCTAATAGGGCAGGTAGAGACTCAATTTTTCATAGTGAAACTTGAAATAAGAAAACGAAATGTAATTTGAAACTGAGAATACCTGATAAGAATGATTGGGGGCTGCTAGGGTTTCTATTCGAATCGCTGAGGAATCGAAACCCTAATCGCACTTTGGGTTTGACGTCGAAGAGAGAGAAAGAGAGCCTCGCAACCCTAATGGCGATTTGGGTCTTCGATCGCAGAGAGAGAGAAAGAGACCACTGAGACCACAGATTTGGGGGCTAGGGTTTCTCGTCGAAGAGAGTGAGAGAATCCAAGAGAGTAGAAATAAGAAACCGTTCTTCGACGAAAAGAGAGAGAGAGATTCGAAGATGCTCAGTGTGGTTTCTCGTCGAAGGGAGAGAGAGAGATCTCACGATCGTAAGCTGAAGTTTTCATCTCAAAGAGAGAGAGAGAGATCGATAGAGATAAGAATGGGGGTTTCTCTAAGACGATTAGGGTTTCATCGAAGAAGGAGAGCGTGGGAGTAAGATTTTGGAGATGAGTCTAGGGTTTCTTACGATCGAAGAGAGAGCGGGACTCAGTTGGGATCGATATCGAAGAAAGAAAAGAAAAGGATTCCTGGCAATTTTACCCTCAACAAATCAGATGGAGAACGGGATCTGATCTCAGCCATTCGATCTGAATCAAACTAGATCGGGTGGCTGGTAACTCCCACTCACGATAAGGAGACCATCTCACCATCTCATAATAGACTAACTCTCTCTTTCTCTCTCTCTCTCTCTCTCTCTCTCTATATATATATATATATATATATATATATATATATATATATATATATATATATATATATATGTATATGTATATGTATATTGTCCGTATGCATGCAGTTGATTGTAGTATTATGGGTTGATTTTGCTATCATGGTATGTGGTTAGGGTTACGAGACAGTTCATGGGAGGATTGCATTCTAAAAGATGCACGAGAATGAGGAGGACCGATACTAGTATAAACGCTGGTTTTCGGCACGACGCCTATGCAAATATAACACTGTATGATACTACAGTGGATATATATTGCGTGCGCTTGATAAACCTCTCGTCTCTCACTCGTAGGGATGCATTTACCCTTAAGTTGGGCAGCTAACACAACAACCACCAAACCATGGGCTAGAAGCCATGGTTTGATCCAAAACCACCTACACACCTACCCTACCCCCCCTAGCTTCAAAACCGGCCATATCCCTTCTCTTCTCCATCATTTCTCCACTCCATTCCCCCTCCTTGCTCTGGAAATTTCAGAACTCCTCCAAGAGAGAAAAATAAAGGAAGAAGAGAAAGTGAAGAAGAAGGTCTCAAGGAGGAATTTCCAAAGGGAAAAGCTTGAGAAGATCAATTCCTCTACAGCAACCAAGGGTGGGGAGTTACTCTAAACCTTCATTTCTTGTCTTTTAATTGATTTTGTTTGCATGCATATATGATAGGATGTACTAGGATGATCATCTATGGGCTTGGAAGTTGAAATCAGAAATGAAACTAAGAAACTGGTTCAGAATGCTATTTTGTTGATTTTTCCGAGAACAAACTACAAAGAATTAGACCATGAAATTTTCAGGGATTGTTCATATATATGTTTATATTGTTCATGATTTATTTCGGATTTTGCTGAGGTCTTTTGATATTTTAATAAAATCGAATGGTAGGACTGTGTCGTAAGGCAGAATCAGCAATTGATAAACAGAATGACTGATGTTGTAGGAAGTTTCATAATTTATTGGACTATGTTCTTGATCTGAAATTTTTACCCTATATTCCTACATGCATCTAGATTCTATACAAAAATCAGAAAATTATTTGGATGAGTTTATAGGCTTGAGAAAAATCGAGCTTTAGTCAATAGCTGAAGATGAACTAAAGAACTTGATGGTTTCTGTGCTAAATTGAAAAAGAGAGAACTCACTGTAAATTTGGCGTTTTGACATGATATCTTTTGCATATTGTTTAGTAAGATCTCTAGTTTCATCACCAAAAGTTTTGTGTCATTTGGACAGGTACGGAATTTAATATGATTTTATGAGTATGTGCTATGCTGGTTTGAGCCAGTTTGGATACCCTGTAGAGATTCGGCATTTGAGACTCATTAAGAGCACATTTTCAGAACCTGATTCATTAGAGAGTTGTATTATACACCTATATCTTTCCAACAAAACCAATTTGAGACATATCCAGTAAAGGGTTGACTTACTGTGATTTTTGTAAGACTGGACAGAGACCTAGAGTGGATTTGAGTGCTCTGATTTGGAGAGACCCATTGTGTGAATTGGTGCATCAGGTGAGAGATGTGTGTGTTAGGGTGACTTAATAGTATAATTTTGACTCATTTCCAACTAGAGAGTTGTTGAGGACACCCACACCCTTCCATTGAAATTGGGTTTGTGACGTGCTGACGAACGAGTAGAATTTTGTGATACTTGTAAGGTGCAGCCCATGCACAGGAAGCACGCAAGCTGAGGCTTAAGAGGCTATTTTGAGGACCTAGATGTTTGAATTTGAGTTCTGAATTAACTAGAATGTTGTAGCCTAGGATCTCACCTTTCCAGATTGGGCTCGTACACTCCAATCGGAGTTGTATCGAGAGAGTTATGACCATTTTAAGATTCGGGCAGAAACCCCGTAGGTCGCTTAGTCTTGGTTTTGACGAAGTATTGCGAGGAAATTTCCCGTGTGAACTTTCAGAGTTGATGACTCTTGTCTAGGGATGGTTGATATCTATTATTGAGAATGTTGACTCCCAGAGTGGGATGTGTGACTCGAGTTAGTCACTAGGGTAAGGGATACCCTGCACCTATCAACCCTACATTATAAACTTTCGCCAAGCGTAGGACATCCGAGCCATGTCATTATTATAAGTTCACAAGGGTGAACATACATTCACAGTCGGGGCAGCGGCAAATTTAGGCCGGGAGGCTGGATAATTCCTAGCCGGGGAAGTGGCGAACTGGACCGGTGTCGCTAGTGCCAGAGGCAGATAGGCAAGTGTAGAAGCAGTTTTATCTTACCCGAAGTAATTAAAGTAAGGCAGGGGTTAGAACGGCATATTAAGGGGTTGGGAAATTGTATTAGTCCTAGTAAACCATATTCGGTGTTGTACCTTCTAATTCCCAAAGCTTTGCCAGAGTAAGGTACGGGACGCTAGGAGGATTTGACCTCCCGAGGCGCTCACGTCCTTATGCGCGGAGGTTTTGTGTTTTGGTATATATTTTAGTTCATAACCCAATCAGGGATGAACACGCATGCGTCGATCCATAGGGGTGGACATGGGAATCATATGGTCGGGCGACCGGATTCAACGCAGCTTTCTGAAGAGGTCCGTACGCGGGTACCAAGTGGCAGCTACAACCACCACTTAGGTACTGCAGTGGCGGAACAGGATCGACCAGCTGCAACCTCCTTGGGCGACGGACAATCTATTGGGAACTGGATGGGTACAAGGGTAGGATGCATGGCGAGGGATTGAACCCTACAATCAGGAGAGGCGAACTCCTTGAAAAGTATGTAGTATGGGATACATATGTTTCCATCGAAGTTGATTTTGGGAAAGTATGTAGTATGGGATGCATACGTTCCCAACTGAATTACATTAGAGTAGGTGCATCGTGTGCATTCTTGTTTTGTGCATTAGATTAGGCTATGCTTGGATCTGGAACGCATGTAGTATGGGATGCATGCGGATACAGATTTCCAAGTCTTGCTTGCTTAGAATAGGCTTGTGATTGGTGCATTTCATTGTTAGATCATGGCATACACGAGCACTACATAATTTAGGATGCACGTTTCTCTTTCCATTCAAGATGGTTTGTGGTTGCCAGTTTGGAGGATCGTTGTTATTATCAATATTGCGTCAGTCGAAGTACTGACATTTCCCACCTTTTAGGTATCGACTTCTACCTTTCGAGCAAGGGCAGAGATATCAGAGTCATGCAGCAGAAGACTCAAGCCGAGGAGCAAGTCCCAGGAAAGTAGATTGACCGTTCAGCGGAGCTTCAGCAGTGAACCATCGGTTGCTAGTTCGAGAGAAAGTTGTTAACTTTACAGAAAGGAGTGATGTACGTTTGTAATATGATGTAATGAGGTTATGTAATTTGTATTCTTGTCAAGAACAAGACATTGGTTGTAATCAATGATGTATTGACTGATTTAGCAATAAAAAGTTTTTAAATTTCCGTGTTATTACTGTGTTGAGATGCATTTGAAGGCAAAGATTCTGGTGAGTGTCATGGATGTCTGGTAATGGGGATCCGGGGCACTACACTAGGTCTATTAGTCTGTTCCTTACAAGTCTAGAGTTCTGGTAGCAACCTAGGGTCAAGTTCTTGTCTGCATAACGAAATTGAAAATTCATCAATTAATCATATAAAAATTATAAAAAGACACCTAATCATGTCTAGTAACATCCTGGTTAATTTCATGTCTTCATTCTACTGATAACACATTATTTTAATCAGTAAATCATGTCGATATGTTTCTAAACAGAAATATGGAATTAAAACCTAACAGTACTAAAAATAGGATAACTTGCACACTACAAGTCAGATTTTAGATCCGTCATAAGTTCCAGAAACTAGATTCAGAGGGTTAAAACTTTTGTTTGTAAAGTTCTAATTTATTTTATCAGAAATTGGGTCATGCACTCACTACAAGATGGAATATACAGCAGGGCAGCAACATAACATTTTCATTTGCAACAACCAGGATACAAAAACATGTACTCTTCT
Organism: Hemerocallis citrina; assembly: GCA_017893485.1. Lineage (NCBI taxonomy): Eukaryota > Viridiplantae > Streptophyta > Magnoliopsida > Asparagales > Asphodelaceae > Hemerocallis > Hemerocallis citrina. Next base: position 235,716,465 of record CM030361.1, on the reverse strand, counting down.
AATAGAATTTAATCAAGTATTTATATTCAATATTTTGGTTATATCCCTACTGTTAACTTGATGGAAGATTATCACTCCTACGATTTAAAACTTACTATTAATAATCATATCGTTACAATTTATACAATCAAAAATAGACCAGCATATATCTCCATATATGTTTCTGTAGTGCATGTAATAAAATAAGTGTTATGGATATGAACAAATGAATACGATGGTATATGACGATAAAATAACATGGTTTTTAGGGTTCAAGTCAATGATGTGGCACGAAAAAAAGGTATTACTTGGTTTTGCCGATGAATCCGAAATAACTTCTTTACAAAGATAACATGTCACGCCCCGCATCCCAAAATACGGAATACGAGTACGTAACGAAGGTCCAGAAAATGATATAAACACCATCCATAAGTTGTACCAGTCTAACTCAACAATATGAACAACAAACACAACCACGCAAGAGAATATAATCACATGAATCAAAGAACGACTTCAATATAAATGAAATAATCCAAAACATAATATCCAACATAATATCCAATATCTGGAAAAACAAACTCCGGGACAAAAGCCCAAAACAATGTGTAATATCAAAGACAAAGTTCAAACGAAAAATATATAGCATAAAATAATTCAAGCAGTGAAATCTTCGACTCTATCTTCTAAAACCGTTGCTCACCAATTCCTTCTAATAGTGTTCCTTCGATATCTGTAAACTTGTGATCTAAAAAAAGAGAGAATAATGTCCTTATTGCAAGTCATGGACAACAAGTAGAGGAAAATGGAGACTAATAGGGAAACACGGTGTATCAAAAATAAGGGATAGAATCAAAGTCAAGGACAAAGACAAAGATTGGCAATAATTTCAAAGGTCTATATTTAGTCATGCATTAATTAATAATGTCAATTTAAGTTCTATATTGATGAATGCATACAGGATCAAGCATGAAATGTCAAATGTGGGTTATTAATTATTTTATTAACCTATCTGGTGCACGTACTACTGCGTCCCATTCCACAGGTTTGGCGCAAGCAAACAGTGAACATTTTAGACTGGTGGTGAATTCACGGATCGTGTACTCGGTAACAAGATGACAAGATATCATAATAGCGTAATCACATAATGACAAGCATTTTTCTACCTTCCATGTAATAAACCATGCAAGCAAGAAGGCCTTTACCGAGTACAGTTTTCCATTGTTCACTACCAAGTTAACCCATAATACCCCGCCTTGTTAATATTTTATTTCATCCTATGTGAGCATGCAAGAAGGTGTTAAGGTTGTATTATGCTAGGTGTGACTAATTCTATTCATTACAGAAAAAGCAAGAAGCATACATATTAAATCAACACAAATCATACAATCTGGACAGCAGGACGTTATTGTACAAAAACAGAGATTCCTGCTGCTACAGGAAAAAAAAATGGATCCGTCAGAAGTTCTAGAACTAGACTCTCTATTGGTTTCAGAGAATATACATACGAAAAATAAATATTACAGAAACTAGGTCGAAATTCCTATTATTTACAGATTTTATGTTCAGGCAGCAGGTTATAGATTGTATTCACATATATGTTTCACGTCAGAAAACTCATTAATTAAATCTACAAAAATTCAGGGGGTTTCCTACACATGTCTAGTCTCAGTTAAATTAATTTCATATTTTTATTTTACAATTAACATGTTCTGTTTACTAATATATCAGGGTGATACGCATAAAATTGCGAATCTGGAAATCTGACCTAGCAATACTAAAAGACTGATATCTCACAGATTATAATTCGGAAATCAATTCTATCAAAAGTTCTAGAAAATAGACTCATGGGGCTACAATTCATATTTACAAAGTTCTTTCAAATTACTATAGCAACAGGGTCAAAATTCTGATACAAAAAGAAGTAAACAGCAGGTCAGAAAATAATTTAATATGAATAGGCAATAATTTCATCATACAAGCATATAATTCATGATAATTAATAAACAAAGTGCTATTTGATGATTAACATGCATTTTTCTAGATTATGATGCAATTTACAATCATGGTAATTAACTCATCAATCAAATTCAGTCGAAAAGCTTCAATACATCAAACAACTCTATAACATGGATCTAGTTATGTTGTTTTGTAATTCGTGCATATGCAATGTGCAATAGGGACTAGGTTCGTATCAAAGAAAAAGGCACGATGTCGAGACTATCTTGGGGTTAGCTCGTGTAAACCCTCAATATACTCAGTTGAAGATGAATAGTATAACAATATGATGATTAAAAGATGATCTACCTGCAGGGATCAACAAATTTCTTGAACAAAAATAATCAAACTAGTTCAAGAGAGACTTGCCTTATTGATGGTAAATTCGTATGTAAAGAATAACGGGATGGGAATGTCGGGCGACGAAACACGAACTTACGCACGAAAGCATGTGCAAACCCATGCAACAACACACAGCGGATCCCCCTTTCACAAACACCAAACAGCAAAGGAGAGAGAGAGAGAGAGAGATAGTGGCGGGAACAATGGCGACTGGGCGAGGGCAGCACTGGCGGAGGCTGACAGGGCTAGGGTGGTCGACTGAGGTGAAGGTGGTTGACGACCGAGTGGGGGACAGCGGTCGACGGATGGAATAGGGGGCTCGGAGGGAAACAGGGGAGGTTCGAAGCACTGAATTCGAGCGAAAGGATGGGACGACGAAGATAGGGTGGCTACGGTGGATGGCGCAGGGGGAGGCGACGGCAATAAGGTGCAGGGGCTACGGTGGTTTGCTGGAGATGGGTGCAAGGCGGGGTGTTGTGCGGTGCTAGCGAAAGCAGGGGACGATCGGGATGGTGGTGTTGACGGGATGAAGGAGGTGGACGAGGATGAGTGAGGGCGGTGTTGGGGGCGATTGGGGGACGGTCGGAGCAACGGAGCTTGAGCGGCGATGGGTTTGGGTGAAAAACAGAGGATGGGTCGGGGAGAGAGAGTGGTGGAAGTTTAGGGGGAGAGAGATTAAATAAAATTAAGGTTTGGGGGGGTATTTATATAGAGGATTAGATGTTGGGTTTTGGTTTATGAGTTAACAGGTTAAATGCATGGGTTTAGGATCCAAAAAGTGAAAAATAGGTAGAATTAAATAGGATATGAATATGATGGATCAATATGAACCCAAAACACAAAAGAATAAAATTAGTAGTGAGCCAAAAATTCAGGGTACAAGCCAAAAGGAGTACAGAATGATCAAAAGAGAATAAATGAGCCCAAAGAAAAGCAAGATTTATTATTCAAAAGAGATTCGAATACAATAATCAAGGAAGAAGAAGACTACAATAAAAATCCAAAAATAGAAATAATCGGGGTTACATAACAATCAACTGAGATACGATAAAGAAGATAAAGAGCTACTTGCAGAGATCAATAAACATTTCTTGAATGAGGACAATAAGTTGGTTCAAGAGAAACTTGCCTTTTACACTGATTTAGCATGCAACGAGAATCAATGGAAGGATGGAGAGCGACGATGACACTCAGCAAATGTAACAGTAACACACAACAGCAACAAGAACAACAACAAGATCGGCACGGGCAGTAATAACAATTGTGAGAGAACAACAACCTGACAACAAGAGCAACATCAGCGAAGAGGCGAGGAAAGGTAGTCAGGGTGCGGCTACAGGCAGGAGGTAGCGCGAGGAGTTCAGAGGTGGTGTCGTCGATGGGCAGTAGGGCTCAACAATGGTGGAGATGCAAGCTGCAGGTATTGTGGAGATGGAGGAGCGATGACTGGCTGTTGAAGGCTTCAGTGACTGCGGGCAGTGGAAGGAGGGGCTGTCGGTTGCGATGGAGAGGGGGCTAGAGGGGGTGAAGTAGCGGTGCGAGAGAAGATGGGTTCAGGTGCTGCTTGCAGCGGGGTCGAGGCAGGTGGCGTTCGGTGGTTGTCGAGCACGGTTCGGGTGATGCAGGAGGAGGCAATGGCGGTTGCGGTGAAGGAGGAAGGAGGCTAGGTGGTTGAAAATGGCATAGGCTGTCGATGGTGATGTGAGGTTGAGGCATGGAACCAGAAGAAGAAGAAGAAGAAGATAAGGAAGAGGAAGTGGGGTTTGGCGGCTAAGTGGCAGATTAGGGTTTTAATTAAATAGGGTTAGGATTAAAAGGGTATTATATAGGCAGTAAGATGCGATAGGTGGGCTTCGGGTTCTATGGGCTTGAATCTGGGCTTAGGTTAGAATTAAGAAAGAAAACAAATAATCTATATAATAAAACACAAGGTAATTCAAAAGAAAGCTATCAAGTGACTCTTATTTAATTGGAAGGAAATCAACTGTCCAGATTTATGCTCACAAAAGATATTTTCCCACCCATTACTGTAGCTACAGTACATGTTATTGTAGTTACAGTAGCCACATTCAGATTTATACTTTATGTTGTGTGAAGTAGTTGATATTTTTTTAGGTTTTGAAATTAATTAACCTTTAATTCCTATTTTTAATTAATTAAGAAAAGACTAATTAAAATCACACAAATCTTAATTAAGAAAAGATTTAATTATTGTGGTTTAATTAGTCTTTTCTTAATTAATTAAAATTTAAGGACTAAAAGTTAATTAGTTTCAATCTAATTAAGCTTAATTAACTCATCCAAAATATTATGGATTAAGCTTAAATAAAATTAATTAATGCCTAAATTTGGATTAATTTCATGTAAAACAAAAAACAAAAGTGTTTTTAATTGCTTTCGTACAATATTACTACAACCAAAACAAACTTAACATTTAATTGTTGTTACAGTAAACATATATTCAACCAAAGCTACTTTTAAGAAATCAAATCCACGGAATTTCTTTCGCTACAGTGTTTTTCCCTCTTTTCGTTTTTTTTACAACCAACCAAACCACCCCTAATTGTTTTAGTATGTAATTATTTTATGACATTCTAATTATTTTTTATAACTTATCGTGTAGTTACTAACCAGATGGTATTGCATATAAATGTTGACCAATGTGATTTGTTAGTCAAATTGGAGTGCATATATTTTACTGTTGAAGTGTTTTTCATATATTGCATTGTTCAGAAGACGTGTCGTAGGCACGTGTCCACGGGTAAACCTAGTAATATAATATAATAGATTAAGTAAATACTCAACTTAATAAAATAAAATAGAATGTACTAGAATTTCAGGGTTCTAGCCAAAAAGAAATCGGATGATCAGAGATATCAGGGTGGTTCAAAAGAATAACATGATTTATTAGATATCAAGAATACAAGAGTTGAAAAAGAAGAATATAAATACAAGTAAAATACGTACATCTGGAAATAGGGGTTACAATGTTGCTTTCCAATTAAGCAATGATCACAATGCGAAAGAGACGTACCTATCTTGGCAGGAAGTAGCTGTTGACATGTGAGAGTTTGTAGCCCTTTCTCGCTCATGAGGTCGAGCTGCTTGTGGCACAAATCCATCTAGGTTCTTCACCTTTGGTAAGCTTCCAACACCCTTCACCAAAGCAACCTGTGTACATTTCTTCATCAAAATTGCCATCATAGAGTAAATTGAGGTGGAGATCAAGAACAAGTCTCACGTCATTGAGAGTCAGCTTCACCCCAAGGTTAGTGGAAACACAAATATCACAAATACCAAGAATTGAAAACGAACCTTTGTTACCCATTTTGACAAAGCCAAAATTACCTTCCCGAAGTATAGTGAAGTAGTCTTTCCAGAAAGTAGCATGGTAAGAGGCACCAAAATCAATCACCCAATTTGAATGTTGGCATGCAATACTTGTACAATCATCTTCATGCGCCAAAAGTAGCAAAGAACCATCAATGGTAGAAACACCTGTACTATCCTTATTTTATTACTTTTTCATCGGTCCGCTGTTCTTTTTGATATCACTTAAATTTGTGGGATTCTCGCTTCATGGTCCATTCCTTTTACTGGCAAGCGATATCCTTTCGTACTTTTGATCTTCCTCCCCACTTGTCATGGTTGTGAGGTTTTCAGCTTTTACTCCTCCACTTATTATTAGTGAAGAGCTTGCGAATGAGAATAACTGGAGGATTTCCTTCGTATATTTTTATTGAGAAGGCTTCTTTTAACTTGACTCATGGAAACCACTCCGTTGAGAGCGAATTTGCTAAGAGACACCACTAGAGTCTCCCAACTGTCTAGTAATGAACTAAGTAAGAGAAGTGCTTGTATCTCATATTCTAACACCATCTCCATGGTAGCAAGCTGATTGACAATGCTCTGAATTTGATCGAAATACTCATTGATGAGCTTACCTTCCTTTAACTTGAGATTGACAAGCTTTCAAATCAAGAAATCCTTGTTTCCAGTAACCTTCCTTTCATAGAGATCTTCAAGCTTCTTCCAAAGGGAACTTGCCGATGTCTCATTCGACTCATGGAGGAACACAGTGTCATCCACCCATTGCTGAATGGCACCGATGGCCTTGCAGTCAAGCTTCTCCCAATCTTCAGCCATCATGGATTCTGGTTTTTCACTGTCACCTTCAACCGATGCATGAAGGTTTTTGCAATAGAGTAGGCCCTCCTTCTTTACCTTCCAAACCAACCAATTTTGGCAATTCAAACCGATCACTTGAACGATGCCAGTTGGAGTCTCGATCTCAAAACAAGAACTTGATGAACCTGGCTCTGATATCATTTGTTGGGAAAACAAGATTTTCCCAATTTGAGTTAAGATGAGAAGTGACAAGAGAGAAAAATAAAATAAAATAAATGAGCAAAATGAAACATGCAAGGTTTAACGTGGTTTGGCCCAATTGTGGCCTACGTCCTCCCTACCCTTCTCCACCAGTTCCACTAGTAGGAAAAATAATTACAATGGCTTCTTCTTAAGGTGATATGACATAGCTTGAGTCTTACAAATTTTATCTTTTATAGTATACTTGAAAGGATGGAGTCTCACTTACAAAGTGGAATGCTTGTGTGGTTCTTCTTCTTCTTGTCTACCTCATGGTCCTCATCCCTTCTCCTTTTATAGAGAAGATATGACTCTTGGTATCCCACCCCTCTTTAATATTGCCACATCTTCCTATGCCTAGAGAAGTTCACAAGGCACGCCAAATCAACTCCCATGACGTGGAAAACCCAAAATGGTATACAAATGGATCAAAGTTAATGAGAATCACGGTAGAGGAATCCTCATTTAACCATGCATGAATAGTTCATGCGGTAAACGAAGAGACTCTGAAGAATGTAGCTGTACTTTCTCATTATCCATCTCCCTAGCCTCACTACAAGATACTCTGATGTTTACAATAGAGTACACTCTCACATGAAATATGACCATCCTAGAGAAACCATAGGTTTGTAGTCTTTACCCAACACCGTCTGATTTATCCTGAAGAGCAAGTCACATGATAGGAGCCGTACGATCTTACTTCGAGAAGAAACTGGGCTTAAACATATCCACCAACATCAGACCCAAATAACGACTTCCACTGCTTGTGGTCGACTACTCAAAAGAGCAGTTGACTGCACTTGAAGTCGAACGCCACTCTGCCTGGTTGCAGTTGACTGCAATAATATCATTCGACTGTCACCCCCTTCTCAGCCAAAAACATCTACTCATTCTCTGCTCCATCTTCGCTTCGAACCTCTCCTCGCTTTACCGTATTCTATTCACATCGAACCTATTATGCAAGACATAAACCCAACAAGAATACAGTGAGATATGGTTGGTTCAAATCGGGCAGGTTGAGTTCAGTGTAGGTGTGGGAATTGGTAGGGCAGCCAGATCGATTGGGAGAAGGTGGAGAGATTCATACCATCAGCATGGAGGGCAATACGGTCCAAGATAGCCACTTAGATTTTTCAATAAAACATAGCATTTTCTTTCTTAAAATTATTGTACTACTCTCCGGATGCCAAGCAATGAGTTAGGCGCTAAGCTCATCTTCCGAGCTCCTCCAACAACTCATCAACTTGAAGTAATGAGTTAGGTGCTCTAATTGCCGCTCGAGATCCTCAAACAACTCTTTGGCTCCCTATAATGAGTTCAGTGCTTAGCTGTTCTTCCAAGTTGCACCGCTCACTCATCAACTCAAAGCAATGAGTCAGGTGCTTCACTCGCCGCTCGAGCTCCTCCAATAACTCATTGGCTGCTTACAATGAGTTAGGTGCTCAACTCCTCTTCCGAGCTCCTCCAATAACTAATTGACTCCATACAATGAGTATACTCGCCGCTCGAGCTCCTCCAATAACTCATTGGCACGCTACAATGAGTTCAGTGCTCAATTCATCTTCCAAGTTGCACCGCCCACTCATCAACTTCAAGCAATGAGTCAAGTGCTCAGCTTCTCCAAGTTACGTCTCCATATCATCAACACAGGCAATGAGTTAGGTGCTCAACTCCTCTACCAAGCTGTGCCACCCACTCATCAACTTCAAGCAATGAGTTAGGTGCTCAGCTGCTTCCCGAGCTACACCAACAACTCATCAACTCCAAGCAATGAGTTAAATGCTAAGCTCCTCTCCAAGCTATGCCAACAACTCATTAACTCTCAAAGGTGGGTTCAGAGTCAAACTAGAGCTACTACCACAACTTATTAACTTTCAAAGGCTCAATGGTGGGTTCAGAGTCCACTAGAGCTGCTCCCACAATTCATTAACTCAAAGGTGGGTTCGAAGTCCAGTTAAAGCTGCTCCCATAACTCATTAACTCTCAAAGGTGGGTTCGGAGTCCAGTTGGAGCTACGCCCACAACTCATTAAACTCCAAAGGCAAGTTCGGAGTCCAACTAGAGCTGCTTGCACAACTTGCTAACTCCAAAGGCAAGTTCAGAGTCCACCTAGAGCTGCTCCTATAACTTGCTAACTCTAAAAATAGCAAGGTTTGGAGCTCGGCTATTCTTTAGAGCTGCTCCCTAAACTCGTCTCTCGAACAGCTATTTCCTATAGCTTGGCAATCTTCTTCCTCTTGCCCACCTCCCTAGTGGACTTCTCCTTCCACAACAAGTTTAGAGCTCGGCTCATCCATAGAGCTGCTCCTTAAACTTGCCTCCCAAATGGCTCCTCCCTAGAGTCTGGCGATCTTCTTCCTCTCACCAGCCTCTCAAGTGGACTTCTCCTTCCATAGCGAGCTCAAAGATCAACTCATCCCTAAAGCTACTCCCTAAACTCGCATTTTAAATGGCTCCTACCTAGATCTAGGCGATCTTCTTCCTCTCGTTTGCCTCCCAAGCAAATTTCTCCTTCCACAGGGAGTTCGGAGCTCGGCTCATCCCTAGAGATAGCTGCTCCCTGAATTTCCTTTGGAACGGCTCCTCTCCAGATCCTGGTGATCTTCTTCATCTCACTTGCCTCCCAGGTGGCCTTGTCCATCCACCGCTTCTCCTCCGACCTAACCCCCTCGATCAATTTGCCAGTAGGGCAAGAGAGCCAACATAAGAGCACAAGGGAAGACCTTTGTTTCAAAACAACACTCTAGTACAAATTTTGAAAGCTAAGTGCATCAATGCCCCTCAACGGCACAAAACTCCTCTTCCTAGATCAACAGTGGCAAAGCTCCTCTTCCTAGCTCTTCTATGGCGAAGCTCTTCTTCTCAGCTCCTCAGTGTCATCATGCCGAGGAGGATTCAATCCAATTCGATCAACATTTTTTGTAATTTCGACTGTTGGATCACCTCAAATCTTGAACCGATCAATCGAGACTGTTGCATCTGCTCCAAAATCTGTGCTCTCCACTTTGGTGAGATAAAATAGGGGGTAGGGGGAGGCCATGTCGGCACCTGCCTGGTGCCACCAGGCATACCCTATGCTCGGGGGTGCTCCCCGAGCAGCTCTGTCCCAAAGCCACTCAAGAGAAATTGCCCATTTAGTGCCGTCTGATTGCTTTGAAAATCCACGCTCCTTGATCCAGTCGTCAGATCTCCCCAAAATTTGCATCTTGTATGATTTATTTTTTTAAAATCTCTTTTAATAATTATTAATTGAGATAAACTAGTTAAAAATTCTAAAATAATTAAAAATACAGAAAAGTTAATTGAAAATTATAAAAAACAATTTTAATTTCAAAAAATATTTAAAATTATGGAAAACAATTATTTAGAAAAGTAGATTAAATCTTTTGGAAAGTAATTATAAAATTCAAAAGAAAATTAAAAAGTTGAAAAAATAATTTAAAATGGGGGAAAAATAAGAAAAATCCGGGAAAATATGGAAAAATCCAGAAATTTTCAGGAACATCGTTACTACATCCAGAAGCTACGAACAAGGTTCTTAGCTCCTTCAATCATCTTGAAAAATTGCGCAGTCTCTCAAGACCAAGCAGAATGTCACGCTCTGCTTCCCATAATACGCAAACACAGACACGTAACTAAGGCCCAGCGAATGATATAAGTTTCCAAACGCATATCATCCATAAGCTGTACAAATATAATCTCAACAATATAAAATATAACCATAACCGCGCATGAAAGAATAATCACAAAAACATGAATAATCCATGAAATGTCTCACAAACTAACCAACATCTGAAAAGAAATAAACTTCAGGACAAAACGCCCGGAATACAATGCATATAAAATAACAACAACTACAACTAAGAGAAGCATGAAATAAGATTATTAAAGCAGGCAAAGATTTGACTTCATTTTCTAGAAGAGTTATTCACTAAGTCCATCGGTCATTCCCTCATAAGTACCTGAAATCTCCACATCTAGAGTGGGAGAAAAAAAAGGTCCGTTAGAGCAAGCCACGGACCGCAAGTAATAGCAAGCAAATGAACATGGACAGGAATATAGCAAGAACATAAAATCATGTATAGGAGACAAAGGCATGTAATAGAAAAATACATGTAAACGATGATTATGTAAACTTGACTTATAAACAGGAAATCATGAAAATGGTAAACTGAGCATGTAACAAGTAAACAGAAATCTTGTAATCTTGTAAACATGAATCATGTAAACTTGTAACAGGTAACGGGTAACTTATAAACATGAGTCATGCACGTATTCAATGTTAATATCAAATCTAACAATCTTTTATAAATCCTAACTAATGCATGCAATCCTGCGTCCCATACCACCGGTTCGGGTGCATACAAACAAGTTAATGTTTAGACTCTAATGGTGAATTGTATAGGGTCATGTATTCGGTTCATCCAGTGACATTGACAGGAATCATATCATATCATGTAATTATATCATGTCATGTCGTATCATGTAACTTGGAATCAAATCATATCATGTGACAATGTGATATCATATCATGTAAACGTATACAGTCACTATTACGGAAAACACGGGCCCCCTTCCGTGTACATTTTTTGCAGTAATTATCCATGAATAATGTAACTAGTGAAACGGGTATCAGGAAAGGATCAAGAAGTATCAAGGATATGCAATGCATGATATGCAACTTAATTAACTAAATGCAAGAAAATAGACATATTTACAATCAAGGGCATAAAGTTACAATTCTGAATAGCAATACGTTGTTGTACAAAAATTCACTTTTCCGTTGCTACAGAAAAGAGAATCAGGTAGCGTCTGAGGTTCTAGAAAATATACTTCATGCCAGTTCCAACGAATATTCACACGACATATTATAAATACATTTGTTAGGTCTACCAGATAGTTCTTTACTGGTCTATTATTCAGGCAGCAAACTAGGGTCAAATTCATATATATATAAAGTGACTGTAAATTTATTTAAAAATCTTATAAAAATTATGAGGTGACTCCTAATCATTTCTATTAGTATGATGATCAATATCAAATTCTAATTCACCTATTAACATGACATTTTAATTTTTGAAACATGTCGAAGTGCTATAAATAATAATCTGGAATGTGTAGACATAGCAGTACAAAAAACCTGATAGCTCATTATCTACAACTCGGAATTTGAATCCTTCGAATGCTCTAAAAACTAGATTCACAAGGCTAAGACTCTCATGTACAGAGATCTAATTAATATGAAAAGTTACTAGGTCAAAATCTAGCAACAAGTTACGGCAACAGCAAGACAGCAACTTGCCAATTCAAATTGTAACGGTTCTTACATACAAACATATAGTTTCAAATTCGTGTTTGTGGAATGAATGTGGGGACAATGAAAAACTACAATCTTTTGATGGCATCGAACCTTGGAGGCAAAAGAATTGATTCGATTCAATATAACGACTAATCACGAATCATGAATACTACAAGAATAATGGATTTCAAATGCAATGATCTAATTACTAATTGTCAGAGATCAACAATATGCTTGTATGGAACAATTAAATATACAAGGTACTTGTCTCTTGTGACAATGAACGAAAGTGCGACAAGCGACAGCGGCAACACGTGCGAACAATAGAAACAACGACACGTGCACACAACTTACGGTAGCACGTGCAAGATACAGCAACGAACACAAACAGGGACATCAGCAACCATAGCAGTACATTGGGAGGAAGGGAAGGTGTTGGCAGCGACAAAGAGTGCCAGGAGGTGGAGATGGCGGTGGAAAAGGGAAGTGGTAAGGTGTGGCAATGGTGGAAGTCGGGGTGCAGTTGATGTAGGAGGAGCATCGAGGAGCGAGGCTATTATGGAGGTCGACAGCAGGGACAAGAGCAGCAAGGTGGCAACAATGGTGGGACTGCAATGGAGGTGGTCAAGCAGAAACGGGGACTCGGTTATGGCGATGACGAAAAGGGGTGCACGTCACTGCAGTGGAGACAAGGGGAATGGTCTGGCTGCAAGGTCGAAGGCAGGCTTCGACGACGGTTGCGAGCATGGTGGGTGGTTGTGTAGGCGGGCTAGCAATGGCGAGGGCTAATGACGGTGGTGGCGAGAAAGTCGGTGGAGGAGACTGGGGGCAACGAGGAGGAGAGCGGAAAAGCAAAGTGAAGGATGGCAGAGCTTCGGTGGGTGCTGGGGGCGATGGAGGTCGAGGGCGGGTGATGAAGAGCCTGAAGTGGAGCTGCGAAGGGGATGTAGTGGTTGCTCGAGCGGTGGATGAAGGCAGGGAGGAGGAGCGCTCGGGGTAAGGCGACGGCTGACAGGGTCGCAGGTCGAGGATGGAGATTGAGGTTGAGGGCGAATGGAAATGCAGTGGTGGTGCAGCGACGAAGGGGAGGCGACGGTGATGATGAAAGAAAGGGGCGAAGGTCTCGGTTGATGGCGGTGGCGGTAATGGTGATGAGGGGCTCGACGGTGGGCTGGTGTGGGGTTTCAGCGGGAAACAGGGAAGGTGAAAGTTCAAGGGAGAGAAAGAGAGAGAGAGAGAGAGAGAGAGAGAGAGAGAGATATTTTTAATTAGGAGAGATTAGGATTAGAGGGATTAGAGGGATTTCATTAGTGGAGGTGACTAAGATAGTTGAGATAATGGGGGTAATTAGTGGGGGGTTTGTGGAGAGATCTGGGGTGATTTGTTGGGGAACATGAGATGGAGTTGGAGACTGGGCAATTAGAAGATTAGGGAAATTGGGTTAGTAGGTTTGAGTTTGGGTTAACGAGTTTGCGGGTTTGGGTAGGATTCAACAAGGAATGGGCTTGGGTATTCAAATGAATTATGAGCTTCAATAAAATAAATAATTATGAATTAGAAAATATGAATGGGTTGAGATTTATAAAAAAAATAAACAAACCATATGTTTGATTAGGAGTTTGGGCCAAAATAATGAAATGATCAAATAGTAATCATATAATAGTATGGATTAAAATCTCTTGGTTTAACCAAATTAATCGGATATCCAAAATAAAAGCAATTTGGCTCAAGGAGAAAATGGAAGATTTATCTAGAGAATTGAATTGCAATAATACAAAGAAGAAAATATCTACAAATCCGTATAAACGGGGACAGAGGTAGGGTTGGCATTCGGGTTGACCGGGCCGAGTCGGGTCGGACCCGCCCGGTTTGAAGGTTGACTTGGGCGGGTTCGGGTCGGGTCAGAGGCTTAATCGGGCCGGGTCGAAGAGCTGAATTCGCGACCTGCCCAATCCGTGAACCCTTTGGGGTCCAACTCGGGTCGGTTCGGGTTGGGTCGCGGGTTCGCCCGTTTAGAGAGTAAATTTTTTTTTCTTTTACTTTAAAAAAATAATTTTAATAATAAACATTAAAAATCGTAATAATAATAATAAGATTGAAAAAGTGAAATTGCAAAAAAAAATGATATATTATTCATATGATTTGAAGTTATACAAGTTTCACAATTTGTAATAAGAAATAAAGATTTCACAAATTTATTTTATACACTAACAAATTTCTTGTATACAATTTCAATTTACTTCAATTTTCCTAATTTGAAATAACAAGCAAAGATTTAATACAATTTTTTATCTATTTACAATTGTCTTCAATTTGATGGCCTTCAATTTGTTGTTGTTAACTTGTTGTTATTGGTCTTGAATTCTTCATTTTGGTTGCTATTGTTGTTGTTGTTGTTGTTGTTGTTACTGTTGTTCTTCCACCGAATTGCTCCCACTTGTGGACGTAGATAATGCTTTTCCTTGTGTTCTATCTTCAGCCTTCAGCCAGTCTTCTGTGCAAACGAGCATCTCTAACGATTGGGGCTTTAAGCGATTCCTATAACCAGTTAGAACCCTGTCACTTGAAGAAAATGCACTTTAAGAAGCAACTGTAGAGACAGGAGGAGTTAGTAGATCTTTAGCCATATATTTAAGAATACTATAAGTGTGTTTATGATCTTTCCACCATTGTAAAATATCTAGTGAAGAAATAGAAGACTCAGAATCTTATTGGTTATACCAATTTAATTCATTTGGTTGATTAGTCCTAGATTTTTAGATTAAAATTGTGCAAGTAAATTAATGTTCTATCATTAAATTTACTCTTACCCTTACCTTTAGAAGTAGCAGTAGAAGAACTAACTACAGAAGTTTTACTACTAGAAGCAAAAGATCAATCATAATAATCATATAAGTTATTTAATATAGATTCAAATTTAACTAAAAAAGAAGCGCAATCAATTTCAGTTTCTTCATCCCCAAGTAAATTAAAAAATATTTCAATCAAACCCTTCGTACCTTCTAATTTGATACGAGGATCCATAACGATAGCAAACAAAACAACATAGGAGGCGGATTAAAATACTTCAAAAATTTGGTGTATGCAGGTTTGACAATATCACCAACAAAAGCATCATTTAACATTTCGTTAAAAGTTTGCATCATAGTAACTATTGAAATAAAAATGCTAGTAGAAGTAGATTCATATGATTTTGAAAATTTTAAAGTTGCAGTTTTAAAAGGTTCTAAAAATTTCCACAAAGATTCAGCAAAATACCAATTGGGGGGAGTCATTTCAAAATTTGGCATATTTTTTGTGATACAAAAATCATTTATACATGCTTTATATTCAGTAATAACATGTAGTAAATCAAAAGTAGAGTTCTATCGGTGTTTAACATCCTTTGCAAATTTTCTAAAAGGTACATTTGAAATCCTACACCAATTTTTCTATTCTTGAAATACGGTGCCACTTAATGCAATAAAATGTACACAATTTCTAATTTTAAGTATATATGGATCGGCTATTTTTAATGCATCTTGAACACATAAATTTAAAATATGACATGCACATCTAACATGAAAAATATTGTCAGATGGAAGGTTTAATGCGGACTTTAAAATACTAATTGATGCATTGTTGTTAGATGCATTATCAAAACTAATACACATAATTTTATTGCGAATATGAAAAACATCACAAACTTCTAAAATACGGTTTGCTATTTCAACGCCACTATGGAGATAAGGGAACGCGGCAAGTGATATGATTCTTTTTTGAAGAATCCAATCATGGTCGATCCAATGACAGGTTATTCCCATCATTGGAATATTGTTGCAACCCGTCCAATAATCCGAAGTTAAACAAACTCTACAAATTAAACTCCATAAAATTGCAATCAAAGCGTCCTTCATTTCATTGTACATTTTGCAAGTATTTCTCGGGATTCTTCTAAAATGAGGGCTTAAGGCCGTTTGATTAAAAATTTTCAAGTCCCTACTCTCGGGATAAGAAAATGGTAACTCTTCCTTTATTACTAATCGGGTCATTTTCCGACGAACAAGATCAGGATCATAAGGGTGGCTATCAACTAGACCGGTCCTAGGGTGGATTTTTTGTTGGCCGGGTAGGTCAACAAGAAGATCTTTATGCACACTTAGGATGTGTCGCTTAATTGTACCAGTGCCCTCACCCCTCTTCCATTTGTATTGCTTAGAACATGTTTTACAAACTTTCAAACCTATACCAGGAGTTTCTTCGTCTAGGATATAATCGTAAAATTTATGCCAATCACTACTTTCCCCTCTAGTTTTCTTACCACTAAGAGGTTGTGTTGTTTCAGTTGCTTGTTGTTGTGGTTCTTCTTCTAATTGTATGTCTCCTACAAATTCATCGTGTGTACCCCATTGTTGGGTAGGAGGATCATGGTACTCTTCGGCGGGCTCATTATGTGGGACAATTGGTGGCCTACGGAAAGTACCGGTGGAATCTTGCCCACTTTGGCTACGACCTCTACCATGTGATCTAGACATGTTTATATGTAGTAGTGTATGTAAAGAAAAACTACACAATGCAGGAGCGATAAGTTACAAAAAAATCTTAAAAATAAGAGAGTTGTGAGAGAGAAGATCAAAAAACCAATATTCAAACAAGATACCAAAAATTATAACTACAAAAATAATTAAAATTGAAGAAGAGGGATATAAAATTTTGATACCGTTCACCGTGGATACGTATACATAAAAAAACCCGTGAAAATAAGAATAGAAGTAGAAGTAGAAATCTGGAATTGAAGACTCGAGGAGAGCTTAGAGGAGAGTTGAAGACTTGATCACTTGGAGTTGGAGGAGAGTTGAAGACTTGAAGACGTTGTTGAATTTTGAGTTCGATACGATCGAAATTTGATTGTGTATATGTCTTTCTACCATGTTTGTTCAATTGTTCATAAATTGAAATTAATTGAGTAATAATAGTAGAGAGAGTAAGAGAGTAAGGTGTGAATTTTTTGTTTGATTTTTGGGGGTATTTATCGGGTTAAAAAAACACAAAAATAACACAAAAAACCACCAAAAATGGCAAGAAGAGCCGTTGATAACGACTCTGTTGTACAGTAACGGTCTTGCGACTGTTGGACCCGCGGGTGAACGGTCGACCCGGAGCGGGTCGAACGCTTGACCCGTACGGGTCAAACGGTTCGCAACCTGCGGGTCGACCCGCGGGTTGGCGGGCGAGTTGGCCTATTTTTTGCGGGTTACCAGGGCCGGGTTATACGGGTTGTCTTCGGTGTTTTTGCGACCCGGGTCGACCCGTTAACGTTAACGGGTTCGACCCGAACCCGAACCGGGGTTTCACGGGCCGGGTTAAACAGGCGGGTCGCTGGTCGACCCGACCCGTTTGCCATCCCTAGACGGAGGTTACAATCCTACCCACCTTACAACAAAATTTCATCCTCGAAATTTACTTAGGCGGTACATATCATCAGATCTTAAACGATAAAGAAGCAGGGGATTAGAGGGAGGGAATGGAGTGGTGACAACACCGGAATAAGAAAGAGCATGGATAAGACTGATATCAAATTAAGAATCGATGAATGATAACGAATGGAATGTATGAAAAGGGAGTAAACAATGCAAAGAAGGGGAGAAGCAACATGATAATCCTGGGACCTATGGATTATAGGCCCATCAAGCTTCCGACGCACCACTCTGATCGGTAAACTTGTCATCACCGTCCATTAACTTCAGCAATCTGCATGTACATCTTGGAGCGAACGAAAATGCTTTCTCTCGTGGTGATGTTCCAAGCCGCTGACATGTCGTAGAAGATCAACTGATGCCGATTGACGAATCAAACAAGAACAACAGAATGGTGGCACCGGAATTTGAGGAGAACATGGTAGGGAAGAAAAACTAGTATGATACTAAATAATAAATCAATAAATGAAGATCAATGTAAGGCACAGAAGGAAATGAATGACGCAAGAACTGAAATATGAAAGAATCGATGAGACGAGCAGAAATAAAAATAAATATAATAAAAAAATGAATAGCACCGGAATCAAAAAAATATGGGTGCGAAAAGAATGAATTTATACTCAATAAAAAATCAACGAATGAGGACGACTGCAAGGAACGGAAGGAAAAAAGGAATAAAAGAATTGAATGTGGTGGATCAAAAGTGTATCAAATATGGTAAGTATCCAGATTCAAGATGGTTATTACATGTTCATGTGATCAATGCGGTGTGTACATTGTTGAGCTTAACACGGTTCGAACCTGGCTAGAGTCTAACCGGTTAGGGCATAAACCCAACCTGGCCAACACATTGGCCTAACATGGCTCTGATACCAATAAAAATCATGTCTTGCCCCGCTTCCCATTATATGGAAACACGGGCACGCAACTGAGGCCCCGTGAATGATATAAGTTTCTATACTCACATCATCCATAAGCTATACAAATATAATCTCAATAATATAAAATTTAACCACAATCACGCATGAAAGAAAAATCACAAAAACATGAATAATTCATGAAATGTCTCACAAACTAGCCAACTTCTGGAAAGAAATATACTTCGGTTCAAAATGTCTGGAATACAATGCATATAAAATAACAACAACTGTAACTAAGAGAAGCATGAAATAAGATTATTAAAGTAGACAAAGATTTGACTTCATTCTCTAGAAGATTTATTCACCAAGTCCTTCGGTCATTCCCTCTTCAGTACCTGCAATCTTCACATCTAGAGTTGGGGAAAAAGAAATGGTCTGTTAGAGCAAGCCACGGATCACAAGTAGTAGCAAGCAAATAAACAAGGACAGGAATATAGCAAGAACATAAAATCAGGTATAGGAGACAAGTCATGTAATAGAAAAATACAACAAGTAAACGATGATCATGTAAACTTGACTTATAAACTGGAAATCATGAAACTGGTAAACTGAGCACGTAACATGTAAACAACAATCTTGTAAGCTTGTAAACATGAATCATGTAAACTTGTAACAGGTAAGAGAAAACTTGTAAACTTAATTCATGCACTATTCAGTGTTAATCTCAAGTCTAGCAATCTTTTATAAATCCTAACTAATGCACGCAATCAAGCGTCCTATACCATAGGTTCGGGTACATACAAACAAGTTAACGTTTAGACTCTAATGGTGAATTGTATAGGGTCATGTACTCAGGTCTTCCAGTGACACTGACAGGAATCATATTATATCATGTAATCATATCATGTAATCATGTAACCAGGAATCATATCATATCATGTAACCATGTCATATCATATCATTTAAATATATACAGAGGCACTATTACGGAAAACACGGGCCTCCTTCCGAGCTACACTTTCCTATATTGTCCACTACTAGATTCTTTCCCTTATTACCCAGCATGTTATACTTTTTGCAGTAATTATCCATGAACAATGCAACTAGTGAAACAGGTATCAGGACAGGATCAAGACGTATCAAGGATATGCAATGCATGATATGCAAGTTAATTAATTAAATACAAGAAAATAAATATATTTACAATTAAGGACATGAAGTTATAATTCTGGACAACAATACATTGTTGTACAAAAATCTACTTTTTCGTTGCTACAGAAAAGAGAATCAGGTACTGTCAGAGGTTCCAGAAAATAGACTTCATGCCGGTTCCAATGAATATGCGCACAACATGTTATAAATACAGTAGCTAAGTCTACTAGACAGTTCTTTACTGATCTACTGTTTAGGCAGCAGACCAGGGTCAAATTCTTATATATATAAAGTGACTGTAAATTCATTTAAAAATCTTACAAAAATTATGAGGTGACTCCTAATCATTTCTAGTAGTATGCTGATAAATATCAAGTCGTAATTCACCTATTAACATGACATTTTAATTTGTGAAACATGTCGATGTGCTATAAGTAATAATCTGAAATGTGTAGACGTAGCAGTACAAAAAACCTAATAACTCATTATCTACAACTCGGAATTTGAATCCGTCAAATGTTACAGAAAATACATTCACAAGGCTAAGACTTTCATGTACAAAGCTCTAATTAATATGAAAAGTAGCTAGGTCAAAATCTAGCCACAAGTTACAGCAACAGTAAGACAGCAACTTGCCAATTCAAATTGTAACGGTTCTTACATGCAAACATATAGGTTCAAATTCTTGTTTGTGCAATGAATGTGGGGAAAATGGAAAACTACGATCTTTTGATGGCATCGAACCATGGAGGCAAAAGAATTCATTCAATTCAATATAATGACTAATCACGAATCATGAATACTAGAAGAATAATAGATTTCAAATGCAATAATCTAATTACTAATTGCGGGAGATCAAATAATATGCTTGTACGGAACAATAAAATGTACAAGGTACTTACCTCTTGTGACGATGAACGGAAGCGAGATAAGCGACGGCGTCAACACATGTGAACGACAGAAACAATGGCACGTGCACACAACCCACGGCAGCACGTGCAAGACATGACAACAAACACAAACAGGGATAGCAGCAACCACAACAGTACACTGCGAGCTAGGGAAGGTGTTGGCTGCGGAAATGCCCGGCAATATCAGGGACTTGTTGGCAGTGACAAGCAGGAGCAGAAGGTGGAGATGGCGGCGGAAAATGACAGTGGCGAGGTGTGGCAGTGGTGGAAGTCGTGGTGCAATCGATGGAGGAGGAGCGTCGAGGAGTGAGGCTGTTGTGGATGTCGGCATCAGGAACGAGGGCAGCAAGGCGGAGGCATTGGCAGGACTGCAATGGAGGTGGTCGAAAAGAAACGGGGACTCGGTTGCGGCGATAATGAAGAGGGGTGCAGGTCGCTGCGGTGGAGACAGGGGGAGTGGTCCGGCTGCAAGGTCGGAGTCAGGCTGTGACGACGGCAGCAAGCACGACAGGTGGTTGTGAGATGAGGTGCAGGGTGACGGCATGGGAAGTAGTAAGAGGCGAGGTGGATAGGCGGGCTAGCAATGGCGAGGGCTGACGACGGTGGTGGCGAGGCAGTTAGTGGAGAAAACTGGGGGCGACGAGGAGTGGAGCGGAGGAGCGAGGTGGAGGGAATGGGCTGAGATTTATAATATAAATAAACAAACCATCAGTTGGATTAGGAGTTTGGGGCAAAATAATTAAATGATCAAATAGTAATAATATAATAGTACAAATTAAAATCTCTGGGTTCAACCAAATTAATTGGATATTCAAAATAAAGGCCATTTGGCTTCAGGAGAAAAGGGCAGATTTACCTAGAAAATTGAATTCCAATAATACGAAGAAGAAAATATGTACAAATCCGTATAAATGGAGATGGAGGTTACACAGAACTTGGCAAACTGGTCCTCAAATACTGAGAAATCCATCCATCATGAGTGGGGGGCTTATGATATTGGTAAAAATATCCATTATACAAATCAAGCATGAATCTTGAAGCTTTGATGGGCAGAACGGTGATTCCAGCCCACTAGTTAGACATGGGCCGTTCCTGGGCCCATTAACTCAGCCTGACCTACAATTAGGGCTAATTTACAGTCCAACAAGAGGAGTTCCAGCTAATTAAAAGTTGTTAACCAAATCCTCTATCATAAACTCAGTTATCAACTAACTATATCACATAACCATGAGAATCAGTAGTTAAATCCGAAAGATTTATTTTTAAGTCAATCTTTTGGAACTCAATTTTAGGCTATAAATACCCTTCACATCCTTTATAGCTAGGTAATCGATATTTTTGCCACTAAAACTCTCATAATATTCTGAGTTATTGACTTGAGCATCGGATGGTCTTTCGCCGGGGCCAATCCTGGTGTTCAGACTTTGTGCAGTTTCACTGGTGACATCTCAGCCGTCCAATCTAGATCCCGACGCTCTTAATGATTCAGATTCAGATATGATCGACGGTCCAGATTGTAAGTTTCTTCCTAAAAAAGAATTCATCATTTGATTGCTCCCATACCAGAAAATAGCAGCAACACTACTAATTACTCAGGATAGATACAACAAGATTATCAGTATAACTCCCGTACCAGAAAATAGCAACAACACTACTAATTACTCAAGATAGATACAACAAGATTATCAGTATAAGTTTCACGAAAGAAAGCGTTTCTAACCACGAAGACAACATGAACAATAATGGAAAGTTATTCAAGAGGAATAACAAATCAATAAAATATAAAGTACTCAAGAAGAAAGATATGTTATTCACTTAGGTTCAGCCAACAACAATAGCTCAAACCATAGGATCATCAAAGCATGATAATTTCAAAGATTAAAGATATGATATTTACTTCCCATAACGCACATCCATTGTAGCAAGTCATCAATGCGACTCCAACTCTACCTCCTTGTTCTAGCATCCAACGTAGAGATATGAAGTATACTCTTATCTTAATTTCTTCAAACCTCATATAATGGAAAGTTCTTATAGTTCACTTTTATGTTTCACACCCCTTACTAACCATCTTCTCTAAGGTCACTTCCTACAAAACTGTTAAGGTCCATGAGCAATTGACTACACATACATAGTCAGATTATCTTGGTCATTCATCCTTTTAATTTCTCAACCAGTATCAATATATATCACGTCTACTGCACATGCTATCAATTTAGTCTATTGTAACTCCAAGATTAAAATAGTTTATTATCTTACAGCCGTTATATTATCAAATTATTTAAAATAGGAATTGGCAGATTCATGATCTTTACATTTTTTTGTTTTAGGAGTACCTACCCACTTTACTTAATCAATCCTAAATTTTATTGGATCTTGTACTGTAATAACATCGACATATCCTTCGCGCTCTTTCGCTTAAATGATTGTAAACATGCTTGCATTTGACAGTACTAGTAGTGGGGAAATTATAGAAATTGGGTCAAATACTTTTTTTCGAGGTTAAAGGTGGGATAAGGCCACCCTGTTTCATTAATAAGAGGTTAATAAAACAACCCGGATTACTGGGAGAAATACAGAAGTACAGTGCAGGAAATAAAACATAATCCTCCAACAAATCCTGGGGGTAGGTCCAATCCTCCATACATCAAACACTACAAAAGATACTCGATTTCCCGGTGAATATTCCCCGGCGTTTTACTAGTAGCGCCGGGGTAGGGAGCGAATAGGAATGGGGCGCCAGATGGGAAGGTTATACACCGGCGGTCGCTTTAAACCGCCGGGCAATCTTCGTATTCACCGGCGTTTTATTTAAAAACGCCGGTGAAGTGTATTATTCACCGGCGTTTTAATAATAAATGCTGGTGAATATACCGACACATTCACCGGCGTGTCTAATTGAAACGCCGGTGAATAAGCTGCGATAAATCCCGCGAACCCTAATCTTTCGCTCGCCATTTTTTCAAATCCCCCCCCCCAAAAAGGGGGCGCTTCGTTTTCCCTCCTTCCTCGCTCTACTTCCCGCGTGTTTGCCTCCGCCGCTTCGTCCTCTTCGACAGCCTTCGACCTTTCGTCATCGTCCCTTCTTCCCTTCGTCATTTTCGATTTCCCTCCTCCCTCTCTCTATTTGGAGGTGAATCGACGATCGGAAACCACCGTGTCGCCCCGCTCTCTCTCTATCTCCTACGCCCCCGCGCTCGTCGTCCCGCTCTCTCTCTCTCTCTTCGGTATCATCTCTTGATTTTCCTTATTTTTCAAAAAAAACATGTTTTTTCAGATTATGCATCTTGATTTCCTTAACATGAAAGGTTTAGTTGGGATGAAGAATGAATAGAAAAATATATGCTTAGATACTGGAAATTTTCATCTTCTTTTACTGTTAATGAAGCTTATTTCATGCATCTGATTGTCATCTTGGCATGTTTTTTTGACCAAAATGGGTTCACTGTGAACTGAGGATGGTATAGCTGTATGCCAAAATCCTCCAGATATGTACAACAATTGGGTTTTAGATTTAGTTGGGCTAAAGAATTAGTAGAGCAATATATATGCTCAGATAATGGAAATTTTCATTTTCAGATACTGTTAATGAAGCTGATTGCCATCTTTGGCATGATTTTTTAACAAAAAATGGGTACACTTCCAAACTAAGTATGCTGCTAGCATCCTGATTTTCTTTTACTGTTAATGAAGCTTATTTCATGCATCTGATTGTCATCTTGACATATTTTTTTGACCAAAATGGGTTCATTGTGAACTGAGGATGCTATTGGTACGTATGCCAAAATCCTCCGGATATGTACAACAATTGGGTTTTAGATTTAGTTGGGCTAAAGAATTAGTAGAGCAACATATATGCTCAGATAAGGGAAATTTTCATTTTCAGATACTATTAATGAAGCTGGTTGCCATCTTACGCATGATTTTTTAACATAAAATGGGTTCACTTCCAAACTAAGTATGCTGCTAGCATCCTCATTTTCTTTTACTGTTAATGAAGCTTATTTCATGCATCTGATTGTCATCTTGGCATATTTTTTTGACCAAAATGGGTTCATTGTGAACTGAGGATGCTATTGGTACGTATGCCAAAATCCTCCGGATATGTACAACAATTGGGTTTTAGATTTAGTTGGGCTAAAGAATTAGTAGAGCAACATATATGCTTAGATAAGGGAAATTTTCATTTTCAGATACTATTAATGAAGCTGGTTGCCATCTTAGGCATGATTTTTTAACATAAAATGGGTTCACTTCCAAACTAAGTATGCTGCTAGCATCCTCATCTTCTTTTACTGTTAATGAAGCTTATTTCATGCATCTGATTGTCATCTTGGCATATTTTTTTGACCAAAATGGGTTCACTGTGAACTGAGGATGGTATAGCTGTATGCCAAAATCCTTCGGATATGCACAACAATTGGGTTTTAGATTTAGTTGGGCTAAAGAATTAGTAGAGCAACATATATGCTCAGATAATGGAAATTTTCATTTTCAGATACTGTTAGAGAAGCTGATTGCCATCTTAGGCATGATTTTTTAACATAAAATGGGTTCACTTCCAAACTAAGTATGCTGCTAGCATCCTCTTCTTCTTTTACTGTTAATGAAGCTTATTTCATTCATCTGATTGTCATCTTGGCATATTTTTTTGACCAAAATGGGTTCACTGTGAACTGAGGATGGTATAGCTGTATGCCAAAATCCTCAGGATATGTACAACAATTGGATTTTAGATTTAGTTCGGCTAAAGAATTAGTAGAGCAACATATATGCTCAGATAATGGATATTTTCATTTTCAGATACTGTTAGAGAACCTGATTGCCATCTTAGGCATGATTTTTTAACAAAAAATGGGTACACTTCCAAACTAAGTATGCTGCTAGCATCCTCATATTCTTTTACTGTTAATGAAGCTTATCTCATGCATCTGATTGTCATCTTGGCATGTTTTTTTGACCAAAATGGGTTCACTGTGAACTGAGGATGCTATAGGTACGTATGCCAAAATCCTCCGGATATGTACAACAATTGGGTTTTAGATTTGGTTGGGCTAAAGAATTAGTAGAGCAACATATATGCTCAGATAAGGGAAATTTTCATTTTCAGATACTGTTAATGAAGCTGATTGCCATCTTTGGCATGATTTTTTAACAAAAAAATGGTTACACTTCCAAACTAAGTATGCTGCTAGCACCTTAATTTTCTTTTACTGTTAATAAAGCTTATTTCATGCATCTGATTGTCAGCGTGGCATGTTTTTTTGACCAAAATGGGTTCACTGTGAACTGAGGATGCTATAGCTGTACGTATGCCAAAATCCTCCGGATATGTACAAAAATTGGGTTTTAGATTTAGTTGGGCTAAAGAATTAGTAGAGCAACATATATGCTCAGATAATGGATATTTTCATTTTCAGATACTGTTAGAGGACCTGATTGCCATCCTAGGCATGATTTTTTAACAAAAAATGGGTACACTTCTAAACTAAGTATGCTGCTAGCATCCTCATTTTCTTTTACTGTTAATGAAGCTTATCCCATGCATCTGATTGTCATCTTGGCATGTTTTTTTGACCAAAATGGGTTCACTGTGAACTGAGGATGTTATAGCTGTATGCCAAAATCCTCCGGATATGTACAACAATGGGTTCACTGTGAAAAATATATGCTTACATACTGGACATTATCATTTTTCTTTTACTGTTAATGAAGCTGATTTCTTGCATCTAATTGGCATCTTGGCATGTTTTTTACCAAAATCCTCCAAATCTGTACAAGAATTGGGCTGAACAAACCTTGTGCAGGTTTCTTTTGGCGCTACAAACATCAATGATTTAGTTGGGATGAAGAATTATTTTAGAAAAACTTATTAGTAGCCATATTAGTTTCTTTTGTTTAGTATTATTATTATTATTATTATTATTATTATTATTATTATTATTATTATTATTATTATTATTATGAGATAAGTGTAACGCCCCGAATCCCAAATACACTGAATTCGAGATGTTCTACAGGATCTTTTCACTTTCTTTAGTACAATTTTACAAGGAAATTTAAACTTTTCATCTTACATCAGAGTTTACATCAATATTACACTTTTCATTTGCACAGCGAAAGTAAAATTTACAACAATTAAATAAAAGTACAACAGCATGGTATAATCTATAAGCATCCATTCTTCTTTAATCTTTAACATGTCATTTACCTGCATATAAGACTGTGGATACGTCAGTTTATTCAACCGACGAACATTATACACGGCCATCCTCTCTATGTCGGAAATAGTATAACTCACCTTTCCATATTTAGCAAACACAAACTTGTCACATTTCAAACTAAAGGGACTACCCTATTGATGTCGTGTTGTGATTGTGCACTTAGTCCTTAATGTATTTATTTATATTACATGACACTAATGCGCACTTATTCGGATTCTATGTATCCCATACTACATAGGTCCGAGGGCAAGCCCTTATTCGTTCTTCATCTTGGTAGGGTTCAATCCCCCGTTATGATTTAGTCTACTACTGTAACTACGGTAGTGTCTTAGATGTCCTATGATCTACGAGCCCATGCCCAGGCAACTTGGAGGGGAATCCCACGCACTGACACGACGCATCGAGCAGGCAACCTATGGACAATTCAGCCTCCGCCATGGAACAATGGCACCACCCATAGCCACTCGAACACCCCACGAGCGTTGCCACCGGGACGATAATTCTGGAGTAGCGCCCACGCCATGTCTTGACGCATCAAGCAGGCAGCCTGTGGATCGCTCTCACACCGCTATCCGATGGTCCCCATACTCATGTTTTTCTTCTACTTTCATCACGTCTTCACTATGTGCTAATCCTTAGTTTAATTAAAAAATCATGAACAAAAATTAAATCTCTAGAGTTAGCCTCTCCACTAAACCGGACTTATTCATTCATTTCAACATGACCAACCTTGGTCTAATTTCATGTCATTTCATTTCATTTCTCAATGCCGGGGGAGACTTAGCTACTCTATTTCAATTTTCATTTCACAATCTTCAACTTATAAATTTTCCATGTTGAGTTCTCATACTCACATGTATATTCTCTTTTTCAATTCATGATTCCTAATTTTGTTCACAAGTCCATCATTGCACATAAATTTGCATATACTTTATCAATTATCACATCATATCAATTTCACATTCTAAACAATATGCATACTTCAATTGTTCTATGATGAGAAATAAATTGCATCATGTCACACAACAAATTTCTTTTGTCAAATCAACTCTTAATGTTTCAATTCACTTATTCTTTCAAGTTATAATTTCACTTCAATAATCCTTATAGAACCATATGTCTATTTATGCATTTTAACTCCAAACCATTGTTAAATTCATTCAAATAATCCCCAAACCATTTTTAGAAAGTCCCTTACATTTTTAGGAGAATATATATATTTTTTTCATAATTTTTTGATACATAAAAACCCCAAAAAAAAGTATTTTTCAATCTTGCCGATAGCAAGATTCGAACCCAGCACCCCACCGACACAGCCGAAAGCACAGGCCACTAGGCCGGTTTGTGCCACAGTATAAAACACGACTGAGAGCTATAAATGCTCTCGGTCCACTGATGAATTATTTTGAAAGAAACCAAACAAAATATTGTTGATCATGGGGTTCGAACTAGTCCCGGCAGAGAGCCCAACGCAACATAGTGACCACTTGAGCTGCATGCTCAGGTTGTTACAGTGTGCGATAAACTCCTTTTGGACCAATTCCCACTGTTATAAAAAATATTTCGATGTTCAACTAAACTTTGTTTCTTATTGCTTTTGTAAAAATTACTGAAAAACTCCAGATCAACTTTCATTCACATGAATTTCATATCAGTATGATAAAAATAATTTTTGTACTAATAAAATATATTTCTTCACACAAGCCAATGGATTATTCATTAAAACTACTATATTTTTTTTATTTTCGACATTGATTAACAATTGGTCTCCTAATCTTTTTATTCAAATTTTCTTATAATAATTTACTGTTATTAACTCTTTATTCAACAAACACATATATTTTGAATTTGTCCATACCCATATCAACATAAAGGTCTATTTAGTACATGAATAGGTAAAACTCAACTACTAACTTTATGAGTAGTTTTTTGATGATAACAAAGTAGTTCCATTAATCAATCTATGTCACAATGTATATAATCACTTATTAATTTGCATAATCACATCTCAATCATTCAAGAAAGTCACTCTTTTCAAATTAAAGTGTGCTCTTTCCTAATCAATTTCATATTTCAATTTTACAATTAACAAGCGTTCTTATTGGAAATTTTCATACATCATGTCTCAATATCATACTAGCAACATTCTTAAGGGAATTTAACCACCATCATTAATTCATGCTAATAATCATGGAGAATTCTACACACAATTTAATTTAATACTAGAATCACATACAAGTTAATCACAACATTTCAATCAATTCATAAACTAACTTCTCAATTAAAGTGTGTTCTTATCAGTATTTTTCATGCATCGTTTTGATAGTTGAATCTAGCATAGATCCCTATATTAGAAATATGAAAGGTTACCCACCTTGTATGGAGAGAAATAAACACACAAAGCAACAAATCCTTGCAACAAGATGCACCTCCTCTTAGACAATGCGCGCACAAGCTCCACGAACTCCAAAGCAACTGAATGCTTCCTAGTAGTGCCGGCCTCTCCTTCTCCTTGACAAAAGCAAGCACTCCCACACAACTCTCACTCTTTTTAACTCACAACAATTACTAAATAAGACTATAGTTTTGGAAAGATATAATTGCATATGAATATAGCCATGGGAGGGGGGTATTTATACTAGAAAACAAGTGAAATGAAGGGCTAGGATTGGCTAGTTGGTTGTAGGATGGAGGGCCAAGATTAAAGTAGGAGTTATAAAAACTACCCACAACTACACAACCACCTCCATGAACACCACTCAACCTTTTGAAAATCCCTCCAAAAAGATGCAAACCGGCCATCAGGAAAGTGTGCATTGCACGTGTACGTGTAGTGCACGTGCATGCAACTAGGATCAAATTTGTACAATTTAATTTTGTATAAAAAATAAAATAGTTATAAAATAGTCTTCTACATGACAAGTTTAAATAAAAAGAAGATTAATCCATGGGCTTTATTTTGGGCCAAAATTGTTATTAAAATAAAATAAAATACATTTTGGGCTTTAAGAAAAAGGCCTTTTCATTAAATTAAAATAAGGCTTTCTATTTATTAAAGAAAAGGGCTTTTGTATAAAATAACTTGAGAACACATATTTAAATATTTATATACCTCTAAATAAAAATAATTCAACCAAAATATTGCACGTGCACACTACGTGCAAAATAAAATAATTTTTCATTAATTAAAAAATCAGGGTATTACAATAAGTAAGTGATTATTAGTAGCCATGAACAGAATAGTTCATGAGTCATCAGATCTTCTTGTTACCGTAGTTACAGCACGACGCGCTCATTATTCGTCCGATTCCTCTTCATCAGCAAAATACCCTTTACCATCATCATCTCCTTGAACGGAAAGCCAAATACAGGGGAGACTATAGTCGAATTGATATTACACTCAAATACAGGGTCTGTGATAAAATACCACTAAGGTGGTTGTGATAATTTCCACAAAAGGTAGTTTAGGGTTATGTGAATAGAGTAGAATGTGTTAAGATTTAATTTTTTTTTTTGTACATTTTTTGGAACCACAATTTCTTTATTTTACAGTTAAAGATTATATCGTTTATTTATTTGCAGCTAGGGATGGTTTTCAAAAAGGTGAAATTTAATATACAAAATGCCTTTTACTGTTATTACTATTTAATATATCAAATTTTAATTTCAGATTGTGTGCTATTGTTATAATGGATAGAAGTTGGATTAGTAAACCACGATTATCCAAGGAGTACCGTGATGGTATTAAAGATTTTATTATCTTTGCCAAATGACATTCCTGTGATCCCAACCTAATCCTTTGTCCATGCCTCCGGTGTACAAATTGTAATTTGAGGACATGTGACGTAGTACATACACACTTGGTTGTCAACGGTTTTCTTCAAGGGTACACAAGGTGGTTTTGTCATGGAGAGGATCATACGTCAGCTCCTGTTCGTTCGGTTGTATTAGAAAATTAAGATGAGCCCTTAGTGAACGAAGACTTAAGCGTTTCCGATGAGATGCATGCTTTGTTGCAAGATGCCATGGGGATTCATAATGTTCCTTTCCACACCAATAACCCAACAACCCAAGTTCACAATGAGTCAACAAAAACATCACACATTGGTGGTGGGGTGGACGAGGAAATGCCTGGCCCCGCCCCTGAAAATAATAAGCAGCAAGAATCCTTCGCTAAGTTACTTGAAGATGCTAGTACTCCGTTGTACCGCGATTGCACCAAATTCTCTAAATTTGTCAGACTATTTTAGATTAAATGTTTAAACGGGTGGTTTGCTAAGTCCTTCACTATGCTACTTGAATTGTTGAATGAAGCATTTCCTGAAATCTGTATTCCAAACTCAGCCTATAAAATCAAAAAATTCCTAAGTTCTTTCGATCTAGGGTATGAGAATATAGCAGCATGTCCAAATGACTGTATGCTTTTCACGAGTGGTAAGGAAAGTCTGGAGAATTGCGAAGTGTGTGGTTCTTCGAAATGGAAAGAAAGACCAAATCAAGACGAGGGAGCCAGTGGATCTACTAAGCGAAGTAGGAAAAAGAAGCCTGCCAAAATACTGCGTTACTTTCCTCTGATTCCTAGGCTACAAAGGTTGTTTATGTCTATGAAAACTTCTTCTGATATGAAATGGCATGCTGAAGGTCGCACTAATGATGAGATTCTTAGACATCCTGCTGATTCTCAATCTTGGAATAAATTTGATGAAAGATATCCTGATTTTGCAGAAGATCCTCGGAATGTGAGACTTGGACTAGCTAGTGATGGTTTCAACCCTTTCAGGCAAATGAGTAGTACATACAGCATATGGCCGATTGTGTTAATACCATACATTCTGCCGCCTTGGAAATGCATGAAGCAGTCCTCATTTATTTTTTCCATGATAGTTCCTGGACCGAAAAGGTCCTGGAAATGATATAGATGTGTACCTACAACTGTTAATAGATGAACTGCAGAAATTGTGGGTGGGTGTTCCAACCTATGATGCTGTGGCTAAAGAAACATTTTCTCTTCGGGCCATGTTTTCTTTGACAATCAATGATTTTCCAGCATATACAAATTTATCTGGATATAGTACTAAAGGACGTTATGCATGTCCATGTTGTGCTGACTAAACTAGTTCAAGGTGGTTGTACAATGGCAGAAAGTTTTGCTATATGGGTCATAGGAGATGGTTGCCTGACACACATATATTTCGGGCAGAGATAGCGACATTTGATGGTACCGACGAGTGGGAACATGCTCCTGGATCTTCTTCTGGTTCAGATATTTTAAGGCGGGTAGATGGTCATCAATTCAAGTATGGAAAAGAACCAGAAGTCAGGACAAAGGGCAAGAAAAGGGTAAGGTCAGAGCAAGGTGAGGAGACCGATTTATGTGGCGAAATGAGGATCAAAACATGACGAGTTTAGGTGCATGGAAGAAGAAGAGTATTTTCTTCAAGTTGCCGTATTGAGAATTCAATTTATTGCGACATAATTTAGATGTGATGCATATCGGAAAAAATATTGGTGAAAATTGTATAGGAACAGTTATGAGAGATGACCGAAAGACAAAGGACAATCTCAAGAGCCGACTTGATTTGAAGTCAATGGGCATCCGACATGAGTTGCACCCAGAAGAATTACCGAACGGGAAAGTACTCCTACATCCTGCAATCTATTCAATGTCAAAATCGGAGTTGGAATTGTTTTGCAAAGTACTACTGGAACTTAAAGTTCCTGATGGCTATTCTTCTAACATAGCAAGATGTGTCAACTTTAAAGAGAAGAGGCTTCAGGGTCTAAAGTCACACGACTACCACATCCTAATGCAGGATCTCCTTCCTGTGGCCCTAAGGTCTTCAATGTGTGAGCAAGTCACTACTGTCCTGAAAGATCTTTGTAGCATATATAAAGGTATTTGCTTAAGAATGCTTCGTGTTGAAGATATTGACCAATTGGAGCAGCAGGCGACATTGACACTTAGTAAAATGGAGATGATATTTCCTCCATCATTCTTCACTATAATGATTCACTTGATAATCCACCTTGCTGGTGAAGCCAGAATCGGCGGTCCTGTTCACTATTGGTGGATGTACCCCATTGAGAGGTAAAAGAATTCATTCATCTTACAAAATTGAATTTTCAAAAGCTCATTTCTTTTAATCCCCTAATCCGCTCTAATTCATTAATTGTACATGTTCAGGTACCTATACCGGCTAAAGGGTTATGTTAAAAATAGAGCATATTCTGAAGGGTCAATAGCTCAGGGATATCTATCAGAGGAGTGTTCACATTTTTTTTCCAGGTATTTGCCGGGTGTGGAGACATCTTCTAGTAGACCACGTAGAAATCCAGGACATTTCCAACCTTGATGGTGCTCAATATCTTTTTAATACCGCTGGCACTACTGTTGGTAAACATGATGCATTTGAGCTAGATAACTTAGCGTGGGAACAGGCACATCGATATGTGCTAGACCACCACGCATCAATGGAACCATTTCGAAAGTAAGTTGCTTTTGAATTTAAATCGAATACAGTGAAAACCGCGGAGTTCGATATTAACTTACTTTTGTTATTCCTTATTTCAATTGCTTGTTTTTTAGCAAATTTGTCAGGGACATCAAACGAAGGGCTAGACCAAGAAGACTACCACCACGTGAACAAAACAAGTTGATGAATAAAAAATTTCATAAGTGGTTTGAATCTCATGTAGGCGAATTACAGTTATGCAAGTTAATCTTCATTATATCTATATTTTCTATGGTGCTGATACGATTTGCGCAAAATTAATAGGTACATTCTTTGGGTCCTGAAGGTGTGTCCTTTGAAATACAAGTACTTGCCAAAGGTCCCTATAAGATGGTCAAAAGATACGGAGGATACATATTCAATGGTTTTAGATTTCGTACTAAGGATCGTGAATGTAATTTGAAGTATCAAAATAGTGGAATGGTAGTGACGTCTAAGACTAGAAGTTATACTTCCAAATCGGACACGAGGCCTGTAGATGGAGATCTCGACTACTATGGAGTGCTCACGGATATCATTGAGTTGAATTATTTTGGTCATTTCCGTGTTGTCTTATTTCGTAGGGATTGGGCTGAGTTTGATAGGAATTTTGCTAACAACAAGGATAAGTTTGGCTTCACAGTTGTAAACTTCTCAAAATTGATTCAAATCGGTACACACATTAGCCATGAGCCATTTGTGTTTCCATCCCAAGTGCAACAAGTGTTCTACATTGAAGATCCAACCCTGCCAAAATCGTATGTGGCTCTCGCTATGCAACCAAGAGATGTATTCCAACTGGGCAATACTTCAGAAGATGAAGACGGCAAAGTCATGAACAGTTACATTGCTTCTGAGTTTCCTGTGTTTGATGTAAACACAACCGACGGTAGAATTTGCGGGACTTGGCTCCGCAAGGATGGAGAAGAGGGCGATGTATTGGAAGATGTCGTATTGTAGTTTACTTGATTTTCAATCTCAATATTATATGTCTGTAATTTTCGTGTCTTAAATCTTGTTGTAATATTATGTCTGTAATTTCGAACATGTTCATTGTGAATTTAATACACCGGTTTAATTATCTTTCTATTTTCTACTGCTTGGTGTTATTTACATTA
This sequence comes from Hemerocallis citrina, assembly GCA_017893485.1. NCBI lineage: Eukaryota > Viridiplantae > Streptophyta > Magnoliopsida > Asparagales > Asphodelaceae > Hemerocallis > Hemerocallis citrina. The sequence goes on along the minus strand of CM030361.1, from coordinate 235,682,270 downwards.
AACTATGCTTAGTGTCATTTGAACCAAACTATCATTGTAATTTAATTTGTTACAAATCTCATTTAATTAATTTTTTTATAATTATCTTGGTTTGTTAATCCTACTAAAGTACAAATTTTATGATAGTTATTATAAATATGTTATTAATTAAATTTGCATCTCTAAGGAAGTTATTGAATCCTTGACAGGTACAACATGCCGAGGCGTGGAAAGAGGGTAAATATAAATGATGGCAACGAGAGCCATGGGGATGAGCAGCCACTACATAATAGTGGCAGTCAAACAGATGAGGGTGAGGGTAGCATGCCGCCCATTGTCAAAAAACATCGTGGGCGCACTAAGATGACGAATATTTGGAGGCTTAAGAATGACGAAAGGATTGTGGTGGAGGTAAACGGTGTCGGGCAACCGGTTGGCGATAGCGCCAGCAAATTTTCTTCCTTCATTGGGGTTATAGCATGGAACCCCCGGATAGTTCCTTTGTCATACGAGAGTTGGCCGAAGGTGCCAACCACGACAAAGGCCACTGCTATAGAGACAATCAAGATATTTCCCATCTAAAATAAATAATTGGTAGGCGTAAATATATTATTGAAATATGTATTTTTAGTGATGGGTAATAAATTTTGCAGCAATACTTCTCGTTCGCCGACTCCCTTACGCCTTGGGTTGAAAAGTCACTCTCCAAAAAGTGGAGGGACTACAAGAGTGACTTGAAGGCGAGGTATTTTGACAAAGACCTTTCAGAGGCGGAGAATGCAAGGGATGTGCCAGAAAATGTGGAGCCTTCAGATTGGCAATTCCTTGTGCACTACTGGAGTTCGGCGATCGGTCAGGTATTTACATTAAAGGCACAAAAATCTAATGAGTATGTGGTTGTATGGCTACTCTAATGAATTTTTCTGCTAACTTCATTATGACATGTACAGAAAAGGGCGGAGGTGGGTGTTGCCAGTCGATCAAAGCAGCTAGTGTTGCACACCGCTGGTACACAGAGCTTTGCTCTGGTTCGGGAAGAATTGGTAGGCGCAATCGTATTGAATATTTTTTTACTTACAGTTATTTGTTTATAACCATTTCATCTTACTAATATATAGGAAGAAGATTTGGGGGGTCCTACGGAGTTTGGCGACATTGACATTTTCGATGCCACCCACAAATCGAAGGATGGGACGTATGCGAGCCCTGAGGCAGCACGAATTCTGGTAATTTGTGAACTAATATCTAATGAGTAGTCGAAATCTCATCTGCTTTTAACTCTGATTGTTATGTCCTTTTACAGACTAACGCTCGGAGAAGGTATGATGAAATCTCTTTCGCTTCAGATTCTGACCCTACGGCGGCACCCACAGATTGGCGTACCCGGCAGAGAGTTGCCTTGACCGAGGTTAGGGGAAAGGAGAGGCATGGACGTGTCCGTGGTATGGGGCTAGGACCAACCCCCTCGCGGCTATTCGGACGGAGTGAATCTAGTTCAAGTGCTAATCGGGACGAGGAGATGACTTCATTAAAGGCACAGGTTGCACTCCTACAAGAACAAATGGCCCATTTAATAGGGCAGCAATCCCAAGTCCCATCCTTGGTAAGTCTTTAAATTGGTATTTTTAAAGAGATAATGGTCTTGAATGCATGAAAGACACGTACTAGTGTTTGTGAGTCTGCATTGTAGCTGTCGTCTATAAGCATTTCGTCTATGTTTCTTAAGTGGGCTGTGATTAGAAAGAAAGGGCTGGAGTGGAGATCTGGAAATCCAAATAGAGACATCTCGTTTATTATAATCTATACTTATTGTTGGACCAATCCCCTCTTGCTGTTGTTGCTGATGTCTCTTTGTGTGCGTGTGTTGAAGAGAATGAAGGGATGAGAGAGAGTTGAGGAAAATGCCGCTATGTTAGCCTGGTGTATCCTCATTCCCTACCATCCCTCTTTCTGGCTCCATATATGGCTTCTATATTAAATTGGTTTCCTTCCACGATGACAGTCCGTAATACTACACTTGATATGAGCCCTGTTCATAGCTGCACCCTATTGCATACTCACAAACAACTAATACGTGTCGTTCATGCATTGTATGACCAACCCCACTTTGGCACATAACATGCTTAGATGACATTATATGACCTGCAAACAAGGTTTGTTCAGCCGTGTTGTTGTACTGATTTGGAGGATTTTGGTATGCTAGCAGCATACTTAGTTTGGAAGTGAACCCATTTTTGTTAAAAAATCATGCCAAAGATGGCAATCAGGTTTTCTAACAGTATCTGAAAATGAAAATATCCATAATCTGAGCATATATGTTGCTCTACTAATTCTTTAGCCCAACTAAATCTAAAACCCAATTGTTGTACATATCCGGAGGATTTTGGCATACAGCTATAGAATCCTCAGTTCATAGTGAACCCATTTTGGTTAAAAAATCATGCCAAAGATGGCAATCAGATGCATGAAATCAGCTTCTTTAACAGTATCTGAAAATGAAAATTTCCATTATCTGAGCATATATGTTTCTTTAACAGTGACTGTGAACAATTGTTCTTAATTGGGCTGTGATTAGAAAGAGACGAGTTGGAGTGGAGATCTGGAAACCCATATAGAGACATCTTGTTCATAATAATTTATTATTATTGTTGTTCTTGTCGCTCTTGCTGTTGTTGCTGATGTCTCTATGTGTTCGTGTGGTGAAGGGAAAGAAGGGATGAGAGAGAGATGAGGAAAATGCCGCTATGTTAGCCTGGTGTATCCTCATTCTCTACCATTCCTCTTTCTGGCTTCTATATTTGGTTTCCTTCCACGATGACAATTCCTTAAAACTAGATATGAGCCCTATTCGTATTTTTCTTCAATGAAGAATTGATCTATGACTACAATCTCCATTCAAAGCCCAATCAAAATTTGTTTTGGAGCCACAAACATCAATGAAGAATTAATAGAGAAACATAAATGATTATATGCTGAAAATTTTCATTTTCTTTTACTGTTAAAGAAGCTTATTTCATGCATCTGATTGTCTTCTTGGCACATTTTTTTGACCAAAATGGATTAACTAAATTAGTAGAGCAACATATATGCTTAGATAATGGAAATTTCCGTTTTCAGATACTGTTAATGAAGCTGATTGCCATCTTTGGCATGATTTTTTAACAAAAAATGGGTTCACTTCCAAACTAAGTATGCTGCTAGCATCCTCATCTTCTTTTACTGTTAATGAAGCTTATTTCATGCATCTGATTGTCAGCTTGGCATGTTTTTTTGACCAAAATGGGTTCACTGTAAACTGAGGATGCTATAGGTACGTATGCCAAAATCCTCCGGATATGTACAACAATTGGGTTTTAGATTTAGTTGGGCTAAAGAATTAGTAGAGCAACATATATGCTCAGATAAGGGAAATTTTCATTTTCAGATACTGTTAATGAAGCTGATTGCCATCCTTCGCATGATTTTTTAACAAAAAAATGGGTACACTTCCAAACTAAGTATGCTGCTAGCATCCTCATTTTCTTTTACTGTTAATGAAGCTTATCTCATGCATCTGATTGTCATCTTGGCATGTTTTTTTGACCAAAATGGGTTCACTGTGAACTGAGGATGCTATAGCTGTATGCCAAAATCCTCCGGATATGTACAGCAATTGAGTTTTAGATTTAGTTGGGCTAAAGAATTAGTAGAGCAACATATATGCTCAGATAATGGATATTTTCATTTTCAGATACTGTTAGAGAACCTGATTGCCATCTTAGGCATGATTTTTTAACATAAAATGGGTTCACTTCCAAACTAAGTATGTTGCTAGCATCCTCATCTTCTTTTACTGTTAATGAAGCTTATTTCATGGATCTGATTGTCATCTTGGCATGTTTTTTTGACCAAAATGGGTTCACTGTGAACTGAGGATGGTATAGCTGTATGCCAAAATCCTCCGGATATGCACAACAATTGGGTTTTAGATTTAGTTGGGCTACTGAATTAGTAGAGCAACATATATGCTCAGATAATGGAAATTTCCATTTTCAGATACTGTTAATGAAGCTGATTGCCATCTTTGGCATGATTTTTTAACAAAAAATGGGTTCACTTCCAAACTAAGTATGCTGCTAGCATCCTCATCTTCTTTTACTGTTAATGAAGCTTACTTCATGCATCTGATTGTCAGCTTGGCATGTTTTTTTGACCAAAATGGGTTCACTGTGAACTGAGGATGTTATAGGTACGTATGCCAAAATCCTCCGGATATGTACAGCAATTGGGTTTTAGATTTAGTTGGGCTAAAGAATTAGTAGAGCAACATATATGCTCAGATAATGAATATTTTCATTTTCAGATACTGTTAAAGAACCTGATTGCCATCTTAGGCATGATTTTTTAACATAAAATGGGTTCACTTCCAAACTAAGTATGCTGCTAGCATCCTCTTCTTCTTTTACTGTTAATGAAGCTTATTTCATTCATCTGATTGTCATCTTGGCATATTTTTTTGACAAAAATGGGTTCACTGTGAACTGAGGATGCTATAGCTGTATGCCAAAATCCTCCGGATATGTACAACAATTGGGATGCAGATTTAGTTGGGCTAAAGAATTAGTAGAGCAACATATATGCTCAGATAATGGAAATTTTCATTTGTAGATACTGTTAGAGAACCTGATTGCCATCTTAGGCATGATTTTTTAACATAAAATGGGTTCACTTCCAAACTAAGTATGCTGCTAGCATCCTCATCTTCTATTACTGTTAATGAAGCTTATTTCATGCATCTGATTGTCATCTTGGCATGTTTTTTTGAGCAAAATGGGTTCACTATGAACTGAGGATGGTATAACTGTATGCCAAAATCCTCCGGATATGTACAACAATTGAGTTTTAGATTTAGTTGGGCAGTCGAATTAATAGAGCAACATATATGCTCAGATAATGGAAATTTTCGTTTTCAGATACTGTTAATGAAGCTGATTGCCATCTTTGGCATGATTTTTTAACAAAAAATGGGTTCACTTCCAAACTAAGTATGCTGCTAGCATCCTCATCTTCTTTTACTGTTAATGAAGCTGATTTCATGGATCTGATTGTCAGCTTGGCATGTTTTTTTAACCAAAATGGGTTCCCTGTGAACTGAGGATGCTATAGCTGTAGTATGCCAAAATCCTCCGGATATGCACAACAATTGGGTTTTAGATTTAGTTGGGCTAAAGAATTAGTAGAGCAACATATATGCTCAGATAATGGATATTTTCATTTTCAGATTCTGTTAATGAAGCTGATTACCATCTTTGGCAAATTTTGATTGGGCTGTGATTGGATTGTTTAGTGGCTGTTGTCTATGTTCTTAATTGGGCTGTGATTAGAAAGAGAGGGCTCGAGTGGAGATCTGGAAACCCATATAGAGACATCTTGTTCATAATAATTTATTATTATTGTTATTCTTGTCGCTCTTGCTGTTGTTGCTGATGTCTCTTTGTGTTCGTGTGCTGAAGGGAAACAGGGGATGAGAGAGAGATGAGGAAAATGCCGCTATGTTAGCCTGGTGTATCCAAAGTCTCTACCATTCTTCTTTCTGTTTCCATTTATGGCTTCTATATTTGGTTTCCTTCCACGATGACAGTTCCCTAAAAATACACTTGATATGAGTCCTATCTTATTTTTCTTATTTTTCTTATATTTGGTTTCCTTCCACGATGACAGTTTCATAGATTGTCTGAACAATCCATGAAAGACATGCTTATATACTGAATTTTCATTTGTTTTACTGTTTTAGATAGTGGATATTCCCAATCAGAGGAGAATATTAAGGTTTCAAGTTAGATACTGAATTTTCATTTGTTTTGTTGTTTTAGATATATTTAAAAACAAAATTAAGTACTAGATTTTTAGCATTACAATGTAATTATTTTACCTCTCTATATATCATTAACAATTCCATTTGCAATTGGCACTTTGATCTTATAATTTAAGATACAGCTAGATCTTTTTGCAAGTTCAAAAAATATGTATATTCTGTATTGTGGTCTACTGTTGAATTAAACTATTTTTTTTTTTTCACAGAGCGGTCGCCCAGATGAAGGAAATTCTGATGATCAGAACTGAAGCTACTCGAGGGGTATGAATCTGCAGTCCTCCTTGCTGTTCTTATGTCCTCCTTGCTGTATGGTTGTTGTTCTTATGTCCTCCTTGCTGTTGTTATGTCAGACTGTTTTTTTTATGAGAGTTATGTCAGACTGTTAATTTGGGATATTTGGGATATTTGTCAGACTGGTTTGTTTGGATATTTGGGATGTTCGTCACTATATTAATTTGTTAATTATGACACTGTTAATTTTGCGGTGAATTTGGATGTTGATATGACACGTGTGAAACTTTATTATCTTTAATTATTCATGTGTTTGGTTGTGATTTGCGCAGTAATATACAACGAAATTGGTTGAATCAGTTGTGAATTAGTTTACAGGTTTTGTAAATGAAACTGTGAATTGAAATCGAACGGAAAACCGGAGCATGAAAAACAAATGGGCATAGCTAGACCGGCGTTTTGTAAAACGCCGGTGTATCTAATGAATTAGTTGCAGTGTGTGATATACCGGCGTTCCCACACACGCCGGTGTATGTCGCTAGCTGTAACGGCACCAAGAAACGCCGGTGTTTTATAAAACGCCGGTGAACCTAACTACACCGGCATTTTTTGGTCACGCTGGTGCTTGTAAGTAGGGAAAACCGGGCACTCATAAACGCACATACACCGGCGGTCTATGACCGCCGGTATACTTTCGTTCTACACCGGCGTTTATATAAACGCCGGTGAATGGATAAATACCGGTGGTTGATGGCCGCCGGTGAATGTATATTGGGGGTAAAAGAACGGCACTCAGAGACCCCCATACACCGGCGTTTTATGACCGCCGGTGTAGTTGTAATATTTACCGGCATCCAGTAAAACCGCCGGTGTAGACCCCTTCCTTTCTGCGACGCTCCCTTCGGCGGCATTTGGACCGGCGCTATTATAAACGCCGGTGAAGGTTTCACCGGCGTAAAAAAACGCCGGCAAAGACGAAAAAAAATGCCAGGAAATCGAGTATCGTTTGTAGTGAAACAACCAAAAGTACAGTTGGTCGATACAAAACCAGAAAATAGTAGAGCTGGCGGCTAATGAGAGTCTTGATGGGTATGGAGGGCGCCACCCCTCAGTCCAATGTCGGCCCAAACTCTACCTCCTCATCATCAAATTCTTCTACCTGGATCAAATACTTACAAACTTACTCTACGAATTCAAGTCTATTTTGTGCTTTGAGATTTGAGCTCACTTTTCCCTTCCAAATCGCTGCATCCAACAACTCATTCATATCTCTTACTCTCCGTCAAATTATTTTCTTGCTCTTCCATATACTTTTTTTTTCCTCATCCAATTCTCAACTTCAGATTTCGGACCCTCCAATTAATCTCCCAGCTCACGAATACTAACCAAAACCCTCATACATATAATGCTAACCTAACCGCGCTAAACAAATCCTTAGCTCTTAAGTTATACCATATGAGACTAATTTTTACCACCTTCCATATCATCAACATATAATATCAAAATAGTGATATCATAGGGGTAGGTCGTACAAGCAAGGAATTATCATATTTGGATCTAATAAAACCCATCTCTATTAGTTGATTGCTTAGGCATTGACGAAGTGCCCAAGAACGCCCCCAAAATCTAGATGCTCCAATAACAAGATTTCATCACAAACCAAGATCTCACAAACACAAGAACACAACGATATGTAAAAATAATCAATTCGTCTAATTACTCAAGAAATACAAAGATAAAATGAGATCTATCTCTAATCTCTTTCTCACCTTTGATAGCACTCGGCACAAGATCCCTTTTGAAATTGTTTCAATTATTCACTCACTAAGCCCTAGGATTCACATCTATATTTATAGCCCCCATGTAAACTCTAAAAGATAAACAAAAATATAGCTCAATTGGATGCAAAACCTCTAACCCAAATCAAACCAATGCCGCTCACGGTTGACTGCACTATTAACGTGGTCAACTGCAATTAGAAGTCCCCAAAACAAAGAGTTTGTGTAATCGACTCAGAACACGAAAGTCGACTGCTACTCTTTCTACATTTGACAGTTGACTTTCAAAGAGGACAGTCGGCTGTATCTTGCCGTTGTTTGTTGCTTTTGGTATTGTGTTGTTGCTCCTTTCTCTCGCTGCTGTTGCACTTCTTCGTGTCTCTTCTTCTAACTTCAAACTTTTGTAATTGTGTGTTTGTGTCCACAATTTCAAACAATCTCTCACTTGAACCAAATATACAATCTCCAAATTAATAGTATTTTTTTCTCGCATTATCTCTGTTAGTCTCCCACTCCTTCTGAAAGACCGAATATCCCTCTCTCATATGAAGAGCACCCCTCGCCCGTCCACTACGTGGAGGGCACCAACACTCATCATAGACTCATGAAGGACGTCCCCACCATCTATTGCATAGAACAAGAATAATGGAGAAACACTTCTCCTTTTCCACCGTGTTAGATTTCGTGTCACTAGACTTGTAACACCTCGAGCCATTTAAAGAACCTAACCACGGCCCCACCATAGGGCACGGTCTCACCAAAAGTGCTATAGCTTAGTAGGTGCTCTTGGATCATTGACAATCTAATATATAATGACTTATAACTTACTTCTCAACCAATATGGGACTATGTAAATCTAGGATTATTACAATCACCCCTCCTTTGGACTTAGCATCCTCGCTAAGCTCGGGCCCTACCAGGACCTCCTTTCTAGTCTATATGGTCCACATGGATGCCACTACCCTAGTCCCGCCAGCGTACTGACTTGGTCTTCCTACCAGTGTACTGCCCCTGGAACTACCAGTGTATACACCCAATGTGACCCCATCATCACCGTTAAAAGTTGGCTTTGATACCATTTGTAACATCTCAGGCCTTACAAAACCTAACCACGTCCTTATTACAGGGCAAAGCCTCACCAAAAGTGTTACAGCTTAGTAGGTGCTCTTGGATCCTTGGCAATCTAATATATAATAACTCATACCCCACTTCCCAACTAATATGCGACCGTGTAAATTTAGGGGTATTACAATCACCCCTCCTTTGAACTTAGCATCATCGCTAAGCTTGGGCCCTTCATCTAGTCAGGATGTCTTTTCTAGTCGATATGGTTCACATGGATGCCACTATCCAGGTCCCACCAATAAACATACGTGATCTTACTACCAGTGTACTGCCCCTAACCCCACCAGTGTGTACGCCCATTGTGACCCCACCATCGATGTCAAAATTCGGCTCTGATACCATTTGTAATGCCTCGGGCCCTTTAAAGAACCTAACCATGGCCCCACCATTGGGCACAGCCTCACCAGAGTGCTATAACTTAGTAGGTTCTCTTAGATTCTTGGCAATCTAATATATAATAACTCATAAACCACTTCCCAACCAATATGGGACTATATAAATCTAGGGGTATGATAAGACTTTCCAATCGCAGATTCTCAGCTAACACCAGACATGGTTCAAAACCTCTCAAGGCCAAGCACCCTCTACACTCGAATCCTCCATGGACAACGCATTCATAATATCACATTCTACAAAACACCACTCATAGTCTCATGATGACCAACCAGACATACTTATCAACATCACCCTGCATTCTGATACCAATGCTCTCAACATCACAAGAGCGATTAAAGTTTCTGCCGTATCACAAAGAACCCTCACCGTAGCAACGTCTTGCTCTAATCTAAGATCCTCCTTACCATGACCATCAACTATCACTAAATGTGCAACCTCTGCATCCACCTAACAACTCTTAGATCTCGGTTGTACCCCACACAACCTACTTCTCTATTCCAACTGAGAGTCAACAATAGTACAATGACACACCTTGCCTCGTAGCAAATATTGTGAGCCCTCACGCTTCTCTCTTGCTAACACTTCTGAACTTGCAATTATACACCACTCTCGGTTAGGTTTCGAGGGATTAAATACACAGCGGAAAATTTACAAAAATATATCGAAATCTAGCCATGGATCTATGCGAAAATTACAAATCGTGTTTAGGAGTTATACCTTGAAGATGGATCTGCTGTCTCCACAGTATGCCGATCAAAGCACTACAATATTGCGGTGCCTCTACGATCCACACGAATGGATCAAATCAAGCTTTCTCTGTAACGCCCCGCCCCAATACTCCGACAAATTATAAATACTATGTAGTTCCATTGCCCACCACAGGCTGCCTCTCAAAAGGTAACCGAATTGGTGACTCTTGATCCTCGGCAATAGTATTTATACTCAATTTATCATCGCAAATTCCCGATATGGGACTATATTTCTCAATCCTTTCACAAATCCCGTGTAGCAGTCGACTGCTTCACACACCAGTCGACTGTACACAGACCAGTCGACTGCTAACCCTAACAGTCGACTGTTCGCTCAAGATCTGGGGTATTACATTCTCTCATGCCGTGGTGCTAGCTGCGGGAAGGGGATGTTCTTCATGATCTTTCTCTCTCTCACAATTTCTTTGAAGGCTAGGGTTTTCTCATGCGTGACTGTTCTACAGATACGTATCATATATATAGGTGCAGAAAATCAACCCTAAGAGAGTAATGAGGCTGTTGGGCTGACAATCTGACCTGGTTCAGATTCGTGTATGGGCCTTTGAACTTTAGTCAACCCATTTAATCTAATTAAATGTTCAACCAATGTTAGGAGTCCATGTCTTACTAGGATTCCCAATTAAATTCATCTTATGAATTTAAATTCAATTTTTATCCATTCTAAGTGTGTGACCCAGTAGGTTCTCATTACGTTGATAGTTATATTAAAATCATATTCTAGTGTTACAAACAGTGAGAGATATCTAGAAATACATCCCTGCTAATCAAGTAACGGGAATGCCAATGATTTGACATAACCTATCTGTGACCAATGTTGCTATGTAGTCTAGTCTTTTTGTCCATATATTTAATTGACCACAAGACATAAAGCGTGTCACCCTTGTATAGTTCAATCTTTGATTTCTTGATGTCCGTGTAAACTTACTAAAATAAATGAGCTCAATATCTCATATTGACTCACTAGAGCACGACCATACATTTTGCAGTCTCACTCAATCAAGAGGCCCGTAGATATCACTCCTGTTATGTAAGAGGGACAAACCCTATCTAAGTCACTCACATCCCTCCGCATGATTTGTAGTATATCCAATAGTCGACTTTATAATCACCTTATTACAGCTAACGTTTGACGACATTAAAACATATAACTTCTCATGTAGGAAACCGTAGTGACTTCAAGTTAAAGGACTACATACACCATGGTCATTGTGAGAACCACTTATGAAACTCACGTAACTATCCATGCAGCGTTTTCATGGTGGGTTAGTCCAGTACATTATTACTCTAATATGTACCTATGTGAAGACTTGATATCTCATATCCATGATCCATGAGATTCGGTCATCAGTCTACGTACATACTAGTCTCTATGTATTATTGTTGTCCTAATTCACAATAATACTTGACTAGGGACATTTAAGAATACTGTTCTGATTACAACCAATAGGATCCCACAATCAAGTTATGCACTTCATATCCCATGGTATTGAACCTACTATTCTAAGAACTTTATTATATTCATTTAATCACAATAAACAACAAAATAAATGAGATACTTCATATATGAAATAAATATCATGATACAATATAAACTAGTCATGTCAATACACAATTGGCCTCTAGGACAGCACCAACAATCTCCCACTTGCACTAGAGTCAATCAGATATACATCTAATACCTACAGATCTAGTGTTACCCTCATGCTTTTGCTGTGCAAAATGCTTTGTCAGTGGGCCAGCGATGTTATTATCTGTCGGTACTCTGCATATCTTCACATCTCCATTGATGGTCTTTCAAATGAGATGGAAGTGTCTAAGTATATGTTTGGATCGCTGGTGAGATCTAGGCTCCTTAGCTTGTGCAATGGCCCCATTGTTATCACAATAGAGGTTTACTGGGTCCACAGTGCTAGGAACCATGTCAAGTTCAGTGATGAACTTTCTTATCCAAACAGCCTCCTTTGCCAGCAATATACTCAACCTCTATGGTGGAATTGGCTACTGTCTGTTGCTTAGAACTCTTCCAGCTAATACCTCCACCATTTAGGCAAAACAAAAAACATGATTGCAATTTGTAGTCATCCTTATCGGACTGGAAGCTAGCGTCAGTGTAACCCTTTACAACAAGCTCTTCCTCGGCTCCATATACCAAGAACGAATCTTTAGTGCTTCTTAAGTACTTAAGGATGTTTTTGACAGTAGTGCAGTGACTTTCACCAGGATCTGATTGGTACCTGCTCATCATGCTAAAAGCATATGAGATATCGGGACGAGTACATAACATGGAATACACGATAGATCCAATTGCAGATGCATATGGAATCTTAGTCATGCGTTCTCTCTCATCTTGAGTGGAAGGACATTGAGCCTTAGACAAGCTTACAACATGCGACATAGGGAGAAATCCTTTCTTGGACTATTGCATATTGAAGTGTTTCAATACTTTGTCTATGTATGTACTTTGACTCAGGCCAAGCAGACTCCTTGATCTATCTCTATACATCTTGATACCTAATACATAGGTAGCTTCACCCAAGTCCTTCATAGAATAGCATTTTTCTAGCTAAGTGTTTACTGACTATAAGGTATGGATGTCATTTCCAATGAGTAGTATGTCATCTACCTACAATACCAGAAATACAACTGTGCTCTCACTAACCTTCTTGTAGACACAAGGTTCATCCTCGTTCTTGATGAAACCAAACTCTTTGATTGCAACATCAAAACAAAGATTCCAGCTTCTAGAAGCTTACTTTAATCCATACATCATTGCAGCTTACACACATTTTCAGCATCCTTTGGAGTGACAAAACTCTCCGGTTGTGTCATGTACACATCCTTAAGAAGATTTTCATTTAGGAAAGCAGTTTTAACATCCATTTGCCATATTTTATAATCGTGATATGCTGCAATAGCAAGCAAGATCCGAATAGATTTAAGCTTGGCAACTAGGGAAAAAGTCTCATCATAGTCTACACTATGAACTTGCTTGAAAACTTTAGCCACTAACCACCCCATAAAGGTATGCACGTTACCATCCATGCCAGTTTTCTTTTTGAAAACCCACTTGCACCCAATAGGTTTTACCCCTTCAGGTAGGTCTACCAAGGTCCATACTTGATTGGCATACATGGATTCCATCTCAGATCTCATGGCCTCAAGCCATTTCTCAGAGTCTAGGCCTTTTACAGCTTCCACATAAGTTGCAGGCTCATCTTGATCCATGAGCAATACATCACCATGTTGAGTCATGAGAAATCCATATCTTTCGGGTTGATGAAGTATCCTACTAGACTTACGTAGGTCTTGTGCTACTTGAGCAGGTTGTTGTTCCATAATGATTTGTGGAGCTTGCTCCATTTCTATCGTTGGTTTGCTGCTACTTTGCGAAGTTTGAATTTCTTTAAGTTTTTTCCTTCTCTCACTGGTTCTCTCGAAGACGAATTCTCTTTCTAGGAACATAGCAGTCCGTGCGATAAACACTTTGACTTCAGTGAGATTATAAAAATAGTATCCCTTGGTTTCCTTGGGATATCCTACAAAGAAGCACTTATCAGATTTGGGACCAAGTTTATCAGATACTTGGAGCCTTACATAGGCTTCACAACCACAAATCTTCATAAAAGACACACTAGGATGCCTCTCAGTTCATATCTCATATGATGTCTCTTGAACCGTTTTAGATGAAACACATTTAAGTGTAAAAGCATATGTTAATAGAGCATGTTCCCAGAAGGAGCTTGAAAGATCTGCATGACCCATCATGGATCGGACCATGTCTAACAAGGTCTGGTTTCTCCTCTCAGAGACACCATTCCATTGCGGTGTTCCAGAGGTAGTGAGTTGAGATATTATCTCGCACTCTTTTAGGTGGTCATCAAAATCTTGGCTAAAGTACTCACCATCACGATCTGATCAAAAGACTTTAATACTTTTACCAAGTTGGTTTGGTACCCTTCATTCTTGATTTCTTTGAACTTTTCAAATGACTTTGATTTTTGTTTCATCAGATACACAAATCTATATCTATTGAAATCATCAGTAAATGTAATGAAGTACTGAAAACCTCCTCTAACCATTGTGTTGAAATGTCCGCAGACATTACTATGTATGAGACCTAAAAGATCACTAGCCATTTCACATTTTCCAGTGAATGGACCTTTTGTCATCTTGCCTAACAAACAAGGTTCACATACCTTATATGACTCAAAATCAAATGAGTCCAAGAATCAATATTTATAGAGTTTGGATATGAGGTTCTCATTTATGTGGCCCAGACGATAATGCAAGAGGTAAGTTGGGTTCGTATCATTTGATTTGAATCTCTTAGTATTTATATTATAAACAGACATTTTGAGGTCGACAATATAAAGTCCATTACTCAATTGTGCACTAGCATAACATATATCATTCAAATAAATAAAACAACTTTTGTCCTTTATTATAAATGAAAAAACCCTCAAATAAGAAATATAAATAATATTCTTACTAATACCAGGCACAAAATAACAATTCTCTAACTCAATGATAAGCCCAGTGGGCATTGATAAATGACGAGTTCCTATAACTAAAGCAATAACTTTTGCTTCATTTCCAACTCGTAGGTCAACTTTGCCCTTAGCCAATGGTTTACTCCTTTTGAGATCTTGCACATTTACACAAATGTGAGATCCACATTCAGTTTCTAAGACCCAAGATGCAGAAGTAGATAGATTGACTTCTATAACAAAAATACATATAGTGGAAGTCTCACTTCCTTTCTTCTTCTTAAGCTCCTTCCACTGTCCGGTCTCACCACAGTGGAAGCATGTGCTCACCTTGGCCACCCCACCCTTAGGTTTCAAGGCAGAAGTGCTTGGCTTAAATTGCCCTTGCCCTTCTCCTTGCCCTTGGGTTTCTTAATCTGTTTTTTTCCCTTTCCCTTACCTTTGGCCTGTTGGACATTCATAATGGTTTTTTCCTTACTAATATTCTATTCAACAGTTCTCAACATGCTTAGCAGTTCTAGTATAGGTTTGTCAATTTCATTTATGTTATAGTTCATGATGAATCGACTATAACTTTCTGACAACGATTGCAGGACCAAGTAAGTGGCCAACTCTTAACCCCAAAGGAAACCAAGTCTTTCACGGTTTTCTATGTACCCAATCTGCTTGAGCACATGACTTCCAATAGGGCTTTCTTCTGTCAGTTTGCACTGAAATAATGCCTTTGAGACTTCAAACCTCTCATGCCTAGCCTGATCTTGATAGAGCCGCTTGAGGTGTACGATCATATCCTAGGCATCCATGTTCCCATGTTGCTTCTGAAGCTCAGAGTTCATGGTGGCTAGCATGAGACAGCCAACGTCCAAAGCATCATCTTGATGATTCTTATGAGCATCCTTTTCGGTGCGAGGGGCACTTGTAGCAAGTGGCTCAGAAATAGGCTGCTCTAGAATATACAACTTTTTCTCATGCCTGAGGACTATACTCAGATTCTTGTACCAGTCTAAAAAAAAAAATCCCATACAGTTTGTCATTCTCAAAGACAGATCGCAGTGATAGGTTAAATGATGTGTTGGATGTCTTGGTAATCTATCAACAGGAATACGCAAAATAAATATCATTTCTTTGAAATATTTAACAGAAATATGAAAATTAAGAAATATTTAACCATCAATAGAAATATGCAGAGTATGTATTATGACATTAAAATATTTAATAAGGTCTTTTATTAAATATACCTCCTACTATTTTTTATTCAAATCAACAACCCTCAGCATTGACTAGGAAAATCTCATCGTAAGATTTTCTAGTAGGCTTTAGCTGATCACCCAAAATTCAGTTATTTTGGTATGGAACATTTCCCAATTACATAATATGCAACTCTTGGATAGTTGGGTGAGTAACACTTAATCTAATCTATCTCATAGATTAAAGCCCAACTCTATGCCTCTAAACCTTCAATCCTATTGAAATAGTCTAGTTAAGTCAGACCCAATGGTTGACAATTGAATATTACTTTTATCTCATCGCATCTCACTAAGATGAATAAAGGCATCCTGCTTTGGCAGACCTACACTTAATCAATCTTAGCCTAGACGAGTGCCACACATTGGATGACATCTTGTTGCAACTTAATATTTACTTTGAGTAATTTTGTTTATTTTATTAATTGATCTCATCATTCATCTTCCATTAGCATACGACAATGCATCTCATACAAAATTAAAAGCATAAAATTTATGTGACATGGTTGTAGCCCTAACACACTGATTCTCTCAAGTCAATGGGAGTATCAAAAACTGAACAAAGGGATTATACCGTCTTCTCCAAGTAGCTTCCCAATCTTGTCCTTGTATGGTTGTCAATTTACCTCCTCAGTGAGATTACATTTACATATAAAGAAAGAATGTACAGTTGGAATTTAGAGAGAAATGATCACATTTAGAATGTAGAGAGAAAGGCACGACACGCAGGCCGTATTCAAAATACAAAAATATAAATAATAAATCACAGAACATAAATCATGCATCACAGAACTAAACCATGCATGACAGAACTAAGGCCACAACCATGCACCATGCATCACAGAAGATAATAATCAAAGAATATGTTGTTATGATTTTATATAGTTTATTTTAAAAAGATTGATTTTTGGGGAATCATTATTGTCCTACGCAGAGCTGGCACAGGGGTCCTGTTCCAAAAAAATTGCCTCATCATCCCTTACCACCGCCAAATTATGAACCCTTCATGTTTTAAGAAACCCTAACACCACTGTAAATCACATCTTTCCAGGGTTTTCAATGATTCCAAACAAAGGGCTACCCTAGTGTGGCATTTGTGTTAACAACCAACACATAAACGAATCCTTATATTGCAACTATTGTAAAAATTATATCACATATGAATATTTCTATCGAAAGTGCGAACATATCATGAATAATCATATATTATACATAACCAAATTATGGTTTCGCAAGTGGCTCTGATACCACAGTTAGGTTTCGAGGGTAATCTCAGATTAAATATACAGCGAAAAAATTATAAAAAAATATCAAAAGCTAGCCATGGATCCATGCGAAAACTATAAATCGTGTTTAGGAGTTATACCTTGAAGATGGATCTAATGTCTCCATAGTATGCTTCACAATACTATAATATTGTTGTGCCTCTACGGTATCCACACGAACATATCAAATCAAGCTTTCCCTCACGCCGCGATTCCAGCTATAGGAAGGGAATGTTCCTCACGATCTCTCTCTCACAATTTCTGTGATGGCTAGGATTTTCTCATGAATTATTTTTTCACGGATACATATCATATATATAGGTGCAGAAAATCAACCCTAAGTAAAAAATGAGGTTGTTGGGCTCACAATCTGACCTGGTTCAGATTTGTGTGTAGGCCTTTGAACTTTAATAAGCCCATTTAATGTAATTAAATGTCCAACCAATGTCAGGAGTCCAAATCTTACTAGGATTCCCAATTAAATTCATCTCATGAATTTAAATCCAATTTCGATCATTTCTAAGAATGTGACCCTGTAAGTTCCCATTACGTTACAGTAATACTAAAATCGCTTTCTATTGTTACGAACAGTGAGCGGTATCTTGCAATATATCACTGCTACTCAAGTAACGGGAATGCCAGTAATTTGACATACCATATCCGTAACCTATATTACCATATTGTCTAGTCCTTTTGTCCAGATATCTAATTGACCACAAGGCATAGAGTGTGTCACCCTTGTATAGTTCAATCTTTGGTTTCTTGATATCTGAGTAGACTTCCTAAAACAAATGAGCTCAATATCTCATATTGACTCATTTGAGCACGGCCATGCATTTTGTTGTCTCACTCAATCAAGGGCCCTAGATACCACTCCTATTATGTAAGAAGGACAAATCCTATCTAAGTCACTCACATCCATCCGCATGATTTGTAGTATATTCAATAGTCGACTTTATAATCACCTTATTACAGGCAACGTTTGACGGCATTAAAATATATAACTTCTCATATAGGGAACCGTAGTGACTTCAAATCAAAGGCGTACACCATGGTCACTGCGAGAACCGCTTATGATACTCACGTAATGATCCATGCAACGTTCTCATGGTGGGTCAGTCCAATACATTATTACTCTAATATGTGCCCATGTGAAGACTTGATATCTCATATCCATGACCCATGAGATATGGTCATCAGTCTACGCACATACTAGTCTCTATGTATTATTGTTGTCCTAATTTACAATAATACTTGACTGGGGACATTTAAAAATAGTGTTCTGATTACAACCAATAGGATCTCATAATCAAGTCATGCACATGATATCCCATGGTATTGAACCTACTATTTGAAGGACTTTATTATGTTCATTTAATCACAATAAATAACACAATAAATAAAATTGTCTCATATATGAAATAAATATCATGATACAATGTCCACTAGTAATGTCAATATATAACTAGCCTCTAGGGCATACACCAACACTCCCGACTACCAAAGGTAGTCGACAAACTCTCTTTGTCTTAGCCTTCTCGTCGAGATAAGGTTTTCTCTCAAGTTTGGCACATGCCTTATCTCCCAAAAGATAATACTCTTACTATCACCGACTTTCACGCGCCAATTATATGAAACCATTGACCGTTACCCACAATCACGTCCATGAAAGAAACCTCTTTGTAGTCCTCAAACACCAACTTTCACGTGCCAATTATAGGAAACCATTGACCGTTACCCACAATCACATCCATGAAAGAAACCTCTATGTAGTCCTCAAACACCTCCCTCGTTAAAGTGCAATAAAAAGAAGAACTTCAATCAATACACCAATCTCGCGTATCCATTTCTACTCTTGCTGATAGACATAAGTATTCATCTAGCTTTGTTTTCACGATCATCATATTGGCTTGCATTGATTGTTCTTACTTCTTCTTCTTCAAATTTTTATAGCTACACATCATATGACTCAGCTTGTGGCAATACCAACACTCATGACCACCACCATCATTGCTGTCTTAGACCCTCTCTTGGACTCACTTCTCGGATCGTCAACTTCCCTTATATCTCCCATGCCTCTTAGCTGAACGTGTGGAATTGCTAGAAGATGATGAAAACTCTATGTTTCTCTTCCTTCTCACCTCCTCATTCATGATGTTGCTCATAACATTCTGCAGAGTTGTCGAATCTGACAGTCCCTATAATAGTTTGCTCAACCGTATTATAACTATCAGGTAAAGTATATATAAGTAACAATGACTATCCTAATTCTGAAAACTTTATCCTACAGTTTCCATCTGGTTGTGTAACATACAGTAATTGTTCACATGTTCTGCTACAGCAATTGTTCATATGTTCCAAACAGTTGAAACAACACCCTTGGAGCTTGATTAAGACCATATGATGCCTTCTTTTAATTTTCAAACATAATTAGATTTGAGTGTATCCTTGAAGCTGGAGGTTGGAGGATCCTTGAAGCCGGGAGGTTGGACCACGTAAACAGCTTCAGGAAGAAGGACATTTAAAAAGGCATTATTCACATCTAATTATCGAATCGACCAACCATATGAGAGTGTTATAGTGTGTACTGTTGGGAATTTGTGCAGAGTTTTACGACAACCACTCCAATGAACAAACCACCAAGCAATAATAGATCAAACTAAACATACAAAAATGCACAATTTTGTCCATGTTTGGGCGAACCCTAAGCCGGAGGAGAAACAACTGAGATATTATTCAATTAAAGAAGATACAAGAGTTACAATCACTCTTCCAAGAACCTATTTATCTCTCAAGCTTCATTAAAAGATAATCTGCTGTTTACAATGGAAAACTCTCAATGAAGTACTCTCTCTTACCTCTTAAATCGGTTCGTTACAATGATATATAGATATCTATTGAAATTCTAGATTGTAGTCTTGATACAATAACCATCCAATACACCCTGAAGGGAAAACCGCACCATGAAGATTCGTACGATCTATCTTTGAGAAGAAGTCGGGTTTCAAACAGATCACCCAGACCCGATACCCTATCCTGCTGCCACTGCAAGTTGTGGTTGACTGCCCTAAACCGCAGTCGATTCCAGTGGCCTCGACCCAAGTAAGAGAGCATCAACAGTTGACTGCACTTTAGGACAGTTCTTGCTGTTGCTTTCTTGTTATTGCTATTGCTCATTCTTCCTCCAATAATGCTTCGACCCTCTTCTCGCTTAACCGTCTTCTATTCACATCAAACCCAGTTTGCAAGACATAAACCAAACAAGTATGACACAAATAGTTGTAGGCTTAACCATAGGACTGAAAGTCTCAAAATAATTAATACCCTCTTGTTGATTGTAACCTTTTGCCACCAAGGGGTGGTTTGATTGATTGTAAATTGTATCAAACCTAGAAGCTTACTATTTGGAAAAGAAATCTTTGGAAATGAGTTCTAAAAAGTGGTTTGTTTGGATATAAGTTTACTGTAGTGTAGGATAAAGAGAAGAGAGAAAGAAATATTAAAAAATAGTAAAAAATAATTGTAGAGAAGTAGGTGAGTTGTTTTATTGGATAACTATATTTGCCCGTGGGCACGTGCCTACGACACGTCTTCGGAACTATACAGCATATGAAAGTCTTGTAAACAGTAAAACAACAATTATGTAGCTCAAGTTTGAACAGTAAAACAATAATTAGTTGTGAATAAAAGTTCATGTTTCTATTAGTATATGTTGAAAAATAATTATAAATGGGAATGTAAAATCCAACTTCTTAGAACTTTAAGTGTGGAAAATGATGAAATTTAACTGTTGATGAGATATTTGCTATTTTCAATATAATATGAGCAATAAAAATGCATTAAAAAATCTAAAAATTTACAAATCTGAAATCTGAAAATATAAATTTCTGAGTAAATAAAGAGAGAATGAGAGAGAGAGATAAATAAATAAATAAATAAATAAATAAAAGAGTTGTTTTGGGGGAATTTAAATTTGAGTTTTGGGGAAAACTTTTGGGCGGAAAAAT
Organism: Hemerocallis citrina; assembly: GCA_017893485.1. Classification (NCBI taxonomy): domain Eukaryota; kingdom Viridiplantae; phylum Streptophyta; class Magnoliopsida; order Asparagales; family Asphodelaceae; genus Hemerocallis; species Hemerocallis citrina. The sequence goes on along the minus strand of CM030361.1, from coordinate 235,661,134 downwards.
ATGTTTTGTGAGGTTAGATCTGGACCATTGATTCCAACCTTATTTAATGAGAGACACTTGATAGCTTTCTTTGCGTTTTATTTATAGATGTGAGAAAAGAGGAGAGATAAATCAATTTAAAACTTTGTGAATAGTGACCCCCCCCCCCCCCCCCCCCCCCCTCTCTCTCTCTCTTTCCTCACATTTTAGCCAGAAATCAATGGGGCGAAAAAAGTGCTACAATAATGCTGTCAAAATCAAAATCAACCTCTTTTACTGTCAAACAACGCGGTGAATAGTGCCTTTCCCTCAGAAATCAGAAAACATTTCCTACAATGCTTTTACTGTGAAAAAAACCACCCCCAAGTGGGCATTGTAGCGATCAATGGACCCGTGGGGTTTCCGTTTGATGCAAAAAAACCCATTTACGACCAACCAAATTGTAAGTAGACAGAGGCGTATCTGAGTTTCGGGAAGCCCTAAGCAAGTTCTCAAATGGGACATTTTGCAAGTTGACAAAATAAAAATGACAATTATTTAAGTGCACACAAACTTGGAGCGTTGAAGGATAAACTATTTAGTATCAAAATAGCTTGAAACTCATATCCAAAATCTAATAGCTTGCACCTCAGTATCATATTAAAAACAACTTATATCCAATATTATTCAGTTTTTTCATAACGCTTCAAGTCTAAAGTATTTGGACCTGAATACAAATACAAAACCTAATGGGTTTGATCCAAATTAAGTTGTAAATGGTGTCTTCTTCCTCATATTTTTCTTCGATTCTTATTCGAATTTGCACTCATTCAAGGTCAAGTTCATATCTCAGGACAGAAAAGTTCAAATGTTTGCCCCTAGGTTCAATCTTCCAACAAGAAGCACGGAACAAATCTTAAAACACATTTTTTTTAAAAACACCATCACATCAGAGAATATTGATGTAGTATGTTATAGTACTACATTTCATATATATTGATAAATTTTATTTTCAGCAGCACAAGAACAATTGACTGTACTTTTGGAAGAGTAAGCTTCTATTTGTATATAATAAGCATGTTTTCCATGGTAACAATCTTTTCTCAAACCCAAAATAAAGATAACAAACAATAAGATCTCTAGGCGATATTCAACTAAATTCATCTAACAAAAATACTCATCATAATAATTCTATACATGAAATGCCTCATATATGAAGGTCTCATTAAGCGTTGAAGTAAATTGCAGTTTGCTTACAAAACAGATTCATTCCGTGACTTTGTCAGGCTCTTAAATTATTCAAACTAGTATGATGCACATGCGATGCACGTGGAGGAGGAAGGAAAAAGACAAAAAAGAAAAAAACTAGTATCATGCACGTGCGATGCACGTGGAGGGGAATGAAAAAGGACAAAAAAAAAGCACGTGCGATGCACGGGTTTGCTCACAAACAAATTAGGGTTTGTTTGTTTACCAACCCTATCTCTCCCATTAGAGCATCCACAGTGGTTTGCTAAATACGCAAAATTTAGAAATCCATTTAGAAAACCGACGTGCAGTGGTTTGCTAAAAACTCAAAAGTTAGAATAGAAATGTACAGTAAGTTGCTAAAGTTAGAAGCCTGGATAGAAGATTGCTAAATATAGAAGACGGATGATGATAATCCGTTTATGGCATTGGACGGATGATGATCATCCGTTCTTTAATTTCTTTGATTTAAAAAAAAAAAAAAATCCGAATTGAGCAAACGGATGAAGATGATCCGTTTGTAGAAGTTTCTGACTTTTTTTATTATTTTTTTAGTTCTGTTTGATTTTTTTATAATATAAAATCCAAAAAAAAAAATCAAAAAAAAAGGCAAACCATCCAAACGGATGACCTTCATCCTTCCAATCATTTTTTTTTTTTTTAAAAGCATGGAACGGATGACCTTCATCCTTCCAACCATTTTTTTTTTTTTTTTTAAAAAACTAGCATGGAACGGATGACCTTCATCCTTCCAACCAAAAAAAAAATTAAAAAAATATTAGACGGATGAACAAGATCCGTTTCATACTTTGCTTTTTTAAAATTTAGAAATAACGACTGCAGCGACATTCATTGATTGCTAAATTTTCATTTCTAAAGTTAGAATAGGTTTAGCAAACCACTGTGGATGCTCTTATAATAGTTATAGATAGATGGTTGGGAGTTCAAATGAACAGAATTTAAAACTTTCTCCAGCACCAACTGAGAAATGAAAAAGAAAGGTCAAGGACAAAACTCTTAATCCAATCACTTAATATGAACTGTTCCTTCTTTCAGTCTCCTCAAAGCTTGACTTAACTTAAAATTTAAGGAAGGTGGAGATGGCTTGGGTAAGAAGATGGCGTCGCTAGGGTTTGGAGGAAGGTGGAGATGGCTTGGGTTTCGGAGGCGAGAGAAGTGAGAGAGGGACGTCGAGGGATATGGTCGTCAGAAGCTAGGGTTTCAGATTTTGGGGGAGGTTTCGTCGGATTTGGGATTGGAGATAGGGTTTTGGTAATTTTTGAGGTTTGAGATTTGGGGGGATTTTGAAGATCGGGGAGTGAGAGAGAGAGAACAGTGACAGAGAAAGGACATGATAGAAGGAGGAGAGAGGGAGGAATGAGTGAAATTACCGATTTACCCCCTTCATCATAAGTGAGTGAGCGGGAGAAATGTCAGCCGCCTGATCAAGATTATGAATAAGATCATGATCGGGTGGCTGCGGGAGAGTGCGCACGGGGGTGCGCAAATGAGGGTCCTAAGTATTGTAAGTACTTAAAAATAAGATCATGATCGGGTGGCTGTGGGAGAGTGCGCACGGGGGTGCGCATATGAGGGTCCTAAGGTCTGTTTGGTTTGTTATTTTTTCCTTTTTTTTGTTTTCCAAAACCTCAAAACCCGTTTGGTTATGTTGTTTTTTGAAAACAGTTTTCACAAAACTCCACTTCACCTATTTTCTAGTTTTTTCACATCCTCTTTCTAAATCTATTTATATATATTATTATTATTATATATATATTTATAATATATTATTGTTACATATATTATTGTTATTATTATTTTATTTTATTTTTTAATATATATATATATATTGTTGCCGCTAAATTTGGTGTGGGGGCAAACAGATGAATTTGTGGATTCTTAGGGAAACTAAATAGTAAACATGTATACCTGTTCCTTTGGGCTTCGATCGTCGCTCCCGCCGTACACCTGCAAAAAGTGCGAGACACCGGGGTTGTTCCCGGCGACACACCCTCCGACGCTCAAGTCAGTAATCTAGGAAGACTATGAATGAGCGCAAAAACTGGTGAAAGATTGATTACCTCTTAATGGAGATGGATGGGGGGTATTTATAGGCGTCTCAGGGAACAGATTAGGAATGTAATCCCCGTGATCTGATATGGAATATTCCCCTTGTCAACAGATTAGGATTGTAATCTGATAAGGTATATTCCCCGTAATCAGATAAGGAATTTAATCCCCAAATCCCAGTGAAAAGATAGATGTGCATCAGGGCCGTTGATCGTGATTAATCAGGGACCCTGATTCTATCTTGTTGGATTGGGTGCGCAGCGGGTTAAAACCCACACCCTCTTGTTGGTGGATCTATTCATGGGTTATTGGGCCCCTGGGGGAGAAGATCTAATACCCATTTCGGACCCTCTTGTAGGCGAAATTACCGTTTTACCCCTGGGTCCCAAGATTCGTATCTGATTTGGGCGGTTCCGATTAACCCCCATTTTTAGCCATATCACGAGCCCCCCACTCCTAAAGGCTAAATTTGATCGGCCTTTGAGGAGTAGTTTAACTGTTTTAATGGCTAACGGAGTTGTATCGGTGTTCAAATGGAGGGTTTTGAATCTTGAGGGGGTAGTGAGGTGATTTGCCAAGTGGATTGAGCTCTGAGTTGCTCATGAGCTCTGATGGTCATGTGGTATTCTTGCAGGGATATCCTTTTTATCTTCGCGAAGCATCAATTCGTCGTTCGGGGGTCTTATACATTTGGATCACCCCTTTGACTCCCCCTAGGGCTCGCTGACTAGAGGGCCGAGGTCGATATGCAGTTCGACAAGCTTTTCTGGAGAGGAAAGCGAGTTCGGCATAGCTGCGAGCACTAGGAGTGTGTCTGGCGATCTGCCGAACTTGTTTTTTACCCTATAACGAGGTCGGTGTCACGAACGCTTGGCAGTGAGTGCCGAACTTGATTTTTGTCCCGTAACAAGGTCGGTGTCACGAACGCTCGGCAGTGAGTGCCGAACTTAATTTTTACCCCGTAACAAGGTCAGTGTCACGAACGCTCGGCAGTGAGTGCCGAACTTGATTTTTACTCCGTAACAAGGTCGGTGTCATGAACGCTCGGTAGTGAGTGCCGAGCTTGATTTTTACCCCGTAACAAGGTCGGTGTCACGAATGCTCGGTAGTGAGTGCCGAGCTTGATTTTTATCCCGTAACAAGGTCGGTGTCACGAACGCTCGGCAGTGAGTGCCGAGCTTGATTTTTACCCCGTAACAAGGTCGGTGTCACGAATGCTCGGCAGTGAGTGCCGAGCTTGATTTTTACCCCGTAACAAGGTCGGTGTCACGAACGCTCGACAGTGAGTGCCGAACTTGATTTTTACCCCGTAATAAGGTCGGTGTCACGAACGCTCGGCAGTGAGTGCCGAGCTTGATTTTTACCCCGTAACAAGGTCGGTGTTACGAACGCTCGGCAGTAAGTGCCGAACTTGATTTTTACCCCGTAACAAGGTCGGTGTCACGAACGCTCGGCAGAGAGTGCCGAACTTGATTTTTATCCCGTAACAAGGTCGGTATCACGAACGCTCGGAAGTGAGTGCCGAACTTGATTTTTACCCCGTAACAAGGTCGGTGTCACGAACGCTCGGCAGTGAGTGCCGAGCTTGATTTTTACCCCGTAACAAGGTCGGTGTTACGAACGCTCGGCAGTGAGTGCCGAACTTGATTTTTACCCCGTAACAAGGTCGGTGTCACGAACGCTCGGCAGTGGGTGCCGGGCTTCCAAACTTGTCGTTTTTAGGAGTTTGTTTCTTCTGTGCGCCATCTAAACTTCTAACAGCTTCTGACAGCTCTGACAACTCTGACAGATGGGACGTTTATTAATTGCCGTGACCTTTGGGCTTCTGTCAGATGGGGTGCGCATTAAATTCGACTCATGATTTGGCGTGGTTAGCAAGGCGACGATTGGGGTCGCTCCGTCGTTTCGTTTGAATGGGCCGGTCGTACGAGCCCATTAACCTCGTTTGGAGCGCCCCTCTCTATAAATCCTCACCCCCCTCTCTCATTTCTCATTTCTCCTCTCTTTTGTTCAGACGGTTTCTTGTGCTCAGGCGAGTTTTTCCGGCGTCGGCGTTTGGTTCAGGCAAAGTTTTCCGGCAGCTATCTCTCTTAAGGTAATTTATCATCAACTATGTCTGTAGCTTCTGTCTCCGACGAAGTCTCTTGGTCCGAGCCCTCCCTTGAAGACGTCGACGACTCGACTCCGACCCCGACCAAAGGCAAGGTGTTCGGCAAGAATTCGATCGTTGTGGATCCGAAGAGAATGGGGGAGTTCGGGCAACTGCCAGGTCCGTTGACGGGGCTTCACAGAGTCAGGCAGCTCCCGGAGGATCAGGCCAAGCGGATTGTCCATGGGAGGGGGAGGTCCTTCGAGGAGAATGCCGCGAGGGAGAAGACGGAGGCGGACGATGCGGCGTCGATCCTGCGCAAGGAGGATCTGGCAGTAATCCGGGGTTCTTTTCTCATCCCGGAGGAGTACGAAATCATGTTGCCGAGCCCCGGAGTTAGGGCCAACTCGCCGCTGCCAGTGACCATGTGTTGCTGGCCGGTCGACGCCTTTATCGCCGGTGCTCGGCTACCTCTCCACGCGTTCGCAATTACCGTGGTGAGTTGGTTCGGGGTCAGCCCCATCCAACTCATGCCGAACGCGTGGCGAGTGATTAACGGTTTCGTTCTCCACTGCCAGGCCGCAGGGATCGAGCCGCAGCTGAACGTGCTTCGGACTCTATACCGCCTCCACCAAGGGAATAAGTTGGAGTACCGGTATTATTTGACTCCGAGGCACGGCGGTAGACTCGTCATCTGCCCCGACTCTATTAAGCACTGGTGAGAGAAGTGGTTCGTCGTGCGGAGTCGAGAGGCCTGGCCGATCCCCTCTGCCTGGGTAGAAGGGGTGCCGAAGAGGGCGAAGGCGATGCCGAAGCTCTCAGTAGAGGAAGAAGAGGCGGTCCGGATCCTCCTTGACCGGCCGAAGTACGATTGGAGGGAGCTGACGGAGGACGTCCTCTACAAGGGAGGGCTCTGCCGTGTAGATCCCAGTACGCGGCTCTCGTCAAGTTTTTTCTTTTTCCGTACTCATTGCCTTGTTGTTTTCTATGTGCTAATCAATTTTTTGCTTTTGATGCAGAATCCATGGACTACGACGCGGTCTTGGTGCTCAGGGCAGGACTTGTGAGCAAGGCGCCGAAGAAGCGCAAGAGGGTAGCGTCCAAGCTGCCCTCGACCTCGAAGGCTCCGAGGATCACGGCCCCTGTCGAGGGGGTGGAGATCCTCGACGACCCGGTCGTCACCGTGGCGGGGACTTCGGCTCCTGCACCTGCGGGGGAGTTCCCCATTGCCGCCGCTCTCGCCATGCCGACACCGCTGCTGACCGTGGCAGGCGAGGAGCTCCTGACGGAGGAGCACAAGCGGATCCATATTCCGGACTGGCAAGTCCGGAGGCACGATGGGTTCCTTGGGAACTCGTTGGCGAGCATGCAGGCCGTCAAGCATCTCGCCACCCCGAAGGACCGAGCCGCCATGGAGGCGGGGAGAGAAGGCGACGACGTGATCGAGATCGCTCGTTCAGCGGTGTCGGTAAGCTTCTCCTCGTCTGTTGAATTTCCTGAATCACAAAAAAAAAAAATTCTAACTCTTTTAGTTCTTCTTTGCTGCAGATCATCGTCCACTTCGGCCACCTCACTGAGAGGCTGACAGCTCTGGAGAAAGAGCTGAAGCAGGAGTCCGACCAAGCTCGGAACGAAAAAGCTCGGATGTCGAACGAGCTCGACAAGCTCCGTGTCGAGCATGAGGGCAGGTCGGCGAGGATCCAGCACCTCGAGGCCGAGGTGAAGAGGCTGGAGGGGGAGCTCCTTCGGCAGAAGGAGGGGTCGGCCAAGCAGTTGGCCGAGGTCGAGGCGGCGCAGGCGGCAGCCGTGAAGGCAGCGGAGGACGCGACCCTGGAGAAGGCCCAAGGGTTCCTCGCACAGAACATGGCGAAGGCCTTTGCCGCCGCACTCGAGCGGGTGTCGGAAGCGTACCCCGGGGTGGACGTCTCGGGGTGGCGGCTATTCCTCGGACACGTCGAGGGCTTCGACCCCGAGTCCGAAGGGGAAGAAGAGGAGGAGGGCGACGACGAAGCCGGCGCCGGGGCCGGGGCTACTGATGAGGTCCCCAGCACTGCGATTACCCCACTGGCGGCGGCGTCTCCTTCGGCGAAGTCAACCCCTACCCAACCTCGACGCCCGGGGAAAGAGGTCGAGCCTTGACTCCGCCTTTCGTTTTCTTGTTTTTGTTTTTTGTTTTTCTTTTCAACCTCTGTAATGCCTAATAGCGGACTGGCCACCGCTACTTTTTGACATGAATGAAAAGAAAGTTTTTGCAAGTGTTGATGTTCGGAAGTTTTTGTCTTTTGCCCCCTTTTTCGCCGAACATTCCCTTCTTGTTTTTAGAATAAATTTTTCCAAGTGTGGTGCTCCGGCAGTGTTCGACATTTTTGCTGATTACTTCGATCTCTTTGCAGCTTATGGTGATCGCCCAAGACGTCGAACCTTTGCGTTCGGATGAAGGAGCTCGAGCCGAGGTCGGCCTTAGGGCGACGAGGCTGTGTCTGGCGAAGTGCCGAGAGAGACTCTACGAGGTCGAGCTCGGATTGCGCCGAGCTGAAAGCGAGAGGACCCATCTTCAGCTCGTCCTCGGCCGACGAGATATCGAGATTTGCCGTGTGGAGAGCAGGATCGCCGAGCTTATCCCCGAAGGTGAATATTCGCCAACTGATTTCAGTAATGAAATTCGGGTTCAGTGCATCCGTCATAACTTGTCCAAAATAACAGCGGAGAGAGATGACTTGCTTTCCGAGATACAACATCTGCAGTCCGTAGAGGCGAAGCTTCGGAGTGAGGGCGAGGGGCTGACGGCCGAGGTGGCCAAGTTGACGACCGAATGGGTACAATTGACTGCCGAAGTCGAAGCGCTCAAGAGAGCGACGGTGGAGAAAAGCATCGAGGTCACTCACCTTCGGCGCCTCATCGCCAGCCGATCTGGAGTGCCGAACTACGCGATACCCCCACGTTTCGAAGTCGATGTCAAAGATGACTCGTTGCGGGATCGGACCTCGGAGTTGGAGGCAGAAGTGGCCCGTCTTAAGCCGCATTCAGGACCGATCAACGTTCGAAGCACGTCGTGCACTCGTGCTGAGAGTGAGCGGGGCATTACCTTCTATGAGATGGCGACTCGTCAGCGGATCGGCCAACCTAGTCCGGGGGACGCGCAGAGCTCGGTGGCAATTTCGTTGAGCGGAGCGTCCGTCGGAGTAGCCACTAGAAGTGGTGCCGAGGATACGTCTCAATTCGCCGGCTTGGGGTCGCGCTCCGGAGACAAGCGTCGTCATTCTCGAGTGTCTTTGAAGCGGAACGCTCCGGCTGCCAAAAAGCGCTAAAGTCGTCGACTCCGCGAGTTTTTGTGTATTTTTTGTTTTTTGCTAAGTGTAATAAGTCGGCATTGTAACTTTTTCTTTGACGAGTTGTAATCCTGCTGCGTTTGTCTTTGTACCGCATCTGTTTCATCAATAAAAGTGTTGTGGCCGAACTTGTGTGTTTTACTCTTGCGACGGTTGTCTGCCGCGCCGAGGCTTCTAAAGTGGGAGCAGTTCCGAATGGCGAGCTTCTTCCAGTTCGTTTAGGAGCGAACTTGTGAAGTAGCATCGAGCCAAGTGTCGGACTTCGGCGCCATTGTTTGATTAGTTTAAAGGTTGTGGGAGTATTTCCGAATGGCGAACTACCCCTAGCTCGTTTAGGAGCGAACTTGTGGAGTATAGTCGAACCAAGTGTTGGACTCCGAACCATTCAACGGCTGCGGGAGCAGTTCCGAATGGCGAGCTACTTCTAGTTCGCTTAGGAGAGAACTTGCGAAGTAGAATCGAGCCAAGTGTTGGACTCCGGAACCATTGTTAGATTAGTTTAGGGTTGTGGGAGCATTTTCGAATGGCGAACTACCCCTAGCTCGCTTAGGAGCGAGCTTGCAAAATAGAGTCGAACCAAGTGTTGGACTCCGAACCATTCAACGGCTGTGGGAGCAGTTCCGAATGGCGAGTTACTTCTAGTTTGCTTAGGAGCGAACTTGCGAAGTAGAATCGAGCCAAGTGTTGGACTCCGGAACCATTGTTAGATTAGTTTAGGGTTGTGGGAGCATTTTCGAATGGCGAACTACCCCTAGCTCGCTTAGGAGCGAGCTTGCGAAGTAGAGTCGAACCAAGTGTTGGACTCCGAACCATTCAACGACCGTGGGAGCAGTTCCGAATGGCGAGCTACTTCTAGTTCGCTTAGGAGCGAACTTGCGAAGTAGCATCGAGCCAAGTGTTGGACTCCGGAACCATTGTTAGATTAGTTTAGGGTTGTGGGAGCATTTTCGAATGGCGAACTACCCCTAGCTCGCTTAGGAGCGAGCTTGCGAAGTAGAGTCGAACAAGTGTTGGACTCCGAACCATTCAACGGCTGTGGGAGCAGTTCCAAATGGTGAGCTACTTCTAGTTCGCTTAGGAGCGAACTTGCGAAGTAGCATCGAGCCAAGTGTTGGACTCCGGAACCATTGTTAGATTAGTTTAGGGTTGTGGGAGCATTTTCGAATGGCGAACTACCCCTAGCTCGCTTAGGAGCGAGCTTGCGAAGTAGAGTCGAACAAGTGTTGGACTCCGAACCATTCAACGGCTGTGGGAGCAGTTCCAAATGGCGAGCTACTTCTAGTTCGCTTAGGAGCGAACTTGCGAAGTAGCATCGAGCCAAGTGTTGGACTCCGGAACCATTGTTAGATTAGTTTAGGGTTGTGGGAGCATTTTCAAATGGCGAACTACCCCTAGCTTAGGAGCGAGCTTGCGAAGTAGAGTCGAACCAAGTGTTGGACTCCGAACCATTCAACGGCCGTGGGAGCAGTTCCGAATGGCGAGCTACTTCTAGTTCGCTTAGGAGCGAACTTGCGAAGTAGCATCGAGCCAAGTGTTGGACTCTGGAACCATTGTTAGATTAGTTTAGGGTTGTGGGAGCATTTTCGAATGGCGAACTACCCCTAGCTCGCTTAGGAGCGAGCTTGCGAAGTAGAGTCGAACCAAGTGTTGGACTCCGAACCATTCAACGGCTGTGGGAGCAGTTCCAAATAGCGAGCTACTTCTAGTTCGCTTAGGAGCGAACTTGCGAAGTAGAATCGAGCCAAGTGTTGGACTCCGGAACCATTGTTAGATTAGTTTAGGGTTGTGGGAGCATTTTCGAATGGCGAACTACTCCTAGCTCGCTTAGGAGCGAGCTTGCGAAGTAGAGTCGAACCAAGTGTTAGACTCCGAACCATTCAACGGCCGTGGGAGCAGTTCCGAATGGCGAGCTACTTCTAGTTCGCTTAGGAGCGAACTTGCGAAGTAGAATCGAGCCAAGTGTTGGACTCCGGAACCATTGTTAGATTAAAGAGTTAAAAGCAGAGAGATGTAGTAGCAGTGAAAATATGAAAAAAAAACTTTATTTATTAATATCTAATGATCGGCTGCTTCTAAAGTTGCTAGCCGTTATTACAATGAAAAAATAAAAGGAAAAATCACTACTAGTAAAAGGATGGGAATGGTTTGACATCTCGAGTTACTTAGAGAGGCGTAGTTGCCTTCTCTTGGTATTTCAAAAGATGATCGGCATTCCAAGTCCTGAGAATTTCTCTGCCTTCGAGATCTTCTAGCTTGTATGCACCGGGGCGGATCACTTTTGAGATTTTGTACGGTCCCTCCCAATTCGGGGCCAGTTTGCTTTTCTGTCCGGGGAACGAGATGGCCAATTTTCGGAGGACTAGGTCCCCTTCTTTGAGGTCCGTTGGGCGGACCCTTTTGTTGTATGCTAGCTCGATCCTTCTTCGGTAAGCTTGCTGGCGTATGGCAGCCCTCTCTCGGATTTCATCTATCAGATCTAAGCCTGCTCTGAACTCTTTAGCGTTCTGCTCTTCTTCATAAGCTATCAGACGAGGAGAGGGTATCCCGACTTCTAGGGGGATGATGGCCTCGGCCCCATAGGTGAGATTAAATGGGCTCTCGCCTGTTGGGGTCCGCTTGGTGGTGCGATGATTCCAGAGCACGTTTGGCAGCTGGTCGACCCACAGTCCTTTGGAACACTTGTCTAATCTCTTCTTGATGCCCGAAGGAATCTGTCGGTTGGCATTCTCGGCCTGGCCATTCGACTGAGGATGGGAGACGGAGGAGAATCGGTGTTGTATGGCGAGGTCCTCACATAAAGCACGGAAGGCGGCCCCAGTGAACTGTGTTCCATTATCCGTGACTATGACTCGGGGAACGCCGAATCGGCAAATCACATTTTTCCAGAAGAATTGAACGACCCTATGCTCGGTGATTGTGGCCAAGGGCTCGGCTTCTATCCATTTAGAGAAATAGTCGACTGCCACGACTAGGAACTTTAGCTGTCCGGGGGCTGGTGGAAACGGCCCTAGTAAATCCATCCCCCACATAGCGAAGGGGATCGGACTTGATAGGGAGGTGAGCGGTGCTTGCAGAAGGCGTCGAATGTCGGCATACTTTTGATAGGAGCTGCATTGCCGAACGTGTCGTTCGGCGTCTCGTAGTAGAGTGGGCCAAAAATACCCGTAGTTCAACACTTTGCGTGCCAGAGCCCTGGACCCAGAATGAGCTCCGCCGATGCCCTCATGAAGTTCTTGCAGGGCGTAGTCTGCTTGCCCGGGGGAGAGGCACCTTAGGTAGGGGCGACCGTCTACCTGGGTGAAGGAGCGCTTGTATAGATCAATGTATAACGCTCAGCTCGGGTCCTGATTCTTCTTGCTTCCCTCGGATCTACGGGGAGGAGTCCGTCTTTTAAGAATTCGACGAGGGGCTTCATCCAATTGTCTTCGAGGAGGACGGGCAATGTTTCAACGGAGTCAGGTGTTTCGTCCTCTATGCTTGGCTTCAAGAGGACTTCTATCAATACGGTCTGCTCAAGACCTTGAAGGGAAGAGGAGGCTAATTTGGATAGGGCGTCGGCCTGAGTATTTTCTTCTTGGGGGATCCTTTGGATGAGGGCCTCTTCAAACAGCGCCATGAGGCTCTTGACTTTAGCCAAATATTTAACCATTCTATCATCGCGGGCTTCATACTCACCGAGGACCTGATTGACAACCAACTGAGAGTCGCTGAAGATCTGTAGCCGCTGTGCCCCTGCATTTCGGGCCATTCTTAGACCAGCTATTAGCGCCTCGTATTCGGCCTCGTTGTTCGAAGCTTTGAAATTTATACGGAGGGAGTATTGGAGGATGAAGTTATCTGGGCCTGCCAGGATGACTCCTGCCCCGCTTCCCTCATTGCAAGAAGATCCGTCAACATAAATTGACCAAACCGGCGGTCCCTTTACTGTTTGGCAGGGCTCAGGGATTGTACTCTCCACTATGAATTCGGCCAGCGCCTGAGCCTTGATCGCGGTCCGAGGCTGATAAGTTATATCATGTTGGCTCAACTCGATTGACCACTTCATAAGGTGACCGGAAGTCTCAGGCTTGTGAAGGACCTGTTTGAGCGGCTGGTCGGTAAGGACGACCACCGAATGTGACTGAAAGTAGGGCCTGAAGCTTTCTCGCGGCCATTACCAGGGCATAGGCCATTTTCTCGATCTTCGGGTACCGGAGTTCGGTGTCCCGAAGCACCTTGCTGACGTAGTAAATGAACTTCTGAGCCCTCTCTTCTTCTCTGACTAAGACCGCACTAAGCGTCTGTTCGGAAGCTGCCAGGTAGAGGTATAGTGGTTCGCCAGGTATTGGTTTGCTGAGAAGAGGTGGATTGACGAGGTAGGCTTTAAGCTGGTCGAAGGAGTCTTGTTGCTGCTGCCCCCACTCAAATCCTTTAGCCCCCCTGAGGGCTTCGAAGAACGGGAGGCACTTCTCTCCGGACTTCGACAGAAAGCGCCCTATGGCGGCTAGGCGACCAGTCAATCTTTGAACTTCCTTGACATTTCTAGGAGGGGCCATGTCCAATATGGCCTTGATCTTTTTCGGATTCGCTTCTATTCCTCGTTGGCTAACCATGAAGCCGAGGAACTTCCCTGATGAGACGCCGAACGCACACTTGTTTGGGTTGAGTCTCATATTGTGCTTCCTCAAAACATCAAATGCTTCTTGGAGGTCAGCCACATGATCAATGCCTCAGATGCTTTTCACTAGCATGTCATCGACGTATACTTCCATGTTCCGGCCGATCTGGGCCTGGAAAACCTTGTTGACGAGGTGTTGGTACGTCGCCCCTGCATTCTTTAGGCCGAATGGCATGACCCTATAGCAATAAAGGCCTTGGTCGGTCACAAAAGATGTCTTCGGGATATCCGGGGGGAACATTCTTATCTGATTGTAACCCGAGAAAGCGTCCATGAAACTGAGGAGCTCATGTCCTGAGATTGCGTCAATCAGAGTGTCGATGCTCGGCAGAGCAAAGGGATCTTTGGGGCAGGCCTTGTTGAGGTCGGTGAAATCAATACAGATTCTCCAAGTCCCATTGGACTTCTTCACCATTACTACGTTTGACAGCCACTCAGGGTAGTTTACCTCCTGTATGAATCGGGCCTTCAACAGCTTGTTTACCTCCTCTTTGATAGCGAGCTGACGCTCGGGGGCGAACTTGCGCCTCTTTTGCTGAACCGGTTTGGACCCCGGATCGACGCTCAGGCGGTGGACCAAGAGTTCTTCAGAGATACTGGGCATATCTGCTGCTGACCATGCGAAGAGGTCTTGATTGGCTCGGATGCATTTCACAATACCTGAGTATAGAGCGGACGGAAGGGTCTTGCTAACAAAGAACTTGCGGGTCGGCTCTTGTTCTGAGAAGAGCACTTCTTCCAGTTCATCCACCGGCTCGGAGGTCGGTCTTGCAGTATCTTGAGGAATTTCCAGAGTCTCTAAGGAGAGGACGGGTCTAAGGGTTGAGGTCATGTAGCACTTTCTGGCCGTCTCTTGATTGCCCCTTACTTCTCCGACCCCGGACCGGGTGAGAAACTTCATCTTAAGATGGTATGCTGAGGGGACAGCTTCCAGAGCTGCGAGGCCGGGCCGACCCAAAATGACGTTGTAGGCGGCGGGAACATCCACCACCATGAAGTCCATTGGTTCTGTTCGGGTGGTAGGAGTTTGACCGGCAGTTACATCGAGGGTGATTACCCCTTCAATAGTTACCGGTACCCCCGTGAACCTATGGAGAGTGTAGCCGGCGGGCTTGAGTCTGTCTCTGGAGAGCTTTAGGCCTTTAAAAGCAGAGAGAAAAAGGATGTTGACGGAGCTGCCGTTGTCTACTAAGATTCTTTCCACTTTGAAATTCGCCATGTGGAGGCTAATGACGAGTGCATCACAATGTGGGGTACGAACTCCTTCAAGATCTTCGTCGGAGAACGTGACTGGCACTCCGAGGCCTTTGGGAGGAGGAGTGGTTCGGACCGAGTTGACTTCTCTTATAAATGCCTTCCGAGAGGAGTTTGATGAGCCCCCCATTGGGCCCCTGTGAATGAGGTGGAGGACTCGCTCTTCCTCGAAGTCTGGCATCTCTTCTCTTTCCGGACGCTTGTTAGCCCCCCGAGGCGGGGGAGGAAGTTCGGCTCGGTCTTTTCTTACGAACCTAGTCAGCTACCCTATCTGGATAAGGGCTTCGATCTCGTTCTTGAGGGCGCGACAATCGCTGGTGTCATGCCCATGGTCCCGGTGATAACAGCACCATTTCTCTTTATCTCTTCTTTTGGCGGGGGTGTTCATCCTTGGAGCAGGGGGGATGATACCCTCGTTCTCGACTTCCATCAAAATGGTTGAGACGTCAGTGGTGAGGGGAGTGAACTTTTCGAATCTGGGGGGAGTTCGGCGCTGGCCGGCATTGTCCTTTTGGAGCTTCTTGGCTCCTTCCTCCTCTGTTCCCTTTCTCTTAAACCCGGAGGAAGACCCCTCCCAGTTTGGTCGCTGCTCGGCCTCTTCGGCCCGGATATACTTTTCACTGCGAAGGAGGAGGTCGGAAAAGTTCTGCGGAGGCTTCTTGGCAAGGGAGGAGCGGAGGTTGGAATTGAGGACATTAGATTGAAATGCTGTCGTAGCGACCGACTGGTCGAGGGATGCTATAGACCTGGCTTCAGCTGTGAACCTCTTCACATAGTCTCTCAGTTTCTCCCCCTTCTTTTGGTGGAGGTGCAATAGGGAGATGCTTGTTTTCTCAGCTCTACGGCTGCTTACGAAATGGGTGACGAAGAGGGTTTCGAACTGCTCGAAGGAGAATATTGAGGAGGGGGCGAGGCGAGAGTACCATTCTCGAGCTGGTCCTTTGAGAGTTGCGGGGAAGGTTTTGCAGAGGAGGGCATCGGAAGCTTGATGAAGGAGCATCAAAGTCTTAAAGCTTTCGATGTGGTCAACTGGATCGGTCTCCCCGGTGCAAGTCTCAAATTGGGGAGGTTTGAAGCCGAACGGGACGGGTGCATCCACTATGGTTCGGGAGAAAGGGGGTTGGCTTGGACGTAGGGTCCTTCCTCTAAGCTCCTCTTCTCGGTTTATCTGACCCAGGCGCCTTTCTACTTCATGAAGATGGCGGTTCATGGTGTCATCTCTCCGACGGTAATCTGCCGAGCCTCGAGACTCGTCTTCGTATGAGGGAGAGCGAGGGCTGCGGCGATGATAGCTTCGGGAGCGACGAGGACTTGGGGTGCGCCGGGAGTTGGTAGGAGCAGGACGAGGAGACGGGGACCGTCGGCGAGGGCTTCGGACCGGAGGAGGGGACGGGGCCTTCGGCTCATTAGGGTTTTGACGGAGGTTGAGAGCCTGCAGGACGGTCGCTTGGAACTGCTGGAACTCGGCACGGGTGATTGGTGCCTCATTGTTCCTGGGTTGTTGCCGACCTGCGGGGGAGTGCCTTCTACGGTAATGATCGGGGGACTCTTTCCTCCCTCTGCGGACGGGGGACCTGTGGTACCGGTGGCGAGGAGACCGCTCGCCCGGATGGTATTGGCGGGAGGCTCCCTCTCGGGCCCGCTTTTCTTCCAGATGGCGGTGGAGATCATCATCTTTCTAGCGATTAGGGGCGGTATTGTGGCGACTAGAGGCTCGGGGATGATGGGAGGCCATAGAGTCCGTGGAGGCATTGTGGATGGAGACATTCTCTTGATGAAGGGGTTGTTTCTGAGGATTAGGACCCTTCGGATCAGGAGGGGGAAGATTCTGTTGGAGCGGGTCTTCCGCGGTAGGGGGAAGTTGCCCTTGTTGCTGAGCGGGATTAGGAAGGACTTCTTGTTGTTGATCAGGGTTGGGTGCTCGGTTGGACCCCCTTGACCTGACTTTGCGAGGCGGCATGACTGGAGAAGACCTGTTCACCAGGAAGAGGAGAGGTCTCTATTCGTTAGTTTTCCACAGACGGCGCCAATCTGTTGCCGCTAAATTTGGTGTGGGGGCAAACAGATGAATTTGTGGATTCTTAGGGAAACTAAATAGTAAACATGTATACCTGTTCCTTTGGGCTTCGATCGTCGCTCCCGCCGTACACTCGCAAAAAGTGCGAGACACCGGGGTTGTTCCCGGCGACACACCCTCCGACGCTCAAGTCAGTAATCTAGGAAGACTATGAATGAGCGCAAAAACTGGTGAAAGATTGATTACCTCTTAATGGAGATGGATGGGGGGTATTTATAGGCGTCTCAGGGAACAGATTAGGAATGTAATCCCCGTGATCTGATATGGAATATTCCCCTTGTCAACAGATTAGGATTGTAATCTGATAAGGTATATTCCCCGTAATCAGATAAGGAATTTAATCCCCAAATCCCAGTGAAAAGATAGATGTGCATCAGGGCCGTTGATCGTGATTAATCAGGGACCCTGATTCTATCTTGTTGGATTGGGTGCGCAGCGGGTTAAAACCCGCACCCTCTTGTTGGTGGATCTATTCATGGGTTATTGGGCCCCTGGGGGAGAAGATCTAATACCCATTTCGGACCCTCTTGTAGGCGAAATTACCGTTTTACCCCTGGGTCCCAAGATTCGTACCCGATTTGGGCGGTTCCGATTAACCCCCATTTTTAGCCATATCATATATATATATATATATATATATATATATATATATATATATATATATATATATATACTATTATTATAATATATATTATTATTTTATATATACTCTATTATTATTATAATATATATTATTTTTTCATATATACTATGTTATATAAACTATTATAATAATCTATTATTATTATACTATATATTATTATTATATATTACAATTATATAATATTATATAATTTATTATTATTTTAATGAATTGTTTAATACATAATTATAATAGATTATTATTACATATATATTATTATAATTATTATATGTTATTATATATATGTATATAATTAAATATGTTTATTATCATAAATTATTTCATATTATTATATAATAAAAAATTATTATAATATATTATTATTTTATATATATACTATTTTATATATACTATTATTATATTATAATATTATAATATATATTATTATTTTCTATATACTATTTTATATATACTATTTTATATATACAATTTTATACTATTTTATATGTACTATTATTATATTATATTATTATTATATATATTATTGTTATATATATTATTATTATTATATATTATTATTACATATTATTATATATATTAATATATTATATATTACTATTACATATTATTATATTTATTATTATATAATATACTATTATTATAAAATATTGTTATATATATATTTATAATATATTATTGTTACATATACATTATTATTATTATTATATATATATTATATTAGTATTATATATATTATATTATTATTTTTATTTATATATATATATATATATACACTATTATTATAATATGTATTATTATTATTATATATTACTATATATATTATTATATAATTTATTATTAGTGTAATAAATTGTTTAATATATAATTATAATAGATTATTATTAATATATATTATTATAATAATTATATGTTATTATATATATGTATATAATTAAATATGTTTATTATAATAAATTATTTCATAATATTATATAATATACAATTATTATAATATATTATTATTTTATATATATTATTTTATGTATACTATTATTATATTATAATATTATTATATATATTATTATTTTATATATACTATTTTATATATACTATTATTATATTATATTATTATTATATATACTATTATTATATTATATTATTATTATATATATATTATATTATTTTATTACTTTATATATACTATTATTTCATATATACTATTTTATATATACTATTATAATAATCTATTATTATAATATATATCTCCATTATTATAATATATATTATTATTATTATTATACTAGGTTTGCCCGTTGACACGTGTCTACGGCACGTCTTCGGAACGATGCACCTTATTTGATCATATAAAATAGTTTTGGAGGTCCAGCAAATTAATTGAAGTAGCAAACATACTATATGAGAAACTTTTGGGGTCTGGCAAAAAACATATTATATGACTTTTTGTATTTTTTCGAATTATTTTTAAAGTTTTTAAGTTTTTAAAAAAATAGTTTTTAAATTTTTTTAATTTTTTAAACCTTTTAAATAGAAATGGAAGGGAAAGAGAGAGAGAGAAAAAAAAATTAAATAAATATATGAGTTGTTTTGAGTGGGGGATTTGAATTTGAGTTTTGGGTAAAACTTTTGGAGGGAAAATATGTTTTGTGAGGTTAGATCTGGACCTTTGATTTTTTAGGAGATTGAAGGAGAGCCACTTGATAGCTTTCTTTGTGTTTTATTATATAGATATTAATATTATATATTATTATATATATTATTATATAATTTATTATTATTATAATAAGTTGTTTAATATATAATTTGAATATATTATTATTACATATTGTTGCGGCTAAATTTGGTGTGGGGGCAAACAGATAGTATTTGTGGATTCTTAGGGAAACTGAATAGTAAACCTGTATACCTGTTCCGTCGGGCTTGATCGTCGCTCCCACCGTAGACCTGCAAAAAGTGCGAGACACCGGGGTTGTTCCCGGCGACGCACCCTCCGACGCTCAAGGCAATAATCAGAGAGATTATGAAAGAGCGCAAAAACTGGAGAAAGTTCTGAGAATATTTTTGGGCATTTTACAAGCCCATAATAACACCGTTACACCCCGAGCAAGATTCCAAACTTCCTTAAGAACACCGATAAAATCCCGTACGCCATTAGAACAGTAAAACAACTCCTCAAAGGCTGATCAAACCCAGTCTTCGGGAGTGGGGGGCTCGTGATATGGCTAAAAATAGGATTAAATCGGGACCGTTCACATCGGACACGAATCTTAAAGCTCAGGGGTAAAACAGTAATTTCACATACAAATGGGTCCGAAATGGGTACTGGGTCTCCTTCTCACAGATCCAATAACCTGCGAACGGATCCACCTCAACTGGGTACGGGTCTCGACCCGATACAAAACCAGTCCGACAGGATAGAATTAGGGTCTCTGATTGAACCAAATCAACGGGCCTGATTCGCGACTATCCTCTCACCGGGAATTAAGGGATTACATTCCTAATCTGATTACGAGGATTTTATGCCTTATCAGATCACAGGAATCACATTCCTTATCTGATCCTAACGGCGACTATAAATACCCCCCACCCATCTCCATTAAGAGGTAATCAATCTTTTGCTAGTTAAACGTTCTTTCATAATCATTTCTGGTTACTGACTTGAGCTTCGGAGGGTGCATCGCCGGGATCAACCCCGGTGTCTCGCACTTCCTTGCAGGTGAACGGCGGGAGTCAGCGGTCAAACTCCGGCGGAACAAGTTCGGATCTGCTATTCAGGTTTTTCCACGAACTCACAAATCCTATCTGTTTACCCCCACACCAGATTTAGCGGTAACAGATTGGCGCCGTCTGTGGGAAACCATACGAATAGATGCCTCTCCTCTTCCCGTCGACTAGCTCTTCTCCAGCCAGGCCTCCGAGGAAAATCAGGTCCAGAGGGTCCAACCGTGGGCCCAACCCCACCGATCAGCAAGAGGTAGTCCCCGTCCAACCCGCTCTGCAGCAGGGACAACCCCCGCTTCAAGTAGAGGACCCTCTTCAACAAGATCAGCCTCTCCCTCAGAATCAACAACCCCCCAAGGGTCCTTCCGGTCCACAGAATGCCGGTGCGGGGGGCTCCCGCATGAAGCAACCTCTCCATCAAGATGCCTCTACGGATTCTATGGCCTCCCACAATCCTCAAAATCGACAGAAGGAAGAGGACCTGCGCAACCGTCTGGACGAGAAGCGGGCCCGAGAGGGAGCCTCCCGCCAACAACGTTCGGGTGAACGATCCCAAATGGCTCTCTTCCAGAGCCGAGCTCTTCCCTCCGCTCGCCGCCGAAGCGGATCCCTTATCAACGAGTTCGGAGCTACAGCTCTCTCCTAGAGTTGCTCCTCAAACTCATCTCACAAATGGCTCTCTTCCAGAGCCGAGCTCTTCCCTCCGCTCGCCGCCGAAGCGGACCACTTCTCAACGAGTTCGGAGCTCAAAATTCTCTCCAAGAGTAGCTCCTCAAACTCATCTCAGCTCTCTCCTAGAGTTGCTCCTCAAACTCATCTCACAAATGGCTCTCTTCCAGAGCCGAGCTCATCCCTCCGCTCGCTGCCGAAGCGGACCTCTTCTCAACGTGTTCGGAGCTCACAACTCTCTCCTAGAGTTTCTCCTCAAACTCATCTCCCAAATGGCTCTCTTCCAGAGCCGAGCTCTTCCCTCCGCTCGCCGCCGAAGCGGATCCCTTATCAACGAGTTCGGAGCTACAACTCTCCCCTAGAGTTGCTCCTCAAACTCATCTCACAAATGGCTCTCTTCCAGAGCCGAGCTCTTCCCTCCGCTCGCCGCCGAAGCGGACCTCTTCTCAATGAGTTCGGAGCTCAAAACTCTCTCCAAGAGTTGCTCCTCAAACTCATCTCACAAACGGCTCTCTTCCAGAGCCGAGCTCTTCCCTCCGCTCGCCGCCGAAGCGGACCTCTTCTCAATGAGTTCGAAGCTCACAACTCTCTCCTAGAGTTGCTCCTCAAACTCATCTCCCAAATGGCTCTCTTCCAGAGCCGAGCTCTTCCCTCCGCTCGCTGCCGAAGCGGATCCTTTATCAACGAGTTCGGAGCTACAGCTCTCCCCTAGAGTTGCTCCTTAAACTCATCTCACAAATGGCTCTCTTCCAGAGCCGAGCTCATCCCTCCGCTCGCTGCGGAAGCGGACCTCTTCTCAATGAGTTCGAAGCTCACAACTCTCTCCTAGAGTTGCTCCTCAAACTCATCTCCCAAATGGCTCTCTTCCAGAGCCGAGCTCTTCCCTCCGCTCGCCGCCGAAGCGGATCCCTTATCAACGAGTTCGGAGCTACAGCTCTCCCCTAGAGTTGCTCCTCAAACTCATCTCACAAATGGCTCTCTTCCAGAGCCGAGCTCTTCCCTCCGCTCGCCGCCGAAGCGGATCCCTTATCAACGAGTTCGGAGCTACAGCTCTCCCCTAGAGTTGCTCCTCAAACTCATCTCACAAATGGCTCTCTTCCAGAGCCGAGCTCATCCCTCCGCTCGCTGCGGAAGCAGACCTCTTCTCAATGAGTTCGAAGCTCACAACTCTCTCCTAGAGTTGCTCCTCAAACTCATCTCCCAAATGGCTCTCTTCCAGAGCCGAGCTCTTCCCTCTGCTCGCCGCCGAAGCGGATCCCTTATCAACGAGTTCGGAGCTATAGCTCTCCCCTAGAGTTGCTCCTCAAACTCATCTCACAAATGGCTCTCTTCCAGAGCCGAGCTCTTCCCTCCGCTCGCCGCCGAAGCGGATCCCTTATCAACGAGTTCGGAGCTACAGCTCTCCCCTAGAGTTGCTCCTCAAACTCATCTCACAAATGGCTCTCTTCCATAGCCGAGCTCATCCCTCCGCTCGCTGCGGAAGCGGACCTCTTCTCAATGAGTTCGAAGCTCACAACTCTCTCCTAGAGTTGCTCCTCAAACTCATCTCCCAAATGGCTCTCTTCCAGAGCCGAGCTCTTCCCTCCGCTCGCTGCCGAAGCGGATCCCTTATCAACGAGTTCGGAGCTACAGCTCTCCCCTAGAGTTGCTCCTCAAACTCATCTCACAAATGGCTCTCTTCCAGAGCCGAGCTCATCCCTCCGCTCGCTGCGGAAGCGGACCTCTTCTCAATGAGTTCGAAGCTCACAACTCTCTCCTAGAGTTGCTCCTCAAACTCATCTCCCAAATGGCTCTCTTCCAGAGCCGAGCTCTTCCCTCCGCTCGCCGCCGAAGCGGATCCCTTATCAACGAGTTCGGAGCTACAGCTCTCCCCTAGAGTTGCTCCTCAAACTCATCTCACAAATGGCTCTCTTCCAGAGCCGAGCTCTTCCCTCCGCTCGCCGCCGAAGCGGATCCCTTATCAACGAGTTCGGAGCTACAGCTCTCCCCTAGAGTTGCTCCTCAAACTCATCTCACAAATGGCTCTCTTCCAGAGCCGAGCTCATCCCTCCGCTCGCTGCGGAAGCGGACCTCTTCTCAATGAGTTCGAAGCTCACAACTCTCTCCTAGAGTTGCTCCTCAAACTCATCTCCCAAATGGCTCTCTTCCAGAGCCGAGCTCTTCCCTCCGCTCGCCGCCGAAGCGGATCCCTTATCAACGAGTTCGGAGCTATAGCTCTCCCCTAGAGTTGCTCCTCAAACTCATCTCACAAATGGCTCTCTTCCAGAGCCGAGCTCTTCCCTCCGCTCGCCGCCGAAGCGGATCCCTTATCAACGAGTTCGGAGCTACAGCTCTCCCCTAGAGTTGCTCCTCAAACTCATCTCACAAATGGCTCTCTTCCAGAGCCGAGCTCATCCCTCCGCTCGCTGCGGAAGCGGACCTCTTCTCAATGAGTTCGAAGCTCACAACTCTCTCCTAGAGTTGCTCCTCAAACTCATCTCCCAAATGGCTCTCTTCCAGAGCCGAGCTCTTCCCTCCGCTCGCCGCCGAAGCGGATCCCTTATCAACGAGTTCGGAGCTACAGCTCTCCCCTAGAGTTGCTCCTCAAACTCATCTCACAAATGGCTCTCTTCCAGAGCCGAGCTCATCCCTCCGCTTGCTGCGGAAGCGGACCTCTTCTCAATGAGTTCGAAGCTCACAACTCTCTCCTAGAGTTGCTCCTCAAACTCATCTCCCAAATGGCTCTCTTCCAGAGCCGAGCTCTTCCCTCTGCTCGCCGCCGAAGCGGATCCCTTATCAACGAGTTCGGAGCTACAGCTCTGCCCTAGAGTTGCTCCTCAAACTCATCTCACAAATGGCTCTCTTCCACAGCCGAGCTCTTCCCTCCGCTCGCCGCCGAAGCGGATCCCTTATCAACGAGTTCGGAGCTACAGCTCTCCCCTAGAGTTGCTCCTCAAACTCATCTCACAAATGGCTCTCTTCCAGAGCCGAGCTCTTCCCTCCGCTCGCCGCCGAAGCGAACCTCTTCTCAACGAGTTCGGAGCTCAAAACTCTCTCCAAGAGTTGCTCCTCAAACTCATCTCACAAATGGCTCTCTTCCAGAGCCGAGCTCTTCCCTCCGCTCGCCGCCGAAGCGGACCTCTTCTCAACGAGTTCGGAGCTCAAAACTATCTCCAAGAGTTGCTCCTCAAACTCATCTCAGCTTTTTCCTAGAGTTGCTCCTCAAACTCATCTCACAAATGGCTCTCTTCCAGAGCCGAGCTCTTCCCAACGCTCGCCGCCGAAGCGGACCTCTTCTCAACAAGTTCGGAGCTCACAACTCTCTCCTAGAGTTGCTCCTCAAACTCATCTCCCAAATGGCTCTCTTCCAGAGCCGAGCTCTTCCCTCTGCTCGCCGCCGAAGCGGATCCCTTATTAACGAGTTCGGAGCTACAGCTCTCCCCTAGAGTTGCTCCTCAAACTCATCTCACAAATGGCTCTATTCCAGAGCCGAGCTCTTCCCTCCGCTCGCCGCCGAAGCGGACCTCTTCTCAACGAGTTCAGAGCTCACAACTCTCTCCTAGAGTTGCTCCTCAAACTCATCTCCCAATTGGCTCTCTTCCAGAGCCGAGCTCTTCCCTCCGCTCGCCGCCGAAGCGGATCCCTTATCAACGAGTTCGGAGCTACAGCTCTCCCCTAGAGTTGCTCCTCAAACTCATCTCACAAATGGCCCTCTTCCAAAGCCGAGCTCTTCCCTCCGCTCGCCGCCGAAGCGGACCTCTTCTCAACGAGTTCGGAGCTCAAAACTCTCTCCAAGAGTTGCTCCTCAAACTCATCTCAGCTCTCCCCTAGAGTTGCTCCTCAAACTCATCTCACAAATGGCTCTCTTCCAGAGCCGAGCTCTTCCCTCCGCTCGCCGCCGAAGAGGACCTCTTCTCAACGATTTTAGAGCTCACAACTCTCTCCTAGAGTTGCTCCTCAAACTCATCTCCCAAATGGCTCTCTTCCAGAGCCGAGCTCTCCACTCCGCTCACCTCCAAGGCGGACCTCTTCTCAACAAGTTCGGAGTCCAGCTTCTTCTACATGGCTGCTCCCACAACTTGCTAAGCACTTCACAACGAGTCCGGAGTCCAACACTTGGTTCGATTCTACTTCGCAAGCTCGCTCCTAAGCGGGCTAGAAGAGGGTCACCATTCGGAATTGCTCCCACAACCGTTGAACACCTCTACCGATGGTTCGGAGTCCATCACTTGGCTCGATTCCTCTTCAAATAACCTGCTCTTCAGCGGGTTAGAAGTGGTTCGCCATTCGGAATTGCTCCCACAACCGTTGAATACCTCTACCGATGGATCGGAGTCCAACACTTGGCTCGATTCCTCTTCAAATAACTTGCTCTTCAGCGGGTTAGAATTGGTTCGCCATTCGGAATTGCTCCCACAACTGTTGAACACCTCTACCGATGGTTCGGAGTCCAACACTTGGCTCGATTCCTCTTCAAATAACCTGCTCTTCAGCGGGTTAGAAGTGGTTCGCCATTCAGAATTGCTCCCACAACCGTTGAATACCTCTACCGATGGTTCGGAGTCCAACACTTGGCTCGATTCCTCTTCAAATAACTTGCTCTTCAGCGGGTTAGAAGTGGTTCGCCATTCGGAATTGCTCCCACAACCGTTGAATACATCTACCGATGGTTCGGAGTCCAACACTTGGTTCGATTCCTCTTCAAATAACTTGCTCTTCAGCGGGTTAGAAGTGGATCGCCATTCGAAATTGCTCCCACAACCGTTGAATACCTCTACCGATGGTTCGGAGTCCAACACTTGGCTCGATTCCTCTTCAAATAACTTGCTTTTCAACAGGTTGGAAGTGGTTCGCCATTCGAAATTGCTCCCACAACCGTTGAATACCTCTACCGATGGTTCGGAGTCCAACACTTGGCTCGATTCCTCTTCAAATAACTTGCTCTTCAGCGGGTTAGAAGTGGTTCGCCATTCGGAACTGCTCCCACAACCGTTGATTCTCTCACCCAAATAGCGAGTTCGGAGGTCATAACTCCCTCCTAGAGTTGCTCCTCAAAACTCGTCTTCCAAATGGCTCTCTCCCAGAGCCGAGCTCTTCCCTCCGCTCACCTCCAAAGTGGACCTCTTCTCAACGAGTTCGGAGCACAACTCTCTCCTAGAGTTCCTCCTTACGCTCGTCTTCCAAATGGCTCTCTCCCAAAGCCAAGCTCTTCACTCCGCTCGCCTCCAAAGCGGAGCTCTTCTTATCGAGTTCGGAGCACAACTTTCTCCTAGAGTTTTTCCTTACGCTCGTCTTCCAAATGGCTCTCTCCCAGAGCCGAGCTCTTCACTCCGCTCGCCTCTAAAGCGGAGCTCTTCTCAAAGAATTTGGAGCTCACAACTCTCTCCTAGAGTTGCTCCACAAACTCGTCTTCCAAATGGCTCTTCTAAAAACCGAGCTCTTCACTCCGCTCGCCTCCAAAGCGGAGCTCTTCTCATTGAGTTCGGAGCACAACTCTCTCCTAGAGTTCCTCCTTACGCTCGTCTTCCAAATGGCTCTCTCCCAGAGTCGAGCTCTTCACTCCGCTCGCCTCCAAAGCGGAGCTCTTCTCAAAGAATTTGGAGCTCACAACTCTCTCCTAGAGTTGCTCCTCAAACTCGTCTTCCAAATGGCTCTTCTAAAAACCGAGCTCTTCACTCCGCTCGCCTCCAAAGCGGAGCTCTTCTCATCGAGTTCGGAGCACAACTCTCTCCTAGAGTTCCTCCTTACGCTCGTCTTCCAAATGGCTCTCTCCCAGAGCCGAGCTCTTCACTCCGCTCGCCTCCAAAGCAGAGCTCTTCTCAAAGAATTTGGAGCTCACAACTCTCTCCTAGAGTTGCTCCTCAAATTCGTCTTCCAAATGGCTCTTCTAAAAACCGAGCTCTTCACTCCGCTCGCCTCCAAAGCGGAGCTCTTCTCATCGAGTTCGGAGCACAACTCTCTCCTAGAGTTCCTCCTTACGCTCGTCTTCCAAATGGCTCTCTTCTAAAAACCGAGCTCTTCACTCCGCTCGCCCCCAAAGCGAAGCTCTTCTCATCGAGTTCGGAGCACAACTCTCTCCTAGAGTTCCTCCTTACGCTCATCTTCCAAATGGCTCTCTCCCAGAGCCGAGCTCTTCACTCCGCTCGCCTCCAAAGCGGAGCTCTTCTCAAAGAATTTGGAGCTCACAACTCTCTCCTAGAGTTGCTCGTCAAACTCGTCTTCCAAATGGCTCTTCTAAAAATCGATCTCTTCACTCCGTTCACCTCCAAAGCGAAGCTCTTCTCATCGAGTTCGGAGCACAACTCTTTCCTAGAGTTCCTCCTTACGCTCGTCTTCCAAATGGCTCTCTCCCAGAGCCGAGCTCTTCACTCCGCTCACCTCCAAAGCGGAGCTCTTCTCAAAGAATTTGGAGCTCACAACTCTCTCCTAGAGTTGCTCCTCAAACTCGTCTTCTAGATGGCTCTCCTAGTCCCGAGCCCTTCATTCCGCTCGCCTCCAAAGCGGGGCTCTTCTCGACGAGTTCGGAGCACAACTCTCTCCTAGAGTTCCTCCTCAAACTTGTCTCTCAAATAGCTCTTCTAATGCCGAGCTCTTCACTCCGCTCGCCTCCAAAGCGGAGCTCTTCTCCACGAGTTCGGAGCTAAAACTCTCTCCTAGAGTTGCTCCTCAAACTTGTCTTCCAAGTGGCTCTTCCCTAGAACAGAGCTCTTCGCTCCGCTCGCCCCCAAAGCGGACCTCTTCTCAAACGAGTTCGGAGCACAACTCTCTCCTAGAGTTCCTCCTCAAACTTGTCTCTCAAATAGCTCTTCTAATGCCGAGCTCTTCACTCCGCTCGCCCCCAAAGCGGAGCTCTTCTCCACGAGTTCGGAGCTAAAACTATCTCGTAGAGTTGCTCCTCAAACTCGTCTTCCAAGATAGCTCTCCCAGAGCCGAGCTCTTCACTCCGCTCGCCTCCTAAGCGGAGCTCTTCTCAAACGAGTTCGGAGCTAAAACTCTCTCCTAGAGTTGCTCCTCAAACTCCTCTTCCAAATGGCTCTCTCCCAGAGCCGAGCTCTTCACTCCGCTCGCCTCCAAAGCGGAGCTCTTCTCGAAGAATTTGGAGCTCACAACTCTCTCCTAGAGTTTCTCCTCAAACTCGTCTTCCAAATGGCTCTTCTAAAAACCGAGCTCTTCACTCCGCTCGCCTCCAAAGCGGAGCTCTTCTCATCGAGTTCGGAGCACAACTCTCTCCTAGAGTTCCTCCTTACGCTCGTCTTCCAAATGGCACTATTCTAAAAACCGAGCTCTTCACTCCGCTCGCCCCCAAAGCGGAGCTCTTCTCATCGAGTTCGGAGCACAACTCTCTCCTAGAGTTCCTCCTTACTCTCGTCTTCCAAATGGCTCTCTCCCAGAGCCGAGATCTTCACTCCGCTCGCCTCCAAAGCGGAGCTCTTCTCAAAGAATTTGGAGCTCACAACTCTCTCCTAGAGTTGCTCCTCAAACTCCTCTTCCAGATGGCTCTTCGCTCCGCTCGCCTCCAAAGCGGAGCTCTTCTCACGAGTTCGGAGCTAAAACTCTCTCCTAGATTTGCTCCTCAAACTCCTCGTCCAGATGGCTCTCCTAGAGCCGAGCTCTTCACTCTGCTCACCTCCAAAGCGGAGCTCTTCTCCACAAGATCGGAGCGCAACTCTCTCCTAGAGTTCCTCCTCAAACTTCTCTCTCAAATAGCTCTTCTCGACGAGATCGGAGCACAAATCTCTCCTAGAGTTGCTCCTTGCACTCACTTCAAAGAATGGGTCTTTCCATGGCTCTTACGAGGATCTTCCCAGCACCGCTTCTCCACTGTGCGAGAGAACAAGGCAGAGGAGAGAACCCAAATGCCTCTCCTCCCCTTCCTCTTCTCCTCTTCTCCGAGCTACTATGGGCAGAGGGTGAAAACTACTGAGTCACCGAGCCGAGCGGACGAGGGACCGACCCTCGTATATGGAGAAAAATTCTGCCGACCCGATCTCACCGTTAGATCATCTCCAAATTCGCACTCAAGCGTGATGGACGGATCAGATCGCGCCACGTCACCACAAAATGACAAGATAACGTTTTCTCGAAACTTGTGCCTCTTGTCTCGTGATTCGCGCCACGATCGTGATCAACCGTCCAGATTGAGCCGTGTAGCTTGGATCTTCCATTCTACCAAACTGCGGAGCGGCAAAAAATGTGCCTCAAAATCCGTGCTCGGATTCGCTGAACAAAGCAAGCAGATGAAGAGGAAGAAAGAAAAAGAGGCTAACGGTCGGGGTCGGATCCGATACCCACGGTCCGACCCATACCCTTCTTAGCTCCTTCATTCTTCTCCTTCTTCCCCAACACTTCTCCTCTTCTCCACTGTGCGGAAGAACAAGGCAGAGGAGAGAACCCAATTGCCTCTCCTCCCCTTCCTCTTCTCCTCTTCTCCATTGTGCGGAAGGACAAGGCAGAGGAGAGAACCCAAATGTCTCTCCTCCCCTTCCTCTTCTCCTCTTCTCCACTGTGCGGAAGGACAAGGCAGAGGAGAGAACCCAAATGTCTCTCCTCCCCTTCCTCTTCTCCTCTTCTCCACTGTGCGAAAGAACAAGGCAGAGGAGAGAACCCAAATGCCTCTCCTCCCCTTCCTCTTTCTTCTCAGAAGAGCTGCCGATCCGAGGTGCCGAGGTACCGACCCCCGCATATGGAGAAAAATTCGGCCGACCCCATCTCACCGTCTGATCGTATCAAAATTCGTGCTAAAACATGATGAACAGCTCAGATCTTTTCACGTCTCCACAAAACGACAAGATAACGTTTTCTCGAAATTTGAGCCCCTTGTCTCGCGATTCGCGCCACGATCGTGATCAACCGTCCAGATTGAGCCACGTTGCTCAGATCTCAAATCCGAGCTACCGAACTACCGAACAACAAAGTGGGAAAAAATTCTCCTCAAAATCCGTGCTCGGATCTGCCGAACCAGATTCATTTGCCGAGCAACAAGGAAGAAGAGAGAGAGAGAGAAAAAAAATAAAAAAAAAAGGTGGCACGGGGGGTGGGTCGACCCGTTAAGGGATCCAAACCCGACCCACTTCGTTCACTCTTTCTTCTCCATACTCTCGCCAAAATAAAACCAACCAAAGAGGAAACCTAACATCTTCTTCCTCAACCTCCGACGTCGAACCACCAGCACCGACGAGCTCCATTCCACCTCCGAGCTCTAATGGTGCCGAACCGAACGACCCATCACCAAGCTCTCCTCCTTCGACGGCCGAGCTCCACCATGCTCCTCGTCGAACCCATCGAACCGAAGCTCCAAGCTCCTCGCCATGCCGAAGAGCTCCACCTTCCTCTCCTCCTTCGCGAGCTCCATTCGTCACCGCGCTCTTCGCCTGCCTCCACTGCCGAGCTCACAGCTCTCTCACTCCGAGCTCCAATAGCGAAGCCCATCGTCAGACTCACTCCCCAGTTCCGAGCTCCGATAGCGAGCTCCGAGCCTCTCCATCAACGTCGAGCTTCGAAGCTTCGACGCCAGAACTCCGCCTCCGCAACTCTTCCTTCAACCTCGAGCGCTCACGTCTCCACCCCGTCGAAGCTCCACAACAGCGCCGAGCTCGACCACGCCTCCACTTCGTCACAAGCTCCATCACTGAGCTCAACCACGTCTCCACACCGTCAAGCTCCGCCACCGAGCTCGATCCCCAAGCAATGCCGACGTCGAAGCTCCACGGTGCCGAGCTCTCTGGCCGACCTCAAAACTCCACTTCGTCCTGAGCCGAGCTCCTCGACGACGGCGAGCTTGCCTCCCCCTCGTCGAGCTCAGGCTGCAACCGATCTCGAACAGTGAGCTCCGAACCCATCATCAACCATCGAAGATCTCTCTCCATGATGAGCTCCATTCACTACTAAGACAGCATCGAGCTCCCCTCCGTCGTCGAACTCACTTCCGCTCGCCTCCTTCGCTGCCAAACTCCATGCTCGCCTCCCGCCTTGGCCTCGCCACCTTCGTCGAAG
Organism: Hemerocallis citrina; assembly: GCA_017893485.1. Classification (NCBI taxonomy): domain Eukaryota; kingdom Viridiplantae; phylum Streptophyta; class Magnoliopsida; order Asparagales; family Asphodelaceae; genus Hemerocallis; species Hemerocallis citrina. The sequence continues at coordinate 235,630,450 of CM030361.1, read as the reverse complement.
GTTCTTGCCGAGCCAAGCTCCCCTGTCGAAGCTTACCGTCGAAGCTCCGTCATCCTCCTCGACGAGCCACCGCCTCGCCATTACTCCGAAGCCTCGAGCCCCACGGCGAACGGAGAGGAGGTCAGAGAGGGAAACGAGAGAGAGAACATGAGAAGGCGGGGAAAGAGTCGAAGCAGAGGAAAGAGTCGAAGCACGAAGAGGACGCTCGGAAAAGAGTCGAAGCAGAGGAAAGAAAGAAGCAGAGCGGCGAAGAAAAAAAAAAGCCACGTGGCGCCACGTGGCATCACCTCAAGGATCGGCTGATCCAAATCACCACGCTGAAGTGGCCGAGCCGAAGAGCCGAACAACCGACCCTCGTATATGGAGAAAATACTCGCCGACCCACACGATCCGTCTCATCGTTTCAAAATTCGCGTTGCGACATGATCGACGCTCAGGAACGTGCCACGTGTCCAGACAGCGATCTGCCTCACGATGCGCGCTCATCTGATCATGATGGACGGTCAGAAAACCGCCACGTGTCCAGATCGTGATCTGCCTCACGATGCGTGCTCATCTGATCATGATGGACGGCCAGAAATCCACCACATGTCCAGGTGATATTTAAATTATTTATTTATTTATTTAATAGTTTTTTTTTTATTTAAAAAATCCGAAAAAAATATTTAAAAATCGAAAAAAATAATTAAAAATTCTAAAAATAATTATTAATTCAGAAAAAGTTATTTTTAAATTCTGAAAAAATAATTATTAAATTAGAATAATTAATTAATATTTTTGATAATTAATTATTTAATTCGGAAAATGAATAAAAAATTCAAAAAAAATGAGAAAAAATTCAGAAAAATCTGGAAAAATCACCAAAAATGCAAAAAATTCTGAGAATATTTTTGGGCCTTTTACAAGCCCATAATAACACCGTTACACCCCGAGCAAGATTCCAAACTTTCTTAAGAACACCGATAAAATCCCGTACGCCATTAGAACAGTAAAACTACTCCTCAAAGGCTGATCAATCCCAGTCTTCGGGAGTGGGGGGCTCGTGATATGGCTAAAAATAGGATTAAATCGGGACTGTTCACATCGGACACGAATCTTAAAGCTCAGGGGTAAAACGGTAATTTCACATACAAATGGGTCCGAAACGGATACTGGGTCTCCTTCTCACAGATCCAATAATCCGCGAACGGATCCACCTCAACTGGGTACGGGTCCCGACCCGATACAAATTCAGTCCGACAGGATAGAATTAGGGTCTCTGATTGAACCAAATCAACGGGCCTGATTCGCAACTATCCTCTCACCGGGAATTAAGGGATTACATTCCTAATCTGATTACGAGGATTTTATGCCTTATCAGATCACAGGAATCACATTCCTTATCTGATCCTAAGGGCGACTATAAATACCCCCCACCCATCTCCATTAAGAGGTAATCAATCTTTTGCTAGTTAAATGCTCTTTCATAATCATTTCTGGTTACTGACTTGAGCGTCGGAGGGTGCGTCGCCGGGATCAACCCCGGTGTCTCGCACTTCCTTGCAGGTGAACGGCGGGAGTCAGCGGTCAAACTCCGGCGGAACAAGTTCGGATCTGCTATTCAGGTTTTTCCACGAACTCACAAATTCTATCTGTTTACCCCCACACTAAATTTAGCGGTAACACATATATATTATTATAATTATTATATATTATTATATATATGTATATTATTAAATATGTTTATGATAATAAAATATTTTATATTATTATATATCAGTATGTATATATATGTCAGAGTATATATACTGTATACAGTATATACATACAACCAAACCTATACATACATTATACTCTTATTTTCAAAAAACTGTTTTCATAAAAAATTATTACCAAATATTTTTTACACTCTCATTTTTAGAAAACTGTTTTCAGAAAACTGTTTTCAAAACAACAAACCAAACGCAACCTAAGTACTGTAAGTACTTAAAAAATAGAGTAGTGTTTTAGCCACTACCAATTTCACTATCATTCTCTATCTTTCCCTACCTATTGGAGTGTGCCACCTAAGGTAGTGAAGAGAAATATAGTGAACTTGGTAGTGGATGTAGCATTACTCCAAAAAATATGATGTCCTATAAAATTGGGAATCCAAAGCAGTTGCTTGTACTGCTTGGACCCAGATCCGCCCTTGTAAGTAGATGATGGTAATACCAACTGCCATGTGCCATTTTGAATAAGAGCATTAAATTCGGACACCATAGCTTCCCTCCAATGTGGAATTCTTATAGCTTTAAAGACACAAGTAGGTTCACACTCATTGGCATCAAAAGGAAGTGGGTGTCGGGTGGTATGGTAAGTTACATGATCAGAATATGTTTCGGGTTTCCTATTGTTGTCATCGGTGCGAGCAAGCATAAAATGGGTCTTGGTTGATTAGTGGCAAGATTGGCAGATGAGATCTATGGCTTGGTTTTGTGATGCACGTTGTGTTTCTAGAAGGCTAATAGTAGGTGAATTTTGAGGGAGGTTCTGGAGAGGTACTTTGTGGTGAGTTATTGGGTGAGGAAGATAGACTTGAGAAATCTGTAAAAAGAAATAGAGAGATGAATTTGTTATATTAGTTTGAACTGATTTGCAGTTCAAACTATTTGGACATTTTTTATATGGATAACTCATGCTGATGAGATGAGATTAGAAATCTCCTGTAACCAGTCTTATCTGTTGTAACTTCTGTGAATTATGCACATACACAGAGACAGTAATGAGAAAAATCACAGAGCTTAGCCACACAAATTCATCTCTCTAAATTGCGTTTTACCATTACCCTGACCAATGTCAACTCCATACCATTCTCCTCTAATTTCATTCCCTTATCATGGCTGCTCTCTCCTATACTCTACAACATACAAATATCACCAACTTTGTTTGTGTTCAACTTGCCAACACAAACTATTTAGTTTGGAAATACCAAATTAAGTCAATTTTCATGAGCACTAATAAACTCATTGACTATGTCAGTGGCACATCCGAAGCACCTTCATCCACAATTACAGTGGATGGCAAGCTCACTTCTAATCCAGAATATGTGAAATGGAAGTGGTTTGATGAATTTGCCGTTGCTAAATCTGTTGCACCTCAAGCAATCGGCTCCAAAACTGCAAGGGATCTCTGGTTGACTCATGAGAACTCTTTCCTTCAAGAGTCACCTGCTCGCAAGTCTCTACTCCGAAAGCAGTTGTAAAATCTTTCTAAAGGCACCACTTCTATTGCAGATTATGCCGAGAACGTAAAATCCATTGCTGACTCTCTTGCTGCCTACTCGGGATGATGATTTGGTGCTATACACCATGAACGGACTTGGGCCTGAATACGAATCTTTCGTCACCTACATGGAAAATAGGATATAGAGCCACCAACCTTCAATGAACTTCGCTCACGACTTATCACCCATGAATAAAGATTGCAAGAATCTTCACCAACAAATGACATACCTACTCAACAAGCACTGACATTACAACAAGCTCCCATTTCGAAAACATTGGGTGGGAAGTATGGGGTAAATCAGAACTTCACTCGACCTGGCCAAACTTAGCATTTCTCTGAACAGTCTGGGGAAACCGATTTTCCTCAGGTCGTTCATCTCAACAATTCCAATAGTGATTCTTCTAGCTACAAAAGCAACTGTCAAATATGCTTCAAGTGGGGACACATTGCTGCCAAAGGTCAATTTTGTTATGTTGTTTCTCGCAATAGCAATGTCGGAGCAGCTGGGCTAGCTAACAACTTTGCGGGTTTACACTTACATCAACCTTCCTCATCAAACTATCCTGCAACCAGTGGCGGAGGGAGGAAGAGAGTAGGGGGACATTTGGGACCCCAAAATTTTTGTAAAACTCCCTCATATAGACCAAAAATTTTATTTGGCTCTCCAAGTTATAAAAAAATTGGGACCCCCAAGTCTAATCCATTTCTTATTAAAGGCTAAATAGTGGTATGAGCTTTGGGCTAAAAATTAGCAGTAATACTTATTATTTGATCTATGTAATCATTGAATAAAATTTTGAATAAGAAACTAGTGTGTACACAAGTTATAAGTATATTTATTCATTTGAGTCGTATCTCTTAGCCTCTAGTATTATAACGGTATAAATAGTGTAGTATGATTATTGATCAGTATTACTCTTACCAAATTTAGAGTACAACTGTACAAGTGCGAAAAAATACATGATACTAAAAATATAAATTTGAATATTTACTTTGATTATAATTTTATTTTGATCCAATTACTTTAATTCTTCAAAACAAAAGTAAAGTAAGAGATTTTCGACAACAATTATGTCGATGCCGGGAGAAAAAAAAATTTTGGGATCCCCATTTTGATTTGTCTGGCTCCGCCACTTCCTGCAACTACTCCCTGGATTGCTGACTCTGGGGCCAGCAGTCATATGACATTTGATCCTTCCATCCCTCAACAACTTCAACCATATTCAGGATCAGACCAAGTGTTTGTTGGCGATGGCAAAGCCTTTACCCATCACTCACATCAGGTAATACTTCTCTCCCATTTCAAAATCATACCTTTAAACTTGACCATAGATTATTAGTACCTGGCCTAACCAAAAATTTACTATCCATTAGCAATTTACTGAAGATAATTCTTGTTCGTTTGAATTCTTACCTTGGGGCTATGTTGTAAAGGATCTACACAAGAGGACACCGTTTCTCTCGGGACTCGCTAAAGACAACCTCTTTCACATTTCCATTCCGCATTTAAAAAATAGAAGGCATGCTGTTTTCATTGGTTCTTATGCATCGGCCACTCTTTGGCATAGTCATCTGGGTCATCCATCCCGTCAAGTTGCTTCATCCTTACATTCTTCCGGTAGTTTTACTTCCTCTGATTTTTGAACTATAACAAATTGTGTGATGCTTGTCAAATGGCCAAGAGCTATAAATTCCCCTTTTCTCGTTCACAAAGACAGTCTATTCGCTCTTTTCAATTAATTCATTGTGAAGTTTGGGGTCTTGCTTCCGTTGTTTCCTTTCCAATTCACGTTTCAAATACTTTATTATTTTTGTGGGTGACTACTCGCATTTGACATGGATTTATCCCATGGTGGCAAAATATCATAGTGTTGATTGTTTCTCTCATTTTTAATACTTGTTGGGAATTTATTTTCCACAAAAATAAATACTTTCAATGTGATGGAGCACCTGAACTCACAAAAGGAAAATTTCACAATTTGATCACTAATGCTGGCATCTCATATCGCATATCTTGTCCTGGCACACCTAAGCAAAATGGCCTAGCCAAACGTAAAATAGGACACAACTGAAATGGGGGGGGGGGCCGGGGGGGGCTCTTCTTTTTTCATGCTTTTATATCTAAACCATTTTGGTATGAAGCTTTCAATACAACACCTCACCTAACCACCACACCTGTTCTGAATGGAAAATCTCCATTTGAATCTCTTTAGATGTCCACCATATTACTCTTACCTAAAAGTTTTTGGATGCAAGTGTTTTCCAATTCTTGGTCATTATAAACATGATAAATCAGTTCCATGTGTGTTCCTTGCCAATAGCTTTGCTCACCAAGGTTAGTGTTGTTTAGATTTGTCAACTGGGCTTTATACGTAAGGGTGATTGTAAATTAGTTTATAATGAGGCTTGTTAGAATTAGGAATAGGAAAATATTTTTTTTATTGATTGAATAAACTGAGTACAATATGTCTCCTATATATTAGAGAAGAGAATACTAAACCAATACATTATTCAATGTGGGACTAAACTAATCTATCATCTAACACCCCCTCTAAAACACAAGTTGGTTCAAGCAACAAGAGTTTGGAATACTGACGATGTTGATATGAAAGAAACGGCAAACTGTGATGCAGAAACGACGCTTGATGTCGCATGTGATGGAAACTGAGAAGTACATTGTTACGGAAGAAAGTAGTGGTGGCGCCCAGAACAGTGGCGGGATCTCCATATCCCGATTTGTGATGGGATCTCACCCCTGAACTGAAAAATAGACTAATAGGATCTTACCCCTGACTTGAGACATAGTCGATGATGGGATCTCACCCCTGACTTGAGACATAGTCGATGATGGGATATTATCCCTAAAATGAGAACTGGATGCTGATAACACCCCCTCTCAAACTTACGATTGATCAACCAGAGTAAGTTGACGATTTGGATGTAGAAGCACAATAACCTATAAGATTTTATTTTATTTTATTTTATTTTATTTTATTTTGAGAAAAACAGCAACAACAAAGCAATCAGCGATCCAAGCCAAAATAACACACAACAATTCCACCCAACAGCAACAGCAAATAGCGAACAGGGATCAACTCCACACAACAGCAATCACAAATCCTCTCTTCTCCTGAACACCAAACACAACATCAAGATCCCTCCTTCACAAAACACTAAACACCAAACCCAAATCAATCCTTCATCTTCACAAAGCAGCAAAGAGAGAGAGAGAGAGAGAGAGAGAGAGCAGCAAGGTCAGCAATGGAAGAGGAGATCTGGACGGCAAGAGAGAGGGGAGGGCGTCGGCCAGGGAATCGTCGGCCTGGGCTAGGGCAGCGCTCTGGGTGATGTCGCCGAAGGTTGACACGACGGGAAGGGAGGAGGACAACGCGCTCGCGTTGGCGTCGATCGGAATGGAACAGTAGCAATGGATTAATGGGTTTTGGTCCTGACTGTCGTCGGAAGGGAAAAGGGGAGGGTCGTCGGAGGTTGGAGGTCGCGACTGGAGGGGGATGGCGATGGGGTGGGGGTCGTCGGAGCACGCGGATGGCGCCGGGAGGAAGAACATGGAAGAAGTACAGTAGATGGTGGAGTTTAGGTCTGATCGGGGAGAGAGAAACAAAGAGGAGAAAGAAAGGACGACTAGGGTTTAGGAAAAGTGCTGATTGAGGGAGAAGGAGATTAGGGTTTTAATTTTGGAATAGAATTAGGGATTAGGGATTGATTAGGAGAATTTGGGATTAGGGTTTGAGAGATAGGAGATGACGGCTAGGATTTTTGGAACTTGTTGTTTGATGACGACTAGGGTTTTGGGATTTGAGGTTTTGGGGGAGATTAGGGTTTTGATCAAGATCGAGAGAGCAATGTCGGGAGGAGTGATTCTGATGAAGACGAGAACCATCCCACCTCGATGACGAGGATCAAATTAGTATAGGCCTTATAGGACGATAAGCTCTGATACCATGTTAGAATTAGAGATAAGAAAATATTTTTTTTATTGTTTGAATAAACTGAGTACAATATGTCTCCTCTATATAGAAGAAGAGAATACTAAACCAATACATTATTCAATGTGGGACTAAACTAATCTATCATCTAATAAGGCTGATGATTTTTTAGTAGCAACACTAACATTACCAAACACTAGAGTTTCTTTGATATCAGATGGGTGGGTAGGAGTGAACCGCATACTGATAATGTGTGTAATATGTCATTGAATAGATTCTGATTGGCTACTTCAAAAGTGGATAATTTCATTCGGATTTATTAGGTACCCATATAAGGAAGAAATAATTTCCATACACATCATGGAAGCATATAATAATTTTGGTATTTTTGATAAAGTTTTTTCTATTAGTTTTGATAACGCCTCTAATAATACTAAGGCAATCACTAGTTTGATAATTACACTAAATCCTATAGAACCGGAAATTTTTCATGTTAGGTGTGCTTGTCATATTTTAAATCTTTGTGTACAAGATGCACTAAAATATGGACACGATAAAATTGAGGCAATAAGAAATTGTGCTTATTTTATTATGTTAAGTGGTCCAATATATCAAGCTTTTCATGATTGGTGTCAACTTAGGAAAATTGTATTTAAACGTTTTCCTAAAGATGTTAGACATCGTTGGAATTCTACTTTTTATTTATTAGGTGTTGTGCTTCACTATTGTTTTAATCCTGGATAATGTTGTGTTGCAATGGGTATGCAAGATTGTATGTTAGGTGATGGTTTTTGATTTTTTGCCGATAGTTTGTACAAATTTTTTAGAACCTTTTAATGAATCTACTTTACAATTTTCAAAAACTTATACATCTACATCTAGTGGTAGTTTACTTGCAATTGTCACTATGATGAAAACAATTAAAGATTTGATAAATGACAATTTTATTTGAGAAATGGTTTATACGCTTATATTAAAATTTTAAAATATTTTCATCCACTTTCTATGTTATATTGTGTTTCTAGTGTAACGAATCTCATGATTAAGTTAGATGGCATTAAAAATTTAATTGAGATTTTGTATACTTATGCTCAATATGAAGAAATACAAGATTTTAATCATGTTGTTTTCACTACAAAATTTGAGAATGTTTTGACTAGTTTATATAATAGTTACGATAGATTTTATTTATCTAACACTACACAAATACAAAATATTAGTTCTTCTTCTTCTTCTATATTATCAAAGGAAAAGGGTCTTGCTACTAGTAATATTTTAAATCTCATAAAATCAAAAAAACCAAGAACCAATTCACCAAATGAGTTGAATTGATATAATGCATAACCTCCCATAGTAGATGTGTTTTCTTTTTGGAAAACTAATGAAAATATTTTTAGTATTCTTTCTCGCATGGCTAAAGGTTTGCTAACTGTACCCGTGTCAACCGTTCCATCGAAAAGTGTTTTTTCTCTTGGTAACAGGATTATGAGCCCGAATAGGAATTACTTGACATCAAAGATATTAGTATGCGCCGAAGATTGGATGAAAGCAGAAGAGATGACCTAAGATTTACAAGAAGCACAAAACATATCAACACATCGCGACGAATGAACATCTAGTGGAATGTAATTTGTATAATGTATTGTAAATAATTGGAAAATTTTAGGGGGATCAGATTCTATATTTAGATTAAGTAGAAGTTCACGACAATAGTCCACTGTCTTTTCTTCATTCTAAATAGAGGCCATCTCGAGCTCTAAATACAAATGTTTTTCTCGTATTGTAATTTGAATATATTTCAATGAAATGAAATTGTACTAATTTATTTGATTACATATTAAACTTTGTAATTCATAAAAACAATTTAATTTATGAATATCTCTTTTATCTATATGTTAAAAACAAATTTTCTTCTATCTATAAATTGTTATGTTTTATCTTTGTTAAAAAAGAAATTAAAAAAAAAATAACCCGGCCCGAGCCCCGAGGTAGGGGCTAAGGGCCGGGGCCGGGCCTCAATATTTTCCCATCAGCCCGGCCCTGCCCGCCCTGGGATCTTTTGTGGCCCGACCCGCCAAATCCCGGGATCGGGTCAAACCCACTGGGCTTCGGCTCGGCCCGGCCCGGTAGGCCTGAATGGCACCCCTACCTATAGTTTGATCAAACCATCCCTCCAATTCCAATTCACCAACACAAAAAATTTACTGATTTCTCAAGTGTATCATCCTCACCCAATAACTCACCACAAATACCTCTCCCAAAGAATACGTACTATTAGCCATCTAGAAACACAACCTGCACAGATATTAACTTCCCACTCTTTGCCACTTACTGACCAAGACCCATTCTATGCTTACTCACAACTAATGACAACACTAGAAAACCCAAAACATATTTTGATCATGTAACTTACCATTGCACATGACACCCAATTCCTATTGATGCAAATGAGTCTAAACCTACTTGTGTCTCTAAAGCTCTAAGGATTCCACATTGGAGGGATGCTAGGGTGTCTGTCACGCTCCACTTCCCAAAAATACGGAATACGAGTACATGACATTGGCCCAGCGAATGACTAACGTCACCCATAAGCTGTTTATCCGATTAACTCAACAATATAAATAATACAAAACAATTGTACATGCAATAATAATAATCTCATGAACAATAATATTTGGAATGAAGCAATAAAAATATCCAAATACAATAATAATAATCCAACGTTTGGAAACAAATAGCAATATTCGGGTCATAAGCCCAATACAATGAAATAACAATAGTTCAATAATTAAGTATTCATAACAAAGCAATAAATATCTAAATAATAAAAATATCTAAATATTTATTAAGCGGCGATGCAATCAATTTTCTTCACCAACGTTGTTCTCCCAATCCACCAGGCAATTCTCCATTAAAACCTGTAAACACTTCATCTAAAAAGAGGAGAAAAATTGTCCTTAGAGAAAGTCTTGGATAGCAAGTGGAGAAAACAAGGAACAATGGAATAATGGTATAACGATAAATCAATGGATCAATAGCAATCAATAACATGGCACGATAGTAATAATCAATAACATGGTAATCAATGCAACGGTGTAACATTGGTTCAATATTCGGTAACGGTAAACAACGGTTAATATCAATAACACTCAGACAATATTGGATACAAATAGAAACAATGATGAACAATAATCAATGTCGGTGATGTGTCAATCCTTATGTCTATTAATCATTTTAATCATAACTAATGCATGTACTACTGCATTCCATACTACAGGTTCGATGCATACAATCGATTTTGTTTAGACTGAGTGGTGAATTCTATAGATCATGTGTCGGTACGATAATCACTGATACGATACAATATTGTTGCTCAATTCATTATAATGATACACTGATTCATCGATTCACGAGTTCACGAGTTCACGGGTTCGCGAGTTCACGGGTTCACGAGTTCACGACACGAAAGATTGGGGTGCCGTAGTTAGCGCTCCACAATCAATCGATAAACACTGGCCGATACAGTCACTATATTATTCACTACTCAAGTTATTTCCTTAAACTCCGGCTTGTTAACTATTTTATTAATGCAACAATACAATATGCCTGTCGAGATATTGGATGAACAATAATAACAATAGAGGGACAATAAGGTGGTAACATGAAATATGACAATTGGAATGGTGACATGAAGACATTTGGATAATGCAATGCAACGTACACACTTTAATTCATACAATACTACGATATAGGAATAATCAATTCAAGAGAATCTGAAAAATATAATTCTGGAAATGAAAACATAGCTGTAGTAAAACGGGCATAACTTTTGCTACAAAACTCGAAATTCATAAATTCAAGATGTTCTTGAAACTAGAAAGATAAGGCTACAATTTATATTCAGAAAGTAATTTATTTTAAGATCGTTTACTGGTTCAAAAACAGCAGTCAATATACAGGTCAGCAAGCAATATATAGGATTTGTGTTGTTTTCTTTAAATAAATTAATTAAACATGGTGGGTATCAATTCTTTAGTCAATAAATTGTGTAACTAACATGATGGGTGTCAAAACATGATAAATAAAATTATAATACACACAGCTCAATTCTAACAACATCCAACATCAATCAATCAAACAACATATAACCTAACAATTGTCTGTACGATAAATTTATTTGTGTGACGATTATGTGAACAACCCTATTATCGATTCTATATGCAATCATGAAAGATCCAAACTTTAGAGTCAAAAGTAGCACGATGTCAAGAATATTGGGGTTAGCTCGTGTAAACCCTTAATAGACCCAACAAAGAGATGAACAAGGTATAATACGATAAATATGGGATCTACTTGCAAGAATTTCAATGAAACTTGACTTTGATTCTATTAGCAATTCAAGAGGACAGTGACTTGCCTGTTAAATGGTCAAAATGAATACCAAGAATAACAGGATGAGAATCCCGGAGCAACGAACCCATGAACTAATTAATTTAACACGTACATTATACGTGCAAAAGAGAGATAAGCAATAATAGCAATAACAACTTTAGAGTTTTTTCGCTTGTCCTAACAGGCACAATGGCGGGGGGCGGTGGCTAGGGTTCGTCGCTGCCGCCGCCCCGTCGCTCCTTTCCCCGCCTTCCCTCCTTCCTCTCAATCCTTCCCCTGCCCCTCCCTCCCTCCCCTTTTATTGCCGGTGTTCTCCAGATCAAGACTCGTAGGTAGGTCTTCAAGGCCATTTACGTGCAGCAGCGAGCTCCTTGGGTGGGGTTCGTGGAGTCACTGATGCTTCGGTAGCCGCCTCTCCGCCGATGAGGACTGCTAAGAGCGCCGCCCACCCGTTGAAGCCGTCGCCTCCAGTTTTGGGTGGGGCTCGTTGTTCCAATGCCGGGCTCCTTTCGGTGACGAGGGTTCTTCAACGATGCCGCTGTTGCCGATGCTCCCCCACCGTTGTCCCTACCCCTTGCCGCTCTTCTTGCCGGTGCCTCGACATCTTCGGTGACGGTTGATTTCTGAGGCCGCTCCAGTGGCCAATGGTTCTGCTGTCGGCCACCCCTACAGGGGGTTTAGGTTGGGATTGGGGGATTTGTGTGTTGGTGGGGAGGGCGGCAATGTATTGTTTTGCACGATTGTGGAGCTTGGGCGCGAAGATGGGGTCCCTCCATGATGTGCGCTCTCTTGTCTCAGTTTTAGGGGTGAGTTGGTGTGGAGTTTGTGGCACTATGCTGTGTTGTCCACTCTTGGGACCTGGATGCTCTTCGCAGCTGTCACCATGTCCACACTCTCGGGGCCAATCACGGCGATCTGCGGCAATGATTTGGTTTCGAGGATTGGTAGTGCGTGCGAAAAAGTAGGGGTTTGCTTGAGGTGGGCAGAACCGAAGGGAGAGACGGGGTGTTTCAGTGAGGGGGGTTGTTTGGTTGTGGGGCATCACAAAGTCGTCGTGGATTTCAGCGCGCCTCCTCAGGTGGCGGAGCGATGTTTTCGTCGTGCCAGAGCATCCTCCCGCGCCTATGGTCAAAATTGTCGCTATGAAGAGAGAGTAAGTGCGGTAGTAGTAAGGTATTATTAGGGGGGTGGAGGAGTTGTATGAGTTGGGTTTGATTTAGTGTGAAGAATGAGGTGTAGTACGGTTGTGGGGCTAGGGTCTGAAGACGGGGTCCCCCCATGAGAGGTGCTAACTTGTTACTGCACAGGGTGGGGCTTGGGCCTGCAGAAGGGGTCCCCCCACGAGGTGCACAGAGGGGAGATATTTGTATTTTTGGTCGGCAGTTTGTAAGTCACACGCTGAACTCGACTTCCATTAATTCACTACCACAAACTTTGCAACAGCACTGCCACTATGCCCGCATCATTGATCCTGAGATCTACAATGTCCACCGCCCGCAGGGGCAAGAGGTGAAGGTGATTCTTCAGATTGGTTGTGATTTCGTTCGGGTTTTACGTGAGAGAGAGAGTGAGAGAGTGAGAGAGTGAAGATATTGCTTTTCACTACTCTTTGCAGGTGTCTGTTTGTGTCTTGAACTGTGTTTGTGGTTAGGGTGAGTGAGAGTTTTGCTTAGTGAGAAATTGCTTGTGAGACCTAAAGCGTGAGAGAGGTGAAGGTATCCTCTCCACGGCTCTACTTTGGTTGTGACTTCGACTGGGCAAAAAGTGAGCCTGTTGGAGACGGTGTGGGAGAGGGGGAGAAGGTTGGGACCGGCGAATACCCAAATCCCGCTTGATTCGCTTCAGGTGGGTGTGTGCGCGCCGTGGAGGTGGTGCACGAAGCTTATGTGATGTACATACAATTAGTCGGTACTCGCTATGTGACTGGGCCCAAGCTGGGGACCAGTACAACATTGGTGGAGGTCGGGGACAAGCTGTAGTCGGTTCGTCCTAGTTGTAGTTTTTTTGTGGCCCACCCTCTAAGAGAGTGAGCCCTGATTGTATGTATTGGTTATATTGCTTAATGTTCTATTTTGTTGTCTGTAGGTTGTAATTTGTCCCAGTACTCTGGGCTTGTTTGGTTAATTCTCATTAATGAAACAGGGTGGCCTTATTCCACCTTTTCTTTCAAAAAAAAATTAAAAATAAAAAAATAACAGCAAGAGTTCACAGCAAGAGCAATGACAGCAAGTAAAGGAGCTTGCTGGATTCGGCTGCTCGACGACGATGATTGGACGATGACTTTGCGGCAGTAGCTGCGCGAAGGGAACAGGGACATGGCTGCACTAATGTCGAGGGAGGAGGACAGCGGCGGGGGTATGGCACTACCATTCGTCGATCAGAAACAGGGGACATGGCAGAGGAGATCGACTGGGGTTGAGCCGATCAGAGGCGCGTCGGGCGTCGATGGGTCGGGGGCTGGCGTCGGGGTGTTCGGATCTAGGGTCAGCGAGAACCGAGAAGACAGGTGGTCGATGATGGGAAAGGGAGGCGCGGAGGGCGGCGATGGGAGGAGAAGTTCGCCGGACAAGAAGGCCGAAAAAGGGGGATGGTCGGGATTTGGGTTTGGCTAATGGTTTGAGAGAGGATAGAGAAAATAGGAGAGAGAAGAGACGGCTAGGGTTCAAAGTTGTGCAATTTTTAGAGTTTGCATTAGGGTTGTATTTATATGGTACAATTGGGATGTTGGGTTAAAGGGTTAGGATCTAATAATAGCAGGTTTGGGTCAAGAACAAACTGCAATTAGGTTCTAGGGTTCAATTAAGAAAGGGTTTGAAGACAATAGGGATCAAATAAAAATACCCACAATTAGATAGAAGAAAATGTGATCAACAAAATAGTCCAATCACGAAAAACGAAGAATTCCATGAACAAAAATTTGAATCCCAATAAATAAAATAAACAATACAAATGAATAGAATATAAACTAGGCTTGAAAATAAATTGAAATTTCGCAAAGAAAATCAGATCCGGTATAATAATAAAATAATCCAATGGATTGTTAAATAGATAATAATCAAATAACAATTAATAATTATAATCATAATAGTAATAAATTATACAATAAAATAGTATTCGGGTTTAAAAAAAAACTAATTTAAATAATGCAATAATAATAATAAACTTGATTTTGGCTCAAATATAAATAGTCAATCAATAAGATCAAAATACACCGTTATTCGAAATGAATAAAATTTTCGATTAAAAAATACTTTAATAAAAGATCCGAACAGAATTTAGCACAAAATAACTTTATAAAAATCAGATTATAGCAAATACAAGAAAAATACTTATTACCGGGAATGGGGGTTACAATCCTACCCATCTTATAACAAAATTTTGTCCTCGAAATTTGCTCAGGAGGTACATGAGACAAAGCAAAAGCAACTTGTGAAATAACAAAACTGGGAATAAAGGGAAAAAAGGCGAAATTGTGGGTAATAAAACAGAGGATTCAAAGGGAAAGATAAAATAGTGGCAACACCAGAATAAGAAAGAACATGGATATGAATGAAGTGATCAAGAATAACGTTAAATAAAGATTCAATGAGTGATGATGAATGCAAATGAATGAAAAGGAAGCAAAGAATGCAAGAAAAAGAAACAACAAGAGAATCCTAGGACCTGTGGGTTGTGGGTCCACCACGTTTCTGCTGCGCTACTCTAATGGTCAAGCTGCAAGCTGTAGACATGTTGTTGTAAACCACATGAGGCAAATCGACGAACTAAGCAGGAATAAGAGAAAGAATAGCATTAGAATCAAAAGAATATGGGTGCAAAAGAATAAAATCATACCCAACAAGGAATCAATGAATGGAAGGGATCAAAGAGGAATCAAATAAGACTAGTTTCCAGATCGTTGGTTATCAACTGTTCATGCGATCACTGTATTGCACATACTATTGAGTTAAACCGATAAAAACCCAAATCTGATTAATATATCAATAAAAGCCAACTTCATTTCTTTAGTCACGTTTGCTATATTATCCAAACTAGGGCTCTGATACCACTAACAACCTTGTCACGCCCCGCTTTCCAAAAATTCGGAATATGAGTACATGACATTGGCTAGCGAATGACTAATGTCACCCACAAGCTGTTTATCTGATTAACTCAACAATATAAACAATACAGAACAATTGTGCAGGCAATAATAATAATCTTATGAAGAATAATACTTGGAATGAAGCAATAAAAATATCCAAATACAATAATAATAATCAAACGTCTAGAAACAAATAGCAATATTTTGGTCATAATCCTAATACAATAAAATAACAATAGTTCAATAATTAAGTCTTCATAACAAAGCAATAAATATTTATTAAGCGGCGATGCAATCAATTTCCTTCACCAACGTTGTTCTCCCAATCCATCAGACAATTCTCCATCAACATCTGTAAACACTTCTTCTAAAAAGAGGAGAAAAATTGTCCTTGGTGCAAGTCATGGACAAGAAGTAGAGAAAGCGGGGAACAATGGAATAACGGTATAATGATAAATCAATGGATCAATAGCAATCAATAACATGGCACGATAGTAATAATTAATAACATGGTAATTAAAGCAACGATGTAACCGTGGTTCAGTATTCGGTAACGGCAAACAACGGCTAATATCAATAACACTTAGATAATATTGGATACAAATAGGAACAATGATGAACAATATGCAATGTCGGTGATGTGTCAATCCTTATGTCTATTAATCATTTTAATCATAACTAATTCATATACTATTGCATCCCATACTATAGGTTCGATGCATACAATCAATTTCGTTTAGACTGAGTGGTGAATTCTATAGATCATGTGTCGGTACGGTAATCAATGATACGATACAATATTGTTGCACAATTCATTATAACGATACACTTATTCACTGATTCACGAGTTTACGAGTTCACAGGTCACGAGTTCACGAGTTCACGGGTTCACGAGTTCACGGGTTCACGAGTTCACGACACGAAAGATTGGGGTGCAATAGTCAGCGCTCCACAATCAATTGATAAACACAGGCCGACACAGTCACTATATTATTCACTACTCAAGTCGTTCCCTTAAACCCTGGCTTGTTAACTATTTTATTAATGCAATAATACAATATGCAATTCGAGACATTGGATGAACAATAATAACAATAGAGGGATAATAAGGTGGTAACATGAAATAGGACAATTGGAATGGTGGCAATAAGACATTAGGATAATGCAATGCAACATACACACTTTAATGTTGG
Source organism: Hemerocallis citrina (assembly GCA_017893485.1). Lineage (NCBI taxonomy): Eukaryota > Viridiplantae > Streptophyta > Magnoliopsida > Asparagales > Asphodelaceae > Hemerocallis > Hemerocallis citrina. The sequence goes on along the minus strand of CM030361.1, from coordinate 235,613,588 downwards.
TCCTGTAGGCAAGGCAAGAAACACTAGAAGGAGAGGGGGGGGGAAGGGGGGGTGAATAGTGTTTTATAAAAATAATTGTGGAATTGAACTCTCTTCGATCCAGTCGACTTGAAAATAGAAACCAGTCGACTGGGGTGACAGTTAAGAAGAGTATTTTAAGACGAGTCTGATCAGTCGACTTATAGAAGATCCAGTCGACTTACTAGACAAGTTTTCAGAGAGAATGTAGTACAAGTCTGACCAGTCAACATAAAAAGGTACACAGTCCATAGTCCAGAAAAGTTTCACAGAGAACTTAAAAGGCAAGTAAATGAAATGCAAGTTCAGAGAAAGACAACCACAGAGTACACACGATGTATCCTAGTTCGGTCCTCCCGACCTACATCCAGTTCCCAAGCAACCCACTTGAGATTTTTCCACTATTCTTGAAAAATTACAAGAATACCCTACGGCGTTAGACAACAACCTTGTCCAACCCGTAATCCTCTCTCACCACTAGAGAGAGCACCCCACTCTTCCACCAAGAGTGAAAACCTAACTCTACACCCTAGAGCCCTACTCTCCAACCGAGAGGAACCACTCTCACAACTCGAGAGTGAAGAACAACAACAAAATGTTTACAATCAACCTATAGCCTTGTTGTGAATGTGATTTTGTACGTGGCTATTAGGTCAACTTCCGAAATCAGTCTAAAACGAAATCACTGTTATACTAGACTGATTTCAGAAAACCAAGACTTAGAAAGTGAATGCTTTTAGAAAGCTTTTTCTTGTCGAAACCAAAAGCTTGAGAACTTGAGAAACAAAATACTTGGAAAAAAGTTGTTAACCTTTGTCAAATGATCTCTGTACTTTTTTTATAGAGTTAGAGACGTTTGACCGTTGGAAGGTTGAGTCCCAACTGCCATACAATGGAAGTAAAGATTTGATTTTGAAAAACAAGTTTAAAAATAGAAAACTGTCGAAACGGCTTGAACAGCCGACTGGGTTGCCATAATGAGTCTACTGGTCAGAGTTTGAATGTGTTCAGACAGTTTTGTACTAGACAGTCAACTGGTGCCAAATAGTGATCGCCTTGTACTTAACAGCTGAGCATATTCAAGCTTGTTTCGATCTTTTTAAGTTTTGTAAAACACTCAATTATTTAAAGATATGTGTGAGTGTGTGTGACAAGGCTATTACAACATTCTAAGACTCAAAGAAATAAAAAAGTTACAACTGTTACAAGACACTTAATACAACACATTTAAGCATAGTTCTTGTCTCGAGTCTTGAGTCTTGAGATTGAGCTTTAGCCTTTGTTTTTATCTTTGAAGCTAGCAACCTTGTAGCTTTCTTGATCAGTTAGCTTTGAGAGTTTTGTTTGTATCTTTGTGTAATATCCCGGACGGATATTACCGTATATAAATTATTATTTATTATTATTTTATTATTATTTTGTTTAATTCCAAAATTAGAACATTTTGGTGATTTTTACCCGGGTTGCTCCTAGACGATATCTGTATCCAGATATCGGCCAGTATACATCCGTATTGTATCAAATTGATACCGTGATCTTCCGAACTAATAATAAAATTTATTTTATTATTATTTCCAAGATTTAATTATTTTTATGCGGATTATGCGAAGATTTTCCGGTATACAGACATATATGCGCACGTGCGAGTAGTATGTCGATTAGTGCATTATACGAATTATGTGTTGTATATTTTGGACAACACTTATTTTGCTATAACCTAGTAGGGAGGGTTAAGGATTTGATCAGGAGGTTTAACCTAGGTTAAGTTTACATAAGAAGGTTAAAAATTCTTCTAGAACAAACCCTCCTCCATACAAATCTTCCCTCACATAACACCTCCCCCACTCTCCCCCTTCTCCTAGGTATGGCCGGCCCATGAAAGAAGGAATGCATTTTGTGGAATTGTGGGGAGCTTATGTGCAAATGTGTGAGTGCACAATTGCACTTTCCACCCTTCTCTCCTTCTATAAATAGCCCTTCCTTCTCCTCCTTCTCTCATTTTAGAAAACCAAAGAAAGAAAGAAAGAAAGAAAGAAAGGAAAGGAAAAGAAAGAGAGAAAGTCTCATACTAATTTGAGAGTTCTCTTGTAGGTTTAGTAGAAGATTTCTAAAGCTAGGGGAAGGAGAAGGTTAGCATAGGCAAGTCCTTCCTACAAAGAGCAAAGGTGGGGGTTTCTTCATGCTTTGTTTGATTGGTTGTTTGTTTGTTTGTTTGTTTATTTGAATGATGGTTTTGATGTTCTTCTCCTTCTTACCCTCTTGTTTATTTTTCTTTTTGGTATGGTTACTTTGTAGTGGTGTGGTTGTTGTTTGTATGTTATTGGACTAAAGAAACTTACATATTGCATAATGTTGAACAATACAACCATGTAAGGTTGTAGAACTTGATATGGAACCATACATATTGCATATTGTTGAAATATACAACCATTGTTGGTTGTAGGACTTGGTGTAATAAATAAAAAGATCTTCTTTTATTTTTAATCACTAGTTGTAGTTAATAATAAAAAAGATCTTCTTTTTATTTCTAATCACTAGTTGTAGCTAATAAGTAAAAAGATCTTCTTTTATTCTTAGTCACTAGTTGTAGCTAATAAGTAAAAAGATCTTCTTTTATTTTTAATCACTAGTTGTAGTTAATAATTAAAAAGATCTTCTTTTTATCACTAGTTGTAGCTATCTTTTCTATTTACTAGAAGTAAAGTAAAGTAAAATAATCCCTCCTTTATCACTAGTAGTAAATAAGATTAGTAAGCAACTAAGTAGTAGTAAGCTAAAATAATAAGTAGTAGTATGTAATAAAATGAAGTAGTAGTAGCATGTATGTTGATTAATGAAGTAAGTTGTATGTTGTAGTAGTAGTAGTAGATAGTTATGTGTTGATCAAAATAGAAGTAGTAGTAGTAGTAGAATGTTGTAGGATATTTTCTAAAAATATTCCTTTATGTTTTGTGCTTAGAACATTGTAGGATTGCTTCTAAAAATAATTAGAAGCCATATCCATGCTTAGTTAGTTGTAGCTTTGCTTCTAAAAATAATTAGAAGCCATATCCATGTTTAGTTAGTTGTAGGATTGCTTCTAAAAATAATTAGAAGCCATATCCATGCTTAGTTAGTTGTAGCTTTGCTTCTAAAAATATTTAGAAGCCATTTCCATGCTACTAATATTGTAGGATTGCTTCTAAAAATATTTAGAAGCCATATTTATACTACTAATGTTGTAGGATTACTTCTAAAAATGTTTAGAAGTCATTTCCATGCTACTAATATTGTAGGATTACTTCTAAAAATGTTTAGAAGCCTTATTCATGCTTCACATATTGTAGGATCACTTCTAAAAATGTTTAGAAGCCATTTCCATACTACTAATGTTGTAGGATTACTCCTAAAAATGTTTAGAAGCCATTTCCATGCTACTAATATTGTAGGATTACTTCTAAAAATGTTTAGAAGCCATTTCCATGCTACTAATATTGTAGGATTACTTCTAAAAATAATTAGAAGCCATTTCCATGCTACTTATGTTGTAGGATCATTTCTAAAGATGATTAGAAGCCATATTCATGCTACTTATGTTGTAGGATCATTTCTAAAAATGATTAGAAGCCTCATTCATGCTTCACGTGTTGTAGGATCATTTCTAAAAATGTTTAGAAGCCATATTCATGCTTAATAAGTTGTAGGATTACCTCTAAAAATATTCTACCATGTTTCCATGCTTAGAATGTTGTAGGATTGTTTATAAAAATATTCCTATCATGTTTTAGGCTTAAGAGGTTGTAGGATGCTTTCTAAGAAATTCTATCATGCTTATGTTTAGAAAATTGTAGGATTCATCCATAAAACTCCTACCATGTTTAGTGATTTATTTATGATTAGGAAATTGTAGGATTCATCCTAGGAATTTCCTACCATGTTAGTAGTCATTTATGCTTAATGAAGATTCATGCTAGATAAGTGGTAAAAGAATTGTATGTCATGCTAGCTAAATTGTAAGTAAGTTGTATGTCATGCTAGTCTAGATTGTGAGTAAGTTGTATACCATGCTAAAGTTCAAATACTTGCTTAGAATGATTGTAGGAGTAGTGGTAGAACTACCTACTATGCCTTGGAATGTTGCTTGTTTATACTAATTGGGTTGCGGTGATTAGTCATGATAAGTAGTAAGCTTTCATGATCAATTTGTAACCTATGCTTGACTATAGTGGACTTTATGTCTAGGTCGTAAGTGATTTTCATGCTTAAGCTCGATGACAGCGTAAGCATTAATCCCATTCATACATAGGAGTATCATGGTGGTTGAGTTATACGATTAAATTGTCGTAGGGAGATGCTTGTAGTTGTATGCCATACTTAAGGCGCTATAAGTGGAGGTAATAAGGATGGGGAAGACCACTAGTGATAGTTGGTCCGATAAAGGCCGTTAGGTCGCCTTCGGATTCTTCCTTAGTGGAATACCGACCATAAAGTATTAGTAGACTCTTTTGTTGCTTCTAATATTAGATGACCAAGTTTGTTAGTAAGCACGTTTGGTTGCTTCTAGGATTGATTACCTGTATGGTTGTTTGCACACGGTTGTGCTCGTACGTGGCTCGACTGGCCCGTATGTAGCTGTGGGTCTCATACGTAGCTTAGTCGGCTCGTATGTAGGTGGTTGTCCCGTACGTGGCCCGACCGGCCCGTACGTAGCTATGGGTCTCATACGCGGCTTATTTGGCTGTTATGTACGTTGTTGTCTCCTACGAGGCCCGCCTGGCTCGTAGGTAGTTGTTGTTTCATACGTAGCTTACTGGCTCGTATGTGGTTGTTACTCGTGTATAGCTGTTAGCTAGTACACAGTTCGTTGTGGGCTATCGACCATCAAGACATAGCGGCATGCATGTATATTCGCACGACCGAGGTCTTGGATCGATGAGCCACGAACCGGATCCTGAGGGGATCTGGTAAGTCTAGGTTGAGCAGCCTAGTAGAGTTGTCTTGCGAAGCCTAATTTAAGGCCTAGCACGTTATGTTATAATATTATCGTCCCTAGGATCGTCGAGTCAGGGACATCATTAGGGTAGTGACTTATAAAGGTCATTTTGCTTAGACCCTTGCCGAAGAGAGAGGAGTTTGGTTGTAGGGGGCACCTTACGACCAACTTGTCCCTTGAGGGAGGCCTTAGGTGGTGTACTGGGTTGTACCTTCCCGTCAAAGGGATACGTGCGGTGCCGTCTCACAAGTTGAGGACACGGGTTGCGTATCTCGCTCTGTTAATTCCTGAAATACCGTGGCTGGGGTGCCACAGGATGCATGGTGCAGTCCTGCGCTTGCTATACCCCAGAGAGTGCCACAGGGTAGGCTTCGCGCTGCCCTGCGCTTGCGAAACTCTATGGTTTAATTTTGGAACGATGCCCGATATACTGGGATCGAGTGAGGTCCGGCTTGCCGGGTAGTAGTGGAAAACGGAGACACCATAAGCAGACTGCATGGGGGGCACTTGACCCCTCTGCAACCTCACAGAGTCATGGAGTATTGTCAGGGACAGGTCGTGTACAATTAGAATGCGTAACGTGGGTTCAAATCCCTATACATGGAGAAACGGCTTGAGATGGAGTCGCATGTAGTATGGGCTGCATGTTGCCTTCGGAGACTTGCTGACATTAGAATAGGAAGCGTCCCGTCAAAGGGATACGCACGGTGCCATCTCACAGGTTGAGGACACGGGTTGCGTATCTCGCTCTGTTAATTCCTGAAATACCGTGGCTGGGGTGCCACAGGATGCATGGTGCAGTCCTGCGCTTGCTATACCCCAGAGAGTGCCACAGGGTAGGCTTCGCGCTGCCCCGCGCTTGCGAAACTCTATGGTTTAATTTTGGAACGATGCCCGATATACTGGGATCGAGTGAGGTCCGGCTTGCCGGGTAGTAGTGGAAAACGGAGACACCATAAGCAGACTGCATGGGGGGACTTAACCCCTTCTGCAACCTCACAGAGTCATGGAGTATTGTCAGGAACGGGTTGTGTATGATTAGAAGTCATAATGCAAGGAAGCATTCTAGTTCTATTTAAATATCGCGTTAGAGTCTAGTCATAGCACTCACGAACACTTAAACTACACCAACACCATTGCTATATTGTGTATATTGTTTGGAAGATTCGCTGCTATATGATCAGCCCTTAAGCGTCAGTGAATACTGACGTCCCCACTTCCATAGGTACTGGATAGCAGAAGTACAGGTGCGAGATTCAGGAGGACTCAAGCAAGGAAAGCAAGGAGTCAGTGTTATGTTTAGTTCTGCTGCAGTATATGTATTGATTATCTATTTAGTTAAAAAGTACTCAAGTGAGAGTTACCAAGTATTGTTCTTCATTCCCTGTACTCTGATGTAAGATGTGGAAGGTTGTAATATTTGGAAATGTAAAGGTATTATTGTAACTCTATCGTAATGTATTGCAGTTGTGTAATGTTCAGACTTGTAATACATTGGGTATTGAATAAAAAGTTTTAAATTCTCCTGTTTTTCTGTGTATTGTGACTAATTGAAGAAAAGATCTTGGCTCGTGTCACGGTTTCCCAGTGTCGGAAATCGGGGCGCTACACTTTGCTTGATCAACTTGCTTTGAGAGCTTGTTTAAACATTTTGCCTTTGTGTACATCCTGTAATATCTAAGAAGTAGCACAACAACTTTGCATTGTGTTGTAATCATCAAAATCAAAAATCAACATTCTCTCCCTTTTTGATGATGACAACACAATAGCTTATAATAATGGAAATAAATATTACAAATGCTTACATACTCCCCCTATCAAATGTACAACATGCATAGGTGTGAAAACATGCACAAAAACATTCAAAAAGACATACACAAAGATATGCATCACAAAAAAGCAACATAAACATAACACAAAGCAACATAAAGATTATAGCTTATATTTTCTCCCCCTTTGTCATCAACAAAAAAAAATGGAGGAAAAAAATAAACCCCAAAAATAATACATAGCAAAATGACATCTATATAAAACGAGAATAGTCTTAGTTCAAACGGTTACATAATAGATAGAAAATGCAACAATAAGTAGGAAATACATAGAAAAAATATAAAAATAGTACTAATACAACTGGTCACTTGACTGGGTACTCTGCACAGTCGATTGTCCAGAGCATAAAACTCAGACAAAAACTTAGAAAAATAAAGATACTTGGCAGTTGACTGAAAAGTACTTGTAAGTCGACTTACCAGAGAAAAATTTAAAAAACATTATGAAAACTAAAAATCCCTATTTCACTTCTTAAGGTGATAAATGTGTCTTCCTTAAGAGGTTTGGTAAAAATGTCAGCTACCTGTTTATCAGTAGAAATAAAGTCTAAAGAAATATCTCCCTTTAAAACATGATCACGTAAAAAATGATGTCGAATATCAATATGTTTCGTACGTGAGTGTTGAACCGGATTTTTAGATAAGTTAATGGCACTGGTATTATCACACATTATTGAAGGTTTTTCAAATGAAATACCATAGTCTAATAGGGTTAGTTTCATCCATAAGATTTGGGCACAAGCTAAACTTACAGCGATATATTCAGCTTCTGTAGTAGATAGGGATACCGAATTTTGCTTCTTACTGCACCAAGAGACTAGTGAATGTCCCAAAAAGTGACATGTCCCACTAGTGCTCTTATGGTCAGTTTTATTACCGGCAAAATCCGCATCACTATATAATAAAAGTTGAAAGTTATCGGTGCGTGGATAAAATAGAACATATTCAGATATGCCTTTAAGGCATATTAAAATACGTTTCACAGCTTTTAAGTGAGACTATTTAGGACTTGGCTGATATCTAGCAAATAAACAGATACTAAACATAATGTCCGGTCTACTAGCAGTTATATATAAGAGTGAGCCAATCGTACATCGATAGAGTTTCTGATCGACACTCTTACTTAATTCATCTTTGTCAAGGGTAGTGGTACTAGCCATAGGTGTGGTCTTAATACTTGTGCTATCCATATTAAACCGTTTGAGTAATTCCTTAGCATATTTTTCTTGATTAATAAATCTGCCATTATGTGACTGCTTAATTTGTAGTCCAAGGAAATAATTGAGTTAACCTATGTGACTCATCTCAAACTCGTTTTTAATGGTGTTAGCAAACTCTTGACATAGATTACTATTAGTAGAACTAAAATTTATGTCATATACATATATTTGTATGATCAAGATATCTGTCTCTATTCTCCTAATAAACAGGGTAGTGTCTACTTTACATATTGCAAAACCAGTTTCTAAAAGAAAAGTCTTCAATCGATCATACCAAGTACGTGGTGCTTGTTTAAGACCGTATAAAGCCTTTTTCAATTTAAAAACATGGTTTAGGAATTGTTCATGTTCGAAACCAGGTGGTTGCTTAACATAAACATCTTCCTTTATAAACCCATTAAGAAAAGCACTTTTAACATCCATTTGAAAGAGTGTAAAATTCATAAAACGTGCAAAAGATAATAAGATACGAATTGATTCTAATCTAGCAACAGGAGCATATGTTTCATCAAAATCTATGCCTTCTTCTTGATTATAACCTTGAACAACTAGTCTAGCTTTGTTCCTAACAACTTGTCCTGATTCACCTAACTTATTCTTGAATACCCATTTGGTACCAATTATAGTATGATCAGGAGGTCGTGGAACTAAATCCCACACATCATTCCTTATGAATTAGTTTAACTCTTCTTGCATGGCTTTCATCCAAAATTCATTCTCACATGCTACTTGTATATTCTTCGGCTCAAAATTCGACAAGAAAGCTGTGTGAGATATCATGTTAACATGTGATCTCGTCTGGATACCATATGAAATGTCACCAATTATTAAGTCATGAGGAAGATCTCTAACTTCAACAAAACACTTTGGTAAAGTTAGAGACATCACAACAGGATCAGTTTACTTGACCAGTCCATCAGTCGACTGATTTACAGCAGTCGACTTGACTTCCTTATCGGTCAACTCCGCCGCAAGACTAGTTTGCTCTAAAGATGTAATTACTTTATTTAAAGGTGATGAATCAGTTTCATCATCTTCAATTAAAGTCGATGAAGACAAAGATTCATCAAATGCCTTCAATAATCATTGTTGACTTGTTGAAAATTCTATATGCCTTATTCCTATTTGAGTGTCCTACAAAGATACCCTTATTAGATCTAGGATCAAACTTATCTAAATTATTCTTAGTGTTCAGAATAAAATACTTACATCCAAATATTTTAAAGTAAGAGACCTTAGGAATTCTATCAAAAAATAGCTCATAACATGTTTTCTTTAGCTTAGGCCTAATCAAAATTCTATTTAAAACATAACAAGCTGTTGCAACAGCTTCAGCCCGAAAATACTTAGGTAAATTGCTTTCAAAAAGCATGATATGTGCACATTCTTGCAATGTCCTATTCTTCCTTTCAACCACTCCATTTTGTGGTGAAGCTCTAGGAAATGCAAACGAATGAGTTATACCATTCTTGTTGCAATATTCTGCAAACGTTTCATTTTCAAATTCTCCACCATGATTACTTCTTATAGTGACTATGGTTAGAGACTTTTGATTTTGAACTCGTTTACAAAAATTAGCAAATTCTTCAAAAGCATCATTCTTATGTTTTAAAAAGAAAGTCCAAGTGAATCGTGAAAAATCGTCTACTAAAATAAATACATACCTAGTTTTGTTTAAAGAATCAACTCTAGTAGGGCCAAATAAATTCATGTGGATTAATTCAAGTGGCCTACTAGTAGAAATTACTTCTTTTTTTTTAAAGTAGATTAAATTTATTTACCGAGTTGACATGCATCACATAACTTATCCTTTTTAAAGGATAGTCTTGGTTGCCCTTTAACTAGGTTGTACTTAGACAATTTAGAGATATTTTTCATATTCACATGACCAAAACGTCTATGCCATAGCCAAGAATCATTATTAGAAGCTACTAAGCAAAAATCATTCGAAAACTCATATGCTTTTAAACACAATTTATAAATGTTATTTTCCTAAAACCATGAAAAATTATATTTTGCATGGTAGAATCGTAAATTAAACATGCATCATTTTCAAACATAATTTTATAACCCTTATCACATAGTTGGCTAATACTTAACAGGTTATGCTTAAGTCCACTAACTAATAAGACATCTTCTATAGAGGGATTAGTGTGCTTACCGACCATACCAATTCCTATAATCTTTCCTTTGTTGTTGTCACCAAATGTGACTGTTCCTCCATCAATGTCTTGTATGGAAGATAGGAGGTTGGCATGACCAGTCATGTGCTTCGAGCATCCGCTGTCAAGTATCCAACGATCTCTCTTAGGTACCTATAAAATATTCAATGTGAATATGGTACCCTTTTCATTGAGTCCAAAAATAGATTAGTTTGTGGGAAACTAAACCCATGAAGACTTAGATTTTCCACCATAAGCAGAAATATAATTAGCAGAATTACATACAGTAAGCATATATAAATTAATATAAGCATTTCTATCTTTCAAACTCAGGTTGACTGGAACCCATACATATTTGCTCTGTCCAGTCGACTTTACAACACCTTTCAGTCGACTTTTACTGTTATTCAGTCGACTGGGAGGTATAGGTCAACTTATCTGAGGTATTTGTCTCGTTGAATGAGACTCAATACCTCTGGATAAGCGACTGATATGTAGATTCAGTCGACTGGTCTGAACTGTAGATTTGCCTTTTTAATGAAAAGTTACAGTTTTAGGTTTTTCAAAAAACTCATAAAGTTTATTTTTAACACTAGAAATAGATACAGATTTGTTTACATTAGCGTTCTTAGAAGAATGAGATTTTTCAAGGGACTTTTTAAAACCAAGTCCAAACTTTTGATTAGATTGTACTTGATTTTGAAGAACATCATTTAAATTCTCTTTTCCTTTATTAAATTTAGATACGTTCTTGGATATCTCTTCATAATTTTTCTTTAGAGACTCAAGATTCATATCTAAACTAGAAAGACGAGAATTTAAGGATTTTACTTCTTTATCAAGATTAAGATTCTCTTGAGAAAATATTTGATTAACTTTCTCTAAGTTCCTAACTCTAATCTTTTCTTTTTTAAGTTCTTGAAAAATCTCGTTGAAAGCATCAAGTAAATCATTAGAATCATTGTCATTACTTACTTGATTTTGAGATGCCATAAAACACACGTTTGCAACCTCGTTTCTTTCATCAATTTCTTCTTCTGACGAAGAATCGCTATAATCCCAAGTTGCTTGGTATGCCTTTTTGTTCTTCACGAACTTGTTTTTTGTGGACTTGTCCTTCTTAAAGTTGGACGTCTTTCCCTTAGATTTTGCGTTCTCTAGTGGGCAATCCTTCTTCATATGGCCTGTCTTGTTACACCTGAAATAAGTTGAAAGTTCATTAGGTTCTTTAGATTTTGAATTAAACTTACCATTTCTTAGGAACTTTTTGAATTTTCTCGTGAACATGACAATCTCTTCCTCATCTTCTTCTTCATCCTCGGAGTCCGACATGGCTTTGAATGCTAATGTCTTCTTCTTTGATTGTTGTGGTTCGGCATCCTTCTTGCGCTCTTCAAGTTGTACCTCATAAGCCATAAGATTTCCCACAAGATTCTCAAGAGAAAGTTGTATTACATCATTGACCTCTTCTATGGCGGTGGTCTTCTTCTCCCATTCAGGGTTTAGTGCACGAAGCACCTTCCTGACCATCTCGGCTTAAGTATACGTCTTTCCAAGTGCCACAAGTAAATTAGTAATGTCCGTGAACCTTGTAATCATCTGAGACACATTTTCATTCTCCTTCATATGGAACATTTCAAACCTGTGGACAAGAACAGATATTTTAGATTCTTTTACTTTATTTGTTCCTTCATGAGTTATCTCGAGTGTGTGCCAAATTTGATGTACAGTTGTTGCATTGGACACACGGTTGAACTCCTCCTTTGTAAGAGCACAAAACAGCGCATTCATCGCCTTTGCATTGTTCATTGTTTGGTTCTTCATTTCATCGTTCCATTGTGCATATGGAATAGTAGGAGTGGTGTACTCGGTCTCTGTCATGTTCCATATTTCATAGTTGATGGACTGGAGGTAGATCTTCATTCTACACTTCCAATAGTTTTAATTAGTTCCATTAAAGAGGGGTAGCCTTTGTGTAGATTGGTCTTCATGATATTTATTTGCAATAGAAGTAGTTGCCATTGCATTCAACCAGGATCTGATACCAAGTGTTGGATACTGATGGCAAGGAAAGAAATACTAGAAGGGGGGTGAATAGTGTTTTATAAAAATAATTACGAAATTGAACTCTCTTCGGTCTAGTCGACTTGAAAATAGAAACCAGTCGACAGTTAAAAAGAATATTTTAAGACGGGTCTGATCAGTCGACTTATAGAAGAACCAGTCCACTTACTAGACAAGTTTTCAGAGAGAATGTAGTACAAGTTTGACCAGTCAACTTTAAAAGGTACACAGTCGACAGTCCAGACAAGTTTCACAGTGAACTTAAAAAGCAAGTAAATGAAATGCAAGTTCAAGAAATACAACTACAGAGTGCACACAATGTATCCTGTTTCGGTCCTCCCGACCTACATCCAGTCCCCAAGCAACCCACTTGAGATTTTTCCACTATTCTTGAAAAATTACAAGAATACCTTACGGCGTTAGACAACAACCTTGTCCAATCTGTAGTCCTCTCTCACCAATAGAGAGAGCACCCCACTCTTAAACCAAGAGTGAAAACCTGACACTACACCCTAGAGCCCTACTTTCCAACCGAGAGGAACCACTTTCACAACCCGAGAGTGAAGAACAACAACAAAATGTTTACAATCAACCTATAGCCTTGTTGTGAATATAATTTTGTGCGTGGCTATTAGGTCAACTTTCGAAATTAGTCTAAAACGAAATCACTGTTACACTAGCTGATTTCAGAGAACCAAGACTTAGAAAGTGAATTCTTTTAGAAAGCTTTTTCTTGTCAAAACCAAAAGCTTGAGAACTTGAGAAACAAAATGTTTGGAAAAAAGTTGTTAACCTTTGTCAAATGATCTCTGTACTCTTTTTATAGAGTTAGACATGTTTGACTGTTGGAAGGTTGAGTCCCAACTGCCATACAACGGCAGTAAAGATTTGATTTTGAAAAATAAGTTTAAAAACAGAAAACTGTCGAAACGGCTTGAACAGTCGACTGGGTTGCCATAATGAGTCTACTGATCAGAGTTTGAATGAGTTCAGACAGTTTCATACTAGAGAGTCGACTGGTGCCAAATAGTGGTCGACTGGTACTTAACAGCTGAGCTTATTCAAGCTTGTTTCGACCTTATTAAGTTTTGTAAAACACTCAATTATTTAAAGATATGTGTGAGTGTGTGTGACAAGGCTATTACAGCATTTAAGCATAGGTCTTGTCTCGAGTCTTGAGGTGATAAAAGAGTTACAATTGTTACAAGACACTTAATACAACACATTTAAGCATAGGTCTTGTCTTGACTCTCGAGTCTTGAGATGGAGCTTTAGCCTTTGTTTTTATCTTTGAAGCTGGCAACCTTGTAGCTTTCTTGATCAGTTAGCTTGGAGAGCTTTGTTTGTAGCTTTGCTTGATCAACTTGCTTTGAGAGCTTGTTTGAACATTTTGCCTTTGTGTACATCCTGTAATATCTAAGAAGTAGCACAACAACTTTGCATTATGTTGTAATCATCAAAATCAAGAATCAACATTTAATTCATAACATACTACGATATAGGAATAATCAAGTCAAGAAAATCTAAAAAAAAAATTCTGGAAATAAAAATACAGCTGTAGTAAAATGGGCATAACTTTTGCTACAAAACTCAGAATTTAAAAATTCAAGATGTTCTGAAAACTAGAAAGATAAGGCTACAATTTATATTCAGAAAGTAATTTATTTTAAGATCGTTTACAGGTTCAAAAATAGCAGTCAATATACAGGTCAGCAAGCAATATATAGGATTTGTGTAGTTTTCTTGAAATAAATTAATTAAACATGGTGGGTATCAATTCTTTAGTCAATAAATTGTGTAACTAACATGATGGGTGTCAAAACATGATAATTAAAATTATAACACACACATAGATCAATTCTAACAACATCCAACATCAATCAATCAAACAACATACAACCTAGCAATTGTCTCTATAATAAATTTATTTGTGTGACGATTATATGAACAATCCTATTATCAATTCTATATGCACTCATGAAAGATCCAAACTTTAGAGTCAAAAGTGGCACGATGTCAAAAATATTGGGGTTAGCTCGTGTAAACCCTCAATAGACCCAACGAAGAGATGAACAAGGTATAATACGATAAACAAGGGATCTACTTGCAAGAATTTAAATGAAACTTGAATTTGATACAATTAGCAATTCAAGAGGACACTGACTTTCCTGTTAGACGGTCAAATTGAATACCAAGAATAAGGGGATGAGAATCCCGGAGATACGAACCCACGAACTAATCAATTTAACACATATAATATACATGCAAAAGAGAGACAAGCAATAACAGCAAGAGTTCACAGCAAGTGCAATGACAGCAAGTAAAGGAGCTTGCTGGTTTAGGCTACTCGACGACGATGATCAGACGGCGGCTTTGCGGTGGCGGCTGCATGACGGGAACAGGGACAAGGGTGGCACTGATGTCGAGGGAGGAGGACAGCGGCGGGGTATGGCGCTACCATTCGTCGATCAGAAATAGGGGACATGGCAAAGGGGATCGACTGGGGTTGAGTATCGGAGGCGCGTCGGGCGTCGATGGGTCGGCGGCTGGCGTCGGGGTGTTCGGATCTGGGGTCGAGTGAGAACAGGGAAGATCCGGGGTCGATGATGGGAAAAGGAGGCGCAGAGGGCAGCAATGGGAGGAGAAGTTCGCCGGAGAAGAAGGCCGGAAAAAGGGGATGTTCTGGATTTGGGTTTGGCTGATGGTTTGAGAGAGGAGAGCGAAAATAGGAGAGAGAAAAGACCGCTAGGGTTCAAAATTGTCCAATTTTTAGAGTTTGCATTAAGGTTGTATTTATAGGGTACAATTGGGATGTTGGGTTAGAGGGTTAGGATCTAATAATAGCGGGTTTTGGTCAAGAATAAACTACAATTCGGTTCTAGGGTTCAATTAAGAGAGGGGTTTGAACACAATAGGGTTCAAATAAAAATACCCATAATTAGATAGAAGAAAATAGGATCAACAAAATAGTCCAATCACGAAAAAAGAAAAATTCCATGAACAAAAATTTGAATCCCAATAAATAAATAAATAATACAAATGAATAGAATATAAAATGGGCTTGAAAATAAATTGGAATTTCGCAAAGAAAATCATATTTGGTATAATAATAAAATAATCCAATAGATGATTTTTAAATAGATAATCATGAAATAACAATTAATAATCATAATCATAATAGTAATAAATTATACAATAAAATAGTATTCAGGTTAAAAAAAAAGATTTATTAAAATAATCCAATAATAATAATACACTTGATTTTGGCTCAAATATAAATAGTCAATCAATAAGATATAGAAAATAAGATCAAAATACACCGTTATTTGAAATAAATAAAATTTTCGATTAGAAAATACTTTAATAAAAGACCCGAACAGAATTTAGCACAAAATAACTTTATAAAAATTAGATTATAGCAAATACACGAAAAATACTCATTGTCGGGAATGGGGGTTACAGTGTCCGAATTTAATAATGATATGGGTAAAAATAGAACTAAAACAGGATTGCTAAACGGTAAATTTCACCATATACGGACCCTAAAACAAAATTGGGCATCTTTTAAGCCCAACAACCCAAAAATAGATTTTTCATACTAGGATACCATAGCGGCCCAACATGAAGGAGTTCATAATTATTTGAAGTGCCGTCTTAAACTCTATATCTCTCCATCCGTAAGAGAGTGTTTAAAAAACCACATCTCTTGATCAAGAGTTAACTTTATCTCTACTACTACTTCTATCTCGTCATGAAAAACAGAGTCTACTAACTTTATCTCTTTATCAAGAGAAGAGTCACCGACTCTATCTCTTCATGAAAAAGAGAAATACCAACATTATCAAAACACTGGGAAATAGAGATAAATCAATATATTGAAACTAACCCCCCTAGCAACTACAAATACCCCATGACCTCTTTAGAAATAAGGTGATCGCAAATTCCACTCTCAAAACTCTTCATATCCTTTGAATTTCCTTACTTGGGCATTGAGGGTCTATCACCGACACCAACCCCGGTGTTTCAGACTATTTTGCAAGTCAATCGGACATTCACAACCGTTCAGATTAGATCTAACGTTCACACGAGCCAGATTTTAGGATCAAGATCAGTTTGCGATGATCAACATCGGCAAAAAATAAAGGTCAGATCTTTTATTATTTTCCTAAAAGAATTCACACTATCTATTTGCTCCTACACAGAGAATGATAGCAACAGATTGGCACCGTCTATGAGAAGCAGGAAAGAAATCCTAACAAATGTCGCCAGTAAAAAAAATACATTTTTGCGGCCATGACTCCAAGGGAAAAAAGAAAGACGGCAGTAGCAAGCCGACAAGCTAACCATCTTCCTCCACCTCCTCCTCACATCTAGGACCCCCTTCGTACTTCTTAGCAGGACCAACCCCATCAACCGGATGAACCTTTTCAACTAGAGCAGCTCTCTCAACAACCTCCTCAGCCTCCCTCCTAAAAGGCTGTGTCAATGGGGCTCCAGAAGAAGTCAGTGTTGTGTGCGGCGTGTAGGTGAGAACAGGAGTTCGGTCTACACCTAAACACCCTCTATGGTACCCTCTGTGGCACCCCAGCTATAGCCAGACCTCCGTCAAATCATTCTTTCCCAACAATAGGGGTTTGACCTCCGAGACTGCTTGAATAAAAGGCGAGTTCAAGATGAGGTCTCCCGTCCAGCACGTCAAAAAAGTAGGAGGAGCCTATATCCTTGAAAGTAGAGGTCTAGAAGATCCTCCTCTCCCAGGGGGCGCAGAAGAACCTCCTCTCCTAGGGGATAAGAAGCTATCTCTTTCTCAGGGGACAAAGGAGGACTCCTCCTCCTCGCTGGAGAAGAAGTCTAACTTCAACAAATTGATCTCCCCGAGGAGAGATAGGGAGGAAGAAGCACCCGTCACCCGGGCAGAATTCCGAAACTTTAAAGATGAGATCCTTCAAGCCCTCCACATCTTCCTTGGTAGAACTCGATAAACTAGCACTCACCGCCCTAACCCTCCACGATATAAGGAGTCCTGTGTGTCTGCTAGGCCTGAAGAACAAGATAATGTCGTCCTCTAGTGTCTCCAAAAGATGGAGTACCGCCTAGTAATGAAACAAGAAAAAGGAAGACATGAGAGAACATACCGCCCCATCTGAACCCCCTTCTCTAGAACAATCCTCGAGGCTCATGTCCAATCCAACCTCAAAATTTCAGCTTTTGAGTCATGCAACGACGGGTTCAACTCAGTAGGCCACCTTGAGAGTTTTAAAACTCTCACGATGATCCATGAAGCATCCAAATCCCTTCTTTGTAAGACGTTCCTAACAATTCTGAAGGGATCTGCATGGAAATATTTCTCTCGTCTCTCTCTTGGGTCCATTTTCGATCAGCTTGATGAACTCTTCCTTGCACACTTCATCAGTCGCAAGACAAAGAAGACAAGCACCTCCCTACTTGACTTGAAGCAGAAGAGATGGGTAGTCTCTCAAAAGTTATGTTTGGCGGTTCATAGCCAGGTCCCGATCCATCCCATCACTTAACTTAGCCATAGAGACGAGCATGTTTAGGTACAGTGTAAACCACGTCCTGCTCATAGCTTCTCTCGTCAAAAGACCCCTCGGGAATTCTCAGATCTCCTTCAAAGACTTGAGAAGTACATCATAGTGGAAGATGCCATTCTTCGTCGAGAACAGAAGGGGTCTTCATCAGGAAACAAACGTAAACATATCAATGAAGAGGAACCCAAGAATTCCTAGAGGGATGCCTTGGGTCAGCGCCGCCCTCCTTCTGTGCCTTATTTCGAGAAGTTCACTCCACTCAATGCTAGCATCTTCACAATCCTCATGAAGGTTGAGAAGGATGGACTCGTAAAAACTCCCCATAAGATGAATGCTTCAAGCAAAATAATAGACAAGAACAAGTGGTGTGTATTTGACAAAGACCATAGACAACTCACAGATGATTGTCGAGCCCTCAACGATGAGCTTGTAGCTCTGCTCTGATGATATAATTCCCCGAATTCCATACACTAAAAATCCATGAAAAATCCAGAATCTTTTACTTCTATTTGAGTACAAACACAGTACAATACACAGGGAAAATTAAAACTTTAATTACTTCTCCACTTATTACAGTTCTATAATGTCTGCATATTAAATTTACATCTTATTTACAATAAATGAATCCAATCTTCCACTTAGTGCACGAAAAAACACGAGACCATACTCCCACGATTCAATATGCCCTGCAAAACTACCAACTGTGGGCATGTCAATTGAATGCAACTGACGCAAGTCTGATAATAACAACGATGCCCAATTTTCTCAATAATTAAAATTTAATGCCAAAAGTAAAATTTGAATAACCAAAGAAAATGATCTAAGTGTGTTAGTGTGAGCCATGACCCTAGAATTCTATTGCAAAAATCAAGCACACAATGATCTTTTAATCCATGCTTGTTTGGAATTCTTTGTCGCCCATACAACATAGGTTCCAAATGAAAGTTTCTAAAATTTCTCCTCATTATGGGGTTCAATCCCTCGCTATGCAACCTATCACCATAACGAACATTCAATATTTAGACATCCTGTGACTATTAGCTCTTGCCCTGAAATACTAGAGATCAATTTCTATCCGTAGATCATCTTGAAGCCTATTTCATCTATTGTCCCGGAATTCTAGAGATTATCTCGCTCTGCAGGTAATCCTAGAGCCCTCATCACACGGATTCCCCATGATTGTCGCTCTCCCGGAATACTGAAGATAAATCTCTATCCGCAGATCATCCTGGACCTTATTTAATCTTTCATCCTAGAATTCTAGATATTATCACTATGCGGATCATCCCGGAGCCCTCTTCTCATGTTTGCTCTTGCTTCATCACATCTTCTTTCTGGTGCATGTCCTTACAATCAAGAATAACACATTCTAGAGTTTCCACCTCTCTACAAACTTACATCAAAGCACTAGAGCTGCTAGTTAAGACCCAAGTCTAAGGCAAATGCTAGAAGTCACATTCTAACTATGGAACCCAACCGTGAACTAAGCCTTCCACATGCGGTCTCACAATGTATTAGGGTTGTTCCAACATACGACTAATCGAACTCATTCTCAATGAGTCAACTGATTGAAACAACTATACAACTATGTCATTCTTGATTGGAAACTATTCTTAAATATCTCATGAATTCCTTCAATCCGATGAAAGTCTAAAAGGAACCTGGCATTTAGCCCATACTCAACCCAATACCGGCCCCCATGCCGGCCCAAATTTGGCTTCGAAAAGAGCCCAAACCTGGCTCCCAAAACAGTACACAACAATCTCATTTCAGGCCAATTTGAGTCCTAATCTTGGACGCTCCCTCATCATAAATTATCACCACTCCTAAAATCTCATAGACACCAGCTGTAATGCCCCACAATTTTTAATACAATATTTTGAATTAATAAATAATTTATAAATTTATTTATTTAATTAATTTGAAATTTTGTGAAATGATCATTTTACACGTGCAAATATTTTTAAAATGCAAGTTTTGGATTTTTTAGTTGATAAATAAATTCTAATATGTATTATTGGACATATTTGAATTTTTGGGATTTTTCTGAATAAAAGAAACTACTTTTGTAAATATTTCGAAAGAAAGGGGTTTTCTTGCAAAAAAGGCATTGGAGGCAAATTTTAATTTCAAAAAAATGGTTGGTAGCATATAAGTGACATTAGAGAGATTTGGGGGTTGAGATTTTACCAAGTTGATTTGATTTGATTGATTAAATATTTAATTATGCAATTTTGGGACTGTGAAGGGACTAAATTGCAAAATTGCAATCAAAACCCTAAAAATCCAGCACCCAATCATATAAGGGAGATTTTGAATAGAGGATTTTGGCCTTCCCCTTGTATTTGCTATTTTGGGTGATTTTCTTGAGTTTTGGAGCGGATCTTTCGCTTGTCGGAGAAGGTTTCTAGATTGTATCAATTTTTCTTGAGGTGGGCGTCTCTCTACCTCTCTTGATGTGTTATTTTTTTCATGGTGATGTAGTAGCAAGCTAGGAATGTATTTGTGAATCTATGGATATGTATAGCATGTATTTATTATATAGTCATGAGATGAATTGTTGAGATGATTAATATATGAAGTTTAATTAATGTAATGAAGTAAAAAATCAAATCTTTATATGAGTTAAGCATGAATGAATGATTTTTGAATATTACTTGATTTTAGGGTTTGAGAAAATTGAGCTTTTAACCCATAGAGTTGATTGAATGATCATGCATATTGACATAGTTGATTAGAACTTGTTATATGATCTTAATCCATGTTTGATTAATTTTAATATGAGATTTTGATGTTTTATTCACTGATTTTATTGGGTTAAATTTTATAATCTAAATCCTAAAAGTTATACATGAAATGAAGTGTATATAGTTGTATAAAAATTGGGTTTTGATGGGTTTCGAGTTTGTACAGGGTGCAAGGGTTGTACAGTGCACAGATTTGAGATATATAGTTTTCTCTTTGCCAATTTGTCACAGAAAGCAACTGGCTTCCTGGTTGGTGGGTGTGGTTTGGTGTGTTAGTGGTCTGGGGTTCGAAACCATGTGTGGCCTCTATATTTTTATATGTGGGATTTTTATTTTTCTTAGTATTTAACTCCATTAAAAGGGTGTTTGGATATGAGATTAATATATTAAATGATAATGTTATAGATTATCGATTTTTTTTCTATACCTCAATTTAGGAGAACCAAAATTTAGATTTGTATAATGCATAGCTTCAGAATTTTTATATGAAATTTTATTTCAAATTTTTAATCATCATAAAGTTGCAGATTTTGTATATTTTAGTTGCAAATTGTATGATGTAGATCTATGTTTTAGGAGGATATAAATTTCAATTTGAAGAATTTAATGTTTCAATTTGAATGATAAAATTTCAGTTTGGAGCTATAAAATTTAAGATTTTAGAGTTAAATCTCAGAATTGAAAGAGGGTTGTTTCAGTTTTAAAGTTGATAAATATTACTGTAATTTTATTATGTTTTCAAATATGGAAAAGAGTATTTTAAATGGGCAATGAAGATGTTTGGAAAAACTATTTTGTTTCTATAAATGGGGTCATTATGGAAGTGAATTGCTTAGTAAACGAGGAATGGGATATGATAGAGTGAATGTGGATAAATGAATGCTTATATTTGATAAGAGATGATCCTAAATGAGACGTTGAAATTATGTTTGAGAACTTGTGAAAAAGTGGTGTTTCCACGTATGAATTAAAGAAAGAATGTTTTGATTTAACCAAGTGTGGGTTCATATTGAAATTTAGGGCTATTGTGAGAACCCTAGAAAGATTGTTAAGAATTTTGTGTGGTGCGCATTAGAGGCTGAGCAGGACCCGGGATTACCGGCAGTGAATTATCTGATTATAGGAATTAGCTAGGGAGGGCTAGTCTTCCTACTTTTGTGGATTTAAGTATGGTAGGGTGGAGCTAGCTCTAGGTGGCTCAGGCTACTCCTATCTACCTATAAGGACAGACACTAGATGGTGATATAATGAAACAAGAGCAAACATGAGTATGTGGGCTCTAGGATGATCTGCGGAGCGAGATAGAACCCCAATATTCAGGGACAAGGATATGATATGCCCCAGGATGATCTGCGGAGTGGGATTATCTCCAGTATTCTGGAACGAGAGCGACCCTCACGGGATGTTTGTGCAATAAGGGTTTCAGGATGACCTGCGGAGTGAGGTATTCTCTAGAAGAGTTCTCGGATGAGAGGGGAAAGCCTCCATGATGTTTCGTGGATAGAGTCTGACCTCCATTATTTCGGGCGAGAACCAATACTTGTAATTTGTCTAAATTTTGTAGTAGTCATGGTTGTAGGTGGCATAGCGTCTGATTGAACCCCAAAATGTGGTTAACGCTAAGGGTTTTCTCTTGGACCTATGTTGTATGGGTGGCATTGGAACAAGCATGCATTAGTAAGCATTGTAGGAACTTGTGTTTCCATTGAACATTGTCTTGTAAATTTCGATGTTTTCCCGTCGCATATTTTATTCTTGCAATTTTAATATTTATTGTTAATTTATGATTCTTTTATTATCGTTTTATTTGTGCAACAAGTGTGTGGTTGTGAGATTTTGGAGAGTCACTGCTTTTATCAGCATTGCGTCAGTTGCATTCAATTGACATGCCCACAGTTTTGTTAGTTTTGCAGAATTTGCAAGTAAGTAGCTTAGCTAGAGTTAAAGCTTGGACTAAGAGAAGATTGAATTTCAGTTGTTTATTCGAGTTGTATTAAAGGTGTTGTAATTTTCTGCTGTGCATTGTAATGGATATTGATGTAAAGAACTTTTTAAAATTTTCTGTATTTTTGTGTTATGTTTGGTTCACATTGAAGTAAAGATTCTGGATTTGTTTCTCGTATTTCCTTTTGAAATCCGGGGCGTTACAAAGTGGTATCAGAGCATGCTTCAATAAGTAACACTAAACATGGTATACGGAATAAACCTAGGTGGACATTAGAGTGTGAGTGACTAGGTGGACATTAAGCGTGTGTATTAGTCTTGGGGTCATGAATGTGTAGTTGTTTGAACTTGCATTCATGATAGTCTTTTCGTATACATTGATGTGATATTGTATGCGAACATATTTTGATTTGTATCACGAGTACTTTGGTTGGTTTGAACCTATATTTGTGATACTTCCATTTTCTCTTTCCATGGGATAGTGGATGGCCAAATTCCTATGGAAAACGTGGAAGAAGAAGATGTTTTCTCGAGGACGCCTTAACGGATTCCAAGGACGATCCGGAGGAAAACCCGGAAGAGGAATCAGAATATGAACCAGTGGAAGTGGAACCACATGAGTCTCGGAAGATTACTTCCCCCTCTCGGATGAATCACCAAGGTTGACCAAGAAGGATCATGTTATCACGTCACTTAGATGTCAAGTGTACCAGTATAAATGGCAGGTGACCCACTATGAGGAGCTTCTTGCGAAGGATGCGTAGACCATCACAGATTTGAACGTCAGGTTGAAGAAGTTGGAAAGGCATCAGTACGAAAACTAGCGGCGTTTCACGTAATTGGACAATGGGGCCATACGGGGGAAACGAGATCTTAAGAAGCGCTGCAAGCTATTGGAAAGTGGGTTTGATGCACTACAAGAGGAGATCTGGGAGATCAAGAAGAGTCGCAAGGATTGATTATTAGTGTGATTGTATTATTTGAGTTTTCAAAATTTAAATAAATCTATTTTGTTATTTTTCAAGAGTTGTATGGACTACTTTGATAAATAAATTTATTTATTGATATTTTAGTATATGAAATTTTGTGCAATGTTTTATGTCATGATCATTAATATGAATTCTTATTATTTTATTCTCCAAACGAAATGGTGTGTTTTGTAAACTCAAAACGATGGCAGGTCCTCGAACTAGTAGCAATGGTGATGGAGGTGAAAGCTCCAACGGGGGCAGACTTGACTTGGAAGCTGAGATTGCTAGAGTCTATTAGAATCTCAATGCCTTCATGACTGCTGGAATGGGGTGGAACCTGGGAGCGGGACCATCAAATACCAATGCGGATCTCGTTAAGCAAGTGAAGTCTTTTAAGAGGATGAAGCCACCGATCTTCGAAGGGCAGGCTGACTCTAATGAGGTTGACGATTGGGATAGAAATATGGAGACTGTCTTTGAAGTGTTGGAGACCCCCGTGGCTAGCAAGGTAAAGTTAGCCACAATGCAATTGGAGAAGGATGCCGGTGTTTGGTGGCAGTCCGTAAAGAGAACTTTCGGTGAGGAGCCAATCACTTGGGATGCATTCTTGAAATAGTTCAGGGACCATTACCTTTCCATGGATATACAGGAGAAGAAAGCCACGGAGTTTATGAGCCTACACTAGGGCAACTTGTCAATGAGAGAATACGAGACTAAATTCACTCAGTTTTCGAGGTACGCTCTTGAGCTCATTGCAAATGAAGCTAAGAAAGCAAGGAAGTTTGAGCAGGGCCTAAGGCCAAACTTTAGGTCCCGGATGATACCATTGGGTATCAGAAGGTACGACAAGCTCGTCAGAAGTTCAGCAATGACAGAGGCAGATATGGGACAATTCTAGTTGTAGAAGGAAACAAGGAGTAAGAACAAGAGGCCAGTAGCTACGTATGAAAGCCAAGGGAAGTTCCCAGAGAAGACGGGCAAATTTGTTGAGCCCGGCAAAGGAGGATCTTCAGCCCAAGGAGTGAAGTTTACAACTTTGGAGAGACCGGCCACTACAAGTCATTGTGTCCTAAGCTAGTGAGGACTCAGACTTGTTTTCAATGCGGCAAGGAGGGACACGTCAGGCCGAACTGTCCGCAGCTGAAGCAGGGTGGCACCGGTGGGAGCAAGCAGCGAGGGCGAGGGCGAGTTTCGCTTTAACAGAGGAGGATGCTAACAAATCGAAAGATGTGATTACAAGTATGCAAGAATTCTAGATAATGGTTGAAGTGTATTGAATAAAACTTTGTATAAGAATAATATTGAGTATTGAATATTATAATTTCTCATGTAACAAGACATGTTTTGTTGAATGGAATAAGAGCCAAAGTTTTGTTTGATACTGGGTCATCGCATATTTTTTGTATCGCCCAAATTTGCTAAAGTGCTAGTTGTTAAACCTAAGGTTTTCCTGACCGATTCTTGTCGGTAGCAATGCCGTCAGGTAAGAAGTTGGCTAGTGATCGATTTTTGTGCAGGGTGTGTTACCGAGATTAGAGGAAGGCTTTTGGAATTGTTCTCATTGAGCTGGATGTCATGGGTGTTGATGTTATCGAGGGCTTTGACTAGATGGCGATCTACGGTGCTACATTTGATTGCAAGATTAAGGACATAGTAGCAGAGGCACCGGGAGGATCTGTGGTGACTTTTCAGGGGAGCACGAGGGTGGTAGCAGCTCTATCGTAGACTCTTTCGTCGTGGTGTTCATCGATGACTTATTTCTGGGTCACACCCTTTCTAAGGAAGGAGTGGCTACTGATCCTCATAAGGTTGAAGCAGTGCAGAGTTGACCTAGACCGACTACTATAAGGGAGAGGTTATGGGTGTCAGAAAGAGAAGATTTGAAGGAAGCGCATATGACCTTATTATTAGTACATCCCAGAAGCACAAAGAAGTACAAGGACATTAAATCGTGTTTTCATGGCCAGGCGTGAAGAGGGATGTGGATGATTTTGAGGCAAGGTGTTTGACTTGTTAGCAGATCAAAGTGGAGAATTCGAAGCCTGGAGGATATGCTGAGATCATGTGTTATGGATTTCAGTGGAATCTGGGAGAAATATTTGGTGCTAGTGGAGTTTGCCTATAACAACAATTATCATGCGAGTATTGGCATGACATTGTATGAAGCCATGTATGGGAAGAAGTGCAGAACATTCGTCTATTAGTATGAGGTTGGCAAGAGACAGATGTTTGTACCTGAGATCGTACAGCAGACTTCGGAGAAGATTGTACTCATTTGGAAGAGGAGGCAAGTTAGCACCCAGGTATATTGGACCCTACAAAGTTCTGAAACGGTTGGTAAGGCAGTCTACTTATTGGATTTACAAGAAGAACTGGCACATATACACAACATATTCCATTGTCCATGTTGAGGAAGTACGTACCAGATCAGATTTATCAGCTACGCGAGGTACCGGAAGGTTTGCAGCTGAATTTGAGCTATAAGGAGCAGCCCGTGGAGATTTTGGACCGCCGAGAGAAGGTTCAGCAGAATAAGGTCATACTGATGGTCAAAGTGTTGTGGAGGAACCAGCTATTCGAGGAGGTTACATGGGAAGCTGAGGACCGGATGAAGAATGGTTTTTCGGAATTGTTTGTGTAGATTTCGTAGTGTTTTCTTTTTCTTTTCTTTTCTTTTCCCTGTTAGTAGTAGTTCTGAGGACAGAACTCTTCTAAGGAGGGAGTGATGTAATGCCTCACAATTTTTAATAAAATATTTTGAATTAATAAATAAATTTTAAATTAATTCATTTAATTAATTTGAAATTTTCATGGTAATTTTACATGTGCAAATATTTTTGAAATGCAAGTTTTGAAATTTTGAGTTGATAAATAAATTCTATTATTTATTATTGGACATATTTGAATTGTTTGGAATTTTTGAATAAAAGAAACTACTTTTGTAAATATGTTGAAAGAAAGGGGTTTTCTTGCAAAAAGGGCATTGGAGGCAAATTTAAATTTCAAAAAATGTTGGCTGCATATCAGGGCCGGACATTAGAGAGATTTTGGGGATGAGATTTTACCAAGTTGGTTTGATTTGATTGATTAAATATTTAATTATGCAATTTTGGGATTGTAAAGGGACTAAATTGTAAAATTGCGATCAACACCCTAAAAATCCAGCACCCGGTCATATAAGGGAGGCTTTGAACATAGGATTTCGACCTTCCCTTTATATTGGCTATTTTGGGTGATTTTCTTGAGTTTTGGAGCAGATCTTTCGCTTGGAGGAGAATGTTTCTAGATTGTATCAATTTCTTCTTGAGGTGGGCGTCTTCCTAACTCTCTTGATTTGTTATTTTATTCATGATGATTTAGTAGCATGCTAGGAATGTATTTGTGAATCTATGGATGTGTATAGCATTTATTTATTATATAGTCATGCGATGAATTGTTGGGATGATTAATACATGAAGTTTAATTAATGTAATGAAGTAAAATCAAATCTTTATATGAGTTGAGCATGAATGAATGATCTATATTATAAAACACAAGGAAAGCTATCAAGTGGCTCTCATTCATTTGGAAGAAAATCAACGGTCTAGATTTTTGCTTCCAAAAGACATTTTTCCTCCCAAATGTTTCCTCCCAAAAATTTAAAAATTTCTCCCCAAAACAAAACAACTTCTTCATCTATTACTCTCTCTCTCTCTCTCTCTCTCTCTCTCTCTTCCCCATCTTTTATCCTTTTTCATAATTGTTTCTCTCTCTCTTTTTTTTTACCCAGGTATGTCAAAATAAAAATGAATATTTTTTTTTGTTATGCAATTTCGGATTATGCTTTTTTTTATTATTTCAAAATTTTAATTATGTTTGTTTTTCGGATTATGCTTGTTTTTCGGATTATGTTTTCATAACTCAATAACATTCACTTCCATTTAATTGCTTTTGAATTACCATATTTGATCTAATTGTATCATACTTCACTAAGTAATTGTTTTAGATTAGAATGCTTCACTGAGTTAATTTTGATTAGAATACTTTTTATTACTGTGCAATTTTGGATTATGCTTTTTTTAATATTTGGGCATTTGCTGCTTTAAAAGATCGTTGCAAATTTTTTAATTGACTCGCTTGATCGTAATTTTATGGACAAATTCATGCTTAATCCCTATATTTTGGGTTTTTGTAGCTGCAATTGTATCTTGATCTGCTTTGCTACAACTTCACTTCACGTATACATCACAAAAAATTTTCTTTTAAATTCATACAATATATAAACCAATAAACATCAAGGTCACTTCATAATCCTACTTCAAAGTACATTAATACATCAATGTATACTAGCAAATAAACATCTATAAATCATCCCTTACTGATACATGATTTTTCATATGTTGTATCATTCCGAATACGTGCCGTACGCACGTGCCCACTGGCATACCTAGTTCTTGAATATTACTTGATGTTAGGGTATCGAAAGATTGAGCTTTTAGTCCATAGAGTTGACTGAATGATCATGCATATTGATGTAGTTGATTAGAACTTGTTATATGATCTTAATCCATGTTTGATTAATTTAAAGATGAGATTTTGATGTTTTATTCACTGATTTTATTAGGTTAAATTTTATAATCTAAATCCTAGAAGCTATACATGAATTGAAGTGTATATAGTTGTACAAAAATTAGGTTTTGAATAAGAACTAGTGTTTCGGGTTTGTACAGGGTGCAAGGGTTGCACAGTGCACAAGTTCGAGATATAGAGTTTTCTCTTCGCAAATTTGTCACAGAAAATGACTGGCTTCCTGGTTGGTGGGTGCGGTTTGGTGTGATGGTGGTCTGGGGTTCGAAACCCAATGTGGCCCCTATATTTTATAGGTGTGATTTTGGATTTTTCTTGGTATTTAACTCTATTAAAAGGGTGTTTGGATAGGAGATTAATATATTAAATGATAATGTTATAGGTTATCGATATTTTTTTTCTAGACCTCAATTTTTGGAGAATAAAAATTTATATATGTATAATGCATAGCTTCAGAATTTTTTAAAGAAATTTTATTACGGATTTTTAGTCATCATAAAGTTGCAGATTTTGTATATTTGAGTTGCAAATTGTATGATGTAGATCAATGTTTTGGGAGAATATAAATTTCAATTTGAAGAATTTAATGTTTCAGTTTTAATGATAAAATTTCAGTTTGGAACTATGAAATTTCAGATTCTAGGGATAAATCCCAGAATTGAAAGAGGGTTGTTTCTGGTTTAAAGTTGATAAATATTGCTAAAATTTTATTGTGTTTTCAAATATGGAAAAGAATATTTTAAATGGGCAATGAAGATGTTTGGAAAAATTATTTTGTTTCTATAAATGAAGGGGTCTTTATGGAAGTGATTGCTTACCAAATGAGGAATGAGATATGATAGAGTGAATGTGGATAAATGAATGCTTATATTTGATAAGAGATGATCCTAAATGAGACGTTGAAATTATATTTGAGAACTTGTGGAAAAGTGGTGTTTCCACGTATGAATAAAAGAAAGAATGTTTTGATGATTTAACCAAGTATTGGTTCATATTGAAATTAAGGGTTATTGTGAGAACCCTAGAAAGATTGTTAAGAATTTTGTGCGGTGCGAATTAGAGGCTGAGCAGGACCCGGGATTACCGGCAGTGAATTATTTGATTATAAGAATTAGCTAAGGAGGGCTAGTGTTCCAACTTTTGTGGATTTAAGTCCGGTAGGGTGGAGCTAGCTCTAGGTGGCTCAGGCTACTCCTATCCACCTATAAGGACAGACACTAGATGGTGATATGATGAAACAAGAGAAAACGTGAGTATGTGGGCTCTAGGATGATCCGCGGAGCGAGATAGATCACCAATATTCCAGGACAAGGGTATGAGATGCCCCAGGATTATCTGCGGAGTGGGATTATCTCCAGTATTCTGGGACGAAAGCGATGCTCATGGGATGTTTGTGCAATAAGGGTTCCAGGATGTCTTGCAAAAAAGGCATTGGAGGAAAATTTAAATTTCAAAAAAATGGTTGGTAGCATATAAGTGACATTAGAGAGATTTGGGCGATGAGATTTTACCAAGTTGATTTGATTTGATTGATTAAATATTTAATTATGCAATTTTGGGATTGTGAAGGGACTAAATTGCAATCAAAACCCTAAAAATCCAGCACCCGATCATATAAGGGAGATTTTGAACAGAGGATTTTGGCTTTCCCCTTGTGTTTGCTATTTTGGGTGATTTTCTTGAGTTTTGGAGCGGATCTTTCGCTTGGAGGAGAAGGTTTGTAGATTGTGTCAATTTGTTCTTGAGGTGGGCGTCTCTCTACCTCTCTTGATGTGTTATTTTATTCATGATAATGTAGTAGCATGCTAGGAATGTATTTGTGAATCTATGGATGTGTATAGCATGTATTTATTATATAGTCATGAGATGAATTATTGAGATGATTAATACATGAAGTTTAATTAATGTAATGAAGTAAAAAATCAAATCTTTATATGAGTTAAGCATGAATGAATGATTCTTTAATATTACTTGATTTTAGGGTTTGAAAAAATTGAGCTTTTAACCCATAGAGTTGATTGAATGATCATGCATATTGACATAGTTGATTAGAACTTGTTATATTATCTTAATCCATGTTTGATTAATTTAAATATGAGATTTTGATGTTTTATTCACTGATTTTATTGGGTTAAATTTTATAATCTAAATCCTAAAAGCTATACATGAATTGAAGTGTATATAGTTGTATAAAAATTGGGTTTTGAATGGTTTCGAGTTTGTACAGGGTGCAAGGGTTGCACAGTGCACAGATTTGAGATATATAGTTTTCTCTTTGCCAATTTGTCACAGAAAGCGAATGGCTTCCTGGTTGGTGGGTGTGGTTTGGTGTGTTGGTGGTCTGGGGTTCGAAACCAAGTGTGGCCCCTATATTTTTATAGGTGGGATTTTTATTTTTCTTAGTATTTAACTCCATTAAAAGGGTGTTTGGATATGAGATTAATATATTAAATGATAATGTTATAGATTATTGATTTTTTTTTTCTAGACCACAATTTAGGAGAACCAAAATTTAGATTTGTATAATGCATAGCTTCAGAATTTTTTTATGAAATTTTATTTCAAATTTTTAATCCTCATAAAGTTGCAGATTTTGTATATTTTAGTTGCAAATTGTATGATGTAGATCTATGTTTTGGGAGGATATAAATTTCAATTTGAAGAATTTAATGTTTCAATTTGAATGATAAAATTTCAGTTCGGAGCTATAAAATTTAAGATTTTAGAGTTAAATCTCAGAATTGAAAGAGGGTTGTTTCAGTTTTAAAGTTGATAAATATTACTGTAATTTTATTATGTTTTCAAATATGGAAAAGAGTATTTTAAATGGGCAATGAAGATGTTTGGAAAAACTATTTTGTTTCTATAAATGGGGTCATTATGGAAGTGAATTGCTTAATAAACGAGGAATGGGATATGATAGAGTGAATATGGATAAATGAATGCTTATATTTGATAAGAGATGATCCTAAATGAGACGTTGAAATTATGTTTGAGAACTTGTGGAAAAGTGGTGTTTCCACGTATGAATAAAAGAAAGAATGTTTTGATGATTTAACCAAGTGGTGGTTCATATTGAAATTTAAGGTTATTGTGAGAACCCAAGAAAGATTGTTGAGGATTTTGTGTGGTGAGCATTAGAGGCTGAACAGGACCCATGATTACCAGCAGTGAATTATTTAATTGTAGGAATTAGCCAGTGAGGGCTAGTGTTCTTAGTTTTGTGGATTTAGGTCTGGTAGGGTGGAGCTAGCTCTAGGTGGCTTAGGATACTCCTATTTACACGTAAGGACTGGCACTAGATGGTGATATGATGAAATAAGATCAAACGTGGGTATGTTGACTGCAGGATGATCCGCAGAGCGAGATAGATCCCAGTATTCCGGGACGAGGGTATGAGAGGTCCCAGGATGATCTGCAGAGTGGTATTATCTCCAGTATTCCGGGACGAGAGCAATGCTCATGGGACATTTGTGAAATGAGGTTTCCATGATGACCTGCAGAGTGAGGTATTCTCTAAAAGAGTTCCCAGACGAAAGCAGAAGGCCTCCAGGATGTTCCATGGATAGAGTCTGACCTCCAGTATTCCGGGGCGAGAACCAATACTTGTAATTTGTCTAAATCTCGTTGTAGTTGTGGTTGTAGGTAGCATAGTGTGGGATCGAACCCCAAAATGTGGTGTACACTAAGGGCTTGCCCTCGGACCTATGTTGTATGGGCAGCATAGAATCTGAACAAGCATGATTAGTAAGCATTGTAGGCACCTGTGTTTCCTTTGAATATTGTCTTGTGCATTTAGATGTTTTCCTGTCGCATATTTTATTCTTGCTATTTTAGTATTTTTTGTTAACTAATGATTTTTTATTATCATTTTATTTGTGCAATAAGTGTGTGGTTGTGAGACTTTGGAGAATCGCTGCTTTTATCAACATTGCGTTAGTAGCATTCAACTGACGTGCCAAAAGTTTTGTTAGTTTTACAGGATTTGCAAGTGAGTAGCTTAGCAGGAGTTACATCTTGGACTAAGAGAAGATTGAATTTTAGTTGTTGATTTGAGTTGTATTAAAGGTGTTGTAATTTTCCGCTGTGCATTGTAATGGGTATTAATGTAAAGAAAGTTTTAAATTTCCCTGTATTTTTGTGCTGTATTTGGTTTATATTGATGTAAAGATTCTGTATTTGTGTCTTGTATTTCCTATTTTGAAATCCGGGGTGTTACACCTGCAACGTGGTCTCTAACCACCGCAAAAACAATTAACAAACTGAGTCCACAAACTGAAAGTTTCCAACAATATTGGCAGTGTAAAAATTGTCCTTTTCGAGCTATATTCATGCCCGAAACGGAGTCTATTTAAACTCTAACACTTCTAAATTCAACCGAACATGATAACAATGGATGGGGGTTCATTGGGGTACCCTAACAGCCACTATCTACGTGGATCACATGCTCGTTAAGAGCCTCAGAATAGAAGATCATGTGTCCGGTTTCCAAGAATCTTTTGATGTACTACGGAGACATAATGTGAGACCAAATTCCTTGAAGTGTGTCTTCAAAGTCTCCTCAAGGAAGTTCTTTGGATTCACGGTCATCCAGAGAAACGAAGCCAACCCCCAAAAAATCCAAGTCATACTCGACATGCCCCCCCTCCCATCAATGAAGTCCAAAAGCTCATGGTATGCCTCATCGCTATTGGGCTCTTCCTTTCCAAATTCAGGGAGAAGTGCCTCCCGTTCTTCAAAGCACTATGTGGAGCAAAGAATTTTGAGTGGGGAAAAGAAAAGCAAGTAGCCTTTAAACATCTCAAAGCACCCACTCCTTAGCAAGCCTAATCCAGGAGATGTCCTCTACCGCTACTTGGCTACTTCAGATCATACCCTCAGTGTAAGACCCCAAAAAATAGTATATAACTATTTTGTACATTAGTCCATGCACAATTGAGAGTTGCACATATTAATGAATTTTTCTCAATTTTAATTGAGAAATATTAAGACATTGTTTCAATATGTTTTGAACCCGACAAGGTATAATATTGAACCAGAGTTGGGATATCTTCTTAGTTGAATTTTGTATATTGTCCCGATTATTTATGCAACAATCTTTTGTGCTAATTATATATATATACCTATGATGCACACGGCATATACATTCGGCCTTCCTGCCTTCGTATCGATGATCCGAATAGTTCACAATGATCTACAAATCTAAATTAGTCTAAATATGTAAAATCAAATCATTTGAAATTCATTTGTCCATCCATTGAAGTGTTGCAAAATTGTATGGCTGAAAATTATTATTTTTTATAGTCACATGATGGATGGGCAAATGAATTTCAAATGATTTGATTTTACATATTTAGACTAATTTTGATGTGTAAATCCATGTGAGCAGTTCGGATCGTCGATACGATGGCGGGAAGGCCGAGTGCACACGGAGGGGTGGTGCACAATGGAAGATTTTCATATATATATATATATATATATATATATATATATATATATACGAAATGCTTCATTGAAAACGCAAATGTTGTGCGTATATATATATATATATATATATATATATATATATATATATATATATATATATATAGGGACGTCTTCCGTTGTGCACCACCTATTGTGCACGCAGTGTGTGCACTCGGCCTTCCTACCTTCGAATTGACGATCCGAACCGTTCACATTTTTCTACACATCTAAATTAGTCTAAATATGTCAAATCAAATCATTTGAAATTCATTTGCCCATCCATTGAAGTGTTACAAAATTGTATGGCTGAAAATCATTGTTTTTTATAGTCACATGATGGATGGGCAAATGAATTTCAAAATATTTGATTTTACTTTTTTAGACTAATTTAGATGTGTAGATCAATGTGAATGGTTTGGATCGTCGATACGAAGGCGGGAACGCCGAGTGCACACCGAGGGGTGGTGCACAATGGAAGATTTTCCTATATATATATATATATATATATATATATATATATATATATATATATATAAACATTTTTTCGAGCAAGGCCTTAGACCCGGATTTAGGTCTAAAATGGTACCATTGTGCATTCGAAGGTTCGACAAACTGGTGCGCTGAGCAGCAGTGACTGAAATAGACATGAACTAGAACCAGAATCAGCAATCTCACGGCGATGTGAGGACTTGGTACAAAGGGAAAAGACCTACTTCCACTACTAACTTCTAAAAGCAAGGCTCCACCCAGAAGACCACGAAGCCAAGTACAATGCAGCGGCTATTAAATCAAGAGGATGTTACTTTTGTGAAGGATAATAGCATTTTAGAAATCAGTGCCCAAAGAGGAATGCTCAGGGTGTCACTTGTTTCGACTGCAGGAAGATTGGGCATATCAAGCCGAATTGCCCATAACGGGAGAAGAACGGCAGTGAACAGGTTCAGAAGGTCAACAACAAGCGAGGTCGTTGAGCTGCAGGGATGTCGTCACATGGATTAATATGATGTTAGTTCTGTCAGTAGTGATAAGGTGTTAGTATTGTATGTTCCTTTAATTGGGTGTGTTTTGCTATGTTATGTTTTTGTGGTTAATGGAAAAGATGTAATCTTTCGGATGTATTTGGATATTGAATGTCTAATGAAGAATGGTGTTATGTTTGAAATTGGTGTGTTACATTATTTTTGGATGTTAAAATTATGCTGGAATATTATATATATTTACCATCCCATGTCATGGCCCAACCGGATGCTGAGGAGACTTAGTGCGTCGCCTTGAGGAGCACCCTTTTTGCTTGTAGGGAATGAAGATGGACCAGTGGGGATGCGCATCAAGCGACATGAGTGAACCAGGTTACAACTTAATGCAGGTATTCATCGATGACTTGTTCAATCGGCTTCAAAGAGTAGCAGTGCTCTCTAAGGTCCACTTGCAGTCAGGCTAACACGAGGTTCACATCAAGGAGGTAGAAGTACCGAAGACAGAGGAGGATCACGCCGAGCATTTAGCAGGAGTATCGATGAAGCTACAAGAAGGACCAAGGCGGCATTTTCTTGGCTTCGTCCCTTTTCCTAAGGAGGGAGTGACC
Source organism: Hemerocallis citrina (assembly GCA_017893485.1). NCBI lineage: Eukaryota > Viridiplantae > Streptophyta > Magnoliopsida > Asparagales > Asphodelaceae > Hemerocallis > Hemerocallis citrina. The sequence goes on along the minus strand of CM030361.1, from coordinate 235,578,495 downwards.
ACCAACCCTGAAAAGATGTGTCGAGGTGTGAAGCAGCATTACTGGAAAGTACGTACAAGTAGAACATTACTGACTTTGTGCTAAAGTATCGCAGGTATCAGAAGTTCAAAACCGGAGACCAAAGAACTGCCTCGGCCATCATTTACTTAGGATGGAAGAGGAAGATTATCCTTTATCAATGAGGATCTTATTGCAAAGACACTTAGAAGTCTAAAGTATGATGACTCGATTAGGTGGAAGTGAACCAACCGGTGCACTCACTAGCGACAAGTTACCAGTCACTGAGGAATCTAGTCAAAGGATACATCAAAGGCTTCTGAAGATTCTTGGAGTGCCGATATCATCAGTCTTCAACGAAGAGCCAGGGTCTACTTAGCATCCCTGGAAGGACCTACGTGCTGCGGGGGACTGGAAACCGACTACAACAGCACTTTCACCACGGGCGGGTTGGTAAACAAAAGGAGACATACCGAGTACTGGGAGCATGTTGAGTTGGCATCGAGTAATTAAAGGACCAGTCGGCAAAGTGCCCCTCAGGAATTTTGTGATGGCTGAGGAATACACTTCCTAAACCATTGTGTATTCGTTTACCCCCCACTAAGTATTGTTTTCAAGACAGAACGATTATAAGAAGGGAATAATGTAAGACCCTGTAAAATAGTATTAACGATTTTGTACATTAGTCCGTGCATAATTAAGAGTTGCACGTATTAATGGATTTTCTCAATTTTAATTGAGAAAATATTAAGACATATTGTTTAAATATGTTTTGAATCCGACAAGGTATAATATTGAACTAGAGTTGGGATATCTTCTCAAATGAATTTTGTATATTGTCCCGATTAATTTATGTAACAATCTTTTGTGCTAATGATTATATATATATATATATATATATATATATATATATATATATATATATATATATATATATACATTTAAAAAAAAAATATATGAATGCATTTGTCTTTATATGTGTATGTCTATGTATATGTAAAACTTCTTCATAATTATACACGAATTTAAACCCTAAAAACCCTTTTAATTAACCCTAACCTTAATTAAAATTGACCATGGGCTAATTATTTGAAACCATGGATATTGTCTATAGTTTTTTAGGTGTGGTCTCCCCCCCCCCCCCCCCCCCCCCCCCCCCCCCCCCCCCACTATAAAAGTGCCCTAGGGTTTTTGCCATTTTTCTTTCATTCATTTTCTAAGCTATTTTTCCTCCATCATTTTTCTAGTAAAATTGATTAACCCAAACTTAAATACTTCATTACTACTACCTCAAAATATTCCCTTCATCAAGTTAAGAGGAGAGAAAAAGCTTAGGAGGAGGAGCTAACAAGGGAGAAAGAATTGAAGAAGGGAATCAACAAATTATGTGTCTTCTAAACTTTTGCATGTTGATTTTTTTTAGGAATGACTAATGATTAGTGTTACAGATTTGGTTGCTAGATAGTATGAATGAAGATTTTTGTATGTGTAAAATTCAAAACTTGAGCTAAGATAGCAAATTGATAGGAAAATGCTTGAACTTGTGAAGTTGTAGCAAGAACAATTAGAAAAATCATAACTTTATGATATGATGGAATTTAGAGTTGAAATTTTTACAGTAGAATCTTGATTATGTATCTATGAACTCCACCGAATTTAGTGAATTTTGGATATGGGTTGGTATTTTTAATAAATCCATCTTGCAAGTGATGTTCAATTATCTTGTTGTTCTAGTTACAATGATCATGCTTGACTTATAAAATTTATATCTCCTTGGTCAATATAAATTTGGAGCTGAAATTTTACTCTGGCTTCTCATGCATATCTATAATAACTCCACCAAATTTCATAAACTTTGAATAAGATTTGATTTTTAATAAATTAGAACATGTTGTTGGTGTGAGATAAGTTTTCTACTCTTTTTGAGTTTAGCATGTTTGACCTATAAAAATCATATCTCCTTGTCTATCATGAATTTAGAGTTAAAATTTTTATTGTAGGTTCTCTTACATGTCTGTATAAATTTCACAAATTTCCACAATTTTTGGATGATGTCTGGTATTTTAAGAAAATGCTACATCTATACTATGTAAGGAAAACATTGAACTGTCTTTAAGTTTTGTTTCAAGAATTTTGTGTTCAGTTGGAAAATTCATTTATTTCAAAATATAAGGATTTTTAAGCTGAATTTTTTATACTTGTTTCTTATGTGTCTACAGCAATCCAACCAATTTTGGTAATTTTTGGAGATGATTTGATATTTAACAAAAATCATGTTTCTATACTGGGATAAATTTCTTTCATCTTTGTTTTCGTTATGAATACTTGTTACCCTGAAAATCCCATCCCTATGATAAAAGGGAAATTGAATTTGAAATTTTTATAGTATTATCCCAATTCAATGTGGAACATTTCTACCAACTTCATGATTTTTGAATAAGAATTGTTCTCTCTTTAAAATACAACTTGCTGTTCTTATTAAGAAACAATGTTGTTGCTGTTTGGTAATTTACGTCTAATTCAAAATATCACATCTTTCTGTATAATTGGAGTTTTTAGCCAAAATTTGGATATATGTTGCTCTTATGTGTCTAGAACATGCCTTAAAAAGTATATAATTTTTTTAGAACATTTGTTATTTTAGTTTAATGTGCAACTGGTTGATAGCTTCTATCAATCTGAAAATTTTTACACATCAGTTTTAGTCATGTTTCGCCTTCAAAATGAACTATTTTGAGAATGTTTCCTACTAAGAAAGTAAAGTATATTCAAATACCTTTTTGTAAAATCTAAAAGTATGGAATTTTGTTATGTAATTAACTATGATTTTTGCAACTAGCACCAGTTGTAGGATTGGAAGAATATTTTACTATTTTTTTGTATATGTAAGTTATTGTCATATTAAGGCTATATAATGTTAGAAAGTTGTTAATTAGCTTGTGAATCATGACTTGAACATGTTTTGAAACGGACTTGTGAATGTCTACTGTTTGATATGTGAATGGCTATGTAATTAGCTTGTTGATTGTCGAAGGTAATTGTTATCACCCTAGGACTATCAACCCTTTTGGCCCTTGTTAATTAGTAACCTTATCACCTCGAGATATTGTGGGTGAGGTTCTTCTCTCGTGCGCCATTGGATTTAAACCAAGAAGGGGTTGATCGCGGGATGGAGACAGGGTCGAGATCCAAGCAAGAGGGTGATTGGCGATAGACGGGGATCGAATCGCCAATGTCACTGGGTCAGTTGGGCCAAGATTGGGCCTACTATCGAACCTGGATTGGAAGCCGGTTGGATTTTCACTGAGGGCGGTTAAGTTCTAAGTTATGATTGATGAACTAGTAGTAGTATCCTTAAGACCAACATGTCATTTTATAGATAGAATAGCCACTAGCCGAGTGGTTGTACTCGCCTATCAATGGGACACGTGCAGGGCCGTCTCGCTTGTAAGGGGGACGGGCGACGTAATCTCATCTATTCATTTGTGGGATCTAGTAGGTAAAACGGGAGGCGTACAATGTACCGCAATCTCCTATCAGAAGTTGAGGGGTAGACCCCTAAGTAACCTTCTGTGTTCTTAGTTATTTGTACAAATGAAAATGTTCTATGCAATATAAATGGAGAGCAGGAGTTTAACTCCGAGTCTCCCGGCAGAGTAGAGGAAGGCCAGCCGGTCTGCCACAATTTTGGATAACTTTTAGTAGGGACAGAAGTGGAAAAGACACCGGTTTTGGCTAAGCTGCGGCAGAGCCGATTGATCACCAGCCTGTCCGGAAGTGCTTTGGACCACCGGTCCCGGGTGGAGTGGTTTTAAACCACCGTCCAATCAGATCAGAGTGACCACCAACTGTTTAGGGGTGGAGAAAGACCACCGGTCCAATTGCATGTGCAAAGGTAGACCACATGCACTGCAACTCTACCAAGTCATTAGATGAATGTTAGAAACGGGAAAGAGTACAAGAGTAGAATGCATAGCGGGGGATCAAAACCTATGATCTGGAGGCTACGAACTCTTCGGAAAGTATGTAGTATGGAATGCATATGTTTCCAAATAAATTGCATTAGAGTAAGTGCATTGTGTGCATAAGATGCTAGGGCATGGCATACACTAACACTTGTGATTTGACTACACTTTTTTTTACATCACATATTGATTGTTGAGTTTGGAGAGTCGTTAGTTTTATCAGCATTGCGTCAGTTGTATTCAACTGACGTGCCTACAGTCTGTTTAGTTGCAGGACTGCTGGACCATGGAAGCAGGAGACTCGAGCTGCGCGGAGCGTCCAAGTGGAGATTGTAAATTTGGTATAGTAAATTTTATTGTTGTAATCTATGATGTAAATTACCGATGTGAATTCATGATGTAATTCTATGATGAACAAATTTGTACTTGTAATAACTATTGTGGCAATATAAAGTTTTTAATTTTCTGTGATTTACTGTGTTTGGACTCAATTGAAGGAAATATTCTAGCTTGTGTCTCGAGTTCCCGGTATTGGGATTCGGGGCATTACACTTAGTGTCGTCTTGATAAGGGAAGAAGATAGAGTACAGAAGTCAATCTATTTTGTGAGTAAAGTACTTCATGACACTGAGCTTCGGTACTCTAAAATGGAGAAGGTGGCCTATGCACCAGTCACAGCCACCTGAAAGCTCAATGATCAGCCGCTTAAGCAAATACTCCACAAGCCTAAAAGCTTTGGAAGACTTATGAAGTGGTCTATTTAGTTGAGCTAACATGATATCACCTATCGACTGAGAATGGCGATCTAGGCCGAAGCCTTAGCCGAATTCATCATTGAGAGCACTATCCCTGATCCCTCAAGGAAGAAGAAAACCCCAACTCTGGAATGTCTATGTTGATGGGTCCTCCTACCTCGAAAGGAGCGGAGCTTGAGTCATCTTGCTTGGTCCTAACGAGTACACTCTCTAGTGTTCGCTATGCCTCAACTTCCTAGCCTCCAGCAACGAAGCCAAGTATGAAGCTCTCATCGCCGGACTCCTTTTAGCACGAAAAGCTGGTGTAACGCCCCAAATTTTTTAAAAAAATTCAAATGACTTCTAACATAACCTATTACTTATCTACACCAAGTCTTATTTAGAAAAAATACTCATAGATATTCATTAAAAATTTCGGCAGAGTTTCCCCTAAAATATTAGCCTTTTCGCAGCAATTCCTTACGGAATTCTGCAAACAATTACAAAAATTATGGTACATGTAATATATATCAATCCTCCCTAGGCCAAGTCATTCAACATCACACAGGCAATAACATATGCGGCTCTGGGGACATAATACTTCATAACAAGTAAGATACGAATTAACAACCAAAAATCCTTTTGAAAACATATATAATTTTTAGAAAAACTTTAGAAAAATCTTTCAAAAATCAACCACATAACTCAATACTCCACAATGAGGTGGGTACAGGCTTCACACCTCATCACAACACTATATATATCACTATGCCTTACCATTATACTCATAATCTCCCATAATACAAACTAATACATCATTCTCCACCCATATCTCCATATAATATATACATACATACATATATATATATATATATAATCGATTTACTACAAGCAAAAGTATAACTACCAAACCACCACACTATCTCACATCGCTGCTATCAAACCTGCAGGAGAGCTAGGGTCATCCACCCTCAGGGAGGAACTCCCCTAACCCTCAGAAAACAACACGGGTTAGCCATGTCTGGTGTGAGTATAATCATCATGAATAAGAACAATATCAATGAAATTAATAACATTATTTTAAAATGATAACATAAATAAAATGTGAAAGTGTAGAAGAAATAAATACAATCATGTACTTAAACCTCACCATATAACTAATCATCTATTACCATCATCGAACACTTAACCATCTACTTCACATCACGTTACTATACTTTGTCACTAATCGCATATATCAATTCATCACTGTAAATAAACCTCCACCAGCATTTCCTTTACCATCTCTATTACCGTTCTCATTAACACTTATATTGTCCTGATATGAAATCTTACTTACCGTCCTTATCGTAATATCACCGATAAACTTATCCCTCTCGCCTCCCTTGGGTTCGTGTCTCGACGTTAGTTCCCCTCATTTCAACTGAAATGGGGGCAGTAGTTCCTTGACCCGAAACCCAAGGCAAACAAATTCATACTTATCTATAAATTTACCATCCATATACACTTACCATATATTTTTCATTTCTTCATTATCACATAGTTCATATATACATCATCATATGTTTAACTATAGACTTGACCATTATCTCTATCACCTCTTTGTGACTCCACTCCTATATTACTCCATATCTGTTTTCTACTTCGCAAAATTCAGCATCACACTTCATACCACATCCTGGTACGTTATTATTACTATTGACTCATCCAAATATGATTTTGATACCATCACGTTACACTTAACACATTCATATCATCACTAAAGTCATTCTCAATCGTTAACCCAGTTTTTATCCAACTCCATCATATTTACCATTACTATAATTCTTATCATCTACATTACCAAATCCAAAATTGTTTCTATTAGCATTTCCGTTTTCGTATCCATTATCATTTATTTAACGACATACTTAACCATGATCGTTATTATATCTTTACCACTAACTCATATATCAATTTCTTCTCGTTTCCATTACCATTTCCAGCTTTCATAATGCATTCTCTTTTACCAATCCAAGTACTCATTCTACTTTAAGTTTGTGCCGAGGCAAGTCGTTCCCACTATTTCCACCTAAACAGCGAGCGGGTAATTCCTTGACACAATACCTAAGGCTAGCCATACTCGCATCATATCCTTTAATCCTCTTATATTTATACTATTATTCATTTACCATCTCACATTTCTATCTTTTATTCTATATCATACATAATGTCGTACTCCCAAGTTGATAACTTGGGTTACATTATCATACATCACATTATATATATATATATATATATATATATATATATATATATATATATATATATATATATATATATATATATATATATATATATATATATTGCCGCACCTCCAAGCCGATAACCTGGGCAATAATCACCGCACCCCAAGTAGAACTTGGGTAATATAACATCACATCTCAAGCCGATAGCTCGGTTATTACTTTTCTTTATTTTCATTTTCATCTTACAATTTACTATATTTTTCATTTCCATTTCGCCATACAACTATCGTATCAACAACCCACCAATTCACCCTAGGAGTTGTGCCAAGGCAGGTAGTTCCCACCATTTCTATGGAAATTGTAGCGCCCCAAATTTCCAATATAATATCTCAGAAATACGTGGCACAATTCCCAGCATCAACCTCAATTGTAATAGTAAACATAGCCAAAAATACAAAGAAGATTTTTCAACTTTTATTATTAATTCTTTACAAACTACAGCGGAAAACAAACACATTGAATTACAATTATTTTCTCTTACAACACATTCTTTTACAATTTACATAAGCCATAACATCAATCTAGCACAAGCATCCAAATCCAATGCTATAGGTACCTACTTGTAAAACATGAGGCTAAAGATAACCCTAACCCCGAAACCTACAAGGGTCGGTCATAACGATGTGAGTAACATAAAATAAATACAATATAAATAAAACATAAAGGATAAAGTCCTAAAAAACATGTATCAACAGTAAGAATAAATGAAATAAGAAATAACAGTAAATAAAACATAAAAAAATCAAGTAAAACTAGACTAAGTGTCAAGTGTAGAAAACAGGAAAACAACATGCATAAAACCAAGTCAAGAAAACACCAATACTATATGCTGACTCTCTAATACATACTTGTCGAATTTTATGCATCCCACTCTACATAGGCCCGGTGCAAGCCCTTAACGCTCTCCACTTGATAGGGTTTATTCCTCCGTTATGCAACAAATCCTACTAAGATGACTACTATGAGATATAGATAAACTGTGAGTATTAGCCCTCGATAATTCTAAAGGTCAATCTCTATCCACAGATAATTTCGGAGACTATTTCACTCACACATGAGAATCTTCGAGAATACCCCACACCGCAAGCCATGGCGCCTCATCACACGAATACCCCACAAGCGTCGCCTTGACCCCAATAATTCCGGAGATCAATCCCACACCGCAGGTAATTTTGGAGACTATTTCACTCAGCTCGATAATTCCGGGGATTATCTCACACCGCAAGTCATACTGAGGTCCATAACCCACATTCTCATTTCATCATATCACCATCTAGTGCCTGTCCTTATCCTGTTAAGTTAATTAATTATTTACGAATCCCCTATAGTTGGTGTACCCTACCGGACTTAACTCAACTGATCAACAACAAAGCCACAACTGGCCAAACCACAAAATCTCAACTGCTGGTATCTAGGGTCCGACACACCCTCTAGAGACTCACAACTCAACTATCAATACAAATAAATCTCTAATTTTAGTCACTTCACATTAGTGTTATATATATATATATATATATATATATATATATATATAGTGCACACGACGTGTGCACTAGGCCTTCGGACGTTCATATCGATGATCCGAACCGTTCACATTGATCTACACATCTAAATTAGTCTAAATATGTAAAATTAAATTATTTGAAATTTATTTGCCCATCCATCATGTGACTATAAAAAACAATAATTTTCAGCCATATAATTTTGTAACACTTCAATGGATGGGTAAATGAATTTCAAATGATTTGATTTTACATATTTAGAATAATTTAGATGTGTAGATCAATGTGAACGGTTCGGATCGTCAATATGAACGCCCGAAGGCCTAGTGCACACGCCGTGTGCACTAGAGGTAGTGCACAACCGAAGCTTTCCATATATATATATATATATATATATATATATATATATATATATATATATATATATATATATGAGGTCCTCTTACTGAATAGAAGTGTGCATATGAGTGTATATGATATCTTTATTGAAATGAAGTTTACGCAGGATATATACAAGATATAGAAATTCCTTTCACTAAGACTAAGCATTCACAGGATGTAGAGAAAACTCTTTTACTGTGATGAAACATATGTATATGTACATAATATATAGAAACCCCTTTCACTGAAATGAAACACATACAGGATATATATGATATGTATATAGAAATCCCTTTACTGATTTGAAGTGAAACATACACAGACTAAAGTGAGCATATACAGAAAACATAGAAGACTTAGAAAAACTCCATTTTACTGATTTAAGGTATATGGGTATATATAATATGTATCTGATACATAGAAAGAATATCTTTTACTGATATAAAGTATAAATGCATATATATAATATAGAAAGAAAAACCATTTCACTATGATGAAGCCTATGTATATATACATATAGATCAATAATATAATAGACATACTTTATGTAATACCCTGATTTTTCATTTAATGAAAAATTATTTTATTTTGCACGTAGTGTGCACGTGCAATATTTTGGTTGAATTAAATCTTATAATTGTTTTATTGTGATGTGTATGAATATTTAAATATATATTTTCAAACTATTTTTATACAAAAGCCTTTTCTTTAAATAAATAGAAAGCCATATTTTAAAGCCTCTTTCTTAAAGCCCAAAATGTATTTTTATTTATTTTACTATTTTGGCCCATAAAACTAAAAGCCCATGGATTAATTTATTTAAAAAGTCTATTTTACTTTTGTACAAATTAAAATGCACAATTTTTGGCCTAGTTGCTTGCACGTGCACTACACGTACACGTGCAAGAGCACACTCTTTTCATGGCCGGGTTGCTTCTTTTTGGAGGGAGTTTTGAATTTGGTCATGGTGTTCATGGAGGTAGTTATGTGAATGTGGGTAGTTGTGGTAACTCCTACTCTCATCCTAGCCTTCCATCCTACAACCAACCAACTAATCCTAGCCCTTCATTCTAGTTGATTTCTAGTATAAATACCCCCTCCCATGGCTATATTCATATGCAATTATATCTTTCTAAAACTATAGTCTAATTTAGTAGTAAGTTGTGAGAAAAAGACTGAGAGGATTGTGTGGGATTGTGTTGCTTTCAACAAGGAGAAGAAAGCCGGCATCAAAGGGGGAAGCTTTCGGTTTTGATTGGGCTTGGAGGCGTGTGCGAGTGACTAGGAGGAGGCGCATTCATTCGCAAAGGATTTCCGTTGCTATTGTGTTGTTTTCTCTCCATACAAGGTGGGTAGAATTTTCAATATTTCTAATTAGAAATGCATGTTAGATGTGAATTGAAAGAATGATGCTAGTATTATATTGAGAAATGATGCTAGTATTATATTGAGAAATGATGCATGAAAGATACTAATAAGAGTACACTTCTAATTAAAAATTGACCTATGAATTGATTGGAATGTGAGTATGCAATTGTATGTGATTTGATTCGTAAAAATCTAAGTTGATATGGATTAATTATAACCATGAATGTGAAACTGGCTAATAAAGAGATTTGTGGCATAAATTGCTGAGAAATGTCGAGAAGAAATCTTTCGGGTAGGTCGACTTAGGACCTTATAAGTCGACTTACATGCTCATTTAAGTCAACTGGTGCCTTTATAAGTCAACTTCTTGTTTAAAATCATGGATGTTTTCCCCTGAACAGTCGACTTACTATAGTATAAGTCGACTGATACTGATGCATTTTTTATAAATTCGAATGTTCTACTGTTTTGAAATACATGAGACTTTATAATGATAATTTGGAAATTGTTACATAAAATAAAATGTGATTTGAGAAAAAAAAGGGCGTAATCAGAACTATGACTTTGACATGTGTATTTTTTTGGGAAATTATACCTTGCAAAAGAACTAGAATTGAGGAAGACTAGTATAATAAAGATTGAAGTGACATTATAGATGTATGGAAACATGAATTATGAATATTCGTTAGTACTTCTCATTTTGAGAATAATGTGAACAATAAACTGTGAACTATTCCTGTTGAGGAATAACGAGACAAAGTGAGATGTGTATGAAGGAATGATTCCTTGAATTGAAATTTAACCTGTCCAGTCGACCGAATGCTTGAAGCAGTCGACTGTACCGAGCATGATAAATGTATAATGGAACTACACAGTACAGACGACTGATTTGCGGAACAGTCGACTGTCCTATGATTGATAATTGAAGTGGAACACTGCGGAACAGCCGACTGCCATGTGCAGTAGTCGACTCTCCCGAGTAGTTATGAATAACTGGTATTTGACTGGATAAGTCGACTGGTGGAGTCCCAAGTCAACTGTCCAGAGTACTTTTGATATATCTGAAATCTTATGATTTGATTGTGGTAAAGATTGTGAATCTGGATCTTGGTAAACTCTATTGTTGCTGTATGAATTTACATGAAATGAATCATAGTTTGAATTGAGAAATTTACATGAAATGAGTCATACTTTGAAAAAAGAGTTACATGAATATGAATGCTAAGACCATAATATGCTGAGGCAATGAAAAATAAACTCATGAGCTAGAAGTGCTCAGATTATGTTAGAATTTGTGAATTGGAATTGAAATGAAAGAGTAGCTAAGTCTCCCCCGCAATTGGAAAGAAATTGAAATGAATATTGAAAAGAAAGACCAAGGTTGGTCATGTTGAAATGAATGAATAAGTCCGGTTTAGTGGAGAGGCTAACTCTAGAGCTTTGATTTTGTTCATGATTCTAATAAAAACTAAGGATTAATTCATAGTGGAGATGTGATGAAAGTAGGAGAAAAACACGAGTGAGAGCCATCGGATTTGCGGCGGAGGGGATTTCACAGGTTCTTCACGATGAGTCGTGACATGACGTGGATACGGCTCCAGGGTGCCGTGGCGGCGGAGAGTATTTCACAAGTTCTTCACGATGCGTCGTGACATGACGTGGATACTGCTCCAGGGTACCATCCCTGTGGTGACACTTGTGGGATGTTTGGTGACTGCATGAGGATCGTGTGCCATGAAGGAGGCTGAATTGTCCATAGGTTCTTCACGATGCGTCGTGACATGACGTGGGATTCCCCTCCAGTTTCTGTACACGTGCTTGCACTCATAGATCATCTAAGACACTACCGTAGTTACAGTAGTAGATTAAGTCATCACGAGGGATTGAACCCTACAAAGATGAAGAAACGATTAAGAGGCTTGCCCTCGGACCTATGTAGTATGGGATGCATAGACTCCGAACAAGTGCGCATTAGTGTCATCTAATATAAATAAATGCATTAAGGATTAAGTGCACAATCACAACACGACATCAATAGGGTAGCCCCTTTAATTGTAATGTGACAAGTTTGTGTTTGCTAAATATGGAAAATTAAGTTATACTATTTCCGGCATAGAGAGGATGGCCGTGTATAATGATCGTCGGTTGAATAAACTGACGTACCCACAGTCTTATATGCAGGTAAATGGCATGTTAAAGGTTAAAGAGGAATGGATGCTTAAAGATTTTACCATGTTGTTGTATATTTATTCAAATGTTGTATATTTTTACTTCCGCTGTGCAAATGAAAAGTGTAATATGATGTAAACTCTGATGTAAAAAGAAAAGTTTGAATTTCCTTGTAAAATTGTACTGAAGAAAGTGAAAAGATCCTGTAGAACATCTCAAATTCAGTGTATTTGGGATTCGGGGCGTTACACTTTACCCAGTATCAGTTTTGAAAAATACCTCAACCTGCACATGAAAGAAATGAGAATTCCTCTTTGAAACATGATTTCCTTTCAAAGTTCATTATGTGTGATTGTCAATTTCATACACAAAATAGTTCCATCAATCTCAGTCCTCAAATTTGCCAGATCCATCAAAAACATGCACACACAGACCCGAAAACACAACAACCCTTCTTTCCCTTCAAAAATTGTTTCTTTTAGTGCAAACACTGCGAGAGAGAGTCGGATTATTGGAGGCTCAACTGGCGAAGCGGAAGGACGACTTTTCTGTTCTCAGTCATCGGGTTTGGGAACTCGAGAAGAGGAAGAACTTGACTGATGTGCTGAAGGATGAAGTTGAAGAACTACAGGAAGAACTTCGAGCAGCGAAGAGGACCCGTAGGAGTGAGACTGTCTTAGCTTCTATTATTTTCCATTCTGATGTCAAAAATGTTTTTAATTCGAATGTATAAACTTTGGAATTCAATGAAATGCAAGTTGGTTTAAATTCTTGTCTTATACTTCGAATTTAATGGATCTTTTGCATCAGAATATGTCGAGAAGAGAAGCTAGGAATGGGGAAGGTTTGGATCTGGAGACCGAACTTGCAAGGGTCTACCAGACGCTGAATGCAGTGGCTATGAACCAAGGAAGGGGGCCGGTAAATCCAGTGCCCGAGGCGATTAAGCTAGTGGAATCATTCAAGAGAATGAAACCACCGGTATTCGAGGGAAAGTCAGACCCAGATGCGGCTGACAACTGGATTCGGCAAGTGGAGACGATCTTCGAGGTGTTGGAGACACCGGAGGGCAGCAAGGTCAAGTTGGCGACTTTGCAATTCGAGAAGGATGCGGCGGTTTGGTGGCAATCCATGAAGAGGACCATGGGAGGCTTGTTGCTCGGCTGGGAGGAATTTCTGGAAGAATTCCGCAGCCACTATTTTCCCTCCGACGTCCAGGAGAAGAAGGCAATGGAGTTTCTGTCACTTCAGCAAGGCAGCATGTCAGTGAAGGAGTATGAGACTAAGTTTACTCAGCTCTCCAGGTATGCTCCAGAACTGGTGATGGATGAAGCTAAGAAGGCTCGTAAGTTCGAGCATGGACTGAGGCCAAGCTTGAGATCCCGGATAATACCCCTTGGTATCAGGCGATTTGACAAGCTGGTGAAGAGGGCGGCAGCGACGGAGGCGGATATGGAGCAGTTCCAAGTTGTTCAGAACCGGAGGAACAACTGGTAGACTGGTAAGAGGCCTGCACATTCGGGGAGTTTCAAGGGGCAACCATCTGCACAAAGGTTCAAACCGACAGGGGCGAACGCTGTTAGTGTAGCTGGAGGACCTGGAAACAATGTGGTGAGACCTCCTGCGGTGACTTGCTTCAATTGTGGTGAGACGGGACATTTCATGTCTCAATGCTCCAAGCCACGGAACAGTAATCGCAATGCACCAATGCAGCAGTCTGGGAAGAGGCCGTACCAGCCAGGGCGAGTGTTTGCCTTGACGGAGGCTGATGCTGAGGAAGCAGATCAGGTCATCTCTGGTACGAGGGCTGATGTTTAGTGTGGTCTTTGTCATTTCTTCTTCCCGTTTATATTGTGAAACTGTTATGTAATGGTGTGTATTATGTAACAGGAGAACTATATCTTAATGGAATAAAAGCTGTTGTATTGTTCGATACTGGATCCTCTCATACTTTTGTGTCTCCTAGATTTGCTAAAGTGTTGGGAGTGGAACCGAAGATTTTTCCAGGCAAGATCTTAGCAGTAGCTACTCCGTCAGGAGAAACTTTGACCACTGATCGGTATTACGCTGATTGCGAGATTGTGATTGGAGATCGAGTCTTTGGCATTGATCTGATCGAGCTGACTATCTTGGGAGTCGATGTTATCATTGGCATTGATTGGATGTCGGTGTACAGTGCAAGCATCGAGTGTAAGACCAAGACGGTAACAGTGAAGGCTCCAGGTGGACCTGAAGTCACTTTCCAAGAGAAGCAGAAATGTTCAAAGCTGGTGGCAACTATCCGCAAGGAAGAGACTCCTGTGGAATTGCAAGGGATTCCTGTAGTTTGGGACTATCCGACTGTGTTCTTGGAAGATTTTCCTGGGTTACCACCGCATCGTGATGTAGAGTTCAGCATCACTGTTCAACTGGGAAGTGCACCCATTTCTAAGGCACCTTATAGGATGGCTCCAGTGGAACAGGATGAAGTGAAACGGCAAAACTGTTGGAGAAAGGCTTTATTCAACATAGTGCGTCACCTTGGGGAGCACCAGTGCTTTTGGTAAAGAAGAAAGATGGATCGATGAGGATGTGTATCGATTACCGAGAGCTGAATAAGGTCACCGTTCAGAATAAGTATCCGATTCCTCGAATTGATGACTTGTTCGATCGTCTACAAGGAGCAGCTGTATTCTCCAAAATAGATCTTCGATCAGGTTACCACCAAGTTCGAGTGAAAGCTGAAGATGTGCACAAAACTGCATTTAGAACTCGGCATGGGCATTACGAATTCTTAGTTATGCCATTCAGAGTGACGAATGCACCCGCAATCTTCATGGATTTAATGAACAGAGTTCTGAGGCCGTTCATTGATTCTTTCGTCGTGGTGTTTATCGACGATATCCTCGTGTACTCCAAGTCAGAGACGGAGCACACCGAGCATCTGGCAGCAGTTTTGAAGAAGCTGGAAGAGCAGAGGTTGTATGCCAAGTTATCCAAGTGTGATTTCTGGAAATCTGAAGTGGCATTCCTAGGTCACATCCTTTCTAAGGAGGGAGTGGCAACTGACCCTCAGAAGATAGAGGCAGTGAGAGATTGGGCTAGGCCTACTACAGTGAAGGAAGTCAGAAGTTTTCTTGGGATGACTGGATACTACAGGAGGTTCATTCAAGGTTATGCTCAGATAGCTGTACCGCTTACTGGACTAACCAAGAAGAATGTGAGCTTCAAGTGGACTGAGCAATGTGAGGCAAGCTTTCAGGAGTTGAAAGATAAGCTGACTACTGCACCGATTTTGGCTTTGCCTAGAGCAGGTGTTGAGTATGATGTTTATAGCGATGCTTCACATCGTGGGCTTGGTTGTGTCTTAATGCAAGAAGGTAGAGTAATCGCTTATGGGTCCAGGCAACTACGACCGCATGAGAAGAATTACCCGACTCATGATCTAGAGTTGGCTGCGATTATCTTTGCCCTGAAGCAATGGAGGCACTATGTGTACGGTGAGAAGTTGAACATGTACACGGACCACAAGAGCTTGAAGTATATTTATCAGCAGAGGGATCTCAATCTGAGGCAGCGGAGATGGTTGGAAGTGCTCGAGGATATGCGACCTGAGATCAAGTATCATCCTGGAAAGGCTAATGTTGTTGCTGATGCACTTAGTCGCAAGAGCAGTTTGGCCAGTTTGATTACAACTCAGAGTCATCTGATTGAGGAGTTGGACCGAGCAGGTATTGAGGTTGTCTTGCAAGGATTGGGAACATCTTTGGCTCAGTTGAGGCTTCAGCCTACTTTGAATGCAAAGATCATTGCATGTCAGGAGGTTGATGCTGATATCTTGGAGATGAAGGAGCAGGTTAGTGCTGGCAGGTTGCTCGGATTTCAGACCAGGGATGGAGTGCTGTGGTTCGGAGATAGGTTGTGTGTTCCAAATCAGGCGGACCTGAAAGAGAGTATTCTTCAGGAGGCACATGCTACTCTTTTGTCGGTACATCCTGGGAGTACTAAGATGTACAAAGACATCAAACAGCATTTCTGGTGGTCAGGTTTGAAGCGGGATGTGGCTAAATTTGTTGCGAAGTGTGAGGTTTGTCAGCAAGTCAAGGCCGAAAATTAGAGACCCGGAGGTCTATTACAGCCGTTACCTATTCCAGAATGGAAGTGGGATAACATCAGTATGGATTTCATTACGGGATTGCCTAAGAGTTCTAAAGGCAATGATGCGATTTGGGTTATAGTCGATCGACTGACCAAGTCCGCTCACTTTTTGGCAATGAAACTCACTGCTTCGATGGACAAGTTGGCTGAGATGTATGTTGGCGAGATTGTCAGACTTCATGGCATTCCGTCAACTATTGTGTCTGATCGAGATGCGCGGTTTACTTCGCATTTCTGGAGGAGTCTTCAGACAGCTTTGGGTACCAAGACAGATTTCAGCACTGCTTTTCATCCGCAAACCGATGGGCAGACCGAGAGAGTCAACCGTATTCTTGAGGATATGCTTCGGTGTTGTATACTAGACTTTGGAGGCAGTTGGGAAAGGCATTTACCTTTGGTAGAGTTTGCCTACAACAACAGTTTTCAGGCTAGCATCGGGATGGCGTCGTACGAAGCTTTGTATGGCAGGAAGTGCAGGACTCCTGTTTGTTGGTATGAAGTTGGGGAGCGGCAGTTGTTTGGTCCTGAGCTTGTACAACAAACTTCTGAGAAGATTGATCTGATCAGGAAAAGGTTGGTGGAAGCTCAGAGCAGGCAGAAAAGCTATGCAGACAATCGAAGAAGGGACCTTGAGTTTGAAGTTGGTGACTTCGTCTTTCTGAAGGTATCACCCAGTAAAGGTGTGGTTCGTTTTGGCAAAGGCGGAAAGTTAGCCCCAAGGTTTATAGGCCCGTACAAGATATTGAAAAGGATCGGGAAAACTACTTACTGGCTTGAATTACCGGAAGAGTTGTCTCAGGTGCACAATGTCTTTCATGTGTCTATGCTGAGAGGTTACATTCCAGATCCGAGTCATCATTTGCCCGAAGTGCCGGAAGGTTTGCAGTTAGACCTGAATTACATCGAGACTCCTGTCGAGATTGTTGACCGTAGGGAGAAAGTCTTGAGGAATAAGACGATACCAATGGTCAAGGTAGTCTGTAGAAACCACTTGGTTGAAGAGGCTACTTGGGAATCTGAGGAGAAGATGTTGAAGGATTATCCGGAGCTTTTTGCTTGATTGTATCTTGTATTCTTTTGTTCTTGTGTTGTGTTGTATTTTGTTTTTCTCGCTCTTGACTGTAGTTCCGGGGACGGAACTATTCTAAGGAGGGAGTGTTGTAATACCCTGATTTTTCATTTAATGAAAAATTATTTTATTTTGCACGTAGTGTGCACGTGCAATATTTTGATTGAATTAAATCTTATAATTGTTTTATTGTGATGTGTATGAATATTTAAATATATATTTTCAAACTATTTTTATACAAAAGCCTTTTCTTTAAATAAATAGAAAGCCATATTTTAAAGCCTCTTTCTTAAAGCCCAAAATGTATTTTTATTTATTTTACTATTTTGGCCCATAAAACTAAAAGCCCATGGATTAATTTATTTAAAAAGTCTATTTTACTTTTGTACAAATTAAAATGCACAATTTTTGGCCTAGTTGCTTGCACGTGCACTACATGTACACGTGCAAGAGCACACTCTTTTCATGGCCGGGTTGCTTCTTTTTGGAGGGAGTTTTGAATTTGGTCATGGTATTCATGGAGGTAGTTATGTGAATGTGGGTAGTTGTGGTAACTCCTACTCTCATCCTAGCCTTCCATCCTACAACCAACCAACTAATCCTAGCCCTTCATTCTAGTTGATTTCTAGTATAAATACCCCCTCCCATGGCTATATTCATATGCAATTATATCTTTCTAAAACTATAGTCTAATTTAGTAGTAAGTTGTGAGAAAAAGACTGAGAGGATTGTGTGGGAATGTGTTGCTTTCAACAAGGAGAAGAAAGCCGGCATCAAAGGGGGAAGCTTTCGGTTTTGATTGGGCTTGGAGGCGTGTGCGAGTGACTAGGAGGAGGCGCATTCATTCGCAAAGGATTTCCGTTGCTATTGTGTTGTTTTCTCTCCATACAAGGTGGGTAGAATTTTCAATATTTCTAATTAGAAATGCATGTTAGATGTGAATTGAAAGAATGATGCTAGTATTATATTGAGAAATGATGCTAGTATTATATTGAGAAATGATGCATGAAAGATACTAATAAGAGTACACTTCTAATTGAAAAATTGACCTATGAATTGATTGGAATGTGAGTATGCAATTGTATGTGATTTGATTCGTAAAAATCTAAGTTGATATGGATTAATTATAACCATGAATGTGAAACTGGCTAATAAAGAGATTTGTGGCATAAATTGCTGAGAAATGTCGAGAAGAAATCTTTCGGGTAGGTCGACTTAGGACCTTATAAGTCGACTTACATGCTCATTTAAGTCAACTGGTGCCTTTATAAGTCAACTTCTTGTTTAAAATCATGGATGTTTTCCCCTGAACAGTCGACTTACTATAGTATAAGTCGACTGATACTGATGCATTTTTTATAAATTCGAATGTTCTACTGTTTTGAAATACATGAGACTTTATAATGATAATTTGGAAATTGTTACATAAAATAAAATGTGATTTGAGAAAAAAAAGGGCGTAATCAGAACTATGACTTTGACATGTGTATTTTTTTGGGAAATTATACCTTGCAAAAGAACTAGAATTGAGGAAGACTAGTATAGTAAAGATTGAAGTGACATTATAGATGTATGGAAACATGAATTATGAATATTCGTTAGTACTTCTCATTTTGAGAATAATGTGAACAATAAACTGTGAACTATTCTTGTTGAGGAATAGCGAGACAAAGTGAGATGTGTATGAAGGAATGATTCCTTGAATTGAAATTTAACCTGTCCAGTCGACCGAATGCTTGAAGCAGTCGACTGTACCGAGCATGATAAATGTATAATGGAACTACACAGTACAGACGACTGATTTGCGGAACAGTCGACTGTCCTATGATTGATAATTGAAGTGGAACACTGCGGAACAGCCGACTGCCATGTGCAGTAGTCGACTCTCCCGAGTAGTTATGAATAACTGGTATTTGACTGGATAAGTCGACTGGTGGAGTCCCAAGTCAACTGTCCAGAGTACTTTTGATATATCTGAAATCTTATGATTTGATTGTGGTAAAGATTGTGAATCTGGATCTTGGTAAACTCTATTGTTGCTGTATGAATTTACATGAAATGAATCATAGTTTGAATTGAGAAATTTACATGAAATGAGTCATACTTTGAAAAAAGAGTTACATGAATATGAATGCTAAGACCATAATATGCTGAGGCAATGAAAAATAACTCATGAGCTAGAAGTGCTCAGATTATGTTAGAATTTGTGAATTGGAATTGAAATGAAAGTGTAGCTAAGTCTCCCCTGGCAATTGGAAAGAAATTGAAATGAATATTGAAAAGAAAGACCAAGGTTGGTCATGTTGAAATGAATGAATAAGTCCGGTTTAGTGGAGAGGCTAACTCTAGAGCTTTGATTTTGTTCATGATTCTAATAAAAACTAAGGATTAATTCATAGTGGAGATGTGATGAAAGTAGGAGAAAAACACGAGTGAGAGCCATCGGATTTGCGGCGGAGGGTATTTCACAGGTTCTTCACGATGAGTCGTGACATGACGTGGATACGGCTCCAGGGTGCCGTGGCGGCGGAGAGTATTTCACAAGTTCTTCACGATGCGTCGTGACATGACGTGGATACTGCTCCAGGGTACCATCCCTGTGGTGACACTTGTGGATGTTTGGTGACTGCATGAGGATCGTGTGCCATGAAGGAGGCTGAATTGTCCATAGGTTCTTCACGATGCGTCGTGACATGACGTGGGATTCCCCTCCAGTTTCTGTACACGTGCTTGCACTCATAGATCATCTAAGACACTACCGTAGTTACAGTAGTAGATTAAGTCATCACGAGGGATTGAACCCTACAAAGATGAAGAAACGATTAAGAGGCTTGCCCTCGGACCTATGTAGTATGGGATGCATAGACTCCGAACAAGTGCGCATTAGTATCATCTAATATAAATAAATGCATTAAGGATTAAGTGCACAATCACAACACGACATCAATAGGGTAGCCCCTTTAATTGTAATGTGACAAGTTTGTGTTTGCTAAATATGGAAAATTAAGTTATACTATTTCCGGCATAGAGAGGATGGCCGTGTATAATGATCGTCGGTTGAATAAACTGACGTACCCACAGTCTTATATGCAGGGAAATGGCATGTTAAAGGTTAAAGAGGAATGGATGCTTAAAGATTTTACCATGTTGTTGTATATTTATTCAAATGTTGTATATTTTTACTTCCGCTGTGCAAATGAAAAGTGTAATATGATGTAAACTCTGATGTAAAAAGAAAAGTTTGAATTTCCTTGTAAAATTGTACTGAAGAAAGTGAAAAGATCCTGTAGAACATCTCGAATTCAGTGTATTTGGGATTCGGGGCGTTACACTTTACCCAGTATCAGTTTTGAAAAATACCTCAACCTGCACATGAAAGAAATGAGAAATTCCTCTTTGAAACCTGATTTCCTTTCAAAGTTCATTATGTGTGATTGTCAATTTCATACACAAATAGTTCCATCAATCTCAGTCCTCAAATTTGCCAAGATCCATCAAAACATGCACACACAGACCCGAAATACAACAACCCTTCTTTCCCTTCAAAAATTGTTTCTTTTAGTGCAATAACTTATTATTTACATCCCCCGATCATCTTCATCAGTTTATCCTTGTTTATAACAATTAAAATGACGGACTTGGTCTCGTAAGTGTGTGAGTATCAAGGCAAACCCAGACCACAAGAATGTCATGAAGATAATGGCAACTCCTCCCCCACCTCTCACCTCCCCCTTCCCCGCCTTCACCACCACTTAGCCTCCCTTCGACACCTACTCCCCTGCCCCACCTCCCCCCCGTTCTCACACTCAGAACCGTTTAACACCTCCTTCCCTGCTTCCTTCTTCTTCCTTGCACCAACTTCTCTCCTTTTCTCAACTTTGCTCCCTAGCATTTTCGGCCAAGGCAATAGTGAATAACCCCCAGGGATAACCATCTCCGTCTTCTTGGGCGCCGTATGGACCACCGGCTTCATTCAATCACCATGTTGTCAGAGTTGGAGTTGAGTGGGTGCGGGCCCAATGAGAGGGCCCGACACACCCCCAACCTCCCTACCCCTGTCCCCCCAATCTCTGATGACCCCCCCTCCACCCCCTCCGCCTCATCCACATAACTCAGGCACACGTACAGCGGTTGCACCCATTATCCCTACCCCAAACCCACCTACTGAATATCTCCCCTGAGGGGGATTTCCCTAGGCTCAGACGTGCTCTCTCCCCACCACGGGCACACCGAAGTGCACATCATTGACAGGAGGGGAGAGGCAATGACAACATCTTCGCCATCAGGTGGAGTTGCTCCCGAGGGGACAGGCCCATAGAAGGGGTCCTCCTACTAGCCACTATGGGCATAAAAGAACCCCCCTCCCCTCATGGTCCAGCGCCACACTCAGAGACAACAATTTGATCAGAGGGACTACGACCACTGGGACTACGACCACCGTCGTCATTACCAACCAGTGATGCAACATAGGATCAACCATAGGCAAAGCAACCACAATGGGCATGGGCAACAGCAGCACAAAAGCTGTACCAGAGATAGGGTCTACCATAGGGGGGCTCACCGCCCCCACCATATCAGAGACCACCATAACCATACCAGTCACCTAAACCATGACAAACAACACCACTCTATCATTCCACCACCACCGAGATCACCCACACACCACCACAATCCTCTAAGTGCTACTACACCACCAACTAAACCCACCAATTAACACCACACTCCTCTAATGGCCTCATCTTCACACAACCCCCACCAATCACCCCCATAATCAAATGAGGAGGTCCTCGACCCTCTCAAGTCTACCATTGTGTGGTCCTAAGAAGGGGATCCGAAACGATGAGACTGCAGAGGGTAAGGAACAGGCTCTAATTGGGGAATCATCGGAGAAGTGGCATGAAGTAACCCGTAAAGAAAAAAAGAATCCCAATTCCCCACCACCAACCCAACAGGACAACAGGAAAAAACAAAGAAAAGGAAAATGCAAACCGGTGCCATGCTTCAACTATGGAGAATTGGGTCATTACCGGAAAGAATGCACAAAAGAAGTTCGGTTCCTGAGGTGCATGAAGTGGGGTCACATGTCATACTCCTGCACGAATGCCATTAGTTCCAACTACGAAGAACGTATGGTGTGCAGAGGTAGATCGCTAGACAACCCAGCATTGATCAGACTCGCAAATAGCCTAGACACAATCAAGATCAAAGAAAAATGGTTACGCCAATGGTGTGCAGTGGCACGAGTGAGATCAGGAAGCCCATCGGAGACCCATCGTCTCCAAGCTCTAAACTTTAAGTGGCCAATGAGGGCTCACAAGGATTGGGTAACAAAGAAAATGTTCCATTTCCAATTTCTGGTTTCGTTCCCATCGCCAAAGATGATAATAGAGGTCGCCGGATTGGGAACGGTGGACTTTGGACACTTCAAGGTGGAGTTTAAGGCATGGTCACCAAGTTTTGGTGCAGAGCTGCCACAGGGTGACAAGTACTGGATTTGGATACATAACATGCTGCTGCACTTCTGGAAAAAGGAGGCTCTACAAGAGATAATCTCTGACTTCGGGACAGTTGAAGACATCGACGATAAGACGATTCACCACTCGGAGATCGTATTGGCTAGGATACTGATCAGGAGCAGCGACATCTCCCTAATGCCATGTTTTGCCAAAGTATTCTCATTTGAGGAATCCTATCTCATCGGGTTTGTGCTCGACAGGCATGCGGAGATAGAGGCGAAGCTCCTACTCATCACATCCCCCACACCTCCCCCTCCCTTAGAGACGGTCGCTCCTACAAACAGGTAGTCTCACCGAAGTGGGATCTTACCATAGACAGGGCCCATGAAGTGGAGCGTGCTCACCGAGAATTGATCAAGGCGGCAAGAGGGATGAAGGTTCGCCGGGAGCCTGCGGCGGAGAGTCAGATCCTCAAGTCTCAGGGCCGTTCACCATTGGTCGAGAAAGAAGCTTGACCAAGGGATCTAACGGCCAGGATGGAAGGATGGTAGAGCAAGATCCATGTCCAGATATGGTAAATTTCACAGAGCCAGAGGCAAGCCATGGAAAAGGGGGCCAAAAAGTTTCTCAAAGGGGCAGTCAACCCCTACAAGTTGGTGAGGAGGTGCAAAGAGTGGAACAGAGGGTGGAGCCAGAGCATGCAGGCCCTAGAAATGGCAAAAACCCACTCCGATACGACATGCAAAGTTGCTCTCCAAAAGGGAGGAAAGGTACAAGCTTTGGGGCAAGAGTTGGTAAGGGAAAGCAACAGTTTGGGGAAGGCGGCGAGCGAGGAGACGCTTTTGGCCAGGAAGTTGGACCCAAGGCAAAGTAGATCTCCAGAAGGGAAAAGTGGATTACTTTGGGTCAAAAGCAGGAAAATGCAGGTGCCATTTTGGGGAAGACGACGAGCAAGGAGATGCTCCTAGATATGGAAGAGATCTTAAATGATAGAGAAACAAACTTGGGGTTTGATTCTCAGGGAAAGAGGAGACACAAATTAGGCAAAGAGCACTGTGCTAAAGGCAACTAAGCATCGAGAATTGAAGAGCCACATACATCGAGCTTCACGTTCAACGCCTCGATCTCTACTCCAAACGTTTTGAGCGCAATGCCCTTCGCTCAAAATGAGCCACATGGCAATGGCGTAAGAGGAAATGGGCTCCTGCACCAAAGGCACAGTATAGACTATTGCAGTCCACTCACAGAGCGAAATTCAAAAGAAAATAAGTTACAGGCTGGGCCCAAGTGGAAGGAGTGGGTTTTAAAAGAGGGAATGTCATGCGACGGCCTCTTATGTACTGGGGAGTTTTTATATGGGCCCAAAGAGGGGCCCATTTCAGGGGAAGAACAATTATTGGTTTGCACAATGATTGTATCCCCATCTCACCTCTTTACCTAGATGAAGACGATCGAGACGATAGACATAATCTCGATGATGACTATGTTTACTCAAAAGGAGAGTCGATTGACTCGGAGAGCCTGGCAGAAGAGTTTTCGAGTATATCACCGAAATTTGTGCCCTCCACATTCCCCCTCGCAACCAAAGGCTCCAAGCTCGACTCAAGGCGATACAGGATTCAGGGTTAACAAAGTCGCTAAGAGGGCTATTGAGGAGTCCTTAGACGACTATCTGGAGATTGCTGCAGCTGCAAAATCGGCTAAGAAAAGCGACGGAGGTACATGCTCCTTCCCAACTTCTATTTTTAATTTCATGACTGATAATGAGATTTTTAATCTAGCCCAAACCTGTGGTCTTGCGGTTACCGATACTGATAGGAACGCTTTCCTCCTAACAAGATTAGAGGTTGTGAGACCAATAGAGTTAACCTTATTCCGAACTCGAACTCCAAGTCGAGTCACGTTCTCTTACCTAACTGTAGTTAATGGAGGCTCTATTCTGGAACGTTAGGGGCCTCGGTAGGCAGGGAAAGCAGGAAATGGTTAAGGAAGTCATAGCCAAGTCAAAGGCTAACATTGTGGGTCTCCAAGAGACCAAACTTACACATATTTCTAAACTCAGGAGGTTGGGGGGTAACCGAATCTCAGAATGGAGAATGTCTCCATCTGTTGGGGCATCTAGGGGTATCGCTCTAGGTTTTAACCCTGACAATTTTTCTTGTCTAAACGAGCTATAGGGCCAATGTTCATTGTCGGTCTTGCTCCAGCGCAAAGCCGACCTGTGGACTCAATCAGTAACGGTGGTCTATGGTCCACATACGTCCGTATCTAGAATGGCTTTCTGGACAGAACTAAGACCAATCCAAACTCACTGGCCACACTCTTGGGTGGTGGGGGTGATTTTAACATTACTAGATTTGCCTCACAACACAGAGGTAGAGGAGCCAGTGAGTCGGATAGGGAAGCTCTTAATGAGGTGATCACGGACCTGGATCTAGTTCACACTCCCATCTCCGATAGGCTTTTCACCTAGTCAAACATGCAAGCATCGCCAATTCTAGCTAAACATGCAAGTTTCAGCCAAATCACTTCCTAAGCCCACCTCGGACCATGTGCCTATTTTCTTGTCTTCTGGGGAAGTTCAACCCAGAAAGTCTTCAAGGTTTAGATTCGAGAAAGCATGGTTAGAAATCCAAGGTTTCCACCACATGGTCTTCGAGAGTTGGTCTTGCCCAACCATGGAGTTTGAGGCGACCACAATATGGTGTGAAAAAATTAGAAGACTTAGGGGCATGCTCAGGAAATCGAACCAGACCAAATTTACATTAATATGGAAAGCAAAAGAACCCATTCTTGAAGTTATAGAAGAACTGGAAAAGAATGAAGAAACTAGAGACCTGCCACAAGGAGAGCGAAATAGGTTGCTACAACTCAGGCTGGAAATCGACCAACTCTTTAGGCTCGAGAAAATCAGATGGTAGCAACGTTCTAAATTAACATGGTTCAAAGAAAGAGACGCGAACACGACATTTTTCCACCGAGTAGCCAGTGCAAGGCGTATATCTAACCTCATTCACTCGATCCACTCAGAAACAGGAATGGTACAAAGCGACGAGGATAGCAGAATGGCTTTCCAGTCCCATTTCAAGCTCCTCTTTAGGCACGAAGCGGACATGAGAGTCCCTTTACATCACAAATTTTGGCAGGATTCGGCAAGCAACTCAGATCCTAAAATGCAATCCTTAGAAGACCCCTTCACTGAGAAGGAAGTCTGGGAGGCAGTCCAACAACTTGGAAAAGATAAAGCTTCAGGGCCAGATGGTTTCCCGATTCTAATCTATCAGACATTCTGGGATGAAATCAAAGACGATTTGTTGAAGGTGTTCACAGATTTCTACGACCATAAGCTCAAATTAGGGAGATTTAATTCCGCGGAGGTTGTGCTAATCCCTAAGAAAGAAGACTCACAACGAGTTAGTGACTTCCGCCCATTTAGTCTCCTTAACTGCTCGGTCAAGATCATTACCAAGACTCTGGCTAATAGACTGGGCAAGGTGATGGATGGCCTTATTGGGCGTGACCAGATGGGGTTCATTAAAGAAAGATGTATTCAGGACAGTATAGCAACGGCTGAGGAAACTATCCACCAATGCCACATATCGAATACTAATAGCTACCACCTGAAACTAGATTTCGAGAAGGCTTATGATTCGGTTGAATGAGACTGTCTGCTAAAAGCGCTTGCTGGAAGAGGCTTTGGGGATAGATGGATCAGATGGGTCCACACATGTCTTACCACTGGCAGAACGGCAATTTTGGTAAATAGGGTCTCAGGCCACCCATTCTCGTGCAAACGAGGCCTCAGACAAGGAGATCCGCTCTCACCACTTCTCTTCGTAATTATGGCAGACGTATCACGATCCATGATGGCCAACTGTAGTGCAGCAGGTTGGATTGTACTGGTGGCCAAGGGAGTCAATCGCCAAGGATGCTCAATACTCCAATATGCAGATGATACTCTCCTATTCGGTAATGACAACCTAGGGAAAACAACTACCTTCAAAAGCATTCTATATAGCTTTGAAATATGTTCTGGCCTTAGGGTTAATTTCCACAAAAGTGCTCTCATTCCCATTGCCCTGACACCGGAGGAGGCTGTGTAATACGCCACAATCCTTAATTGCTCCACCGAGAGTTTTCCCATACAGTACCTGAGGTTGCCACTAAGACCCGGAAAACTCAAAAAGGCTGATTGGCTACATTATTGACCGAGTTGAGAACCGTCTAGCAGGTTGAAAAGGCAAAACCCTATCATTGGGAGGGAGAATCATGCTTATTAATGATGTTCTATCAAATCTTCCTACCTATTATTTTTCCTTCTTTGAAATGCCACGATGGGTTATCCAGAGAATTGACCGGACTCGAAAATGCTTCTTATGAAAAGGGGCAGACCCGGAGCGAGGCGGCTATCACCTTATCAGCTGGGAGAAGGTATGCATGAAAAAGATACATGGAGGACTAGGTGTTATTGAACTTCGAGATATGACTCTGTTGGGTAAATGGTGGTGGAAAGTTTTCCACCCTAATGGAGAAGGGTGGCAAGATTTTGTTCAGGGATATCTGCATGGGAATGGAACAAAAAATTTGGGCTTCAGGGTAGGCCCACGGGTCTCCTGGTTCTAGAAGGGCATCGCTAATACCTACGAACCCTTCATTACCTGTGTCACTTCAGTTAAAGGTAACGGCAGACTCACCAGATTCTGGTGGAATAAGTGGTGTGGTGGTCACACACTTAGAGCACTGTTCCCTGATCTTTATGATCATACGTCACAACCACACTGCATGGTGGCCGCAGCCTGGAAAAGAGGAGCCTGGAAGCCATCCTTTAAATAGTCACTCGACTAGGGCTCTCAACTTAGATTAGTGGAACTTCAGGCCTACATCACCAACGCTGGAGTTAGCTGCTCTCAGGGTCCTGATAAGAAATCCTGGGGATTGGAGAAGAATGGCAAATTCACCGTTCATTCCCTGTATAACCGCATTCACTCTAGGGGCTGTAAACCAAAGTGGTCTGACGACATATGGAGGACGAAAGCCCCACTAAAGATCACAGTGTTCTTATGGCTGGTGCTAAACAATGCGGTGTTGACTAGGGAAAAACCTCTCTAAATGCCAACCGAATTTGGACTCTCAATGCGGGTTCTGTCACGCTACCCTAGAGACTAGAGACCACACTTTTCTACAATGTCCTAGGAGCAGGGCAGTACTCTTTGAGGTACTCAGCGCCTTGGGGACGAATCAGTACCCTAGTATATATGAGGATCTGTGGGTAGGTCCAAAATTTGCATGTGACAGAGGAACTATCAGAGAAGTGTGGTATATTGCTATCGCTGCAACGACCTGGGTTCTTTGGCTAGACAGGAATAGTCTTTACTTCTGCAACAATTGTAATTCTATTTCTGGTAATTTGACTCACATTATGCATTTGATCTCATTTTGGGCTAATGTGGCAGCAGCATGTCCCAGGGGAAGGATTGCGAGTGTATTCCAGGTTTAGGACTTTGATGATGAGGAAGTCGCGATCGGTCCTATGATCGACTGAGTGCCAGCTCCGCCTTTACCCCTCATAGATACCCATCGCCCTAGGGTTTGTTGGGGGGATATGATGTATTTTGTATAGACGCAGGGAGGTTGCGTCTATTCTATGTCTCTTTTGCCCCACCCCCCATGTTAGGGGTGGCATTTATGTACTTTTGTGTTATCTGTAGGACTTTGTATTTGTATTTGGCTCAGCATTCTGAGTTTGTTTTATTAATCCCTTATTAATGAAACAAGGTGGCCATACTCCACCTTTTCTTCAAAAAAAAACAATTAAAATGACATTTCAACAATTTTATGCATCAACAGTGTGTACAAATACCCATCAACAGTAACATACTCCACCTTTTGTTCAAATTGTGCATCATACACATATATACTTGTTATCACCAAACAAATCAGTAAGCATATAAATGAAAGCAACCTACTCATAATTTTTATTAGGTTCTTTAACAATCACAAGTCATCAAATTAGGGCTTTGGTTATCAATAGTATAGTCTCATGAAAATATTCCATTTTTAATTCATCTACTCATCAAAATTCATTATTTCTTCATACCATCATCTAACATGATTTCTAATAGATAAAATAGCACATACAACATTCTTAGAACAATAAGAAAACAAACATATCTCGCTCACCTTATTGAAAAATCAACCGAAGATAATAAAGAATAAGAAAAATATCTCATTTCGCAAGAAAACTAAGATCCTCGCTTTAAAACACCAAAAAAATAATAATAAGAAATCCCTTTGTGTTGTGTAGTAAAGAGACGGCTGCACCCCACCTTAAATAGGCCGGGATTTCAAGAAATGTTTTGAATAAATTTGCTAAATATCTCTTTTAAATATACATTTACATATATAAATCCTTATACTTCGAAATTGATAAAACCAACTTAATTTAGTTTTAAAAATCAAAAATATCCCCTCTTGTATTAGCCGACACTGTTTGAAAACCCAGAAAAACAAAATTGCATTTTTGCCCCTCTAAGTGGCAAATTTGCAAAAAGACC
Source organism: Hemerocallis citrina (assembly GCA_017893485.1). Taxonomy (NCBI): domain Eukaryota; kingdom Viridiplantae; phylum Streptophyta; class Magnoliopsida; order Asparagales; family Asphodelaceae; genus Hemerocallis; species Hemerocallis citrina. The sequence goes on along the minus strand of CM030361.1, from coordinate 235,548,875 downwards.
ATTCTTTACCAAAACTTGCAAAATAAACCAAATTTATTAAAACAAAAAGTAAACTCTTTACCTCTGGGTTGACTAGGCATCATGCCTAGCCCAAAAATCAGAAAAATCTGGAGTTTTCACTCCAAGTGGTAATTTTGCACAAAAGTCCATCTTTTTGTAATATTTACAAATAGGTCCAATAATTATCAGAAAAATCCAGAAAATTCAAAAATAATATCTAATAATAAATGATGAGTTTCCCCAAAATAATTTTTGACTTTGAACTTTTCAAAAAAATATTTGCACGTGTTAAAAGATAAATTTTCAGGAAAATATTTATTAAATTACCAAAAAGTCATTTTAATTCATTTATAAATCTTGAAAACATTATTTGAAAATCGGGGTTATTACAGAAATAGCGGGCGAGTAGTTCCTCGACACAATCCCAAGCTATATCAACTCATTTCAAATAAAGTTTTTATTTTATCAACCATTCTCATCACATAATACCACTTACTTTTAATATTCATTGTATAATTCACTTTACTATACATTTCATTCTCATAATACATCTTCTTCACTTTCATTCATATAATACATAATTCATTTTCTTTACTTCTTGTATTCCTTCCCATAATACAATTTCTTCATTTTATTCATATTAACTCACACACATACTTCCTTTACTTTTCATTCTCATTTCGTATTATACACTTTCTACACTTTCTCATATTCATTTCATATCATCCACTTTATTTACTTTCTCAATCTCATCTTATAATATAACTTATTCTACTCTTTATTCTCAACTCCTAATACACTTGCTTTAATTTTTCATTCTCATTTCACATCATATGCTTTCTCTACTTTCTCTACTTTCTCATATTTATTTCATATCATAAGCCTTCTTTACTTTCTCATTTTCATTTCATAGTACAATGTATTCTACTTTTCATTTTCATGTCATAATACCCTTTCTTTGACATTCATTTTTACTTTATAACACCTTACTTTGATATCTATTGACATCTCATAATACACCACACCCTAAACATAGTTTGGGTAATATACACTACACCCCAAAGGCGATAGCTGGGGTAATAATCACCGCACCCCAAAACCGATAGCTTGGGTAATACTTTACTTTTCATTCTCATTTTGCTCTTTCTTTACTTTCTCATTTTTCCTTTTCATTTCAAATTTATTCATTTTATTAATTTGTCGACTAGTGCCCATGTCATCACACAACTGAAGCCGATAACTTAGTCAAAATACAGATCGCTACCCACCAAGGATCTAATGCCTCCATCAAAACTAGAGTCGATAGCTCCGTCTAAACACATATCGCTGCCTACTAAGGGTCTTACGCATCACATCGCTACCCACCAAGGGTCTTACGCATCACATACACATCACATCGCTGCCATATAGGACTTACGCATCAGATACACATCACATCGCTGCCATATAGGTCTTACGCATCAAATACACATCACATCGCTGCCATATATGCCTTACACATCAAATACACATCGCTGTTATATAAGTCTTCATATTAAATACACATCACATCGCTGCCATATAGGTCTTACACATCATATACACATCGCTGCCATATAGGTCTTACGCACACATATCATTTCATTATTTTATCACAGTATATATATCACCTAACCAACATACACCATGCTATTCTCCTTATCTTTTATCGCTTAAATGCATATACCAATAAAATTATCATGTAACACCATATATAAATATGTCTCCTTTATAAGATAACATGAATGTATCACATTTATAATATATATCTCCATATATCCCCTTTATAACATATCTCCTTATATAAATATATCTCCTTTATAATATAACTCTTTTATAATATATTTTCTCATTTATAATATATAATGAATGCATATAACTCCATTAAATTCATAAGCATACACAAGCCATTAATCTCATCGATTATCATATAAAATTCTTATTTACCACCGACGCGTCACATACACACATCAGACCAATTTCACATCACATTATCACATAAAATTTCCAATGTGTCACCCGCATATCACACATACATCATACCATTCATTTCATCATATTATCGCATCACATTAACGCATTACGTTTTTATATATATATCATATAGACATCGCCATTAATTCCATTGTCTTAACACATTACATTGATCACGCATCGCACGCACACCATGCCTTTCAGCTCATCACATTAGATACATACACGTACATATATACATATCAGTATAACTCCTCAAATTGAAATCTTACAACCCCATAGCATATATACATAATTTATTCCGTATCATACATATGAATTTCTTTACTCCATACACCTTACACATCACACACGAAAACCTTAATTTAAAATTTTCATAGCACATCATATACATTAAAATAAAAGAGATCATACTCACTTGATATCCCGCGAAGACTCGAAGCACCACTTCTCCACCACGCATTTGAAGTCGCTAACATCTCCTATTATCAAATTTAAAAACCAATTAGGGCTCAAAATATCCAAACCAGTCACAAGTAATAATAATACTAATCCTAATGTCACTCAGGCATTTTCTTGAATGCCTGGCATAAACACGTGCGATGCACGTATTATTCGAATTCCTACAGGATTTCATCTTCATAAAATTACTAAAATGACCCCATACAATTATAATGGTTCAACTACAATTTCTACTATTATTAAGGATATAATTCTCATATATTTACTTCCCTTTCATAAACCCAAAACCCTAATTTATAAGCAACTTGCAAAATCTCCAATAATTTGCTATTTTCTTGCCTTTATAATACCCAACACCTCCTAGTCTCCCTACGACAATATTTCTTTTCAATAGAAAGTAAAAGCATAGAATTTTATAAACATCAATTAAAATTGGGTATACCTTCCCGTGGATTTTTCTTCAAATTGACGCCACCGTGATGTGGAGAACTCTTCAATTAGCTTACTCCACGATTTAATTGAAAATTTATGAAGAAATGGAGTGATTTGGCATGGGGAAATTTGGCCGAAAGTTGGGTTTCATGGGGTTTTGTCAAAAGGAAATGGAAAGGGGGAGGGAGATCTGACGAAATGAAGGGGAAGGAGAAAAAGTAAAAGATTGGAAATTTATTCTAAGCCCCTATTTGACCAAACATTAATTATAAGACCCTCATAGTTCATTATTTATATGTTCCTATCCTCCTTTTTATAATAAAAACCAATAATACCCGCTTTATAAAATAAAGGAATAAACTAAAAAATATATATGAAATAAAATTATAAATTTATACATAATAATAATAACAATAATATTTAATAGCAATAAAAGAAAAATAATAACTATTTTGAAATTATTAAAAACAAAGAGAAGTTACGGCTGGGGAACGAAGATCTGGGGTGTTCAGTGATTCCCAACTAGTATTGAATGGAATCTGAGGCGTCTATGAAGCCAGAGTTGACCGCATGGTCAAATATTTGGCTTATGTCAAGACGCTCTTATCCACATTCAAGGAAGCCAATGTCACTCGTATCCCATGCAAGGAAAATGGGCAAGTATATGCCCTCTCTAAGTTAGCTTCCACATCGTTCGATAAACTCGACCATACTATGCTTATTGAGGTCCTACTCAAGCCGAGAATCAAAGAGCAGACACTAGAGCTCATGTTCGTCACCCCCTAAACACTTAGAGATTGTTGAATGAAACACTTGATCAACTTTCTCGACAAGGGAGTCCTCCCAGCGGGCTCCAAAGAAACAAGAATGATTCTGGTGAGGGCTAAAAGATATACACTCGTCGAAGGAGTCCTCTACAAGCGGTCATAGACCCAGGTTGATGGTCGGCCTAACCTACGATGCCTCTCCCCGAAAAAGCTGATTATGCTCTCAGGGAGGTACTTGAAGGAATATGTTGCAACCACCTGAGCGCAAGGTCTCTCGCACGAAAAATTCTCAGTCACAGATACTATTGCCCCACTCTCCTGAATTATGCACAAGCATATGTCGGCCAATTCATCCCTTTCCAGAAGTACTCGTCCATCAAGCGATTGCTCCAAGACAATTTCAGCTCCATGTCAATCCCCATCCCCTTTTCCATGTGGGGAGTGGACTTACCAGACTGTTTCCCACCACAGACAACAAAACTTCCTAATGGTAGCCATTGACTACTTCATAAAATGGGTTGAGGCAGAACCGCTAGCTTCCATCACGGAGCACAAGGTTCATCAATTCTTCTAGAAGAACACAGTCTGTCATTTAAAGATACCCCGAACACTAGCCACTGACAATGGAACACAATTCGTCGGCAAGAGATTATGTAAGTTTTACATTGATCTGGGGGTTAAACAGTTTTTCTCCTCTATCTGACCCCCAGATCAATGGCTAAGCTGAGAACGCCAATCGATAAATATTGGATGGTGTCAAGAAGAGACTTGGTGAAGATCTAAAGGGACTATGGGTCGAAGAACTCACAAGCATACTCTGGTCCTACAGAACCACAAAGAGAACCTCAACGGGAGAATCCTTCCATTCAACCTCACCTTCGGCACAAAAGCACTCATCCATCTGGAAGTTGGATTAACTTTCCCTCGCCTTTTCTTCATCAACGAAGAGCAAAACTCAAAGGATCTCTGGGCCAATCTAGATCTCGTTGAAGAAGTAAGAGTGAAGTCCGCACTACGAAGACATACCTACCAGCAGAGGGTAAAGAAGTTCTACAACAAGAAGGTCCGCCCGGCTAACCTCAAAGAGGGGGACCTTGTCCTTCGAATGCTCATGATATGCAACCCACACAAGAAGGGAAAGTTTGTCCCTAACTAGGAGAGACCAAACAAGGTCTCACAAGTGGTTCACCCTAGAGCTTACCGACTTGAAAACCTAGACGGTAAGAAGATATCAAGGACTTGAAATGCCGAGCACCTGATAAAGTACAACGAGGGCAATTAACGTCATCCCTTAGTAGTTAGCTTCAAACTTGTAAAAAAGGCCGATACCTATAACGGTGACAAAATATAATAAAGGATAACAATCAAAGCCTCCACTTGCACTGTCACATTTACCCGATACCCAGACCCGACCAAGACCCGGCATTGGACCGAAACCGACCCGATCTATACCAGTACGGGTTCGGATCCTAAAATAAGACCCGATGCACTTTCGGGTTCGGGTTCGGGTCTGCTCAAAATAGAACCGACCCGAACCCAGACCCGGACCCATTAAAAAATACCCCCAAACATATATAATTTGAATAATAGGGTTGTAGGAATATACATATAAAAGTAATGGTTGAAAATAAATTTGTAAATATAATATTAATTCATGTTCTTAAGTAAAAAATTATTAGAATCGTAGGGTATCGGGTGCAAAAACACTTAAGTGCAAATATTTATTCTCTTCTACCGGACCCAACGGGTAACTTTTTTTAACTAGGACCCCGACCCGGACCTGGTTCTTGCAAGTCCGGGTCCGGGTTCAATTTTTGGACCCGTGAAGTTCCGGGTCCAGGTCCGGGTAGTGGAGGACCCGACCCGATAGGACCCGATACCAGGTCTAGCAGCCACTTAGTTTAATTTTTCAATAAAAATTTAATCTTTTTTTTTTTACAAAATTTTTTGCAACTCCCTGGATGAAAACAATGAGTTAGACTTCTGGTCCACCCTTGAGCAATACCAACTACTCATAATGCACCCCAAAGGTCGAGTTTAGAGTCCATACTATGGTTTAAGAGTTACTTTAGCAACTTGCCACCAAGCAAGTGCAGAGCTCAACTCGCCATTCGAATTATTCCTGAAACTTGTTATCAACCCATTCGGAGTCCATACTCATGGTTCAAAAGTTTCTCTAGCATCTTGTACGCATGCTCAGACACTCAACTCACCACTTGATATGATCTGCTCCTGAAACACCTAAAGGACAAGGTCGGAGTCCATATCCATTGTTCAAGAGTTGCTCTAGCAACTTGCCAAGAAGTAAGTGCGGAGCTCAACATGCCATTCGATCTGCTCCTGAAACTCATTATCAACCCGTTCGTATTTCATCTCATGGTTCAAGAGTTTCTCTAGTAGCTTGCACCTAAGTAATCTTCGAGACTCAACTCACCACTTGATCTGCTCCTAAACACCCAAAGGACATGTTCGGAGTCCATACCCATGGTTCAAGAGTTCCTCTATGTCACGCCCCGCTTCCCAAAAGAATACGGAATACGGATACGTAATAAAAGCTCAGGCGAATGATTTTTATCATCCATAAGCTGTTCAGGAATCTTTACAACATACCACAGGAATAATCAGAGTCGGAAGACAGAAAAAGTCAACCACATGCACATATGAACCAAATACCAACAAGAATACTTGAAATAAAATATATTAATCTCAAATAGTCATGATCTGAAATACATAAATAATCCTGGGTCACATTGCCCAAATACAAGAATAAATCCAAGTCATCAAGTACATTTTATTCAAGTTCAAACAACAAGTAATAATAATAATAAAGCAGAAGAATCCAGCACTAGTACATCATCTAACCAATACCATCTGCCAGTCGTCCATCCTGATCTGCAATTAGTAAATTTGCAGGAGAAGGAAAGAAAAAACAACTACCCATCAATTGCAAGTTACGGACCACTTATAATGTAGGATACAAGTATAGGGGTTAGATAATTCTAATTAACAGGCCTAGCATGGTATAAGTGTGTCAATAGAAATATAATATCTAACATGAACAAATAACATGGTATACTAAACGGTACAGGTAACATGTCTCAAGTGTCAAGTAAACAGGTAAACAGGTAAACATGTAACAGATATCAGGTAACAGGTAATCAGGTAATCATGTAATAGGTAATCATGTAACAGGATAACCAGGTAATCAGGTTATGTCATGTCAAGTCTTGTTATATTACTATCTAGGTAGCACTTCATGCATCCCAGCTTTTACTACATGGTTGCTACAATAAACAGTTTCGCTTTAGATTTTATAGTGGAGTCCATAGGGCAGTATACTTAGGTACAGGGAGCAGGAATAACAGGAATAGGTAGAACCTAGTGGTTCTCTTCCGAGTACACCTTCCTAAGGGAAGTATGCAGTCAGGTATAGGTAAACAGGATCGTGAATCATGTATTCATGAACACGTAACAGGCAGGCAGGACACAGGTCCTCTTCTAAGTACACGTTTCTATATTTTTCATTACTAGATCTTTCCCTTAACCCTGGTTTGGTCATTTATTATTATAATCAGGCATGCAAGTATGTGTCGCAAAACGAAGCAAGGATAACAGGGTATAAATATGTATCAGGTCAGGGTGCAAGTTAAACAAGTACAGGTACAAGATATCACATAACAGGGTAAAACAACAAGTTTTCTAATTCAGGACAGCAAGACAGTGTTGTACTAAAACAGTGATTCCTACTACTACAAACATCCAAATCTGGATCCGTCGATGGATCTGGAAAATAGATTTCCACACGAATCCAGAGAGTATAAATAAGTTATATATTCATTCACAACATCATAACTCAACAGGGTTGAATCCAGAAAACATGTTCAGTCAGAAATCAGGAAAACGAATTATCAGTTAGGAAAACTGCATCAAAACCTCTCAAATAAATTCAGGAAAAATCTGGGGTATTCTCCTGTGTCTAGAATCAAAATATAAAGTTTCATAATATTCTAGTAAAATTAGTTCAGTCATTAAAAATAAGAAAACATCAATAAATGATACTTTGGAAAATCTGGAATTCCCAACACTGCTGTACGAAAACTGAAGTATCTCGCAACCAGTGAAACGAAATCCAAATCCGCCAAAAGGAGGTGAAAATAGATAAAATATATTAACTTTCATATTTCACAAACAATTTGCATACAGTAAAAGGAATCCCAGTGAAAATAGGGTTCTTTACAGATCAGCGAGCAAAATACAGCAAGTATAGATTTCATAAGCGAGCATGAAACAACACATAAAACTCATCAATAAAATTCACCAAAATTCTGGGTAATCCCTAACTAGATAAAGAAACACTGACCAAAGTTTTGGATCAAAATAATGTAGGTAGAATAGTTCTTTAAAATGATTTGTCATCAAAATTACCAAAAAACAGAATTTGGAAAAGATCGACACCTCTGTACTAAAACAGTCAGAACTCAGTCATACGAAATCAAAATCAAGCAAGGTCAGAAGGATTTGAAAATAGATGAAATTATCTAAAACTCGTATTTTATACCGAAATCAAGATACTGACATTAAAATAGTCCAAAACAGCAAACAAAACAGATCAGCGACAAAATACAGATTTTTTCCTTTAACAACAACTCAACATATATCACACAAAACTTGTTCAAAACACAACCAAACATGGAATCGAGTCTACTAAGTGTCCAAACATCCTAAATTAGGGTATGTAACATGTCCACACCAAATATAACACATGGGTCTCAACCAAATTACGAATTCCCACAACTAGTCTCACATACATGAACAAAATCAAGAACGGGTAAACCTAAGTTAATTCATGTCAAGATTTGTGTCGTGAGTCATCTATGGTCAAGTTTTCGCAAAAGAGACAAAATCCATCAAGGATCACACAAATAAGAGTCGTCTCTAGACCCAACTACACTATAGGTGAACTTTTTGACTTGTATCAAACAAATGAATTGGAGTACAAGTTACTTCCCTGGAAGACGATGATGGAACGAAGCAAAGATCAAGAATAACGGGAACGGATTCCCGGGCACGAACAAGATTCCAACGGATTACGAACACAAGGAACAACAGATCGTGAACACGATCGGATGACCAGCAATCAAAGTGATCAAGAACTCCAAGATGGTGATAATGCGATCCAATGATCCATATCAAAGATGATAATCAAGATCCAACGGACCATATCAAGAGATCAAGAACGGACGGCCAACAATGCACTCAGTTAAGATCAAGATGATCTAGGGGAAATGGACGGCTCTCATCACATGATCAACAATCCATGAACAAGATGATCAAGAGATCAACGGCTCGGATCCACTTGATCAAAACCCACATGATCAAGAATCCAATAGACGGCTCTCAATTAAGGGATCAAAACCAAGACGATGATGATCATGATGCGATCAATAGCCCACAATGATTGGAAGATCAAAACTCCATCAAACAGAGCCACTAATGGCTGCACTGGCTGTGGTAGCAGACGGCGGCAGCACAGGGCAGCAAGGTGGCGGCCGCAGGCAGAGGACGGCACACACGGGAAGCGCCGGCAAGGGGCACGACTGGGGGAACACAACGCAGGGAGAAGACGACGGATGGTGCTGTGGTAGCTGCTGGTCGACGCAGGGAAGCTGCGACCACTGCTGGCTGTGCTATTGCAGTCAGCTGTTGCTGTCGTCGAAGGAGTCGCAACAAGGGGGGTCGCCAGGGTTATCGTCTGCCTAGGGATGCTGCTGTCGCTACGGTCTAGCTGCACGTCGGAGTGTGCAGGCGGACGGGAGGGAGAGGATGAGGCTCTGGGGATGGGTACAAGTCGAGAGGATGGATGAAACAGGAGGGTGGTGGCTGAGTTTATGAAGAAGACGAAATGGCTGACTGTAGGGGAAGGGTGCATATATAGGGGAGATAGATTTAGGGTTTTGGCTGAAAAGGGGGAAACGGGTTTGGGTATTATTTTTTAAAAACATGGTATAGGGCTTAACGGGTGGGTTATTAATACGGGTTGGGTAGTTAGGTTAACAAGGTAATGGGTTATTAAAACAGGGTTATGGTTAAATGGGTTGAAATATTCGATAATGGGTTGTAGGGGATTTAAATGGGTATTAAAAATCCGATAAGAAAAATATACCCTTAGATTAATATTGAAAGTAAATAATTTATTCAATAGAAAATATACAATTAGAAATACCATAGTACAATAAATCAAATAGTATACACTGAGTTAATACTCAAATACTAGCAAATACAATAGGATTTTTAATATATGATCAAAATGTAATAACAATAAAAATAATGATACTAACAGTAGAATTTAATAATAATAAAAATAAAATAACAGTAATAATAATAATAATAATAATAATAATAATATTTGTATTAAAATAAAAAATCATACAAAATAGTTACAAATACAATTATTGATTGAAAATAGATTTTAATAGGAGATCCAACAATACATATTGACAAAAGAATTTGAAAGCGGTAAAAATAATTTACAAAAAAAATTGAAATACCGAAAATACACAGAAAATACATTTTTGAGGAAACAAGGGTTACACTCTAGCAGCTTGCCAACCAAGCAAGTGCGGAGCTCAACTCGTGATTCGACCTGCTCTTGAAACTCGTTATCAATCCGTTCGGAGTCCATACCAGTGGTTCAAGAGTTGCTTTAGCAACTTGCAACCAAGAAAGCACAAAGTCTCAACTCTCTACTTGAACTACTCCTCAAATACCTAAAGGATGAATTCAGAGTCCATACCTCAAGAGTTGCTCTAACAACTTGCCACTAAGCAAGTTCGGAGCTCTAACTCACCATTTGATCTTCTCCTTGTCCATCTCGTGGTTCAAGAGTTGCTTTAGCGACTTACAACCAAGTAATCTCAGATCTCAACTCACCACTCGATCTGCTCCCAAAACACTAAAAGAACATGGTAAGAGTCCAACCCAAAGGCTACCTCCATAACTTGCCGCACAAGGTTACAAGAAGTCCAACCCTCTAATAGAGTGGCCCTAGCTACTCTAATACAAATATTTACGACTCAAAAGAGACAAGAGACAATACTTTAACACTTAGAAGATTTTTATTTCACATCAACATCTCATTACAAGTTCAAGAGCAAAGATCAACAAGATTATAAGTCATCCCCAGAGTTATCTCTACTCCCTCGAGGTAAGGGGATCTTCTTCTTAAGGGACACACGTAGCCTATGACACTCCCTAGCTGCTAAAGAACTACCTTGTTCTCCCAAACGCTCTGAAGGAAATACCAAACTGGTAGATTGAGTCTGAGCCACGTGACCACCAACACGCGATGCCTCTTCAATTGAAGAAACACTTGACGAACCGGCCACCCCACTTTGGGCATCTCCCGAGTTCCTTGAGATATCTTGCGGACGTAAAGCCAGTTCATGGAATGACCTTTCATGAGTTATCTCATCATGAGAGCAAGAAGTACTCCTAGTCCAGGCTCCCCCTAGAAGTCGCTTCAACCGATAGTTTTCCACTTCCTGCTCGACAAGCCTCTCCTTGAGATAAGCATCCTTGACCCTAATATTCCAACGAACCATATTCAAAATAAAATAATTATAAAGTTGGAATAAAAATATTCTAAAAAATAATTATAAAGTTGGAATAATAAATTAAAAATTCAAAAATTAATTATAAAAATGGGGAAATTGATTACAAAATTTGAAAAAAAAAATGAAAAAAAAAATTAAAATCCAAAAAAACCCTAAAAATCTGGAAAAGTCACAAAAAATATATACAATTATGACAACAATTTTGGGTTTTTTGTGAAGTCTGAACAACTTTGTTAAACCTTAAGCAAGATTCATACATCCCCGAAAACTCCAATCAGTTTTGTAAACCATTCTAAATGGGGTGAACTACTCCTTGAAGGTCGTGAAACTCAGTCATCAGGACTGGGGGACTTGTGATATGGGTAAAAATAAAAGCAAATCAGGACCGTTCAAATTGGGCACGGACCCTAAAGCTCTCACGGGTAAAACGGTAAATTTCACCGTATACGAGTCTGTAAAAGGAAGTTGGGCCTCTTTTAAGTTCAACAACCCAAAAGCATATTTGTCATACTAGGATGCCATAGCGGCCCAACATGAAGGAGTTCATAATTATCTGAAGTGTCGTCTTAAACTTTTTATATCTTAGAGAGTAACCACTTCTATCTCACCATCCATAAAGAGGGTTTAAAAACCTCATCTCTTGATCAAGAGAAGAGTCCTAACTCTATCTCTACAATAGCTAATATCTCTTCTTGAAGAACAAAGTCAACTAACTCTATCTCTTTACTAGTAATTTACACGTGCGATGCACGTTTTAATAATTTCAAAAAATAAAAATAAAAACTCTGATGTAGGGAGGATTTGAACAGGAAACCTCCTTTATATTAGTTATGTACGTGCGTTGCACATGTTGGTAGAATGACAAAATGCCAAATGACACTAAGCCCTTCTCCCATTATAATATTAGAGATGAAGAGAAGAGTAACGCACTCTTTCTCTTCATGAAGAAGAGAAAAACAAACCTTATCGAATACCGAAAAATAGAGATAAATCAACTTCTTGAAACTAACCCCCCTAGCGACTATAAATACCTCATGAGCTCTTCGAGAACAAGGTAATCGCAAATTTCACTCCTAAAACTCTTCATATCCTCTGAGTTTTTTGACTTGGGCATCAGAGGGTCTATAGTCGGGGCCAACCCCGGTGTTTCAGACTATTTTGTAGGTCAATCGGAGCGATCACAACCATTCAGATCAGATCTAACTGTTTACACGAGTTAGATTTTAGAATCAAGATCAGTTTGCAACAATCAACATCGGCAAAAAATAAATGTCAAATCTTTGTTATTTCCATAAAAGAATTCACACAATCTATTTTCTTATATACAAAAAATAGCAGCAACAAATGCACTTATTCAAAATGACACATGGTAGTTGGTACATCCATCATCTACTTACAATTTGGATGGTAATGAGTTCTAAGCATCAAACGAGAACCTGACGGTCCATTGATCGCTACAAAGCCCGCTTGGTGGTAAAAGGTTACAATCAGCATGAGGATACTGAAATTTTTTTGACTTTTATTCCTATGGTTAAGCCGACAACTATTCGTGTTGTGGCTCACTATAGCAATCTCATATGGCTGGTCGATTCAAAAACAAGATGTGACCTTTCTAAATGGCCTTCTTCATGAAGATGTTTACATGGTCCAACCTCCCTTCTTCAAGGATCCTCTCAAATCTGATTATGTTTGCAAATTAAAGAAGGCGTTGAATTGTCTTAAGCAAGCTCCAACGGTATGGTTTCAATGCCTAAGAAATCGACTATTAGAATTGGGTTTTATTGGATTCAAATCTGGTCATTTTCTTGTTTGTACGAGCTGCCTCCTCTAATATCACTATTCTACTAGTATATGTTGATATTATTATCACAGAAAACTACACTGTTGGATTAGAGTAGAGATTTTTTGTGGACCAATTGGAGATTGGGGACTTTTATTATATTTTCTTATAACAACAACAAGACATAACAACAACAAGACATATTATATAGTCTTGTTGTTGTTATAAGAAATTATCACCTAATTCTAGTCAAATTGGGTGGCTCACCCAACTTGTGGTTGTAGTTGAAAGTTTGGGTAATGACCGTAGGATGTAGTATAAATAGATATGAATGTGTGAATTAAAATGTGGAAGAGAGAAGAGAAATAAAGAGAGAGAAAAAGAGTTTGTACACGGTGTAGTAACACCAGTAAGAAAAGAAAGAGTGTTTGAATTGTCTTGTTGTTGATATAAGAAAATATAATACAAGTCTCCAATCTCCAATTTATTTGCTATTTATCCCACAAAAAATCTCTACTATATTCCAACACAATCCAATTATTACTTTAGTAAATCAGAATTTAGACTCCTCTTTTGCCTTAAGGGATTTGGGACCCCTTCAATGTTTTTCTACGAATTAAAGTATCTAAGACATCCAAGGGGTTAACTTTCTCAACAGAAGTACATCCATGATCTTCTTATTCGCACAAAAATGGATGGTGCTAAGCCCATGCTACTCCTATTGTTGCTGGACAACAATTATCCCAACATATGTGATATGGGTAAAATTAAAACAAATCGAGACCGTTCAAATCAGGCACAAATCTTAAAGCTCTCAATGATAAAATAGTTATTTTAAGTAGAAACAGGGCCTGACGAAAGGAGTTGGGCCATTTTCAGGCCCATTGGCCCGATACAGCCAGTAATAGGTATTACTACACTAGCCCTAGCGCAAAGGATTCTAGATTCATCAAACCCAGTTTAAACCCCATTTTTCTATGGGATAACAGATTTTATCCCCTAAGGAACTAGAGGGAGTTTAAAAACTCTATCTCTTCATCCAGAGAAGAGTCCTGACTCGATCTCTTCTTATGGAAGGGATAACTGAATCTATTCAAACACCAGGAAGTAGAGATAGATGAATATCTTGAAATTGGCCCGCTCAGCAACGATATATATCTCGAGACCTTCTCAGAAACCAGGTAATTGCAAATCCCACTCTCAAAACCCACCATATCTTCGAGATTCTGACTTGGGCGTCGAGGGTCTACTGCTGGGTCCTCCCTGTTGTTTGAGACTTGTTTGCAGTTCCACAAGAGCATTATCAGTCGTTCCTGGCGATCAGATCTCGGAGCCAAGTGCAGTTTTTGGCGGTCAACACCGGCAAACAGTGAAGGTTTGATCTTTATTATTTTTATTAAAAGAATTCACATATCTATTTGCTTCCATACAGAAATAAGCAACAACAGATTTGCGTCGTCTGTGAAAAACAGAAAAGATCTCAAATCCAACTTCGTCGGTCCGAACTTACCTTCTCAGCTATGTTGCCATGGAAGAACGGGAAGGTGATGGCTACCAGCCGACAAGCCAGCGATCTTTCTTCACCTCCCCCTCAACAACTTCAACATATTCAGTAGTCTTATCCAGATCAACAACATCAACTGGAATAGCCACCTCTCCAGCAGATTCAACCTCCGTATAGAGGAGCAGCACTGCGGGGCTCCCATCGAAGCCGTCCCAAACAGCACCCTATACGGTTGTTTGTCAAAAATAGAGGTTTAACCCATACTGCAACCCTTTCTACGGTGCCCCAACCACAACCAGATATACGTCAAGTCATCATTAACCGCCAGCAAGGGTCCGACCTCTGAATTTGCCTGAACGAGATGCGAGCCCATGATGAAGCTCCCCGTCCAGAACAACATGGAAGCAAGAGGTGCCTCCCTCCTCAAAGGCAGAGGTCCAGAAGGACTCCCTCTCCAAGAAGGTGAAGAATATCTCACTCTCCAACAGGACGAAGAAGGTCTCCTCTCTCTCGACAACGAAAAAGCCAAATCATAGCAAGTCGACCAGTTCACAGGACCAACCGAGACGAAGAGGCACTCGTCACCAAGGCAGAATTCTGGAATCTAAAAGATGAGATACCCTAGGCCCTCAACGTCACCCCAAGCAGGGGCCACCTCACAACCATACATGATGATGTCCCGCATGTCAACCAGATCCGACCAAAGGGACAACTTAGTCCTTCACCACCTCTGAGAGATGGAGGACCGCCTCAACAATACCAATCGAGAAGAAAATCATTAGGCCAAAAGCTTTCATCTAGCAGGCCTCCTTTCTCCAAATCAATCATGGAAGCCCATGTCCCCGAGATCTTCAAGCCACCTCACTTTGAGTCCTACAATGGAGAGTCTAACCAGGCTGATCATATTAAGAGTATTAAAACCCTCATGATGATCTATGAAGCCTTAGACGCACTTCTCTGTAAAACCTTCCCTGCTACGTTGAAGGGGTCAGCAAGGGAGTAGTACTCCCGCCTATGTCTAGGCTCCATCTTTCCATTCGATCAATTTGAAGAACTTTTCCTCACACACTTCGTAAGCAGCCGCCAAACAGAGAAGACAAGTGCCTCATTACTGGACTTGAGTCAAAAAGAAGAGGAACAACTCAGGGATTTTGTTGGGCGCTTCACAGCCGAATCCTAGTCTATCTCCTCCCTCGATCAAGCAGTAGTGACCGCAGCTGATATGGCTAAAAATGGGATTACATTGGGACCGTTCAAATCGGACACGAATCTTAAAGCTCAGGGGTAAAACGGTAATTTCACCTACAAACGGGTCTGAAATGGGGACTGGGCCTTTCTTCAAAACCCAATAACCCATAAACAGATCTGTCTTACTGGGTACGAGTCCCAACCACTTACAAACCAGTTCAGAAGGATAAAGAAGAATTCAGATTCATAATTATCCCTAAAAGGTGGTTTTAACCACTTCTATCCATCCACACCAGGAAGTAGAGATTTTTTCTTATCTCGAAACGGATCCCTAAGGCGACTATAAAAACCCCTCACCCCCACCATAAGAAGGTAATCAATATTTTTCCTGTAAAAGCTCTTTCATAATCTTTCTGATTACTGACAAGAGCGTTAGAGGGTGCATCGCCGGGATCCATCCCAGTGTTTTGCACTTTTTGTAGGTTCGCAGCAGTAGCAAGCGACCAAGTCAACACGTTGGTGAAGGTCAACAGGTTTGCCTTGTTCGTTTTCTCAAGAATCCATAAATTCTATATATTGCCCCCACACCAGATTCAGCGGCAACAGATTGGCGCCGTCTATGGGAACCGAAAGAGCAACCCAACCTAACTTCATCAGTGAGATTAGTTTCAAGTCATGCATCCAAAAGAGAAGGGGAAGGCAGCGGTCTCTAGCTGAAGAACCACTTCTCTTCCTCATCCCCCTCCTCCAGCTCAAGGTGCTCCTCCTCAACAGGCCCCTCTAGGATCTCGAGGGGCTGCCCAAGGGGGGCTCTCGTAGGAGTTGTCCAAAGCAACATCCTCCTCAGGACCATGTCACGGTCCATAATCCTCCAGTTGACTCTATGGCTTCTCAAAGCCCTCTCAAGCGGGATCTCCATCAAGTGATTGCCGACCGCTAAAAGGGGGTCGACCTCCGAACTCGCCTGAATGGATGGCAAGCCGTTGGGGGAGTCCATCAACCTGAGCACCCAGGGGTCTCAAGAGTCCAGACCCCCCGCCGACCGAGGACCAGAATATCCCCTCCCCTAAGGAGGCAAAGAGAGTCCCCTCAACGTCATTGGCGGAGAACTCATTCTCTAGTAAGCTGAGCCACACATAGAGACCGCCGAGCTGGAGAGGTACCAGTCACAAGGGCGGAGTTCCAAGATTTTCAAGAGGCCGTTCTGCAGGCCCTCAACACCGCTCCTAACCACGAGCAACGGGCACCTAGTCCTAAACCTGTCCCAAGTCGTCGCCACCGTACTCCTAGTCCCCTTTTTCATGGGAAAGTGTCTAGGGGATCGGCAGGATATGACCGAAGGAAAGACTCGGTCTACTACCGTCTCCACGAGATGGAGAGGTGTCGTGCTCGACTTGACAGAGAAGAGGAACAACGTGCGAGGAACTTCCGCCCGGCCCCCGTTCTCCCGAGCCACTATGGAAGCCCCGGTCTCGCAAAACTTTAAGCCCCCTAACTTCCAGTCATACAATGGGGAGTCGGACCCCACTGACCACATCGAGAGTTTTAATACTCTCATGATGATCCACCAGGCTTCGGATGCGCTCCTTTGCAAAACCTTCCCTGCCACGCTGAAGGGGCCTGCAAGAGAATGGTACTCTCGAATCGCCCCGGCATCCATCTTCTTGTTCGATCAGTTCGAAGGGCTCTTCCTTACTCATTTCGTGAGTAGCCGTCGGGCCGAGAAAACAAACGTATCTTTGGTGACCCTCCGCCAAAGAAAGGGTGAACGCCTAAGAGATTATGTTCGATGCTTCACCGCTAAAGCCCGATCTATTGCCTCCCTCAACCAAGCAGTAGCCTTTGCGGCATTCGAGTGCAACGTCACTAATGCCGACCTCAAGGCGTCCCTGGCTAAGAGGCCTCCTCGGGACTTCTCAGAACTCCTGCTTAGGAGTAAGAAGTACATCTGAGTGGAAGAGGCTCTCAACCCTCCCACTCTCGAGGAATCATCTTCCGGGAACAAACAGAAGAATGCGAGCGAAGAAGGGTCACAGAAACTCCAGAGGGACGACAATGGCCAACGCCGCCTAGCTCCTCGTTTTGAGAAGTTCACCCCCCCTCAATGCTAGTATATCAGCAGTTCTTATGGAGGTGGACAAAGAAGGGCTGCTCCGCGCTCCTCCTAGAATGAATACCCCTGGTAAGAAAAGAAACAGGAATAAGTGGTGCCGCTTTCATAGGGACCATGGCCACGACACGGATGATTGTCGGGCTCTCAATGAGGAGATCGAAGAGCTCATACAGCGGGGACACCTGGACAAGTTCGTCCGAAGAAACGGGGCTGACCTTCCATCCCGAGGGACCTACAAGCGAACAGAGAAGTCCGCCGAGTTCCCGGATTCCGAACCTGGGGCTGTCCTCCACCTCATCCAAGGAGGTCCAATGGGGAAAGAACCCAACTCCTCCCAAGCAGCCTTCACCCTATCGTAGAAGTAGGATCTCGGTTTTTCAGTAAGGCCGATGCTTGTAACCCGGCCAACAACATGTAATAATGGTTCACCCCATCAAAGTGGCCATTTAGTTTTTTTCAATAAAACTAAAACTTTTGTCTATTATTGCATATGCTTCATTTCTACTTCTCCGATTTTCTTCTACGACTTGTTAAATGGTAAGTTCGGATTCTAGCTTGTCCTACAGGGCTGCTCCCACAACTTACTAAGCTCAAAAGACGAGTTCAGAGTCCAACACTTGGTTCGACGTTGTCTTAGCCGCTTGTAAACAAGCAAGTGCGAGGCAGCTCACCATTCAGAATTGCTCCTACAACTTGTTAACTCTCTTAACAACAAGTTCGGAGTCCAACACTTGGTTGGACGTTGCCTTAGCCGCTTGCTAACAAGCAAGTGCGGGGCAGCTCACCATTCGGAATTGCTCCCACAACTGTTGAACCTCTTCTCAACAAGTTCAGAGCAAAAACTCTCCCCTAGAGTTGCTCCCCAAACATGTCCCTCATGAGGCTCTCTCCTGGAGCCAAACTCTCCGCTCCGCTTGCCTCCAGAATGGACCTCTTCTCAACGAGTACGGAGCACAATTCTCTCCTAGAATCGCCCATCAAACCTGCCTCCAAGAATGGATCTTCTCAAGAGTTATACAAAGCTCAACTCAACCATTCACCAGACAGTGCCTATCGTTCGCCATGTTCGCCAGCACGCGCCGAACAAATGTGGTCCCGAATGAAAAAGAAGAACTGGAAGCCTATGCTTGCCATCAGATCACCTCAAGATCTACGCTCAAATCAAGATCGACGATGAGATTCGCCAATCAAACAAACAAACAAAAGGGAATAGAAAAAGGAAGTAACGGGTAACGGGTTGGACCCGTTAAGGACCCTAAACCCGAACCATCTTCTTCTCCCCCATATTTCCTGCCAAAATCAAAACAGAGAAAAACCCACACTTCCTTCTTCCTCCTCTCCTTCAGTTGCTCCCGTTCAAACCCACCAAAGGCATCATCTCCTTCAACCACCCTCTTCGTCAAGCTCACACATCACCATCGTCGAGCACCGGTCTACTCACCATTCGTTCGCAGAGCTCATGCATCCCCATCGTCGAGCACCGGCCTCCTCACCATTCGTTCGACAACTCCTTCCATTGCCGAGCTCGAACCCATCACCTCTCCAAGCTCAACCTCACACCGCCATGTCTGCTTCGGACGTTCGCCCAAACTCATTGTTTCCGAGCTACCCCTCCATCGACAAGCTAGCCAACCTTCTCCCATTCGCCGAGCTTTACTTCGTTCGCCAAGACTCCATGGCCAAACTCCTGAAGCTCCAAGCTTGCCTCCACGTCGCAAGCTCCTCGACCGTGCTCTCCCTCGTTCGCCTCATTCGCCGAGCTCGCCGCCACATGGTTGATCACGAAGAAGGGCGAGGGGCGAGTTCAAAGGAAGTGAAGAGGAGCAAGATGAAGAAAGACGAAGGAAGAATGAGGCGAAGGAGAGGAAAGAAGAAGCAGAGGGGAAGAGAGAAAAGAAAAGAAAAAAAATACCACGTGGTGGTCAACGCCCGCATTGACCGCGCTACGTGGCATCACCAGGTGGGTCGGCAACGTGTGCCGAGCAACTAGGGTTCCGAGCTGGAAATTGCAGCAAAATGCCCCGTTTTGTGATCCGCGCCATCTGATCGTGATCAACCGTCCAGATTGAGCCACGTAGCTCGGATCTACGATCCGAGCAACTTGCATTCCGAGCTGTGTATTGGAGAAACATGACTTTCTCCTCGTGAATCGCGTTTGATCATAATCAGACGGCTCAGATCTCGCTGCGTCGATCGAAATCACGTTTTCTCGTGATCCACGCCTTCTTCCCTCGTGATTCGCATCATGATCGTGATCAACCGTCCAGATTGAGCCACGTACAATCCGAGCTATTGAGCTACCGAGCTGCAAAATGGCAAAAAAATTTGCCTTAAAATTCGTGCTCAAACACGATGTGCGGCTCAGACTCAATAACAAAAAAAAAGAGAAAAGGGGCGGATGGGTTAACGGGTTAGATCCGAACCCATTAGAAACCCGAACCCCATACCTCTTCAGTCTCCTTCTTCTTCTCCAGTTTCCCGCCAAAAACAAAAAAAAATCCCACTCATCTGCTTTTACAGCTCGCCATCCAGCCACCTTATCGCCGAGCTGCTCACTCTCGACGAACCCATGGAGCTCCCTCACCTGTTAAACTAGCAGACCTCCACGGTGATGAAGCTCCATCGAGCTCGAGTTCTCCAATGCTAAACTTGCCATCGCCAAAGCCTAGCCTCCACCATTACCGAGCTCCTCTCCCCTATCGTCGAGCTCCTTCAACTACATGCTCACCTCCACCAACCCTGAAAGCATCACTATCGAGCTCCACTACAGCCTCGATGAGCTCCTCCCTCGTCGAACCAAACCCCGAGCACACCGCCGCTCCAAGTAGACCTCCATCATATTCCATGACGGGCTCTCCCCCAACTGAGCTCTCTGTCTCCGAGCTCCGCCACAGAGCTCCACTCCCTCCTCGTCGAGCTTCACCGATGCCGAGCTCGAACCACCTCCTCACCTGAGTTCCCCCAACTCACGATCAAGCTTTGCCATGGCCGAGCTCCACCTTCGTCGTGCTCCGTCTTCGTTGATCTGCTCCCTGCTGAGCTCGCTAACCAACCACCTCGTCGATGCCAAGCTCGAGCCATCTCCACCACCGAGCTCAAGCTCTCTCTTCGCCGAGATCTCCACTGTTTTGAGCTCAAGCTCCAACTCCAAGCCACCTCCGAGCTCGAGCACTTCTTCTCCAGTCTCCTCGTCGAGCAACTCAAAATTGAAGACGAAGACGAAGGAGAAAAAAGAAGAAGACGAAGACGAAGAAAGAGGAAGGAGAGCGGGAGAAGAAAGGAAGGAGAGAACAGAGCGAGAGAGAAAAAGAGAAGAAAAAAAATTATATGCCACGTGGCAGTCAATGCCAGCGTTGACCGCACCACGTGGCGTCACCAGGTGGGTCGGCGACGTGTGCCAAGCTACCGAGGTTCTGAGCTGGAAATTGGGGAAAACGCCCTGCTTTGAGATGTGCGCGTTCTGATCGTGATCAACGAGCAGGATTGCGCCACGTGTCTAGGTATTAATAAATTAATTTATTTATTTATTTAATTGAATTAATTAATTAAAAATCGAAAAAATTAATTAAAAAATTCTAATAATAATTATTTATTCGGAAAATTATTTTAAAATTTTGAAAATAATAATTATTAAATTAGAATAATTAATTAAATTTTCGGTAATTAATTATTTAATCCGAAAAATTGAATAAAAAATTCAAAAAATGAGAAAAAAATCTGAAAAATCTGAAAAAATCAAAAAAAATCCAGAAAATTCTAAAGATATTTTTGGGCATTTTACAAGCTCAGAATAACACCGTTACAGCTCGAGCAAGATCTGAACTCCCTTAAGATCTCCGATAAAATCCCGTACGCCATTAGAATAACAAAACTACTCCTTAAAGACTGTAGAACTCAGTCTCCATGAGTGGGGGGCTCGTGATATGGCTAAAAATGGGATTAAATTGGGATCATTCGAATCAGACACGAATCATAAAGCTCAGGGGTAAAACGGTAATTTCACCTACTAAGGGGTCTGAAATGGGGACTGGGCCTTTCTTCCAAACCCAATAACTCATAAATGGATATGTCTTACTGGGTACAGGTCCCAACCTGTTACAAACCAATTCAAAAGGATAAAGAAGAATTTAGATTCATAATTATCCCTAAGAGATGGTTTTAACCACTTCTATCCATCCACACCGGGAAGTAGAGATTTGTTCTTATCTCGAAACGGACCCCTAAGGTGATTATAAAAACCCCTCTCCCCCCACCATAAGAAGGTAATCAATCTTTTTCCAGTAAAAGCTCTTCCATAATCTTTCTGATTACTGACAAGAGCGTCGGAGGGTGCATCGCCGGGATCCATCCTGGTATTTCGCACTTTTTGCAGGTTCGCAGCAGCAAGAGTCCAAGTCAACATGTTGGTGAAGGTCAACAGGTCAACAAGTTTGCCTTGTTCGTTTTCTCAAGAATCCATAAATTTTATCTATTGCCCCCACACCAGATTTAGCGGCAACAGCGGCATTCAGACACAACATTAATCAAGCTGATATGAAGGAATCCCTTGCTAAGAAGCATCCTTAGGACTTCTCAGAACTTCTACTAAGGCATGAGAAGTACATCTGGGTAGAAGAGGCTCTCCAACCCCGCAGTTAGAAGAAGCCCTCTTATGGGAATAAACTACAGAGTGAAAATGAAGAATGTCCCAGGAAGCTCCAGAAGGACAGCAATGGCCAGCGCTTCCCTCCTCCTCATTTTGAGAAGTTTACCCCCGTCAATGCCAGTATATCACCAGTTCTCATGGAAGTAAATAAGGAAGGGCTACTTCGCCCTCCCCCGAAGATGAACACTCCAGGGAAGAGAAGAACAGAGACAAGTGGTGCTGCTTTCATGGGATCATGGCCACAACACAAATGATTGTCATGCTTTCAAGGAAGAGATCAAATAGCTTATCGAGCGGGGGCACCTATCCAAGTTCATCTGAAACATCAGAACCGATCCTTCACCACCCCGAAGAGCTAACAAGTGGGCTGAAAAGCCCTCTAAGTCCCAAGTCTAAGAGCCAAGGGTAGTTCTCCACTCCATTCACGAAGGGCCTATGGGGGAAGAATCAAACTCCTCCCGAAGGCCTTCATCCTAGAAGTTAATTCGGTATAGAACTTTCCCCCAGCCAAGAGTTTTGAAGTCCCGGTGACACTCTCAAACAGAGACCTAGAAGGCGTCTGAATATGTAGCGCCCCGATTTCCAAATATTGGGAAAACCGAGACACGAGCTAGGACCTTTTCTTCAATTAGTCACAATACACAGAAAAACAGGAGAATTTAAAACTTTTTATTCAACACCCAATGTATTACAAGTCTGAATGTCCTACAACTGCAATACATTATGATAGTGTTACAATAGTACCCTTTCATTCCCGAGTGTTACCATTTTTAACAACTTACATCAGAGTACAAAGAATGAAGAACAACACTTGGTAACTCTCACTTGAGTACTTTTCCATAATAGAAAATCAACGTAATTATTACAGCGGAAACTAAAACATGATATTGACTCCTCGCTTTCCTTGCCTTGAGTTCTCCTGAATCTCGCACCTGTACTTCTGCGATCCAGTACCTATTGAAGTGGGAACGTCAGTATTCACTGACGCTTTAAGGATGATAACTTAGCAGCGAATCTCCCAAAACAACATACAGAAATATTATAATTGTGTCGGTGTAGTTTAAGTGTTTGTGAGTGCCATGACTAGAATCTAACGTAATATTAACTAAGCGAAGATGCTCTTATTCTAATGCAAGCAAGTCTCCGGAACAGTATGCATCCCATACTACATACGCCACATCTCAAACCGTTTTCTCCATATAGGGATTTGAACCCGCACTATGAACTCTACTTTTGTACCCATCCTGTTCCTGACATGATACTACATGACTGGTGACTATTGCCCCGCGTACCGGACCTCACACCAAAAGCCAACACGAACTACAAGATACTTGCCAACCTTCTTCCGTGCTCTCAACTCGTCATGAGAAGACATAGAACCTGCCGGGATCGTAGGGTCTATTTTCCTAGGAACCCTCTCGTTCTTATCATGGTACATTCAAGAATTAACAATCAAGATACGAAACCCGTGCTCTCAACTTGTCATGAAAAAGCACCGCCCGTATCCCTTTGACAGGGGAATACATTCTGATAACACCACCTAGTGTCAGCTTATAGGAGAGTTGGATTATAGGGTATCACCCCTGACACCAACTCTCACCCTTTGGCAATTTTTAGATAAAAATGGTTAAGTAACTGTTACTATCCTAACGATGTCACTAATCCTTAACCAACAAGCGGGACATACCACGGTGCTTTCAACTCGACATGAAAAGCACCGTATGTGTCCCTCTTCTAACCAAACAAGTGAGACACGGCACTGTGCTTCCAACTCGGCATGAAAAGCACCATACGCGTCCCTCTTCTAAAGAGTGCCACAATTAACCCGTCTTAACCTAGACTTCTCAAGATCTCATCGGATCTACTCACAGCCTACAATACCTACATACGAGCCAATTAAGCTACGTATGAGGTGACTACATACAAAAACAACCATACAGGTAATCAAACCTAGAAGCAACCAAACGTGCTTACTAGCAACCTTGATCTTCTATTATTAGAAGCAACAGAAGAATCTACTAACAGCCTGAAACAGGCATTCTACCAATGCGAAGCCCAAAACGACCTAACAACTTTTATATATGAAGCTATAATATACCATTCAAGCATGCATGGCTCTTGAATCTAGAACGACTAAGCAATCTCAACATGAGTTCCTTCTAGGGGATTGGCTAGAATGACCTCGCAACTTAATATTGCAACTACAACATGATTTGTTCTCCACTAGTTACAATCCACATCATGCTAGTTCTCTACTAGCACAATTTACGATAACATGATAGTTCCTTACTAACGCTATAACTACAACGCGATAGTTAATACTACAACCACAACGTGATAGTTATTACTATAACTACAACACGATTTATCTCTTTGCTATACACTTTAACTACAAGTATGGATACAACTTACGTAGGAATCCACTATAAGTTAAAGCATGAACAGCCACTAGATTTAAGCATGGATATCTCTTACTACTTTAAGCATGGTTAATTGCTACAACTTAGCATGAGTACTAATAATTTAGCATGGTATACAACCTTAACCATTCCTACAACAATCTTAGGCATGGTAGGTAATTCAACATCAATCCTACACATTTCTAAGCATGGATTATACTTTCCTACAACAATCTAAGGATGGTAGATTAATTCAATATTAATCCTACAACAAGCTAAGTAGGGATAGGTACTTAGCATCAACCTACAACATTCTAAGCCTAAATAAATTAATCTAAACATGGTAGGAACTTTAGAATGAATCCTACAATATTCTAAGCATAAATAAATTAATCTAAGCATGGTAGGAATTTTAGAATGAATCCTACAACATTCTAAGCCTAAATAAATTAATCTAAACATGGTAGGAATTTTAGAATGAATCCTACAACATTCTAAGCATAAATAAATTAATCTAAGCATGGTAGGAATTTTAGAATGAATCCTACAACATTCTAAGCATAAATAAATTAATCTAAGCATGGTAGGGATTTTAGAATGAATCCTACAACATTCTAAGCATAAATAAATTAATCTAAGCATGGTAGGAATTTTAGAATGAATCCTACAACATTCTAAGCACAAATAAATTAATCTAACATGGTAGGTATTTTTAGAAAGAATCCTACAACATTCTAAGCACAAATAAATTAATCTAACATGGTAGGTATTTTTAGAATGAATCCTACAACATTCTAAGCATAATAGGTTAATCTAAACATGGTAGGAAATTCTTAGAATGAATCCTACAACATTCTAAGCATAATAGGTTAATCTAAACATGGTAGGAAATTCTTAGAATGAATCCTACAACATTCTAAGCACAAATAAACTAATCTAACATGGTAGGTATTTTTAGAATGAATCCTACAACATTCTAAGCATGAATAAATTAATCTAAGCATGGTAGGAATTTTAGAATGGATCCTACAACATTCTAAGCATGAATAAATTAATCTAAGCATGGTAGGAATTTTTAGAATGAATCCTACAACATTCTAAGCACAAATAAATTAATCTAACATGGTATGTATTTTTAGAATGAATCCTACAACATTCTAAGCATGAATAAATTAATCTAAGCAGGGTAGGAATTTTAGAATGAATCCTACAACATTCTAAGCATGAATAAATTAATCCAAGCATGGTAGGAATTTTTAGAATGAATCCTACAACATTCTAAGCAGAAATAAATTAATCTAACATGGTATGTATTTTTAGAATGAATCCTACAACATTCTAAGCACAAATAACACTTTCTAAGCATGGTAGATAATTTTAGAATGAATCCTACAACATTCTAAGCATAAATAATTTAATCTAGTACAATCTTAGCATGGTATTTGCTTTATGAACATAAAATAAACTATCTACTACTACTACTACTCCATTTTAATCAAGAACATAACACATAACTATCTACCACTACTACTACTTTATTTTAGTCAAGAACATAACATACAACTATCTACTACTACTACTACTTTATGGACATAAAACATCTATAACTACTTACTACTACTTCTTTATACTACTACTTTATTTAACCAACATACTACTACTACTTTATTTAAACATGCTACTACTTTTATTAGTATTGATTTATTATCACTAGTGTTTATAAAAGAAAGATCTTTTTATTTATTCTACAACTAGTGATTATAAAAGAAAAGATCCTTTTTTTTTTGTATTCTACAACTAGTGATTTAGGTTAATTTCTTTTCCATTAATTAGAAATAACATCTAATTTAAGTTCTTTTTAAGATTACAAAGAGAACAACAATAATAAAAGTAAGGTAAGAACTTTTATTTGGTTCTTACCCATATGCTTATCTTTTTAGTCCAAGTTTAATACAAGTCCTACAACCAACAATGGTTGTATAAAGTCCATATGCTTATGTATAGTTCATATCAAGTCCTACAACCTTAAGTGGTTGTATGTAAAAGTTCATATGCATGTGTCATTTTTGTCCAAGTAGTTAGTTCTTAACAATATTCAAAATAAGAAGCTCCTACAACTATACTACTTCAAACCATCCATACCAAAAAGGAAAAATAAACAAGGAGGGTAAGAAGAAGAAGAACACCAAAACACCATTCAAAGAAACAAACAAACAACAACCAAACAAACAATTATGGAGAAACCCCCACCTTAATCTTTTTGTAGGAAGGACTAGCCTATGCTCCTTCTCCTTCCCCTTAGCTTCTAAGAACTCCTAAGAAGACCTACAAAGAAAACTCTCAAGTTAGTATGGTTCCTCTCTTTCTTTTCCTTTCTTTCTCTCTTTCTTTCTTTTTTTGGTCTTTCTAAACTGAGACAAGGTGGAGAAGGAGGGGGTATTTATAGGTGGAGAGAAGGGTGGATAGTGCAAATGTGCACATACAAAAGTGCACAAAAGCCCTCCCATGAAATGGGGGCTAGCCATACTCCTAGGGGAGGTAGGGATGAGGTGGAGGTATGGTGAGGGTATGGTGTTATGTGGGGGAGGTGTTATGTGAGGGTTTTTAGAAGGGTTTCCTTAACCTCTTCATGCACACTTAACCTAGGTTAAACCTCCTAATCAAACCCTAACCATCTAATTAAGTTTTGTCATAACAAAACAAGTGTTGTCCAAAAATACACAACACACAATTTGTATAATGTACCAATCGACATACTACACGTATGCACGCATATATGTCTGTATACCGAAAATCTTCGCATAATTCGTATAAAAATAATTAATTCTCGGAAATAATAATAAAATAAATTTTATTATTAGTTCGGAAGATCACGGTATCAATTTGATACAATACGGACGTATACTGACCGATATCTGGATACAGATAACGTCTATGAACAAACCGGGTGAAAATCACCAAAATAATTCAATTTTGGAATTAAAACAAAATAATAATAAGATAATAATAAAATAATAATTTATACAATGTAATATCCGCCCGGGATATTACAATACTCCTTCCTTAGAATAGTTCTGTCCTCAGAACTACGTTAAGTTAGGAAAAACGAAAACAACAGATACGAAATAGCACGGACATAGGGTAAGAGATGGAAAATTTTTGAACAAACCATTGCATAGACTCCACATATATATATATATATATATATATATATATATATATATATATATAAATCCAACTAGTTACAAAAAGTGTCATATCCTTCATACGCATCATCCTTCCTACGTCTATATTATATATTACGTATGGTCCAAAATAAGACTCTAAAACAACTTCAACTTAGTTGCACCCCCTTCCTTGCACATTGGTGATGACTTTCTCGCCTTCATTGGCATCATCTTCTACAAGTGCAAATACTCGTCCTTGGCGAAGTGGCTCCTTTCCCTTATGGTTTACTCCTGGGGCTGATCTGCTGCTATTCCTCTGAAACAGGGGACAATCTGGTCGGATATGACCAATCTTTCCACATTTGTAACAAACACGGGTATCCATCTGAGGGTCCTTCTTTGGGCACTGGCTCATAAGATGGCCTTGCTCTCCACACAGAAAATAGCTTCCTGGCTTGGCAGCTTCAAATTTGCCATCTGGTTTCCGAATCTTCTGCTTCTGCCCTTTATTCTCGAGCCCCGACGCTGGTGCAGACCTCTTTCCCTCCGTCCACTTCCCAATGTTCTCTTGCAGATTTGGTCCTCGGTTCATGTCAAGCTCTGTCGTTGCCGCACGACGAACCAGTTTGTCGAACCTCCGAATGCAAAAAGGTATCATCCTCGTTCTGAGTGCCGGTCTGAGCCCTTGCTCGAATCTCTTGGTCTTCTTGACCTTATCCTCTACCATTTCTAGAGCATAACGAGACAGTTGCGTGAACTTGGTCTCGTACTCACGAACTGTTAAGTTTCCTTGCTTCAGGTTGAAGAACTCCATAGCCTTATCCTCCTGCACATCTAATGGAAAGTAGTGTGTCCTGAACTCCTCCAAGAAGTATTCCCAAGTAATGGGTCCTTCACCCATGCCCCTTTTCACCGACTGCCACCAGACCCCGGCGTCTTTTTCCAGCAGAATGCTTGCCAACCGGACCTTGCTTTCATTTGGTGTCAGCATCACCTCGAACACGGTCTCTACTTGACGAATCCAATCGTCAGCCGCTATCGGGTCTGCCTTTCCCTCAAAAATAGGTGGCCTCATTCTTCGGAATGATTCGACCATCTTAATGGGGTCGGTAGTCGCTGCTCCCTGATTACCTCCGAGTGCTCTCTGTTGCTGCATAGTGTTTCTGCTCGCCTCGGCTAGGTCTCCAATTGCCTGGTAAATACGAGCTAATTCCGTCCCTATATCCAGACCTGTGCCATTTCCTCCACTACCCTCGCCCTCACTCTGGTTGTTCCTACCATTCCTGGTTTCGTGAGACATCTGGTGGAAGACAATAAATATGGGTATTAACCAAGGAATAGAAAATTTATAAGACATAAGTTGAAAGAACAACAATATGAATTATAATTGCCTACAACTAGCTAACGCCCGAATCCTAAAAGGCATCCAAGTTTAAATTTCCGACTGTGTTGGACTGTAAATTGAAGTCAGCTCTGATACCACTCTGTAGCGCCCCGATTTCCAAATACTGGGAAAACCGAGACACGAGCCAGGACATTTTCTTCAATTAGTCACAATACACAGAAAAATAGGAGAATTTAAAACTTTTTATTCAACACCCAATGTATTACAAGTCTGAATGTCCTACAACTGCAATACATTATGATAGTGTTACAATAGTACCCTTTCATTCCCGAGTGTTACCATTTTTAACAACTTACATCAGAGTACAAAGAATGAAGAACAACACTTGGTAACTCTCACTTGAGTACTTTTCCATAATAGAAAATCAACGTAATTATTACGGCGGAAACTAAAACATGATATTGACTCCTCGCTTTCCTTGCCTTGAGTCCTCCTGAATCTCGCACCTGTACTTCTGCGATCCAGTACCTATTGAAGTGGGAACGTCAGTATTCACTGACGCTTTAAGGCTGATAACTTAGCAGCGAATCTCCCAAAACAACATACAGAAACATGATAATTGTGTCGGTGTAGTTTAAGTGTTTGTGAGTGCCATGACTAGAATCTAACGTAATATTAACTAAGCTAAGATGCTCTTATTCTAATGCAAGCAAGTCTCCGGAACAGTATGCATCCCATACTACATACACCCCATCTCAAGCCGTTTTCTCCATATAGGGATTTGAACCCGCACTATGAACTCTACTTTTGTACCCATCCTGTTCCTGACATGATACTACATGACTGGTGACTATTGCCCGGAGTACCGGACCTCACACCAAAAGCCAACACGAACTACAAGATACTTGCCAACCTTCTTCTGTGCTCTCAACTCGTCATGAGAAGACATAGAACCTGCCGGGATCGTAGGGTCTATTTTCCTAGGAACCCTCTCGTTCTTATCATGGTACATTCAAGAATTAACAATCAAGATACGAAACCCGTGCTCCCAACTTGTCATGAAAAAGCACCGCCCGTATTCCTTTGACAGGGGAATACATCCCGATAACACCACCTAGTGTCAGCCTATAGGAGAGGTTGGATTATAGGGTATCACCCCTGACACCAACTCTCACCCTTTGGCAATTTTTAGATAAAAATGGTTAAGTAACTGTAACTACCCTAATGATGTCACTAACCCTTAACCAACAAGCGGGACATACCACGGTGCTTTCAACTCGACATGAAAAGCACCATATGTGTCCCTCTTCTAACCAAACAAGTGAGACACGGCACTGTGCTTCCAACTCGGCATGAAAAGCACCATATGCGTCCCTCTTCTAAAGAGTGCCACAATTAACCCATCTTAACCTAGACTTCTCAAGATCTCATCGGATCTACTCACAGCCTACAATACCTACATACGAGCCAATTAAGCTACGTATGAGGTGACTACATACAAAAACAACCATACAGGTAATCAAACCTAGAAGCAACCAAACGTGCTTACTAGCAAACTTGATCTTCTATTATTAGAACCAACAGAAGAATCTACTAACAGCCTGAAACAGGCATTCTACCAATGCGAAGCCCAAAATGACCTAACAATTTTTATATATGAAGCTATAATATACCATTCAAGCATGCATGGCTCTTGAATCTAGAATGACTAAGCAATCTCAACATGAGTTCCTTCTAGGGGATTGGCTAGAATGACCTCGCAACTTAATATTGCAACTACAACATGATTTGTTCTCCACTAGTTACAATCCACATCATGCTAGTTCTCTACTAGCACAATTTAGATAACATGATAGTTCCTTACTAACGCTATAACTACAACGCGATAGTTAATACTACAAATACAACGCGATAGTTATTACTATAACTACAACACGATTTATCTCTTCGCTATACACTTTAACTACAAGTATGGATACAACTTACGTAGGAATCCACTATAAGTTAAAGCATTAATAGCCACTAGATTTAAGCATGGATATCTCTTACTACTTTAAGCATGGTTAATTGCTACAACTTAGCATGAGTACTAATAATTTAGCATGGTATACAACCTTAACCATTCCTACAACAATCTTAGGCATGGTAGGTAATTCAACATCAATCCTACACAATTCTAAGCATGGATTATACTTTCCTACAACAATCTAAGCATGGTACATTAATTCAATATTAATCCTACAACAAGCTAAGTATGGATAGGTACTTAGCATCAACCTACAACATTCTAAGCCTAAATAAATTAATCTAAACATGGTAGGAACTTTAGAATGAATCCTACAACATTCTAAGAATAAATAAATTAATCTAAGCATGGTAGGAATTTTAGAATGAATCCTACAACATTCTAAGCCTAAATAAATTAATCTAAACATGGTAGGAATTTTAGAATGAATCCTACAACTTTCTAAGCATAAATAAATTAATCTAAGCATGGTAGGAATTTTAGAATGAATCCTACAACATTCTAAGCATAAATAAATTAATCTAAGCATGGTAGGGATTTTAGAATGAATACTACAACATTCTAAGCATAAATAAATTAATCTAAGCATGGTAGGAATTTTAGAATGAATCCTACAACATTCTAAGCACAAATAAATTAATCTAACATGGTAGGTATTTTTAGAATGAATCCTACAACATTCTAAGCACAAATAAATTAATCTAACATGGTAGGTATTTTTAGAATGAATCCTACAACATTCTAAGCATAATAGGTTAATCTAAACATGGTAGGAAATTCTTAGAATGAATCCTACAACATTCTAAGCATAATAGGTTAATCTAAATAAGGTAGGAAATTCTTAGAATGAATCCTGCAACATTCTAAGCACAAATAAACTAATCTAACATGGTAGGTATTTTTAGAATGAATCCTACAACATTCTAAGCATGAATAAATTAATCTAAGCATGGTAGGAATTTTAGAATGAATCCTACAACATTCTAAGCATGAATAAATTAATCTAAGCATGGTAGGAATTTTTAGAATGAATCCTACAATATTCTAAGCACAAATAAATTAATCTAACATGGTATGTATTTTTAGAATGAATCCTACAACATTCTAAGCATGAATAAATTAATCTAAGCATGGTAGGAATTTTAGAATGAATCCTACAACATTCTAAGCATGAATAAATTAATCCAAGCATGGTATGAATTTTTAGAATGAATCCTACAACATTCTAAGCAGAAATAAATTAATCTAACATGGTATGTATTTTTAGAATGAATCCTACAACATTCTAAGCACAAATAACACTTTCTAACCATGGTAGATAATTTTAGAATGAATCTTACAACATTCTAAGCATAAATAATTTAATCTAGTACAATCTTAGCATGGTATTTGCTTTATGAACATAAAATAAACTATCTACTACTACTACTACTCCATTTTAATCAAGAACATAACACATAACTATCTACCACTACTACTACTTTATTTTAGTCAAGAACATAACATACAACTATCTACTACTACTACTACTTTATGGACATAAAACATCTATAACTACTTACTACTACTTCTTTATACTACTACTTTATTTAACCAACATACTACTACTACTTTATTTAAACATGCTACTACTTTTATTAGTATTGATTTATTATCACTAGTGTTTATAAAAGAAAGATCTTTTTATTTATTCTACAACTAGTGATTATAAAAGAAAAGATCCTTTTTTTTTGTATTCTACAACTAGTGATTTAGGTTAATTTCTTTTCCATTAATTAGAAATAACATCTAATTTAAGTTCTTTTTAAGATTACAAAGAGAACAACAATAATAAAAGTAAGGTAAGAACTTTTATTTGGTTCTTACCCATATGCTTATCTTTTTAGTCCAAGTTTAATACAAGTCCTTCAACCAACAATGGTTGTATAAAGTCCATATGCTTATGTATAGTTCATATCAAGTCCTACAACCTTAAGTGGTTGTATGTAAAAGTTCATATGCATGTGTCATTTTTGTCCAAGTAGTTAGTTCTTAACAATATTCAAAATAAGAAGCTCCTACAACCATACTACTTCAAACCATCCATACCAAAAAGGAAAAATAAACAAGGAGGGTAAGAAGAAGAAGAACCCCAAAACACCATTCAAAGAAACAAACAAACAACAACCAAACAAACAATTATGGAGAAACCCCCACCTTAATCTTTTTGTAGGAAGGACTAGCCTATGCTCCTTCTCCTTCCCCTTAGCTTCTAAGAACTCCTAAGAAGACCTACAAAGAAAACTCTCAAGTTAGTATGGTTCCTCTCTTTCTTTTCCTTTCTTTCTCTCTTTCTTTCTTTTTTTGGTCTTTCTAAACTGAGACAAGGTGGAGAAGGAGGGGGTATTTATAGGTGGAGAGAAGGGTGGATAGTGCAAATGTGCACATACAAAAGTGCACAAAAGCCCTCCCATGAAATGGGGGCTAGCCATACTCCTAGGGGAGGTAGGGATGAGGTGGAGGTATGGTGAGGGTATGGTGTTATGTGGGGGAGGTGTTATGTGAGGGTTTCTAGAAGGGTTTCCTTAACCTCTTCATGCACACTTAACCTAGGTTAAACCTCCTAATCAAACCCTAACCATCTAATTAAGTTTTGTCATAACAAAACAAGTGTTGTCCAAAAATACACAACACACAATTTGTATAATGTACCAATCGACATACTACACGTATGCACGCATATATGTCTGTATACCGAAAATCTTCGCATAATTCGTATAAAAATAATTAATTCTCGGAAATAATAATAAAATAAATTTTATTATTAGTTCGGAAGATCACGGTATCAATTTGATACAATACGGACGTATACTGACCGATATCTGGATACAGATAACGTCTATGAACAAACCGGGTGAAAATCACCAAAATAATTCAATTTTGGAATTAAAACAAAATAATAATAAGATAATAATAAAATAATAATTTATATAATGTAATATCCACCCGGGATATTACAGAATACCCCAATGTGATGCACGAGGCTCGTCGAATCCTAGTCGACAACAACAGTTCTGTTAATGTCCTTTTCCTTGAAGCCTTCGAATGCCTCAAGCTTTCTCGAGATCATATTAAACCTACTGGATACACGCTGGGGGTTCAAGTATCAATTGAAGGAATAATTACTCTTCATGTGACTGTTGGAAGAGCCCCAACAACCCAAACTGAGGCAATGGACTTCATGGTCGTCGATGTGAAGACTGCTTACAATGCCATTCTTGGCCGACCATGCCTAGTAGTACTTCATGTCATACCCTCGGTCTTTCATACGAAAATGAAGTTCCCAAAATCAGCATGAGTAGGGGAAGTCAAAGGAAACCAAGAGACAGCTCGAAGAAGTTACACAACTACAATTGGGGACTCGGTCCTCCCACTCGAGGCATTAGAACTCCCCTAAGGGAGTAGTTAGGTCGTTTCTAAACTGGTTGATGAACTCGAAGAGATCCCTTTCTCTAAGAGGGACCCGACCAAGAATTTCCAAGTAAGCAAAGCTCTCCCTCACCAGGTCAAAAAGCAGATAATTGAATACATCAGAGGGAACGAAGACCTATTTGCATGGACCGCTGCCGACATACCTGGTATCTCAAACGAGTTAATCATGCATCATCTTAGTGTCAATCCAGAAGTCAAGCCAGTCCAGCAGAAATATCGCAAGTTCACCCCTGACAGATAGTAAGCTATTGAGGTAGAAGTAGATAAACTCCTAGCCGGCCAATTCATCCAAGAAGTTAGCTACCTTAAATGCCTGACAAATGTGTTGATGGAGAAGAAAGCCAATGGCAAATGGAGAATCTGCATCGACTTCACCGACTTGAACAAAGCATGCCCGAAGAATCTGTTTCCTCTCCCAAGCATCGACGCTATGTCCAGCTATGAACTCTTGACTTTTATGGATGCTTTCTCAGGATACAATCAGATTAGGATCCCACCCCCCTCGACATTCTGAAGACGTCCTTTATCACCGAACAAGGACTTTATTGTTACCGGGTCATGCCCTTCGGTATGAAGAACGATGGAGCCACTTATCAACGCCACGTCAACAAGGTCTTTAAGTAACAAATTGGCAGGAACATGGATAACATTTTGGTGAAGAGCCTCAGTAGAAGAGACCATGTGATCGACCTTCGGGAAGCCTTCGTCGTCCTGTCAAAGAATAATATGAGGTTCAATCCTTCTAATTGTGCCCTCGGGGTGTCCTCCGGTAAATTTCTGGGGTTCATGATCAGTCAGAAGGGAATCCAAGCCAACCCTAAGAAGATCCAAGCCATACTGAACATGGCTACCCCATCTAGCATTAAGAAAGTCCCAAGGCTCATAGGGCATCTCACCACCATTGGACGCTTCCTCTCCCGATCAGGGGAGAAGTGTCTCCCAATCTTCAAAGCGCTCAGGGGAACGAAGGGCTTCGAGTGGGGACAAGCATAGCAAGCATCCTTTAAGCAGCTCAAGGCCTATTTAGTCAACCCCCCCCCACCCACTCCTGAGTAAGCCCGAGCCGGGAAAGGCACTCTACCTTTACCTGGCTACTTCAAATTAAACCCTCGGGACCATTTTGGTGAGAGAAGAGGACATAACCCAAGTAAAGTCCTCCATGATGTCAAATTTTGTTATTCAAAAATGAAGAAGATGGCCTACGCCCTAATCATGGCTGCTCGCAAGCTCTTCTCTTACTTCCAAGTACTTTCATTAGTATTTTTTACTAACCAACCCCTCAAGCATGTACTACACAAGCCAGAGAGCTCGGGGCAACTTATGAAGTCGTTCGTCGAATTAAGCCAGTACGATATCAGCTATCGGCTGAGGATGGCCATTAAAGCCTATGCTCTAGCTGAGTTCATTATAGAGAGCACCATTCCTGACCCTCCCTGAGGAAGGCAAGGACCCTCCATTCTGGAGAATCTATCGATGGATCCTCATGCATCGGGGGAAGCAGAGATGGAATTATCCTGACAAGCCCAGACAAGTTCACCCTCAAGTATTCACTTCGCATCAACTTTCAAGCCTCCAACAATGAAGCAAAATATGAAGCGCTAATTGCTGGCCTCCTCTTAGCCCGCAAAGCCGGAGCCTGACGTGTTAAAGTGTTCTGTGACTCTCAATTGGTAGTGAACCAAGTCCAGGGAGACTATGAAGCCAGGAATGACTGTATGATCAAGTATCGAGCACATGTCAGGAAGCTACAAGTCACTTTCCAATAGACAGGAGTCACTTGCATTCCCCATGAAGAAAATGGGCAAGCAGATGCCCTCTCCAGGTTGGCCTCCTCCTCCCTCAAAAGACTCAACCACACTGTTCTTATTAAAGTCCTGCTCAGGCCCAGCATCGAAGAAGAAATCTCAGAGCTGATGGTGATCACTCCTTTAGTACCAAAGAACAATTGGATGAAACCATTGTTTGTCTTCCTGGACAAGGGAATCCTCCCTCCTGACCCTAAGGAAGCCTGAAAGATTCGAATGAAGGAAGAGCGATACACACTCATCGAAGGAATCATGTACAAACGCTCTTACACTCTGGTGGATGGCTGTAACACTCTGAATTCCAAATAAGACTGAATTCGAAGTTCCACGAGATCTTTACACTTCACTTCGTACAATTTTACAAGGAATTAAAAACTTTTATATAATAATGTTTATATTTAACACAGTGGAAGCAAATTACAACATTATACATGAATTAAAATAACAACTTGAACATTTCTTTAAGCAGCAATCAATCTTTAGTCTTGTCAATCACTTTATCCTGCACAAAAACTGTGGGTACGTCAGTTGCATACAACTGACGCTAGGATATAATACATCAATTTCTCTTACTTAGAAAGCATACACTTTTCACAAACAAAACTAAGGGGGACTAGCCTATTGATGTCGTATGTGAATGTGCACTTAGTCCTTAATGCAGTTATTTATATTACATGACACTAATGCGCACTTGTTCAGATTCTATGCATCTCATACTACATAGGTCCGAGGGCAAATCCTTAATCGTTCTTCATCTTGTAGGGTTGGATACCTCGCCATAATTTAAACTACTATGGTAACTACGATATGTATCTTAGATTTTCTATGAGTTACGAGCCCATATCAAGACAGCCTAGGGGAATCCCATGTCAAGACATGATGCATCATGTAGACAACCTATGGATAATTCAGCCTCTGTCGTGGGACAATGGCACCACCCGTAGTCACCAAACATCCCACAAGCATCGCCACAGTCCCGATAATTCCGGAGATGTGTTCACGTCATGACATGATGCATAAGGACATTCATTTCAATATTTTATCTCAAAAGAATTTATTCAGTGCCGGTATAAGGACTTTAGCTGCACTCTAGTCTTTAATATCATTTCATGTTCGTAAAAAAAATTGAGTATTCACACTCACAAATTTTCTCATAATTCATCATGTTCTTTTATTTCATTTCCATGCACAAATTTCATGTTTCATACGACAAATTCATTTTTTCAAACTTACCACATTCATATTTACACTTCACAAAATTTCTTTACATTCATAATGTCATTCTTCCACTTATTAAGCCAAAATCACATTTATCTTACTTAAATTTTCCATGTCACAATTCTCATTTTAAAAATAACTCTACTCAAAAATTTTTTCAAAACATATATTTATTTTCTTTAATTAATCAAGATTATATTCTAAGAAATTGTATCAAGTTCTTTTTCTCAAATAGCCTCTAATTCTCTTTATAATACGTCAAAAATGATAGAAATAATTTTCATAAAGTCTAGGAATTTTTGAATAATTCTAATATTTTTTCTCAATTTTTAGAACACTTAGAAACTATTTTTATAAGATTGAAATATTTCATCAGCCGGGACAGTGACAGTCGACTGTTGAGAGGGCCAGTCGACTGTCCTGCGAGGATTTAAAACTCAAGAACCAACAGTCAGGACAGTGACAGTTGACTTTCAAAAAATAGCCAGTCGACTGTCCTGCGAGGATTTAAAACTTGAGAACCAATAGTCAGGACAGTGACAGTCGACTGTCGACTCTAGTTCGGTCGACTGTCAATTGTACCAGGTTACAGTTAAAGTGGATCATGAATATATTTTCGACATTAAAATGCAACAATAACTTCTTCACAATTTGGCACTACAATTATCACAAAAGATTGTTTTCTTGCATTGTTTTATTTCCACAACATTTCTAAAACACAATTCTCTTTTATCACACTAATGTCACAATACTT
Source organism: Hemerocallis citrina (assembly GCA_017893485.1). Taxonomy (NCBI): domain Eukaryota; kingdom Viridiplantae; phylum Streptophyta; class Magnoliopsida; order Asparagales; family Asphodelaceae; genus Hemerocallis; species Hemerocallis citrina. Next base: position 235,510,194 of record CM030361.1, on the reverse strand, counting down.
AATATAGAATATAACCAATATTTCAATAAGTTAACTAGCCATTTACCAACATATATTCTACATCTAGCATAGTTCAAAATTCACCTTTCATAGCTACATGATAATTCTAATGTAACAATCACAATTTATAGTAACTATCAATCAATTCACCAAGCATTCACTTCATTTCTAACTACTCTCTTTTAAAGCAACACATGGCCAAATTAACTAGTTTTCTTAGCAATTTCATCAATTTAATCCCTAGCATGATATCTACATTAGAAGCTTGAGAAATAACCCACCTTTTTGAAGAAAAAGAATTAGAAAGCTCCTAGAAATCTCCTTGAACACACGAACGGTTCCTTCTCCTCCTAGATTGTGCCACCAAAAGCGCCTTCTCCTCCAGCTTGATGGAGAACCCGAGCTCCCCTTGTCCTCTAGATATAGGCCAGCCTCCAATGGATGCAAGAACACACAACAAAACACCACTCAATCTTTTTACTCACAATTGCTCTCAATCTTTTTCTCACAACTAGTTTCTTTCTTTCTTTTTCTCTTGTAAGTTTTCTAGTGCATTTCATGAAGAGAATGTAGGGGTATTTATACTTTTTTCAAAGCAAAATGAAGGGTGTAGATTAGTTTTGATGAAAGTAGATTAGGGGCAAGGATGAACTAGGGAGTTAGCACAACTACCCATGAACACAAAACCACCTCTCCACCACTCCATCTGTCCCACTCCCTCTGGAAGCCATCCGACCAAGCCTATGCACACTCAAGACATGTGCTAGTGCAATGCACGTGTCACACAATGCACCCCTAGTTACTAGTTGTACATGTTTAATTAGTTAATTGTTACAAATACAAATCTACCCTACAAGTTGTCTCATTTTAAATGAGAATAAACTAGTGGGCTCAACTCAGTGGGCTTTGGAATCCATGGGCTTAATAATTAAAATAATTAATTTAATGTGTGGGCTAGATTTAAATAATTAGGCCTAGCATTTAAATAGGCTTTTAAATAATAAGAAGAGAAGAATTAAAATATTTTGTTAATGGTATAAAAATAAATAATTTTTAAGAGAAGATGTACATAAATTTGCACGTGCAAAACACATAAAATCAAACAAACTTATATTAAATTAAAATTGAAAATTCAGGATGTTACAACACTCCCTCCTTAGAATAGTTCCGTCCCCGGAACTACATTTAAAAGTGGGAAATAAAACACAACAAGAAAAAAAAGAAAAGAAAATACAAATCAAACAAAGAGCTCAGGGTGATCCTTCAACATCCTCTCCTCGGATTCCTAAGTAGCCCCATCAACCAACTGGTTTCTCCAGACTACTTGTATCGTCTTGTTCCTTAAGACTTTCTCCTGACGATCCATGATCTCAACTGGTAGCTCAATGTAACTCTAATCCAGCTGTGAACTCTTGGCACTTCGGGCAAATGGTGACTTGGATCTGGAATGTAACCTCTCAGCATAGACCCATGGAAGACATTGTGCACCTGAGACAACTCTTTCGGTAACTCCAACCGGTAAGCAGTTTTTCCATTCCTTTTCAATATCTTATACGGGCCTATGAATCTTGGGGCTAACTTTCCACCTCTACCAAAGCGAATCACACCTTTACTAGGTGATACCTTCAGAAAGACGAAGTCACTTTCCTCAAACTCAAGGTCCCTTCTCCGGTTGTCTGCATAGCTCTTCTGCCTACTCTGAGCATCCACCAACATCTTCCTGATCAAAACAATCTTTTCAGATGTCTGCTGCACGATCTCAGGCCCAAACATCTGCCCCTCCCCAACTTCAAACCAGCAAACAGGTGTTCTGCAGTTCCTGCCATACAGGGCTTTGTACAGCGCCATCTCGATACTAGTCTGAAAATTGTTGTTGTCAGCAAAATCTAAAAGAGCCAGATGCCTTTTCCAACTGCCTCTAAAATCTAGGACACAACGCCGAAGCATATCCTTAAGAACTCGATTGACTCTTTCAGTCTGTCCATCAGTCTGAAGATGGAAGGCAGTGCTGAAATCCATCTTGATGCCCAAAGCTGCCTAAAGACTCCTCCAGAAATGTGAATCTGCGCATCTTGATCAGACACAATGGTCAACGGAACACCATGAAGCCTGACAATCTCTCCAACATATAGCTCGGCTAACTTGTACATAGACGAAGTGAGTTTTATTGCCAAGAAGTGAGCTAATTTGGTTAGTCGATCGACTATGACCCAAATCGCATCATTACCCTTCGAACTCTTGGGCAAACCCGTGATGAAATCCATGCTGATGGTATCCCACTTCCACTCTGGAATAGGTAACCGTTGCAATAAACCTCCAGGCTCCTGATTCTCGGCTTTCACCTATTGACAAATCTCACACTTCGCCACAAATTCAACCATATCCCGCTTCAAACCTGACCACCACAAATGTTGCTTAATGTCCTTATACATCTTGCTACTCCTAGGATGTACAGATAAAAGAGTAGCATGTGCCTCCTGAAGAATACTCTCCCTTAATTCTGCTTGATCCGGAACACATAGCCTCTTTCCAAACCACAATACTTCATCCCTGATCTAAAACTCTGACAACCTGCCAGCACCAACTTGCTCCTTCATCTTTTGAATCTCTACATCTTCCTCCTGACTTGCTATAATCCTCTCGTTTAGTGTGGGCTGAAGCCTCAGCTGAGCTAAAGATAATCCCAAGCCTTGCAAAACAATCTCAATACCAACCCGATCCAACACATCAGCAAGATGCCTTTGAGTTGTAATCAAACTAGCCAGTTTGCTTTTACAGCTAAGTGCAGCAGCAACAACATTAGCCTTCCCCGGATGGTACTTATTCTCTGGACGAATGTCTTCAAGTACTTCCAACCATCTCCATTGCCTCATATTCAGGTCCTTCTGCTGATAGATGAACTTCAAGCATTTGTGGTCCGTGTACATGTTTAAGTTCTCACCGTACACGTAATGTATCCATTGCTTCAAGGCGAAGATAATCGCAACCAACTCTAGATCATGAGTCGGATAATTCTTCTCGTGCGGTCTTAGTTGCCTAGACCCAAATGCGATCACTTTTCCTTCTTGCATCAAGACACAACTAAGCCCACAATGTGAAGTATCGCTGTAAACATCATACTCAACACCTGCTCTAGGCAATGCCAAAATGGGAGCAGTAGTCAGCTTCTCTTTTAACTCCTGAAAGCTTGCCTCGCACTGCTCGGTCCACTTGAAGTTCACATTCTTCTTGGTCAGACCAGTGAGCGGCACGGCTATCTGAGCATAGCCTTGGATAAGCCTCTTGTAGTATCCAGTTAGCCCAAGAAAACTTCTGATCTCCTTCACTATAGTAGGCATTTTCCAATCCTCCACTGCCTCTATCTTCTGAGGATCAGTTGCCATTCCATCCTTAGAAAGGATGTGACTCAGGAATGCCACTTCAGATTTCCAGACTTTGCACGTGGATAACTTGGCATACAACTCATGCTCCTGAAGCTTCTTCAGAACCTCAACCAGATGCTCAGTGTGCTCCTCCTTTGACTTGGAGTACACAAGAATATCGTCGATAAACACCACGACAAAAGAATCAATCAACGGCCTCAGAATTCTGTTCATCATGTCCATAAAGATTGCAGGTGCATTCGTCACTCCAAATGGCATAACTAAGAATTCGTAATGCCCATGTCGTGTTCTAAATGCAGACTTATACACATCTTCAGTCTTCACTCAAACATGATGATATCCCGATCGAAGATCTATTTTGGGAAAAACAGCTGCTCCTTGTAGACGACCGAGCAGGTCATCAATTCGTGGAATATGATATTTATTCTGAACAGTGACCTTATTCAGCTCTCGATAATCAATGCACATCCTCATCGATCCAGCCTTCTTCTTTACCAACAGCACCGGTGCTCCCCAGGGTGACGCACTCGGTTGAATAAAGTCTTTCTCCAACAGTTCCTCAATCTGCCATTTGATCTCATCCTTCTCTACAGGTGCCATCCTATACGGTACCTTGGAAATGGGTGCACTACCTGGTTAAATAGTGATGCTGAACTCTACATCACGATGTGGGGGTAACTCGGGCAAATCTTCTAAGAACACAGTCGGGTAATCCCGAACCACTAGAATTTGCTGCACCTCAACAAGAACCTTCTTCTTGCTGATAGCAGCCACGATATCTGAACATCTCTTCTTTCCTTGGAAAGCAACTTCAGGACCTCTTGGAGCCTTCACTGTTATTTTCTTGGTCTTGCACTAGATGTTCGCACTGTACACCGATATCCAATCAATGCCAATGATAACATCGACCCCCAAGATATTCAGCTCAATCAGATCAATCTCGAAAATCCTGTCTCCAATCTCAATCTCGCAGTCTACATAGTACCGATCAGTGGTTAAAGTCTCCCCTGATGGAGTAGCTACTGCTAAGACCTTGCCTGGAAAGACCTTCTGTTCGACTCCCAAGACTTTAGCAAATTTAGGACATACAAAAGTATGAGAAGATCCAGTATCAAACAAAACAACAGCTTTCTTTCCATTCGAATAAAGTTCTCCTGTTACATAACACACTCTCGTTACATAACAGATTTACTGAATAAACAGGGAAAACAGAACAACAGAAAACTTCTAAACATCCACCCTCGTACCAGTGATGACGTGATCCACTTCATCAGCATCAGCCTCAGTCAAAGCGAATACTCGTCCCTGCTGGTACGGCTTCTTCCGAACCTGCTACGGTGGTCCACTTCGGGCAACATTCTGCAGCTTGGGGCAGCGAGACCTGTAATGGCCTGTCTCCCCACAATTCAAACAAGTCACCATAAGAGGTCTCACCCAACCATTTTCGGGTTTTCCAGACACATTGACAGCATTCGCCCCCGTAGGTTTGAACCTTTGAGTTGGCGGCTGTCCCCTGACATTTCCAGAAATTGCAGACCTTTTCCCCACATTCCAGTTGTTCCTCCAGTTCTGAACATCATGGAACTACTCCATATCTGCCTTAGAAGCTACAGCTCGCTTGACTAACTTGTCAAATCTTTTGATAATGATGGGTATCATCCATGATCTCAGATCGGCCTTAATCCGTTCGCGAACTTCCGAGCTTTCTTTGCCTCGTCCATCACAAGTTCGGGTGCATATCTCGAGAGTTGAGTAAACCTTGTCCCATACTCCCTGACAGACATGCATCCCTACTGCAGCGCCAGGAACTCCATCGCTTTCTTCTCTTGGACATCAGATGGAAAATAGTGATCACGGAACTCCTCCAAGAATTCCTCCTAGCCAACAACACGGTTATCGCTAAATCTGGTGTGGGGGCAGATAGTATTTGTGGATTCTTAGGGAAAACCGAATAGCAAACCTGGAACCTTTCGATCGGAGTTTGACCATTAACTCCCGCCGCTCACCTGCAAGAAGTGCAAAACACCGGGGTTGATCTTGGCGATGCACCCTTCGATGCTCAAGTCAATAACCAGAAAGATTATAAGAGAGCGTAAATTAGCAAAAGATTGATTACCTGTTAATGGTGGTGGATGGGGGGTATTTATAGCTGCCTTTGGGATCAGATTAGGATTGTAATCCCTAGAAACAGATTAGGAATGCAATCCCTAATTCCCAGTGAGAGGATAGATATGAATCAGGGTCATTGATTAGGATCAATCAGAAATCCTAATTTTATCCTGTTGAATTGGGTTAGCTGTGGGTTGAAACCCGCACCCAGTTGTGGTGGACCCGTTTGCAGGTTATTGGGTTTCTCAAGAGAAGATCCAGTACCCACTTCAGACCCGTTTGTAGGTAAAAATTACCATGTTACCCCCAGGCTTTAGGATTCGTGCCCGATTTGGACGGTTCCGATTTAACCCCATTTTTTGCCATATCACGAACCCCCACTCTTGAAGGACTGAGTTTGATCAGCCTTTGAGGAGTAGTTTGACTGTTTTAATGGCTTGCGGAGTCGTATCGGAGTCTAAACGAGAGGTTTCAAATCTTAAAGTGGGGTAGTATGGTGATTTTTCGGCTCGGTTATGTGCTCTAAGTTGTTCTTGAGCTGCTCTGGTCTTTCGGCATTTTTCCTTATTTTTTATCTATTTTTCGGATCACTTATTTAATTTTACAAATCGTTGATTCATCGTCCAGGGGTCTTAATCAACTACTTCAGGCAATAATTATTTACTCAGGGGTTCAAATATATTTTCTCGAATTTATAATTATTTTCTCGAATTTTTAATTAATTTTCTCAAATTTTTAATTATTTTTTCGCAATTTTTAAATAAATAAAATAATTTCAATAAATAAAAATTAATTTTTACTACCGAATTTTGATGTGGCGCGATCTGGATCCTTCATCAGCGTAGAGTGTGATTTTCTGAAAGATCGGGTGGCTGGAATCGCTCGACAACATTTTCTCCGTGTGAGCAGCTCGGATGGCTGGTTGCTCAGATTCCGAGCTATGTAGCTCGGCGACATTTTCTCCGTGTGAGCAACTCTGATCGCCGGTCGCTCGGATCGCTGATTCCGAGCGACGTGGGGTGATCTAAGCCGTTCATCAGGTCGGAGTGCGCATTTTGAGGACATCCGATGGCTGTGGTCGCTCAACGCTCTTTTTCTCCGTATGAGCAGCTTGGATCACCAGTTGCTCGGAGATCAGATTCCGAGCAATGTGGAGCGATCTTAGCCGTTGGATCATGGTGCGGACCTCGAGGTAGGCGCGGTTCTCGAGAAAACAGTGTCCTGTCGTTTTGTGGGTGTGGCACGATTTTCGCAACGATCCAAAGGTTGGGGTTGCTCGGTTGCATTTTTCTTCAAATGTGCAGCTCAGATTGCCATCTGCTCGGATTCCGAGCGACGTAACTTTGTTCTCTCTTGTATTGTGAGTTGCTCGGAACCCTGGTCGGTCGGGTTGGGATCCCGAGTTACTTTCTCAGCTTGGATCGCTCGTCGCTCAGAAATTTGCTCCGAGGGACGTGGAGCGATCTGGGCCGTTAGATTACGGTGCAGATCTCGAGGACGGCTTAGTTCTCGATAAAACACTATCTTGTCGTTTTGTGGAGTTGGCACGATCTGAGCCGTCTGATCGAGATCTTGCACGAATTTTGGGGGGAAAGTCATTTTTCTCCAATTCGCAGCTCGGATTGGCAGTTTCTCGGTTTCCGAACCTTTTCTATGTATGATCAGCTCGGATCGCTTGTTGCTCGGTACTTTGGTTTCGAGGGACGTGGAGCGATCTGGGCCATCGGATCATGGTGCGGATCACAAGGTAGGCTCAGTTCTCGAGAAAACACTATCTTGTCGTTTTGTGGAGTTGGCACGATCTGAAACGTCTGATCGAGATCTTGCATGAGTTTTGGGGGGAAGTCATTTTTCTCCAATTCGCAGCTCGGATTGGCAGTTGCTCGGTTTTCGAGCCTCTTCTATGTGTGATCAGCTCGGATCGCTTGTCGCTCGGGCTTTTGGTTCCGAGGGATGTGGAGCGATCTGGGCCATCAGATCTTGGCACGGATCTCGAGGTGGGCTCAGTTCTTGAGAAAACTCTATCTTGTCGTTTTGTGGCGGTGGCATAATCTGAGCCGTCTGATTGAGATCTTGCACGAATTTTGGGGGGAAAGTTGTTTTTCTCCAATTCGCAGCTCGGATTGGCAGTTGCTCGGTTTTCGAGGAATCGTGGGCCGATCTGAGTGCATCGGTGACTTGGGGCTTGAGGTGTAGCCGAGCGGAGCGGCTCATACCGAACTGTCGTTACTTCTTGTGAACGGTCACCGCTCTTTGCTACTTAGCTGTTTGGGCTTTCATAACGCCTTGGGGGGAGGCCCAAAAGTTGTGTCTTTACGTTACAAAGTCCAAGAGTCATTTCTTTTGCTATAAGTCTTCACCCCGCTCACACTTTACGTCATTCTTCACTTTTCATTTCTTACTTTCACTTTTACTTTCTACTAGCAGAGTTTTCGCTCTCGGGTGGCGCTACTAGCTGTCGCGGCAAGGCGTTTTCAGATTCCGGCGATCTTTTCTGGCTATTCACGTCACTTCAAGGTTAGTGCCTCGCCTTATCATTAGAAAATGGTTAAGTTTTCTTCTGAGGATGAGACCCCCACCTCGGACCAAGACATCAGCCGAGCGGTGATGGTTAGGTCGAACAAGGGGAAGGAGATCGCCAAGCCGATCGAGGTGACAACGGTTAAGCCGAGCAAGGGGAAGGAGGTTGCCGAGCCGATCGGGGTGACGACGATAGTCGAGCATCCGAAGACGGCGGGTGAATTGGGGCGGCACCCGTCTGTCTTATCAAGCGTTGGGGGTGTACGGAGTTACCCTGAAGACTTGTTGAAGAAGGTGACATAGGGCATGGCTCCGTCATACGAGGAGAATGATTCGAGGGACCCTTCCGAGGTGGATCAGATCTCCTCAATCTTGAGCGAGGCGCACTTGCATCGGATCAGGAGTGGGTTCTGGATTCCCAAAGAATACGCTCTTCTACTCCCTAGCCCCGGTGTCCGAGCGTGCACACCTACTTCGGCCAATACTTTCGTCTTCCCAGATGACGCACTGAACGCTGGGCTCCGGCTGCCACTACACCCTTTCGTAAACGAGGTACTGCGGTGGTTCGGCCTGAGTCCCGCTCAGTTTATGCCAAACATGTGATGACACGTGATCGCCTTCGTCCTTCAGTGCCAAGAGATTGGTGTGCAACCAGAGATGGTCATACTTCGGAGCATCTACCGCATCTGCCAGATGAGCAAGATGGAGGAGAGGTACTATCTGTCGCCGAGGAAGGGCGTGAAATTGATCGAGAACCCAAACTCGATCAAGCACTGGAAAGAGAAGTACTTCCTCATTCGTGCTCCCGAGCCGTGGGTCTTTCCGACGTTGTGGAAGATCAGTGTTCCGAAGCGGGTGAAGAAGGAGCCCGTGCTCACTAAAGAAGAGGAAGAGGTGGTGGAGAAGCTCCTCGGTCTTCCGACCCTTAGTTGGAAGGACATCACCGAGGAGGTCTTATTTCGTGGGGGTCTCAGTCCGATCGACCCTAGTACGCTTTTCTCTTCTTTTCTTGCTTCCGCTTTATCTTTTGGTTAAAATTTTCTAACTTCTTTTGCTCAGTTTTTTCAGAGGCTCCCGGTATGGATTACAAAGGACTGATGGCCAAGGCTCGTGCGGCGAAGGAGCAGGAGTCAAGAAGGAGGAAAAGGACTGTGGTCGGGCCTCAGGGTGGCCGAGTTGCGAAGGTCCCTTCGGCCTCACCGATTGCCGTGCAGTCGGTGGTTGAGGCACCTTCGGATGCATCCGCCCAATGCCCCTTGGAGACGTCTGCCCCAGCTCCTTCGGAGGCACCGGCCCAAGTTGCTCAGGTCGAGGTGCCCGGGTCATCGAGCGGGGCGTTCAACGTGGGTGTGGCCTTAGTTCTTGAGGTCCCCCCTCTTACTGCCGAGGCCGAGAAGATACTTACCGAGGAGCACAAGCGCCTCTTCGTCCCCGACTAGCGGGTGATGAAGGTGGACGGCTTCCTTGGTGACGGGGGGCATTTGTATGCAGGCGGTGAAGCACCTGCCGACCCCCAAAGACCGAGCGGCTCTGAAGGCGGGTTCCATGGGCGATGACGCCATGCAGATAGCTCGGAACACCATGTCGGTGAGTATCAGAAGTTCCTTCAACAATTACTCTAAGTTTTTTTGCTCGGGCCTAATAGTTTTTCTTGTGCCGCTTGCAGACCTATGCCACTTCAACCACTTTCTCGAAGAGTTTGCGAGTAAGGAGAAGGAGATGACCGTGCTGAACGATCGGGAGCGGTCGGAGCGTGCCAAGGCTGTCAAACTACTCGAGGCCGAGCAGGTGCTTTCTGCTTCGCGCGCAGCCGAGGTTGCAGATCTTAAGGCGAAGCTTGCCGAGGCTGCCAAGGTCGAAACTTTGGAAAAGGAGACGGCTCGTCTCGAAGAGGAGCTGTCTAAGGCACTGAGGGCGTCGGAGGAAGCTCTAAGCAGCCAGGTGTCAAAGGTGGCGGCTGCGGAGCAGGCAATTCGGGACGAGGCCGAGGCCCACATGTTGACAAACATGGAGGAGGCATACGCCCGAGCACTCAAGCACGTGGCCGCTCGTATCCCCGGGTTTGACGGCTCCTCCTACTACTTCTACGACCCTATAGGGGGGGAGGAAGAACTGCCTCTAGCTGAGCTCGCCCCCGGGCAGGAGGGCAAAGATGCCGGGGACGAGGTGGGCGGCGAGGATGCGATAGTCACCGTGCCGAGTGACGACGCTTCAGAACAGCATCACGAGGTCGACCCCTGACTTAGTCGCCTCTTCTCTAATTTTTTTTGGTTCTTTTGTTTTGTTTTCGCTGTAACACCTAACTGCGGACTGGCCACCGCTTTTGTGTAAATTTTGGATTTTCAATGAAATGACTTCCCTTTTTAAATCTTGTCCGAAAGTTTCGAGATTTCGCAAAGTGTTCAATGCTTTTTTGCTCGTGTTGTGGCCTCAAGTGTTGAGGACTTCTTTTGATACTCCTTCACTTTTCAGGTCGAGTCGAGTTCAGCGGCTGAGGTGTCTCGCCTTCGTACTGAATTGAAAACGACGAAGCGGGCTCTCTCTCGCAACCAAGAGTGCCTCTTCAAAATCATGTTAGATCTATCGAAGGTCAAGGCAATGGCGAGAGGATATTTTCCGAGCTAAACTAACTACGGAAGCGATCTTGTGAGGTTCGTCTTGAAGGAGAGGTGGAGTTGCTCCGAAAGGCGCTGTTCGACGTTACTCGAGCGGAAGGTGACCTTGTGGCGGAAGTTCTTTTTACGATTTGAAGATAGCTGAGGAATGACTTTTGGCGGAGGAAGACGAGTTAACTTCGGCAGTGGATAAGTTGATGGTTGAGCACGACGAGTTGAAGGCGAAGGTCAACGAGTTGAGGAGGGTTACGGTCGACAGAAGTATCGAAGTGACCCACCTTTGTCGAATCATAGTCGATAGCTCTGCCGCTGAAGGCTCTGCTCGGCTTCCTCCTTTAAGATATCTGTGAAGGATGACTCTTTGAAGGATCGGATTATCGAGCTCGAGGAGGAAGTCGCTCGACTCAAGCCTCAGTCGGCAAGAATCAACGTTCGGAGCACGTCGTGTATGCACAAAGAGAGTGAGAGGGGAATCTCTTTTTACGAGCTCGCGACTCGTTCGCCTGTCGTTAGGCAGAGCCCGGCCGATGCTCAAAGCGAGGTGGCTGCCTCGTCTAGTGGCGATTCGGTTGGGGCTACGGTCAGAGGCAGCGCCAAAGAGGCATCTCGGTCCGTTGGTCTACAGACGAGCTCCGAAGTCAGAAGACGCAGTTCCCGAGTGTCTTTGAACCGAAACATCCCCATTCCAAAGAAGCATTGAATAAGTTGTAATTACTCTTCTGAGTTTTTGTAGCGTCTCGTCTCGGTCTTGTAATTTGGGTTCCTTTGCCGAACTTTTTAATGAAATAAAAGCTCGTTTTCTTTCTGATGCTTGTGTGTCGGATGTGCAAGTTCTTTTCTTCCATGTCTAGTCTAGTCGTTGACATTTTGCATGCGTCGACGGTCGTGGGAGCAATTCTGAATGGTGACCCTACTTCTAGCTTGCTTAAGAGCGAGCTTGCAAAGCGGAGTCGAGCCAAGTGTTGGACTCCGAACTCGTCGTTTGAGTTTGTCTCAACGGTTGTGGGAGCAATTCCGAATGGCAACCTGCTCTTAGCTTGCTTAAGAGCGAGCTTGGAAGCAGAGTCGAGCAATTCTGAATGACAATCACAATTTATAGTAACTATCAATCAATTCATCAATCATTCACTTCATTTCTAACTAGTCTCTTTTAGAGCAACACATGGCCAAATTAACTAGTTTTCTTAGCAATTTCATCAATTTAATCCACAGCATGATATCTACATTAGAAGCTTGAGAAATCACCCACATTTTTGAAAAAAAACAATTAGAAAGCTACTAGAAATCTCCTTGAACACATGAACGGTTCCTTCTCCTCCTAGATTGTGCTATCAAAATCTTCTTCTCCTCCTAGGTTGATGGAAAACCCGAGCTCCCCTTGTCCTCCAGATGTAGGCCGGCCTCCAATGGATGTAAGAACACACAACAAAACACCACTCAATCTTTTACTCACAATTGAACTCAATCTTTTTCTCACAACTAGTTTCTTTCTTTCTTTTTCTCTTGTACGTTTTCTAGTGCATTTTATGAAGAGAATGAGGGGGTATTTATACTTTTTTTTCAAAGCAAAATGGAGGTTGTAGATTAGTTTTGATGAAAGTAGATTAGGGGGTAGGATGCACTAGGGAGTTATAGCAACAACCCATGAACACAAAACCACCTCTCCACCACTCCATCTCTCGCACTCTCTCTTGAAGCCGTCCGTCCAAGCCTATGCACACTCAAGACACGTGCTAGTGCAATGCACGTGTCACACAATGCACCCCTAGTTACTAGTTGTACATGTTTAATTAATTAATTGTTACAAAAACAAGTCTACCCTACAAGTCTCATTTTAAATGAGAATAAACTAGTGGGCTCAACTTAGTTTGCTTTAGAATCCATGGGCTTAATAATTAAAATAATTAATTTAATGTGTGGGTTAGATTTAAACAATTAGGCCTAGGATTTAAATAGGCTTTTAAATAATAAGAAGAGAAGAATTAAAATACTTTGTTCATGGTATAAAAATAAATAATTTTTAAGAGAAGATGTACATAAATTGGCACGTGCAAAACACGTAAAATCAAACAAACTTGTATTAAATTAAAATTGAAAATTCAGGATTTTACAATGGCAGACCTTATCTACAGTACCTCGCCCCTGAGGTGGCCCAGTATGCTTTGAAAGAAGCTCATTAAGGGATTGGAGGTGGTCACATGTGAGCGAGATCCCTCATCCGTAAGATCCTCAATCATGGATAATTTCGGCATACCTTCCTCAACGATGCTCAGGAGTACGTCCACCGGTGCATGTCTTACCAGATGTTCTCATCAATCCAATGAAAACCTCAAGCCGAGCTCAGTTCCTTGTCAAGCCCAATCCCCTTTGCCATGTGGGGGATGGATTTACTTAGACCGTTCCCCCAGCAACCAGACAGAAAACCTTCCTCGTGGTAGCCATTGATTATTTCGCTAAGTGGTTCGAAGCAGATCCACTAGCAAACATCACGGAGCACAGTCCTATAGTTCTTTTGGAAGAACACTACTATCGGTTCGACATCCCTTAGATCCTGGTAACAGACAATGGAACCCAGTTTGCAGCTAAGACGTCTTGTAAATTCTGCCCCGACCTAAGGACCCAGCAACGATTCTCCTCCACCTTCCACCCTCAGTCCAACGGTCAAGCAGAGAACTCAAACAGACAGATCCTCAACGGCCTCAAGAAGAGACTCAACGAATCTCCCAAGGTATTATGGGTCGAAGACCTCCCAAGTGTATTATGGTCATACAGGACCACAAAGAGGATCCCAACAGGAGAATCCCCTTTCAAGCTTACTTACGGCTCTGAATCCCTAATCCCGCTCGAGGTCGGACTACCCTCCTGCCGCCTACTCTCCTTCAACGAAGAACAGAACTTCACCGATCTCAGGGGCAATCTCGACCTCATCGAGGAAGTCAGTGAGAAATCAGCCTTGAGAAGACAAATTTATCAGCAAAGGGTAGAGAAGTTTAACAATAAGATGGTCCGCCCAACAAACCTCAACAAAGGAGATCTTGTCCTTAAGAAACTAGAAATCTCCAATCCCCGCAAGAAGGGCAAACTCGCTCCCAACTGGGAGGGGACGTAGAGGATCTCCAAAGTAGTCGCCCAGGGGCGTACCGACTTGAGGACCCGGGAGGGGAGATTATATCGAGGACCTGGAACGCTAAACACTTGATGAAGTACCATGAAGGTTCTTAACTCCCTATAGTAGAACTAGTTTTCCTATTTCCAATAAGTCCGACACTTCTGATACGACAAAAGTATGTAATAAAGGCTAGCACTATTGAAGCAGCCACTTAGGTTTTCTTTCAATAAAACTTAGTTTATTTTTCTTATAAAGATCATTTCTGTAACACTCTGCAAAATTGAGTTATGCTAATTTTGCCCCTCGTGTGTTACGCACATACATTTTGTACCGTTACGGGTAATATCTGTAATGTAATTTAATACGTATTTTTTATTTCGACTATTTATATATTTTTCGTCTTCTCGAAATTCATTTTACCCTATTTGAGCCAACTCAAATATTAGTTTTCAATCTTTTTGTGTTTACGTGCATTGCATGTGTTACCAATGCACGTGTCGATTACGTATATTTTACCATACGTATAATATTTTTTGTGTCTCAATTATTTATTTTAAGACTTATTCGAATTCATTTTATAAACGAAAATTCATTTTTCTCCTATTTCGATTAAAAAAAATTATACGTACAGTGCACGTGTTTTCCATGCACGTGTTGATTACATTTTTGGATATATATGTAACCCCTGTTTCCATTAATACGTATTTTTAAAGTATTTTTCCGTATTTAAATCCTCAGTATCTTATAACTATTTTTCCCTAATTGATTTTATTATTTAAACTATTTTTGGAGTCCAATTGTTTATTATAAGCCCAAGTTTGCATTTTGATTTTATTAATTATTAATGTGAGCCCAGTTGTTATCATAAGCCCAATTCCATATTTTGATTTTATTTATATATTTAATCTGAGCCCAATTGTTTAGCCCAATACCCTAATTATTTTATTTAAATATTTTGAGCCCATGAACCAAGCCCAAACCCACTAACCCAAAATCCATATAATTGTGCAGAATTATCCTACACCTACCCGTATACAATTTTTTCACATCCCCCACTTTTCAATTCCCGTACCTTCACATTCCCCCACGCTCCTCATAACTGCCCCACTTTCTCACCCATTATCTTTACTCTATATTTATTATTTTAAATTCCCCTCCCTGTTCCTCTCTTCTTCCTCCCCTCTGTTTCCCAAAACCAAAATAGATACGCCAAAAACAACCCAACTCTCCCGTCCTCCTCCTTCTTCCTCCGCTCGAACCTCCACACCAACCCCTCCGCTCGCCTCCCGTCTCTTCCCCGTCGAGCCCCCCTCGTCATCTCCATTGCCGAAGTCGAAGCTTCCCCCGCTGCTCATCATCATTCGCCCTCCTCTTGCCATTTCCGCTCGCCTTCTCCACCGCCATGTGCCGCCATGCCATCGCTCCTCGAAGCGCCGCACCTCACCATCGAAGCCCCGCCTCTTGCTCGAGCCTCCATCGCCATCCCTTCACCGGCAGCCACCCACCATTTCCAAAGTCAGAGCTCCAACCTCCACCGCAGAGCCCCCGCACCTCCCCTCGTCATCCCCAACCTCTACTTCGACCCCAAAGCTCCTGGCCTCGCTCATCAAAGCCCCACCCTCCAGCCGCGGCACCCATCTCCCCATCGCTGCATCTCCACCTCGTCGTCATCTTCCTCCGCTTAAGCTTTGAACACCCGCAGTCTCTGCAAACGCCTCGTGACCCACCGCTGTCGGCTAGTCTCCCTCTCGACGCCCCACCATCTCGTTGTTCTCCTCCTCTTCGCCTGAGTACCTCACTCCCATCGTCGTCATCATCGTGAAGCGCCATAGCCCTCTTCATCACCTTCGAGAACCCCTCTGCCAGCTCCGCCAGTCGTCGCCATCCTCTTCTTCTGTCGACCTCGCCAGCCTCGAGCCGAACCCATCTCCCCCGTCTTCATCCTTCTCCGAAGCACCTCGACCTCCCTTCTGCTCGAGCCCAGTCACGTGCCACCTACAGCCCCTGCGCTCCTCCTGCCATCGCTCCGCATTGCCTCCACAGTGGCCAATTCTCCCGCGCGCTCTCTCTCTCCCTCTCTCTGTCTCGCTGTGAAGAAGGAGAGCAGAGGTGTTCTGGATTGAGTATTGTATTGGGTGTTTGGGTTGGTTTGTATCTCTGTTTGGTGTTTGGTTGCTGATTAGGTATTATATTGGAGTTTGGTGTTGTGTTGGAGTTTGGGGGTTATAACCTGTTTGTAGTGAAGTGGAGTATTAATTGCTGAGTAGATTATTGTTAATGTTTTGTGTGTGGGGATTGGATTATTGTGTGGTGTTTGGTGCTATTAAGGAGTTGCTGTTTTGGAGAAAGAAGATTACTTTATTGCTGTTTGCTATTTTAGGAGTTGCTATTTTGGCATGGCTACCACATATATTGCATGTGTTCTGCTACCCGGGATTCTGATCCCATTATTCTTGTTCAATATCATCGTCGTCGATTAACAGGCAAGTATCTCTTGTACAAATTCGTTTGTTCTAGAACAAGCTCCTTTATAAAATACCGTAAGTATATTCCTTGACTCTATTCGTATTATACATAACCTATTGATCTCGTATTCGTACATGATTGCGAATACTCTGTCACCATATGCATTGTATGAACACGATACACATATATACTCTTAGAACTATATAAGATGTTGTGCATGAATTGCTTGTTACTAGTTTGCATGTTGTTATAATATCTTTTATTCTTGATTAAGTTTGTATATGCCATTGGTCACATCGTAGTCACCACATGTTTTATAAATCCTAAAATATATTTTCCTGCATTGCATAAGTCTTGATACCCAATCATGTCATATTACCCGTCCTTGTTGTTACATATAGTTATTGTTTCATGTTTGATTAAAATAAAAAGATAACAAGCCGGGGTATAAAGGGAAAGATTTAGTAGTGGGCAATATAGAAGAGCGTGCTCAGACGGAAACTCGTGGTTTCCCGATGCAAATTACATGTTACAAGTTGCAAGTTTGCAAAATACAGGTTTACATGTTTCATGCTATAGGTTACACTATGTTCCACATTGCACGTATCTTGATACAAGATATACTTGACATGACATGATTTTCTGAGTACGTGACCTATAGAATTTACCACTGGTCTAAACGTTCACTTGATTGCGAGTAGCAACCATGTGGTATGGGATGCATGAAGTGCTACCTAGTTAGATTAATAAAAGACATGACATTAACATGTACACTTGTATGATCCGATTACATGTTACATGTTCATGATGACTTGCCTACTTGTTTACATATTACGCGTTCATGTTGACACATTTGCTTGCTTACTCGTTTACATGTACATGTTCCTATTGATTGGTTTACTAATTTATATGCATTCCACTTGTTCCTTGATGCCTTGTTTTTCTGTTTGCATATTGTATTTCTACTATTATATGATTCTTGATTCCTTGCTCTTTTCCTGCTTTTGTTTCGTTTTATAATTGTCCCGTTAGCTTGTGCCACTTGTGGCCCGTGACTTGCATTAACGGGTACCTCCTTGTTTCTCATTTTTGTAATAATATACTTGTAGGCCCAAATGGAGAATTATCCGAAGGTGTTGCTGAGCAAAGATTTTAGTGTTGTTTAATTTCATGTTATTTTAGTTCATGTTTTATTCATGTACTCTTTATTGTAATCCGGGCGTATTTGACCCGTAACTATGTTTCTTTTCCAGTAATTAGTTATGTCCTGTATTATGTCACGTACCATGTCATGTACTTTGTTATCCTATTGTGATTTTACATACTTGCATGGTGGATATTGTTATCTTGTTGTTGAGTTAATTATACAGCTTATGAATGATGTATTCGCATCATTCGCTGGGCCTCAGTTACGTGCCTGTGTTCCCGTATTCTGGAAAGCGGGGCATGACAATATATATATATATATATATATATATATATATATATATATATATATATATATATATAATTAATTAACAAAATATTTTTTCATATGTTGTATTTCGATTATTTATAAATATTATCTCGTTGATAAAATCGATTTCATATGTGACTATTTATTTTACGTGCGACGCACATGTTTACGGCGCACGTATTTGGTGTACTCCTTTTTCAAAATAAAATTCATGAAGTATATGTGTGTCTATTTGTATTCATGCATAAAAACTCTAATTTTTAATTAAATCAAATTAATTTTATTTAAATACATATTATATATATTAGCATATGTTTCAATTTAAAAAATAAATAATTAAATAGGTGAGGTGTACACAAAGTACGTGCACGTGCACACGTGCAGTGTGCACACTCCAAGATGAGGGGCGGGCTGTGCATGGATGAAGTGGGGAGAGAGTAGTGGGTTAGTGGGCAATTAGTTATTCTAACCATCCACTAATTAATCACTCTTTATAAAACTACCCCATTTCCTTTAGCCTTCATTAACAAAAAGATTAAACAAAACCAGATCATGAAGTAAAATGTGTGTTGTTCCTGTGCTGTGCTGCCGAATACCTTGGCTGGGGTGTTCCTTGTCTTTGGACCACAGATTTCGAGGAAGTTTGGAGAAACTTTCTTTCTAGGAGTTTTCTATTTCAATTCGCATCAAAAAATAGGTGGGTGTCTATTCTTACTTTCTAAATAATGTAGAAATCATGTTTAGGTGTTGTGTGAATTATTTTGCTAGTTTAATGAAGTTCTACTAGTTAATTTGATGCATGTTGTAGTGATAAATATTGCTAATGGTAGAAATTGTTAGAATTCATTGTATGTTAATGAGAAGTTACATTATTTAATTGGTAGATTATGATTGTAAAAAATTAATTAGAGGCATGTGTAGAGTTGTTAGGCACAAACAATCAATTTGATTAAATTGCATGAAATTTTGTGTCTCTTACAAGTTGGTTCAATATGCGTATGAAATGTGAATGAATAAAAATGAAAAAATAGGGAGTCATTTTGGGAAGAAATAGTTGTAGTGGCACAAAAGGAAAGTTACATTAAAATTAGTATGACAATTAACTAGTCGCAATTTATGTTATGACTCATATAAGAGAAAGAAAGGAGTAATTTGGAAAATTGAAGTTAATTCTCCATTAATGTGAATGAAATCAGTAAGATAATGATTTTGGAGATGCAAATTAATAGTATTAATTTGATGAAAAGAGTTAGTTGCTAATAAATCAAATTTTTACGATTATATGTTACAAAAGAATAAATTTGTACATAAAGTGGGATAAATTCGCTTAATTATGAATAAAATCAATAAAAGTAAATTCTAGAAGTTTATAACTCTTTTTTTATAGTATTAACTTTGGGGAAAGAAATAGAAACTAAAGATTGTTGTAAAAGTGAAAAATGTGATTTCACCGAGAGTTGGTATTTAAAGTCATTAACTCCTATATAGACAGAAGACCCACATGGCCTTAGTGGCTAGCACGGGCGCCGAAGCACCACGCACCGCCACGTGGCACCGCTGGGTTTTGGTTAGGGGTCTCGGGTTCGACACCTTTTGGGTGCAAAAAGTGTTTTTTTTTTTTTTTGAATTTTTGGGGTTTTGGGGTTTTAAAAATTCAGAAAAATTTGTAGAAATATTTTAAAATATTATGGGAACATCTAAAAATATTTCTTACTATTTTAGTTTATATTTTGGTGGTTTTAATGTCAGTTTTCATCTATATATTGAGTTGAATTCAATTTGAAAATAAAGTAAATATATAGAATTAAAGATATTCATAAAGAACAAAGTTGGAGTTAAGAATGAGGGAAATTAGTAATGAATTGCTAAGTAAAATGTGTGCATTAAAAAGTGATGTTTTAATCAAGGAAATTTAATAAGATTGAAGTCTAGTGTGAGAAAAGATTGTGTAAATCTAGTAACATGAAAGTGATTAATTGATTGATTAACTAAAGAGTATTCTTTATGAGAAACTTGATTTGGAAAATTGAGATAGAATGTGAATATAAGAAATGAAATATTTTGGCAAGAGATTGAATAAAAGAAGTTTCATGAATAAGAAGTTAAATGTGATAAAGAAGAAATGATGATAAAGATGTTTATGTTGAGGTTAAATATAACCTAATTGATCTCTAGAATGAGATGGTTGTTGGAATTTAGAGGCTAGGTGAGACCCTTAGAAACTGGCATTTATAATTAATGAAATTTGAGAGCTAACCAGTGTGGGTTGAGCATCTCTTGAGAAGTAGCCAGATTGGGCTGACTGTCTCTCGTGTTGGTTTAAGTTTGATAGGATAAGCTAGATCTAGGTTGTGATGATTCTTCTAAAACTAAAAACTTAAGGACAGGGACTAAGGGGAGACGTGATGAAGTATGGACAAACATGGGTATGAGGGCCTTAGTCGGTCTGTAGTGTAAGATGGTTTCCCCAGAATTATCGAGGTGTGATTGGGAGTTGTCCCCAGCTCATCGGCAGTGTGGGATTCATCTTCGAAATTATCGGGATCGAGGCGACACCTATAAGGTATTTTGGGACTATGGAAGCGTCATAGCTTGCGGTGTGAGATGATTTCCCCGAAATTATCGAGGTGTGATTGAGAGTTGTCCCCAACTCATCGACGGTGTGGGATTCGTCTCCAAAATTATTGGGGTGTGGGCTTAATACTCACAGAACATCTAAATCTTACCTTAGTCACCGTAGTAGTAATTCATGGCGAGGGATTTAACCCTTTAATATGGAGTACGTGGGTGCTTGCTTTCGGACCTATGTGGTATGGGATGCATAGAATCTGAACAAGTATGCATTAGTATCATCTTAGTGTAAACATCTGTATTAGGCATTAAGATATTGCATACATCGACATATTTAAGATAGCCACTTTTCACACTTTGTTTTACATTCAATATTGTAGTTGTTAAAGTAAGTGAGTCGTTGTATTATGGTATAGCGGGGATAGTTGTGTATAGTATTGCGTCAATTGTATGTAACTGACGTGCCTACAGTGTTTAATGTAGGGCTTGGATTGACTAAGACTAAAAGATGAACCTGAAGCTAAAGACTGTTTATTGTTGATGTTTAAATTGTACATGCTTTGTATTGAAATCTTTATTTTCCACTGCGTTGATGTATAATGAACAGTGTTGTACAAAGAAAAATTTTCAAATTCCTTATAAAATTGTACGAAATGAAGTAAAGATCCTGTTGTGCTACAAATTACCGTATTTTGAAATTTGGGGCGTTACAATTGCACTAGCCTCATATCTCTCCCCCTGAGTCACGACCATGCCTCAACTAAATAGCTAGTTCTGAGTTTAGTTTCTCTCCAAGGGCTGCTCCCACAACTGGCTAGCATCCAAACAACAAGTTCAGAGTCAAACACTTAGTTTGAAGGTGCATTAGTCGCTTGCGAACAAGTAAGTGCAGAGCATCTCATCATACGGAATTGCTCCTGCAACTAGTTGAAACCCTCAAACAACAAGTTTAGCAGCTGCTTACAACCAGGTAAGTATGGAGCATCTCACCATTCGAATTGCTTCTGTAACTAGTTGAAACCCTCAAACAATAAGTTTGGAGTCCAACACTTAGTTCGACACCGCTTCAGTCGCTTGCAAACAAGTAAGTACAAAGTAGCTCACCATTCAGAATTGCTCATGTAACTAGTTGAAACCCTCAAATAATAAGTTTGCAGTCCGATCCTTGGTTCAATGCCGCTTTAGTCGCTTGCAAACAAATAAGCGCAAAGTAGCTCACCATTCGGAATTGCTCCTACAACTAGTTGAAACTCTCAAACAACAAGTTTGGAGTCAAACACTTGGTTCAATGCCGCTTTAGTCGCTTGCAAACAAGTAAGCACAGAGTAGCTCACCATTCGGAATTACTCCTACAACTAGTTGAAACTCTCAAATAACAAGTTTGGAGTTCACAATCACGACTCGGAATCTCCTCCACAGTATGCAAACATGCGAGTTTGGGGCTCGAAACGACCATTCAAACTACTCCTGAAACTTGTTGAACTGCTCAACAACTCCCATATGGCGAAACTCATTTCCTTAAGCTTCCGGGAGACTGTGACATTATGGGCCAATTTTGCCACCAAAGATGGATGAATTCTTGATCCATTTCTAAATAGAACTTGTTAGGCATGAACTGGATCCAACCGAACCCATACAGTTGAGGACGGCTACATAGAAGGCGTGCATGGGAAGACGCAACCCGGGATAGAAGGCATCATAAAGAAACATACAATACTCCCCCCACATCCTAAAGAATACCCTAATTCCGAGACCGGGACAAAACAACTCATACTAAAAGGGAATCCTGAAACAAACCCTAATTGCCTAAACTCCTCCTTTGTGAGAATAGTTTTGACATGGTCACTCTAAAAAATGAGGTAATTATTGGGCTCATCATATGTGATCCCGTACTGTGCTACCTCTGCTACTTCTTCAGGGTACTGGAGAACTAAGAGGGGAACGAGGGGGAGGGTGAAATCGAAAGCGAGAACAACCCTTGTCGTCTTTAGTTTGGTGTTTGGTCAATCTCCTCTACTATAGTGGAGGGACTGATTGTTTTCTTTGGAGAACAAGAATCAGACAGCTCTACCCTACCTTTACCAGAAGAAGAAGAAAAGGAAACATACGACCCGATCCTATGCATGACTCTCTAAAATGAAAAACAACTTAGATAATACATGTTCGTTGAAAATTGGAAAATAACACCACTTCACTCTTCTGCCATACACTCTTCTGCCCCTTCACTCTTCACTCTTCTGCCATACATCGCTAGATTACTAGCGACTAGGCATGGGCCCCACACACAGCTGCACCTCCCCTCTCTGATGCCATGCATCGCCAGCGGAGAGGCCACTAGGCGCGGACCCCACACGCAGCTGCACCCCCTCTCCCTCCTGCCATGTATCGCCACCAGAGCGGCTCACCCACGTGCAGTCCCCACAGACGTTGCTGCACATCCTCTCTCTCTCTGCCATGTGTTGCCACCAAAGTGGCTCACCTACGTTGGTCTGCCCCCCTCTCAGAGGGAGGTGGGACCCACTCCGCTCGACTCCCTCTCTGACACTGGGCCCCACACGAGTCCTACTGCTCCTCAGATAAATTTTGTTGTGTGAGGAGAGCGCTTCCTTCACGCCGATGCAGCCGTCTGATTACTTCTAATAGCACGCCCGTGGTGATCAACGAATCTGATCGCTCCAATCAAAGCGCCAAAATTTGATACGTGCTTCACACAGTAAAGAAAGAAGGGAGAGGAAAGAGGGGTAACGTAGCAACGGGGCCCACCAAGACACCATTGTCTTAATGATAGTGGGTCCCACGTAGGTCCCCGACCTCCTTGGTACGAATCTGTTGTCTGATGAGGCAGCCTCCTTCACGTCCCCAACGCCGTCTGATCTCCTCAAAATTCATGCTCCTCTCGATTAACGATCCAGATCGCTTCAGGTAATATTTAATTCTATTTAATAATTAAAATTTTTAGAAAAATAATTAAAAATCAGAAAGTTAACTTTAAAATCTGGAAAATTATTTTAAAAATTCTAAAATATAATTAAAAAACAGGAAATTTATTTTTAAAATTCTAAAAATAATTATAATTTTAGAAAAAATAATTTTAAATTCCAGAAATTAGTTTAATTCAAGTTAATCAATTAAAATTCTGAAAAATGATTAAAAAATTGGGGGAAATCCAGAATATTTCCAAAAAATCAGAAAAAATAAGAAAATTCTTCAAATAATTCTTAGTAGTTTACAAAGTCGGAACAACTCCATTACACCCCAAGCAAAATTCAAACGTCCCTGAAGACTCCGATAATAATTGTTAACCGTTAAAAACGGGAAAACTACTCTTGAAAGGCTGTAAAACTCTATCTTCGAGAATGTGGGGCTTGTGATATGGGTAAAAATAGAACAAAATCGGGACCATTCAAATTAGGCACGAATTTTGAAGCTCTTCGGGGTACAACGGTAATTTTCAGTAAAACAGGCCCGACGAAGGGGTTGGGTCATTTACAGGCCATTGGCCAGATCCAACAAGTAAAAGGATTGCTACAACAGCCCTAGCACAACGGAGTCCAGATTCATCGAACCCAGTTTAAAACCCCTATTTCTAGGCGGTAACCAATTCTATCTCCCAAGCACCATAGAGTGTTTGAAAACTCTATCTCTTTGTCAAAAGAAAAATCCTGACCTAATCGCTTCATACAGAGGGGACAAAAGACTATCCAAACACCGGAAAGTAGAGATATATAAATATCTTGAAATTGCCCCCTCTGAGACCTCCTCAGAATCCATGTAATTGCAAATCTCACTCTCAAAACACATCATATCTTCGAGTTTCTGACTTGGGCGTCGGAGGGATTATCTCCGGGACCACCCCCGGTATTTTATACTTGTTTGCAGTTTCATGGGAGCATTATCAACCGTTCCTGACGATCAGATCTCGGAGTCAAGTGTAGTTTTTGACAGGTCAACACTAACGAATAGTGATGGTTTTATCTGTATTGTTTTTATTTAAAGAATTTACAGATATGTTTGCTTCCACACATAAGTAAGCGGCAACAATATGGGAGATCCTTTGCCCAACGCAACATTATATAGAATCAGGGTAGGAGCTATACAGTAGGTCACTATCACAAGCCCTGAAATTTCTTTCGCAGTGAGCAAAGTCTGTCAATTTCTTCATCAGCCCACGGACTTCAACTGGTTAGCTATTAAACAGATCTCGAGATAATTGAAGAAGACCCTCACCTTCAGATTAAAAATGAGTTCAGTCATCCTTTTCATTGCAAGCCTCTATAACGTTGATTGGGCTGGTTGCCCTCATGATTGAAGGTTTACAAGTGGTTATCCATTTTCCTTGTTCCCAACCTCATTTCCTGGAGTGCTAAAAGGCGAACTACCGTGTCCAGATCCAGCAAAGATGCTGTATATCGCTCTATTGCTCACACAACTGCATAATTATGTTGGCTTCAAAACCTTTTTCGCGATCTATTGTTCGTCTTCCTCATCCATCTATATTCTTGTGTGACAATATTGGGGCTACATACTTGGCTGCGAATCCTATGTTTCATGCAAAAGCAAAACCCATTGAGATTGACAATTATTTTGTTAGAGAAAAGGTGGCTGGCAAAGATCTTACAGTTCGCTAAATATCTACCGTTGATCAAGTTGCAGATATCATGACCAAAGGACTATCCACTGCACGGTATCAGATCCTCCGTGGCAAGCTCTCGGTTGTTCCACCCGCTTCGGTTAAGTGGGCGAGAATTTGTTATATTAGTTTGAACTGATTTGCAGTTCAAACAGATTGGATATTTGTTTATATGTGATGCGGTTTGTTTCTGGGAGACGTGTGGATGTACCAGGTGTGAGTTCTTACTCGATTTGTTTTTGAAGGAGAAAGTTGCTGGTCAGATGACCTTCGACTGGCCGAGCGGTACCTGGGACAGGCTGGTAGTGAGGTGGATGTCTGGGCTCGGATCAGAGGTCTTGTGTACCTGCAGACGGTCTAGGAACACCGGGGTTGGTTCCGGTGGCAGACCCTCCGACGATCTAGTCAGTCACTAGGATAGAGCAACAGCAACTAGGGTTTTTGTGGGAAAAGTTTGATTACCTGTAATCAGGAGGGAGGGTCTGGTATTTATAGAGGAAGCCAATCGGGTCCAGACCCGTTTGGGGCTGGGCCGGACCTGGTTACCCGCATGGCTGAAGCGGTGGAAAAGCCGGGCGGTATAAGGCTGACGTGGCAGATGTCAGAGCGGTTTCCGGGCTGACGGGACAGAGCTCTGGGCGGTTTTCCGGCGCTGACGTGGCAGATCAGAAGGATCAGATGGTGCGCGCATCTCTGAGGGGATCTAGTGGTCCAGGATGGGCCATGCTATTTCTGACCCATATCATGAGCCCCACGCTCCTGTAGGGCTGGGTGATCCAGTCGTGTAGGAGCGACTCTTTGCCTCTGGGGGAAGAGCAGATGTCGGGGTGAGACGGTAGGATCTGTGCTTTCCCTTAAAGAGGCCAGGGGTCAGGTGTAATGGATCCCTCGTTTCGGAGTTTCGCGCAGGAGGGGGAGTAAAAAGGGTAAGAGAGCCAGGACCGCCTGAGGCAAGCTTTGGGGGTCGGCGGACGAGCTCAAAGGTCGGCGGACGAGCCGAAGGTCGGAGGACGAACCAAGGGTTCGACAGACGGGATGAAGGATCGGCAGGCGAGCCCATGGGTCGGAGGACGGACCAAGGGTCCGGCAGACAGGACGAAGGGTCGGCAGGCGAGCCCATGGGTCGGAGGACGGACCAAGGGTTCGGCAGACGGGACGAGAGGTCGGCAGGCGAGCCTACGGGTCGGTTGACGAGCAAAAGGGTCGGTGGACGACTACCTCGCTAGTTGGGAGAGCGAGGGGATGTCGAGGCCTTCTTTTGGGGCTTGTTTACCTAGCATTAGAGGTCGGCGGAGCGGCCTCCTACGGTCTGGGGACGATCCCCTCGCTAGTTGGAAGAGCGAGGGGAGCGTCTGGTATTCGAGATTCTATCCGAGCGTCGAGTTCCGAGCCCCACCGAGAAAGGCGAAGGTGGTGTGCTCACGCTTCTATCCGAGATCCGAGCCCCATCATGATGGATGCGGTTGGTATGGCTCGATTTTCCATTCGAGCTCTGAGGCACCTTTGAGAAGGATGAAAGAGGTGTGGCTCGAGATTCCATCCGAGCTCCGAGCTACCACCGAGAAAGATGAAGGTGATGTGGCTCGAGGTTCCATCCGAGCTCCGAGCGTATACTGAGTAGGGAGAAGTGGCCCGGCTCAAATTTCGATCCAAGCGTCGACCCCCACACTGAAAAAGAGGAAGTGGCCTGGCTCGAGCTTTGATCCGAGCATCGAGCCCCCACTGAGAAGGGAGAAGTGGCCTGGCTCGATCTTCGATCCGAGCGTCGAGCCCCTACTGAGAAGGGAGAAGTGGCCTGGCTCGATCTTCGATCCGAGCGTCGAGCCCCTACTGAGAAGGGAGAAGTGGCCTGGCTCGATCTTCGATCCGAGCGTCGAGCCCCCACTGAGAACGAGGAAGTAGCCTGGTAGAGCTTTGATCCGAGCGTCGAGCCCCACTGAGAAGGGAGAAGTGGCCTGGCTCGAGCTTTGATCCGAGCGTCGAGCCCCCACTGAGAAAGTGGGAGTAGCCTGGCTCGAGCTTCGATTCGAGCATTGAGCCCCCACTGAGAAGCGAGAAGTGGCCTGGCTCGAACTTCGATCCGAGCGTCGAGCCCCCACTGAGAAGCGAGAAGTGGCCTGGCTCGAACTTCGATCCGAGCGTCGAGCCCCCATTGAGAAAGAGGAAGTAGCCTGGCTCGAGCTTCGATCCGAGCGTCGAGCTCCTACTGAGAAGCGAGAAGTGGCCTTGGCTCGAGCTTCGATCCGAGCGTCGAGCCCCCACTGAGAAGGAAGAAGTGGCCTGGCTCGAACTTCGATCCGAGCGTCGAGCCCCCACTAAGAGAGAGGAAGTAGCCTGGCTCGAGCTTTGATCCGAGCGTCGAGCCCCCACTGAGAAAGGAGAAGTGGCCTAGCTCGAGCTTCGATCCGAGCATCGAGCCCCCACTGAGAAGGGAGAAGTGGCCTGGCTCGAACTTCGATCCGAGCATCGAGCCCCCACTGAGAAAGAGGAAGTAGCCTAGCTCGAGCTTCGATCCGAGCGTCGAGTTTCCTGTCTTTGAAATTTTCCTGTCTAGCAAGTAGGAAGGGGTAGGGGGGTAATTTCTCGCTTTTTTGCTGACGTCATGGTGCAAAGATCAATGCTTTCTTAGATCTTGATGGCCGTTAGATCTTTGTCAGATAGGATCCAACGGCTAGATCCTTTTTTGCGAAAATCGAGGAGTCGTTTTCCCCTTTAAAAACCCCCCACCCCATCTCACATCTTCATTTTTACCTTATCACTTATAATTTCCAACTTTCAACTTAGCGCAGGCATTTCGATCGCTGTCGGCGGATTCTTCGCAGAAAAGCGTAACTTTCAACGCATCAGGTTAGTAATTCTCTCTTTTGAAATGTCGCGTACTCAGTCTGGATCCGAGGCTAGTTCGTCTGGTCACTCGGAGATGGAGTCGGATTTGGAAACGTCATCGTCTCTGGGCAAGTACCAGGTCAAAGAGGAGGTTTTCTCCGAGCTTGGCTCCGAAGGCGACAGTGACGTAGCCTTAATCGTGCAACCGCTGAGTTCTCGGAGGCTAGGGAAGGAGCCGATGGAAGAGGGCGGTGCGGACGAGGATAGTGATGATGAGGACGAGGAGTCGGATCAGGGCGCTGGTGATGATGAAGAGGAGGGTGGTGGTGGTGATGACGAAGAGGGTGACGAAGGAGATCAGGTCGACACGGAAAGTGAGGGAGGAGAGGGTATTGGTGCGCAGGAGGCCAGTCACGGAGAAGATCTGCCTCCGTTGCCCCCCTTGTCGACGCCCTCCCCCGAGCGCAAGCCTCGACCACGTCGGAAGAAGAGAGTCCTCACCATCCCTCAAAGTTCCTCCTCGCCTGATGAGAATGCACCGAGGGAGGGCCTTGACGTACCACCGCCTACCTTTCGGAATCCCGTGTCGAAACGAATGTATCCTGACAATGTCAAGGATATTCAACCGATCCCTCCCGTGCGTGGGGAGAACACAAGGACGAGGATCCGTGCGGACACCACCCCGAGTGTTTTGAGACCGGAGTACCTCAATATCATCAGGGCCGCTTACTACATTCCGAGGGAGTACGAGCTCCTACTACCGAGCTCGGGTATTCGTCCCACGACAGTGTTAGCTCCATGGTATTGTATATTTCCTGAGGACGCCTTTATCTCGGGGTTGAGGCTGCCCCTGCACCCTTTTATAAAGACGGTCTTGAACTGGGCAGAGCTATCCCCCATGCAGTACGGCCCCAACTCGTGGAAGCACCTCATCTGTTTCATCCTGAAGTGTCAAGAAAAAGGGGTGAAGCCGAGGCTTTCCTACTTCCGGGCCATCTTCAGTATCGGTTCGCTCGGAGATATTGAGGGCGTATTCTTCTTCACGCCGAGGCCAAACAAGAGAGTGGTGCACGGCCATCCTGACTCGATTAAGTTTTGGAGGGATAAGTATTTCGTCGTGAAGACCGAAGGCGAATGGGATATCCCGACCCAGTGGAATTTCGTGAAGCCGAAGCGTAAGCCTCCGAAGAGGAACGAGTTGTCTGCCCAGGAGTGGGGAAGGGTTGATGAGATAGTCACGGGGTGACAGCATCTCATGGCTTCGGGTGACCGAAGTTCACCTAGCGAGGGCCGGACTGAGTCCCGCCGACCCTAGTATGTCTCTTTCCTTATTTTTTCATCTTTCTGCCTTCGTGTTAACGTTTAGCCTTTCTTTTCTTTTCTTGTTGTAGGGATGTCGACACAACAGGCGCAAGTAAAGAAGATCCTGCTCGCCGCGGCCGAGAAGACGAGGCAGGAGAAGAAGAAGAAGGAAGAGCAGGATCGCCTCGCCGCCGAGAAGAGGAAGCTCTCCGCCCAGGTCCAGCAAGCCGGAGGGCCCTCCCAAGCACCACCCCCAGCCCCGGAGGGGCAATCTCCTTTGAAGAAGCAAAAGAAGCATCACCAGCACCAGTCCCATGCGTCGAGGTCGGCTCGAGACGCAGCGGGGGGCTCGGGGAAGACGGTCGAGGCCCCGTCGCAGCAGCTTCCCCCCATACGCCCGAGCGCCGCGGAGCTGGTGGGAAGGATGGGGACCATGCCCTTTGCCCCCGATTGGTCGATCTTAAAGGGGGACTCCATTCTCGACGGACCCGTAGCGATGGAGTTCGTCTCAAAGGCCATTACCGAACGGAACGGAATGACCTTGACGGTGCAAACAGCCGACCAGGCCTATATGCGATGGGCCCAAGCCAACCTCTCGGTAAGTCGGCCGAGGTCTTTCTGATTTTACTTGTTTTGTAATTACAACTAATTTTGACTTTTTGGTAACAGTCGATGCTCCACGGTCAGCACTTCCACAAGTGCTTGGAGAAGGAGATCCTTTTTGAGCGGAAGCAGGCGGAGAAGTTCCTTCGGGAGCTGAACAAGGCGACGGACGATTTGAAGGAGGCCCGGGACATGGTGACCGTTCACGAGGCCCAGATAGACACCTTGGACAAGATCCATAAGCAGGACCGAGAGGATCTGCTGAAAAAGGTTGCGGCCGAGGCGGCGGAGAAGGAAAAGGCGCAGAAGGCCGTGGCGGATTTAGAGGCGGTCTTGGGGGAGACATTGGTGACGGCGCAGGACGAGGCTTATGAGCAGGCCAAGTCTCACTTCAAATACAATTATCCCGAGTGCAACGTCGACCACCTCAGCTTCGGGTGGAAACCGGACCTTCCTCCGACCCCTGGTGGTGATGGTGGCGAAGAAGGTCACGGCGAAGAAGAGGTGCCACTCGACCCCCAAGACTAGATGTTTTTGTTTTTATTCTTTTTGATGTAAATGCCTTCGGCGGACTGGCCACCGCAAATTTTTGTATCGAACTTTTTTTGAAATGGAATGAAATATGAAATTTTGGGCCGACCCTCGAACACTTGCTTTTTTTGTGATACTTTATTTTTCTTTTGATAGAAGCTTGCTCGTCAATGAAAGTTGGCTCGGGACCGAGAGGACCGCCAAGAATTACTTTCTGAACAAGTCAAGAGAGCTCGGCCTAGAGGTGGCTCGTTTGAGAAAAATTGTAGCCGACCGAGACTGGTGGGTCATTGAGAAGGACTGGGCGGTCTCGGATACCTCTAGTGGGCGTTCGGCCTCCGAATCTTTTCTTCGTGTAACGCCCCGAATTTCAAATAAGGATAAACTCGGGATTTCACAGGATCTTTACTTCACTTCGTACAATTTTACAAGGAATTTAAAACTTTTTATTCACAATACATCAGAGTTCCTTTACACTTGGTTTTTACACAGCGGAAGACTAAAAGATTATAACAATGAAATACAACTTGTATAACTTTAACATCATTTGCAACATCTTTAACTTCTAAACAGCAACAGCATATCCACTTTATAACTCCATGAATAGTCCATTACCTGCATGTCAATCTGTGGGCTCCTCTCCTAATGGGCTAGATTTTATTCTCTAGGTCCATGAATCAAAAGAAGGGTTAATTAAAACTTATGCATGCTAAAAATTTGTAATTGAGAATAACAAATGAGAATAAAATTTGCACGTGCATCATACGTGCAAAAATAAAAATGCATTTTAATCAAAACAAGGGGAAAAATAAATTTTCATTTTATAAAATAGATTTAAGTACATAAAAATAAATAATTTAAACCTATAGAAAACATTGTACGTAGTGGTGGAAACACATGCATCAAAACACGTAAAAAGCACGTAAATCCTAGGGATTGAAATATTATATTTTAGTTGACTGAAATCAATACGGAAAATGTATAAATAATACGAATCCAAAATATGTAGTGAAACACATTATAAAATATACGTGCGTAACACCCAGAGGCAAAATTGTAATTTCCAATTTTGCGGGGTGTTACACTCTCCCCCCTTAGAGTAGTTCCGTCCCCGAAACTCGCTAAGGTAAAGATTGTATTTTGTACATGTCACAAAAAATATTTGTATTTAGAAAACTGCAACTTTAAGAAAAATAAATGTAGTATACGCAACAAACAAGACAAACTCTTTATAAGAAAACTATGAATATTAAGATGTTACAAGACGGAACAAGAAAATTAGGAAAATGGCATAAGAACTGAAATGTGACAGGAGATAGAATAGTTTGAGAGAAATTTTCGTACAAAAATAATATTAGGTAAGCTATTAGATAAAAGGGAAAAGTCAATTATGTCACTAATTTCGAAATAGTTCGAAAAACAATGTGGTGAAGAAAACATGGTCAGTAGGTAATTTAGAAAAATTTATCAATGTAATAAACGGTAGAAAATTCGCAAGATTTGCAATTTAAAACATGACCATTGAATAAGAGGTTGGAAAAATAAATGGGAATGAGACTTGGTTGAAAGTATAGATAACGTAAAATGACTTTGTATACCAATTAATAAAATAGTTTGTAAGGGAACTATAATAATTATACACACAATTTGAAAAAAAATAGAAAACATACGTTGAAATACTTTGTGAATATACAAAATTTTGTAGTGATGAAAATATTTTATAACATTAAGACAAAATAGTGTAAAGCACATACACGAGATGGAAACACAATTGAAACCAATAATTATATAGTATAGCAAATTAGGACAATAGACATAAACAAGTATATGCAAAAATATTAATGTAGTAATTAGATGAGGGTAAAATGATATGTATAATAAGAATATTGAAATATATGATATATATATATAGAGATCATTGGAAGAATATAAGTAATAGCTAAGAGTGTAAAGACAGTTAAAATTTGAGAAAAGATAATGTATAAATAGTGAGTATATACAGTGCAAAACTATAAAAGTAATGAGTAGCGATTAGTAGTAAAAATCAAAACAAGTATGCAGTAATAATAGTACCTAGTGTAGACAATGAAACAAATGTTAGGTCATATTTACATAGGTAGAAAAATTTCAATCTTGTTAAGAACATATAGGATAAGATAATATAGTATCATAGAAATCAGATCATATAAAATGAGAGCACATAAGAAAATTTCATAAGAAAAATCCAAAATGAAGAAAATAATTGTTGAAATATTAACTTAATAAATGGCAATTTAAAACTTGAAAAAAAAAATAAGTAAAGTAATAGTAGATATAAACGGGTAAACATAAAGTGACATAAATATATGAAAGACGAAATTTTAAGTTCGAAAAATAGATTTAAAGTATCAAGACCAAGGAAGATAGACAAATGATAAATATTCAAATGATTTAATAACATAAGAAGATATTTATTTGAAAAATACTGAATATGGAGAAAGTACCATGATGATCTACAAAAATAATTTGAGAGGGAAGTGTGTAAGGTATCATGAATGACGGTCCAAGCTACCACGCTTCACTGCAGCCACTCTGATACCCAGGGAAAAATGTGCTCGCATACACTCTCATATCAATGTATACGAAAAAAACATCATGAATGAAAGTCAATAACTACTGCATTCACGACTCTAGCCATCCAAAAGGAAAGGGAGAGAAAACATCAGCCGATAAAGCAACACAAATGTAAATTATTTACATTTAAATCTCTATCAGTTGAAACTCACACTCTAGTGTCTGCAGGAATAATATTGTAACTACTCAATAAGGTGTCACGGGTTCTAAACTATAGTTAATGATCTTATTACTTTTCCTAAACAAATCTTTAGTCTGTCAAGTTCGGATTTACTTGGGTTAGCCGTAAGAGTCGGTTCCCAGCTAGCGATGGTCCGAAGACGCTTAAGTACCGTGTCGCTTAGGGTTGTTTACACCCGGTTGACAGAAGGACTCTTTTGGTTTGTTCCCAAATTTATCGTCACTTTTTATCGTTCCTTATAAACTTGTACTACTTGTGAAGCATGCTCTGATACCATCTGTAACGCCCCGAATTTCAAATAAGGATAAACTCGGGATTTCACAGGATCTTTACTTCACTTCGTACAATTTTACAAGGAATTTAAAACTTTTTATTCACAATACATCAGAGTTCCTTTACACTTGGTTTTTACACAGCGGAAGACTAAAAGATTATAACAATGAAATACAACTTGTATAACTTTAACATCATTTGCAACATCTTTAACTTCTAAACAGCAACAGCATATCCACTTTATAACTCCATGAATAGTCCATTACCTGCATGTCAATCTGTGGGCTCCTCTCCTAATGGGCTAGATTTTATTCTATAGGTCCATGAATCAAAAGAAGGCTTAATTAAAACTTATGCATGCTAAATATTTGTAATTGAGAATAACAAATGAGAATAAAATTTGCACGTGCATCATACGTGCAAAAATAAAAATGCATTTTAATCAAAACAAGGGAAAATAAATTTTCATTTTATAAAATAGATTTAAGTACATAAAAATAAATAATTTAAACCTATAGAAAACATTGTACGTAGTGGTAGAAACACATGCATCAAAACACGTAAAAAGCACGTAAATCCTAGAGATTGAAATATTATATTTTAGTTGACTGAAATCAATACGGAAAATGTATAAATAATACGAATCCAAAATATGTAGTGAAACACATTATAAAATATACGTGCGTAACACCCAGGGGCAAAATTGTAATTTCCAATTTTGCGGGGTGTTACACTTCGTGAGGCCGTCGTAGAGAAGGAGTTAGAGGTTCGCCGGCTGAAGCTCGTACTGGGTGCTGGTCTTGTTGAAGAGGCGAGCAACTCCTCTCCGGGACGGTTGCTGCCGCTCTCGCCGGTCGAGACCCAGCCCGATGATGCGGAGAGCTCGGTGGTGGGAGCGTCCTCCTTAGTCGGAATAGCCGAGCGCCATAGGAGCCCCGAATTCGAGTTCCTGGCTGAGTGTGAGTGAGTTGAGAGCCTTCTTTGTAATTGCACTTTCGTTCATTGAATTGTAAGCAATCAGTAATGAATAAGATCATTTGTTCTCCGGAGCCTTGATCGCCTCGGATGCCGAGGGTAGTTGGTGTGAAATCTCCGAAGAGTCGCAATCGACGCGACTGCGTCCATAATCGCGACGTTTCGCATTCCTAGGAATATTTATGGCGACGTTTCGCCTTCCGCCATTTCACATTCCCAAGCGTAATAAATGAGGCCTCAGGGGGCTATATAATCACCACCCCTCCTCAGTTTACCATCAGTGAGTCATTTGACTCGGATGCCTGTCCATGGCGGGCGTCCACAAAATGTAATGTTTTCGAGCATCCCGGATCGGAGGCACACCGATCACCCTCGAACAATTCGGGGTACCGGCCGTCAGGGCCATGGGACCCCGGGTTGTTCGTTGGTGAACGGTGGGCCGATCGATCGTTTGGGGTGTTCGGAGAAGTCCGAAGCTCGGTGGCTCTTCCGCCGCCCGGGAACAATTCGGGGTTTTAGGCTTGTTCGAGCCGTAAACCCCGAGCTGTTCTTGGGCGACAGAGGGGTCGACTGATCTGTTTGAGCCGAGAGAGAGCCGCTAGTCTTTGGCCTCCCTGCCATCCTCGAACAGTTCGGGGTTTAGGTTTTGCGAAAAGCCGTAAACCCCGAGCTGTTCGCGGGTGAGAGGGTGGCCAATAATCCGACTCAAGGCTCAGGGTGTCTGCGGAAGGTGGACGCCTCAAAACTAAATAAAAAATTTTCCAACACTTGGTGAGTGAACGGGTGGTAGCAGCGTCGAGGATCGCCGCCGAGCGTTCAGGTCGCGGTGCCCTCGGAGAGGGCACCCGCCTTGCTCGGGGTCGACGCCGAGCTCCTGCACACGTTCTCTTGGAGAGACGGTGCGGGCGTGGCTGGCAGATGTCGCCTCGAGCATCGGTTGATGGCCTCGGAGGAGGCCAAACCGAGCGAGGGACGGATGCCGAGCCCCCACACCGGCGAGAAAGGCAATTGCGGGCATAGTGTCGGGGTCGCCGCCGAGTGTCATGGTCGCGGTGCCCTCGGAGAGGGCACCCGCCTTGCTCGGAGTCGACGCCGAGCTCCTGCACATGTTCTCTTAGAGAGACGGTGCTGGCGTGGCTGGCGGATGTCGCCTCGAGCATCGGTTGATGGCCTCGGAGGAGGCCAAACCGAGCGAGGGACGGATGCCGAGCCCCCACACCGGTGAGAAAGGCAATTGCAGGCGTAGCGTAGCGCCGCCACCGAGCGTCAAGGTCGCGGTGCCCTCGGAGAGGGCACCCGCCTTGCTCGGGGTCGATGCCGAGCTCCTGCACATGTTCTCTTGGAGAGACGGTGCGGGCGTGGCTGGCGGATGTCGCCTCGAGCATCGGTTGATGGCCTCGGAGGAGGCCAGACCGAGCGAGGGACGGATGCCGAGCCCCCACACCGATGAGAAAGGCAATTGTAGGCGTAGCGTAGCACCGCCGCCGAGCGTCAAGGTCGCGGTGCCCTCGGAGAGGGCACCCGCCTTGCTCGGGGTCGACGTCGAGCTCCTGCACATGTTCTCTTGGAGAGACGGTGCGAGCCGAGGCCGCTTGTAAGATAAGCATGCTTGGGCTCGCAATTTTATCCGAGCGCCGAGTCTCATGCCTGTAAGAAAAGCAGGTTTGGGCTCGCGATTTTATTCGAGCACCGAGTTTCATGCCTGTAAGAGAAGCATGTTTGGGCTCGCGATTCCATCCGGGTGCCGAGTCCCATGCTTGTAAGAGAAGCATGTTTGGGCTCGTGATTTCATCCGTGTGCCGAGTCCCATGCTTGTAAGAGAAGCATGTTTGGGCTCACGATTTTATCCGGGTGCCGAGTCCCATGCTTGTAAGAGAAGCATGTTTGGGCTCGTGATTTCATCCGTGTGCCGAGTCCCATGCTTGTAAGAGAAGCATATTTGGGCTCGCGATTTTATCCGGGTGCCGAGTCCTATGCTTGTAAGAGAAGCATGTTTGGGCTCGCGATTTTATCCGGGTGCCGAGTCCTATGCTTGTATGAGAAGCATTTTTGGGCTCGCGATTCCATCCGGGCACCGAGTCCTGTGCCGAGTCCGTGAGGTCATTTATCTGTTTAGAAGGTTTGGAATTATATGCTTGTTTTAAGAAAGCTGACATGTTTACAATACATGCTTGTTACAAACAAGTCTAGGCACGACGTGCCGTTTACAGGATTTTACAAAAGACTAGGCACAACGTGCCGATTACAATCGTTATATTTTACATGGAGGTTACTCTCCTAAGTACTTAATCAAGTGTTCCGCATTCCAGGGCCTCTTGACGGGCTTGCCGTCGGTGTCGGTCAGGCGATAGGTACCCGGTCGTACGATCTCTGAAACTTTGTAAGGGCCCTCCCAATTTGGTGCCAACTTTCTTTTCTGGCCGGGGTTGGATACCGCCAGTTTTCGGAGAACAAGATCTCCGAGTGCAATGTTTGTTGGGCGCACCTTCTTGTTGTAGAACCTCTCGATTCTCTGCTGGTATATGTTCCTTCTGATGGCCGACTTCTCCCTGACCTCGTCAATGAGGTCCAGGTCTGCTCGCAATTGCATGGAGTTGCTTGCTTCATCGAAAGCCATGATTCGGGGAGAGGGGATGCCTATTTCCAGGGGAATGACGGCCTCAGCACCGTAAGTTAAATTAAAAGGTGACTCCCCCGTCGGGATTCTTTTCGTCGTTCGGTGGGCCCAGAGAACGCTTGGCAGCTCGTCGACCCATAACCCCTTGGAGGAATTATCGAGTCGCTTCTTGAGTCCGTCGAGGATCTGACGATTCGCGTTCTCTGCCTGCCCGTTGGACTGGGGATGGCATACTGAAGAGAAGCGCTGTTGGATACCGAGGTCTTCGCAGAACTTGCGAAAATGCTTGCCCGCAAATTGGATCCCGTTATCTATGACGAGCACTTGGGGGATCCCGAACCGACAGATAATGTGCTTCCAGAAAAATTGTTGAGTCTGCTGCTCGGTGATCGTAACTAATGGCTCCGCCTCGATCCATTTTGTGAAGTAGTCGATTGCAACTATAAGAAACTTTCGTTGCCCTATCGCCTTAGGAAAGGGGCCTACCAGATCCATCCCCCACATTGCAAAGGGGGTCGGACTGGCCATGGATCGCAGGTTTGCTTGAGGAACCATTTTGATGGGCGAGAATCTTTGACAGGGGCCACACTTCTTGACAAGGGTCAGAGCGTCCTGCAACATGGTGGGCCAGTAGTACCTGTGGTTCAAAGCCTTTCGCGCGAGCGAACGACTTCCCATGTGACACCCGCCAATCCCCTCGTGTAATTTCTTGAGGACATACTTGGCTTCATTGGGAGTGAGGCAGCGGAGATAGGATCGACCGTCGGAGGTAGTGTAGGACCTTTTGAAGAGTGTTGAGTCAATCATTGTGAACCTTTCCGCTCGGGCCCTGACCCTTCTCGCTTCGGCTCGGTCTTCTGGGAGCTCTCCCTTGACGAGAAATTGCCTAATTAGTGTGGTCCAGTCTTCTGGGGGAGCTCCATCTTCAATGCACAGGGCCTCCGGGATGTCGATGCTAGGTTTTAGCATGACCTCGATCAGGACCGTGCGGTCGAGACCTTCGAAGGAAGAGGAAGCCAATTTTGACAAAGCGTCAGCCTGGACATTCTGTTCCTGGGGGATCCTTAAAATAGCCAACTCGTCGAAGGACGTTAGTAGGCATTGAACAACAGCTCGGTAACGAACCATGCGATCGTCACGGGCCTCGTACTCCCCGGTGATCTGGTTGACCACGAGCTGGGAGTCGCTAAAAGCCCTGATCTGCTTGGCACCGGCCTGATGAGCGAGAGTGAGACCAGCGATCATTGCCTCGTACTCGGCCTCGTTGTTGGAGGCCGGGAAGTTGAGGCGGAGGCAGTATTGTAGAAGAAAACCATCCGGGCCTCGCAGGATTATGCCCGCTCCGCTGCCTGCCTCGCAGGAGGAACCATCGACGTAAATTTCCCACGTCTGGTCGCTTTCCTTGCTTGTAGGGTGCTCGGAGATGGTGCACTCCGTAATGAACTCCGCGAGCGCCTGCCCCTTGATGGCTGTTCTGGGCTGATAGCCAATGTCATACTGGCTGAGCTCAATCGACCATTTCACGAGTCGACCCGAGCTTTCTGGTTTGTAGAGTACGGCCTTCAGGGGTTGGTCCGTCAGTACTTGGACAGAATGAGATTGAAAATATGGGCAGAGCTTCCACAAGGCCATGACCAGGGCGTACGCCACCTTCTCCATCCGAGAATACCTGGTCTCGGCATCGAGTAGGACCTTGCTGACGTAGTATACAGGCTTCTGTGATCCCTCTTCCTCCCGAACGAGAACGGCACTGAGCACCTTCTCCGAGGCTGATAGGTAAAGCCAGAGTGGCTCCCCTGGTTCGGGCTTGCTGAGAAGGGGAGGGTTCGCGAGGTATTCCTTTAACTGGGCGAAGGCCTCTTGCTGTTGGACTCCCCATTCGAACCCATCGGTGCCGCGCAGGGCTTTGAAGAAGGGAAGAGACTTCTCTCCGGACTTGGAGAGGAAACGGCCGATGGCCGCCAGTCTCCCCGTCAGCCGTTGGACTTCTTTGATGTTCCTAGGAGGAGCCATGTCTAAGATTGCTTGGATCTTTTCGGAGTTCACTTCGATTCCCCTTTGGCTGATAATGAACCCAAGAAACTTTCCTGCGGAGACGCCGAAGGCGCATTTGTTCGGATTAAGTCTCATATTATGGGTCCGAAGTACCCCAAAGGCCTCCTCCAGATCGGCTACGTGATCCTCCCCCTGCCGGCTCTTGACGAGTGTGTCATCCACATATACTTCTATGTTGCGCCCAATTTGCTCCTTGAAGACCCGGTTAACGAGCCTCTGATACGTGGCGCCGGCGTTCTTCAGCCCGAAGGGCATGACCCTGTAGCAGTAGAGCCCCTGATCTGTGACGAAGGACGTCTTGGCAATGTCGGGAGGGAACGTGCGGATCTGATTGTAGCCTGAAAACGCACCCATAAAGGACAGGAGCTCGTGACCCGACGTTGCATCGACAAGAGCATCGATTCTGGGGAGGGGGAACGGATCCTTCGGGCACACTTTGTTGAGATCCGTGAAATCTATGCAGATCCTCCAGCTCCCGCTCGCCTTCTTGACCATGACGACGTTCGCCAGCCACTCGGGGTAGCTGACCTCTTGGATGAAGCATGCGGCCAGGAGCTTGTCGACTTCTGCATTAACTGCCTGTTGTCGCTCTGGTGCAAACTTACGTCGCTTTTGGACCACCGGTTTCGAGCCGGGAATCACGCTGAGTTTATGCATGATGAGCTCCACGGAAATACCGGGCATGTCAGATGGCTTCCAGGCGAACAGATCGACATTGCGCCGAATGCAGGTGATGAGGTCGATTTAAGGCGGGGTGCGAGGGAGCGACTCACTCGAAATTGCTTCGATGAATCCCCTGTCTCGAAGGAGACATCCTCCAGCTCGTCTGCCGACTCTGGCTCTGGCTGGGTCCTTTGGGGCTGCATCTCCACGGCGTCGAGGGGAAACACTCCGCTTCCTATAGCGGTCATGTAACAAGAGCAGGCGGCTTCCTGGTTCCCCCGGACCACTCCTACCCCGGTACTGGTAGGGAACTTCATCTTCTGGTGGTAGGCCGAGGGGACGGCCTGGAGAGAACAGAGGCCCGGACGACCGAGTATGGCGTTGTAGGCTGCCTTGATATTGACAACCATGAAGTCCATGGACTCGGTTCGCTGGTTTGGGGCCGTACCTGCAGTGACGTCTAGTGTGACGATCCCCTCGATCATCACTGGAACTCCAGAGAATCCGTGCAGAGTATACCCTGCTGGCTTGAGCTTGTTACGGGGCAGCTTTAGGTTCTCGAAGGCATCGAGGAACAGAATGTTGACCGAGCTCCCGTTGTCCACAAGGATCTGCCGAGCATCAAAATTTGCCATGCTGAGATTGATCACGAGGGCGTCGCAATGCGGGAGCCGCACTCCCTCCAGGTCGTCACTCGAGAAGGAGACGGGGAGTTGTTGAATTTGAGGGGGGAGAGGCCCTTGGACGGCGTTGACATCCCGGATGAACGCCTTGCGGGAGGTGTTGGACTCCCCTCCCATGGGCCCCCCGTGGACACAGTGCAATATGGCCTGGCCATCCGGCTCTTCGAGCTCATGCTCCTGCTCGGGGAGCTGCCGGGGAGCTCAAGGAGGAGGTGGGGTTCTCCTGTTCCTCGTGTCTCTTTGCCCCCGAGCATCGTCCCGCTTATACTCTCGGAGGTACCCTCGCTGAATGAGGACCTCGATTTCATCTTTCAGGGCATGGCAGTGATCTGTGTCGTGCCCGTTGTTCCGGTGGAAGCGGCAGTAGAACCGTTGATCCCTTTTCTTGCTAGTGTTGTTGGACGGTCGAGGGGGATATTGAACGAGGTCCCTGTCCTCGATTGCCAGGAGTATGGAAGACACATTTTGTGTGAATGGGGTATACCTTTCGAAGCGAGGGACCAGTGGTACCTTCTTCATGGTGCCCCCGTCCTTCAGAGCCTTTTTAGAAGGCTCGACTTCCTCAGCCTTCCGCTTCCCTTTTCCGAGTGCTTCCCTGGACTCATCTGGATTTAGGACCTCCTCCGCCCTGATGTATTTTTCAACCCTGTTGAGGAGGTCGGGAAAATCGATGGGAGGCTTCTTCGCCAGAGAGGCTTTCAGCTGCCCATGACGGACGTTGTGCCGAAATGCTGCGGAGGCGACGCCCGGATCGAGAGAGGAGACCGACCTTGCCTCTGCTGTGAACCTCCGGACGAACGCCCGGAGTGATTCTCCCTCATTCTGCCTGAGTCCAAGTAGGGAAGCACTGGTCTTCTCGGCCTTCCGGCTGGTGACAAAGTGGGCGAGGAAATTGCCTTCCAATTGGTCGAATGAGTAGATGGAACCGGGCGTCGGCTTGGAAAACCATTCGCGAGCCGGACCCCGGAGGGTGGCAGGGAAGGCTCGACATAGCAGGGGATCCGAAGCGCTGTGAATCATCATGAGGGTTTTGAAACCCTCCATGTGATCAGTAGGATCTCCCTCGCCGTCGTATGTTTCGAACTGAGGTGGTCAGAAATTCCGAGGAATTTCCGCTTGGAGAATGAGGGCGGAGAAAGGGGGTCGTACAGGTCTGTATCCCTGAGCCGTTCCTTGGCCGCCATCGCCTATGTGGTCGAGGCGATTTTCCATCTCTTGGAGGTGCCTTAGGAGTTCGCCTTCTTCCTCAGTCGGATTCGTTAAGGGGCGGGACGCACTTGCCTCGGCGCCCGACACGGTTTGGGAATGTCGGGCTTCTTCTCTGGGGGCCCGTCGGAGAGCCCCAAGAATTTCTCTTCGGAAGTCCTGGAACTCCTGTTGAGTGACAGGAGCTCCCTCGGCTCGGACCGGTTGGACCGGAGGTTGTCTTCCGACTCGGCTGAGTGCTGGCCTCCGTTCTTCCGGCGGTGGTCTAGGATGGTTCGGGGCCGAGTTGGAAGCGGCCCTCCCCCCACTGCGACTAACTTGCCAGTTGGTGATTACCCTTCGTAGGTCGGGCTGGACTGTACGGGTGGCGCTCCGCTGGGATCCCTGATGAGAATCCCTGTGCTTCGATGCGCGTGGCCCGGCATTGGTATTTGGTGGGGGCGTGTCCCGTCGGTTGACGGAGGACGCGGCCCCCTTGCCTCTGGAGGCCATGGGAGTCCGGTTGTCGAGGTACCTTGGCGGTCGGACTCGGGTCGGCTTCTGAAGTAGCTTCCCACAGACGGTGCCAACCTAATGCAGTTTGTTTCTGGGAGACGTGTGGATGCACCAGGTGTGAGTTCTTACTCGATTTATTTTTGAAGGAGAAAGCTGCTGGTCAGACGACCTTCGACTGGCTGAGCGGTACCTGGGACAGGCTGGTAGTGAGGTGGATGTCTGGGCTCGGATCAGAGGTCTTGTGTACCTGCAAATGGTCTAGGAACACCGGGGTTGGTTCCGGTGGCAGACCCTCCGACGATCTAGTCAGTCACTAGGATAGAGCAACAGCAACTAGGGTTTTTGTGGGAAAAGTTTGATTACCTGTAATCAGGGGGGAGGGTCTGGTATTTATAGAGGAAGCCAATCGGGTCCAGACCCGTTTGGGGCTGGGCCAGACCCAGTTACCCGCATGGCTGAAGCGGTGGAAAAGCCGGGCGGTATAGGGCTGACGTGGCAGATGTCAGAGCGGTTTCCGGGCTGACAGGACAGAGCTCCGGGCGGTTTTCCGGCGCTGATGTGGCAGATCAGAAGGATCAGATGGTGCACGCATCTCTGAGGGGATCTAGTGGTCCAGGATGGGCCATGCTATTTCTGACCCATATCAATATGCATCAGGGTTCGGATTGCGATTGGATCGGGATCGCGCCATGAATGAGAGAAGATGGAGATTAGGGTTGATGATTTGGAGATTAGGGGAGAATGAATCACGATTTTTATTGATATTTTGCCAGGAAATACAGCTCACTATTTATAAGGCAGGAGGAAGGCAGTTACACTAGCAAACAAAACAGGACACACGTGCAAAGTGCACCTTTCCCCTCCCGCCATAACAACATTTAATAGAAAGAGTGCGCATTACATGTAAAGAAAAAAAAATCATTTAGTCCCTGCCCTAATCTGCTGCAACTGCTGAGCTCCTCTCTTCACCGCAAGCACTCTCATGGCTTCCACGTTCACTGTAGGTCTTCTAACGGAGTTCTGGGGGCTTCTCGGCAGCTGAATTGATACTCCGACGATGGGCGATTCCAGGCAACCCAGACAACTCCTCCCCCCTTAGCAGCGAGCTTGTCCCAAGCACGAAATAGGGAAACTTTGCACGAAGTTCACCCCAAGAGGCATTCTCATACCCGGAGTTCTTCCACTTGATCAGCAATTGTACTCCCACTCGATTTTGCTTCTTTAAGATTGCTTCAGGCTTGTAACC
The DNA here is from genome assembly GCA_017893485.1 of Hemerocallis citrina. NCBI lineage: Eukaryota > Viridiplantae > Streptophyta > Magnoliopsida > Asparagales > Asphodelaceae > Hemerocallis > Hemerocallis citrina. The sequence goes on along the minus strand of CM030361.1, from coordinate 235,467,066 downwards.
CCTGTTTTTTGGAGTTCTTCCACTTGATCAGCAATTGTACTCCCACTCGATATTGCTTCTTTAAGATTGCTTCAGGCTTGTAACCCCTGTTTTTCCAAAAATGTATTTTTGTGTATTTTCTATATTTAAAAAAAAAATTCAAATTATTTTTTTTTTTCGATTTTTTAAATTCTTTTGTCAAAATGTATTTTGGATCTTTTATTAAAATCTATTTTTTTCGATCAGTAATTTAATTTGCAACTATTTTTCGATGATTTTTGTATTTAATACAATTCTTATTATTGTTATTATTACTTTTACTATTGTTATCATTTTTATTATTATTAATATTGTTACTATATGTATTATTTTGCTAGTGTGGTTATTTGTATTATCATTTTATTTTATTTTTATTGTTAAAATTACATTATTTTATAAACTATATTTATTAGTTATTGTATTTAAATTTTTCTATTGGACTTTTATTAAAAACCCATTAATCCTAACTATTAACCATTTCCAATCCTAATTACTACCCATTAATACCTATTACTACACCTTCCTTCCTAATCTTAATCCTACATCAGATCATTATCTACCAATTCCTAAAACCACTTCCTATATTCCATTTCCTATTATAATCCTATACTATTATACCGATTACTACCCATACCAACCCAATTAATCAATCCCCTAACCAAATACACCCTAACACTTTTACACCCCTATATATATATCCTTATATATAGTTTCAATCCTTGCTGCTTTTTATTTTTTCCAAACGATTGCACCCTATTTCCGTGCTTCATCTCTCCCGCTTCCTCTTCATCCGCCGTCGCGCACTTTCTTTCTATTGGGAATTTATTGCGCGTGCTCGAGTGCGCGTGTGGATCGTTCGTGAGTTCGTGGATTTTCATTCGTGGAATTTGCTCCCACTTTTGATTTGCATCGTTCTTCATCTCCAAATTAAGGCAAGTAACTTGTACTAAAATTCATTAGGTTGATACAAGTTAAAAAGATCACATCTAGTGTAGTTGGATCTAGAGACCACCAAAATTTGTGTTTTCCTTCATGGGTTTTGTCTCTATTGTGTTAATTGGCCATAGATGACTTATGATATAAAACTTGATAGGATAATGACCTAGGATGTACCCAAAACTTGATTTTTAGTCATGTATGTGGATATTTGTATGAATGGTGTTTGATTGAATGCCCATGTTAAATAATAGGCTTGGATATGTTCGTAACCCTAAAACATGGTGTCTAGATATTTGGTAGGTTGTATTTCTAGTTTGGATGTGTTTGGATCAATATTGTGAAAGTTAGGATGTTCTTGATTAGAGGTGTGTAATCTGTATTTGCTGCTTGTTCTGTTTCATTTACTGTTTTCGTCCATGCTACAGTCAGTATTTGAATTCCAAAATAAAAGATGGATTTTAGATAATTTTGTCTATTTTCAAACCCCACTGGTTTTGCTTGATTTGGATTTCGTATGACTGAGTTATGAATGTTTTGGTACAGACATGTCGATAAATTCCAGATTCTGTTTTGGGTAAATTTTGTTAACAAATTATTTTCAAGAACTATTCTATACATAATATCTTGATCTAATATTTTGGTTAGTGTTTCCTTATGATATTAGGGACTACCCAGATTTTTGATGAATTTTAAACATAAGTTTTATGTGGTGTTTCATGCTCTTTTCTAAAATCCTCTCATACTGTATTTTGCTTACTATTCAGTAAAGAACTCTATTTTCACTATACTTCCCTATACTGTATGCAAATTCTTTGTGAAATATGAAAGTTAGTAAAATCTATCCATTTTCATGTCCTTTTTGCGGAATTGGATTTCAATTCACTGGTTGCAAGATATCTTAGTTTTCGTACAGCAGTGTTGAGATTTCCAGATTCGTTAAACTATGTTTTCGTGTTGTTTCTTATTTTTTGTGGCTTATCTATACTTACTGGAATATTATGAAACTTGCTATTCAGATTCTAGACATATAGGAAATTACCCCAGATTTTTCGTGGATTTGTTCAAAGTGTTTTCATGCTGTTTTCTTGCTTTTGTATTCGTTTTCCTGATTTCTGGCTGAACCTAAATTCTGTATTCAAATCAGTTTTGAGCTGAGTTATTGTGAACTAGTATGTGACTTATTTATATACGTTGGATTTGTGTAGATGTCTAATTTCCAGATCCTTTGACGGATCTAGGTTTGCATGTCTGTAGAGACGGTAATCACTGTTTTAGTACTGATTGGTCTTACTGTCCTGATTATGAATATACACTGTTTTACTCGATTATGTGACTGTCTATCACCTATGCATGCTTATGTGTAACCCTAGACCTGATACTGATTATACTATGTTAGTTTGACATTGTTTCATGCCTATACCTGCCCGTTTGAGAATAATAATAAATAATCAAGCCGGAATTTTAATGGGACAGATCTAGTAATGGATAGTGCAGAAACGTGTACTTGGAAGGAGACTTGTGTTTCATGTATGACATGTTACCGACCAATTTTACCGATCAAGTTTACCGACCAAGTTCTGTGATTCTGTGAATACCTGAGTACACTGCCCTGTATGGTCCCCTACGAAATCTAAAACGTAACTGTTTTGTTGTAGCAACCATGTAAGGTGAGATGCATGAAGTGCTACCTAGATAGTAATATAGTAAGAGTTGACATGATATAACCTGATACCTGTTTACCTGATATATGATTACCTGTTACCTGTATACCTGTTACTTGATTATCCTGTTACCGGATTACATGTTTACATGCATACCTGATTTACCTGTTACCAGATACATGTTTACCTGCTTACCTGGTACTTGACACTTGACTCATGTTACCTATACCTGTTAGTATACTATATTACTAGTTAGTTTTCCCATGTGCTTGTATCCTACATTATTTGTGATCCGTGACTTGCAATTGATGGGTACTTGTGTTTTCTCTTTTCCTCTTTCCTGCATTCGTTGTATTGCAGATTTTGGAAGACAGGTTCCAGACGGTATTGGTGACATGATGTACTAGATGCTAGAATTTTGCTATTATTATTCTTGTTGCTTATTTTGAACAATAGTTGTATTCTTGTACTTAGATTTATTTTTGTACTTGGGCAATGTGACCCAGGATTATTTGTGTTATTCAGATCATGACTATTTGAGATTAATATATTTTATTTCAAGTATTCTTGTTGGTATTTGGTTCATATGTACATATGGTTGACTTTTCTGTCTTCCGATTCTGATTATATTGTGATATGTTGTAAAGAATTCCTGAATAGCTTATGGATGATGAAAATCATTCGCTGGACTTTTGTCGCATATCCGTATTCTGTATTTTTTTGGGAAGCGGGGCGTACAGGATTTTTAGTGGTATCAGAGCCCAGGTTTAGCTAATGTATTAGTTGCCTAATATGTTAGACAAGCTTGGCTCGTACTGGGATCTGCTCAACATTTCACCAACCATGCATCCATAAATGAATTACTACCAACATTGATCTGGATATAGTCTTATTCCGTTCATTTGATCCCTTCTTATTCGATTTCCTTGATTCCTTGTTTCTTCCACCTCTTTTAGTCGTTATCATTTGTTGATTCTTTATTGGGTATAGTTTTGTTCTTTCCGTACCCATATTTCTTTGATTCTTTCATTCATCTTCATTTGTTGACTCATTTTGAGTATCGTGCCAATTATTCATTTCCTGCCATATTCTCTGCAAATTCTGCTTGTGCCTCCTCATTCCTCTTCCTTCATATTGAATTCCTTGATTTCTTATTTTCTTTCGTCCCTTGTAGTCGTCCTCCTTTGTTGACTCTTTATTGAGTATCAAATTCATTCTTCTCTTGCCTATATTTTCTTTATATATATGTATATATATATATTTTCAAATATTTTTTGTATTTCGATTATTATTTATTATATTTTGGATCTTCTATAAAATTGTTTTCTAAAACGAAAATTTTGTGTTTTGAATAACTGTGTATTTAATATCACAAATTTCTACTTTGTACTTAAATTGAGCAATCAATATCTAAGTACATGTAGAAGATTGCATCATCTCATTAATCATTTTGTTGCAACTGGATGTCAAGATGGCAAACATGCAACTAGACGTCAATGGAGGCAAATTGTAACTGGATATCGGGGAGGCAAAATGTGCAACCGAATATCCAGATGGTAACCTGCAACCTGTTGTCGTGGAGACAAACCTTCAACTTGATGTCGAGAAGGCAAGTTTACAGATGGATGTAAATGAGGCGAATCCACATCAAAGAATTTCTACTACGGCTATTATTATTGTTTTCCTTATTATTATTGTTATCACTATTACTATTATTATTATTGTATCTTTCTTACTATTTTATTTTTGATGTTGATATTGAATTACTTTCACCAAAATGATGAACCCCAAATTATTTTCTGTCTTGTAATATTATCCTTGCCAGTATTGTTAATACTTTATTATTATCATTATTTTTACCAGTATGTTTATGATGATTATTGTTATTATTATTTTTATTATTTTGTCATTGTTATTTTATTATTATTATGTGTTGATTTTGTATTATTAATATTATTTTTGTTAATGCTCATTAGTTTTGACATAATTATTTAAATTAAAGCCCTCCTCTAAATCCCAATTTTAATCTGGTGTCTCATTCTTTTCTTCCTGCTCGGATCGTCGCTGGTTGTTGCGTGGCCTATAACGACTTGTCTGCAACTTGAAACGTCACCATCAGAGTGGCACAGTGGAAGCGTGGTGGGCCCATAACCCACAGGTCCCAGGATCATATTGTTGCTTCTCCTCCCTTGCATTGTTTTGGTTTCCCCTATCTCTTGCTATTATTCTCATCCGTTGACTTATTGTTTGATTCAATTCTTCCCTGTCTTTTCTCTCTTTGATTTCAGTTCTGCCGATTCCCTTACTGCTTTGATATCTTATGTTGATTCTTTTCTTCTGATACTGTTTGTTCTCCTTCTTGCATTCCATTTGACTTCATTGTTATCCCCTTCCTTCTATTTCTGGTTTTGTCCCTGCTTTGTTCTTTTCCCATTAGCCATCTGCTTTGTTACCCTTCCCCCAGTTAGTTTGTTGCCTTATCCTATATACCGCCTAGGCAAATTTCGAGAACGAAATTTTGTTGTAAGGTGGGTAGGATTGTAACCCCTGTTTTTCCAAAAATATTTTTTTGTATATTGTCGGTATTTTTAAAAAAAATTGCAAATTATTATTATTATTTTTTTTCAATTTTCAAATTCTTTCGACAAAATGTATTTTGGATCTTTTAATAAAATCTAATTTTTTCGATCAGTAATTTAATTTGCAACTATTTTTCTATGATTTTTGTATTTATTACAGTTCTTATTATTGTTATTATTACTTTTACTATTGTTATCATTTTTATTATTATTAATATTGTTACTATCTGTATTATTTTGCTAGTGTGGTTATTTACATTATTATTTTATTTTATTTTTATTGTTAAAATTATATTATTTTATAAATTATATTTATTAGTTATTGTATTTAAATTTTTCTATTGGACTTTTATTAAAAACCCATTAATCCTAACTATTAACCATTTCCAATCCTAATTACTACCCATTAATACCTATTACTACACCTTCCTTCCTAATCTTAATCCTACATCAGATCATTATCTACCAATTCCTAAAACCACTTCCTATATTCCATTTCCTATTATAATCCTATACTATTATACCGATTACTACCCATACCAACCCAATTAATCAATCCCCTAACCAAATACACCCTAACACTTTTACACCCCTATATATATATCCTTATATATAGTTTCAATCCTTGCTGCTTTTTATTTTTTCCAAACGATTGCACCCTATTTCCGTGCTTCATCTCTCCCCCTTCCACTTCATCTGTCGTCGCGCACTTTCTTTCTCTTGGAATTTTATTGTGCGTGCTCGAGTGCGCGTGTGGATCGTTCGTGAGTCCGTAAATTTTCGTTCGTGGGATTTGCCCCCAATTTTGATTTGCATCGTTATTCATCTCCAAATTAAGGCAAGTAACTTGTACTAAAATTCATTAGGTTGATACAAGTCAAAAATTTCATATCTATTGTAGTTGGGTCTAGAGACAACCAAAATTTTTGTTTTCTTTGATGGGTTTTGTCTCTATTGTGTTAATTGGCCATAGATGACTTATGACACAAAACTTGATAGGAAAATGACCTAGGATTTACCCAAAACTTTATTTTTAGTCATGCATGTGGATATTTGTATGAATGGTGTTTGATTGAATGCCCATGTGAAATAATAGGCTTGGACAAGTTAGTAACCCTAAATCATGATGTTTAGATGTTTGGTAGGTTGTATTTCAAGTTTGGATGTGTTTGGATCAATATTGTGAAAGTTAGGATGTTTTTGATTAGAGGTGTGAAATATGTATTTGCTGCTTATTCTGTTTTATTTGCTGTTTTCGTCCATACTACAGTCAGTATTTGATTTCCAAAATAAAATATGGATTTTAGATAATTTTGTCTATTTTCAAACCCCCACTGGTTTTGCTTGATTTGGATTTCGTATGACTGAGTTATGAATGTTTTGGTACAGACGTGTCGATAAATTCCAGATTTTGTTTTGGGTGAATTTTGTTAACAAATTATTTTCAAGAACTATTCTATACATAATATCTTGATGTAGTATTTTGGTCAGTGTTTTCTTATGATATTAGGGACTACCCAGATTTTTGATGAATTTTAAAAATAAGTTTTATGTGGTGTTTCATGTTCTTTTCTAAAATCCTTTCATGCTGTATTTTGCTTACAGTTCAGTAAAGAACTCTATTTTCACTATACTTTCCTATACTGTATGCAAATTCTTTGTGAAATATGAAATTTATTAAAATCTATCCATTTTCATGTTCTTTTGGCAGAATTGGATTTCGATTCACTGGTTGCGAGATTTCTTAGTTTTCGTACAGCAGTGTTGAGATTTCCAGAATCGTTAAACTATGTTTTCGTGTTGTTCTTTATTTTTGGTGGCTTATCTATACTTACTGGAATATTATGAAACTTGTTATTTTGATTTTAGACATATAGGGGATTACCACAAATTTTTCCTGGATTTGTTCAAAGTGTTTTCATGCTGTTTTCATGCTTTTGTATTCGTTTTCCTGATTTCTGGCTGAACCTAAATTCTGTATTCAAATCTGTTTTGAGCTGAGTTGTTGTGAACTAGCATGTGACTTATTTATATGCGTTGGATTCGTGTGGATGTCTAGTTTCCAGATCCTTCGACGGATCTAGGTTTGTATGTATGTAGAGACGGAAATCACTGTTTTAGTACTGATTGATCTTGCTGTCTTGATTATGAACTTACACTGTTTTGCTCGATTATGTGACTATCTATCACCTATGCATGCTTATGTGTAACCGTAGACCTAATACTGATTATACTATATTAGTTTGACACTGTTTCATGCCTATACCTGCCCGTTTGAGAATAATAATAAATAATCAAGCCGGGGTTTTAATGGGACAGATCTAGTAGTGGATAGTACAGAAACGTGTATTCGGAAGGAGACTTGTGTTTTCTGTATGACATGTTACCGACCAAGTTTACAGTCCAAGTTTACCAACCAAGTTCTGTAATTCTGTGAATACCTGAGTACACTGCTCTGTATGGTCCCCTACGAAATCTAAAATATAACTATTTTGTTGTAGCAACCATATTAGTTGGGATGCATTAAGTGCTACCTATATAGTAATATAACAAGAGTTGACATGATATAACCTGATACCTATTTACCTGATACATGATTACCTGTTACCTGTATACCTATTACTTGATTATCCTGTTACCTGATTACATGTTTACATGCTTACCTGATTTACCTGTTACTAGATACATGTTTACCTGCTTACCTGTTACTTGACACTTGACTCATGTTACCTATACATGTTAGTATACTATGTTACTAGTTAGTTTTTCCAAGTGCTTGTATCCTACATTATTTGTGACCCGCGACTTGCAATTGACAGGTACTTGTGTTTTCTCTTTTCCTCTTTCCTGCATTCGTTGTATTGCAGATTTTGGTGGACAGGTTCCAAACGGTATTTGTGACATGATGTACTAGATGCTGGAATTTTGCTATTATTATTCTTGTTGCTTATTTTGAATAATAGTTGTATTCTTGTACTTAGATTTATTTTTGTACTTGGGCAATGTGACCCAGGATTATTTGTGTTATTCAGATCATGATTTGAGATTAATATATTTTATTTCAAGTATTCTTGTTGGTATTTGGTTCATATGTGCATATGGTTGACTTTTCTGGCTTCCGACTCTGATTATATTGTGATATGTTGTAAAGAATTCCTGAACAGTTTATGGATGATGAAAATCATTTGCTGGGCTTTTGTCGCGTATCCGTATTCCATATTTTTTTGGGAAGCGGGGCATGACAAGGATCCTCCGAACTTGAGTCTTAAACCCACCAGTGAGGCAATTCAGATGCTACAGTAATTTCATGAGGGCCATAGCATTTTTTGAGTTTTGAAACATGGAAAACAGGGTGGATTGCTGTGTTTGGTGGTAGCTCTAAGCGATTGGCCACTGTACCTACCTTCTCCAAGACCTTATAGGGACCAAAGAACTTCAAAGATAGTTTTTGAGGTGAGAGATTACGCAAAGACACATGTTTATAGGGCTGTAGTTTGAGAAAAACCAAGTCACCCACTGCAAATTCATGCTCCTTTCTCCTTTTATCAGCAAACTTCTTCATACGCTCCTGTGCGATTGTGATATTATCCTTTAGCAACTTCAAAATTGCATCCCTTGACATAAAAGTCTCTTCTACTGATGGCAGGTTGGAAGTACCCTTCACATAGTGCAATAGGGATGGAGGAGGTCTTCCATATACTTCTTCAAAGGGAGTGATCCCGTGGATACATGCCAACAAGTGTTGTACCAAAACTCTGCCCACTCCAGCCATTTGCTCCACTCTACTATTTTTAGTCCACACAAGCATCGCATGTACATTTCTAATGCCCTGTTCACTATCTAAGTTTGGCCATCGCTCTGGGGGTGATACGCAGTTGAGTGATGCAGTCTATAGCCTTGTAAAATAAAGAATTCCTTCCAAAATTTGCTGATGAAGATTGGATCTCGATCACTCACTATGGACTTGGGCATGCCATGTAATTTGTAAGTATTCTCCACAAATTCTTGGGCAACAGATTGTGCCATATACGGGTGTGAAAGAGCTATAAAGTGAGCATATTTTGTAAGGCGATCAACCACCACCATCTCCACACTTTTGCTATTGCTTTTGGGAAGGCCTTCTATGAAATCCATCGAATATCCTCCCATATCAGCTCTAGAACTGGAAGAGGTTGTAAAAGGCCTGCGGGAAGCATGGTCCTGTGCTTGTTTTGTTAACACACTAAGCAATCCCTGATGAATTGCTTGATATCTTTGGAAATACCCTCCCAAGTGAATGCCCTCCTCACCCTTTGTAGGGTTTTGTGAAATCCTAAATGACCCCCTATATTAGAAGAATGGTTGTTCAAGGAATATAGTTCTTCTCAATTCAGCAGTTGGGTTTATTAGGATCCTTTCTTTGTAGTACCAAATGCCTCCCACCTTTTTGTACACATTAGCATCAATCCTGCCATCTCGAAATTTTTTTGCAGCCTAACAAAGTAGGCATCTTGTAACACCATCTGCTTTATCTCCTCTAACCATTGTGGAATCACAAAGGTAATTTCATAGCAAGTATCTTACAAATCCTTCCTTCGCGAGAGCCCATCCGGTACCTTGTTATCGACTCCCCCTTTATACTCTACTCTGAAGGTGAAGCCCAGTAGTTTCCAGAGCCACTTCTCTTGGAACTGTGTGTTGATTGTTTGGTCTAGGATATACTTAATACTCTGTTGATTTGTTCCTATGGTGAATGAGTTCCCAAGTAAGTATTGACACCATTGTTTTACTGCTTGTAAGATGGCTAAAACTCCCTTTTCATAAGTTGATAAGGCCAGATTTCTACCCTTCAATCCCTTGCTCATGTAAGCTAGTGGATGGGAATCTTGAAGAAGGATAGCTCCAATTCCATTCTGCGAAGCATCAGTATCTATGATAAATGGCTTAGTGAAGTCGGGGGCTTTTAACACTGGTGTAATTGTCATCGCCTTCTTTAGAGCAACAAAAGCAGAAGAGGCTGCATTCGACCATTCGAAGGAATTCTTCTTCAGTAACTGAGTTAGGGGAAATGCATTGCTTCCATAATCTTTAACAAATTTGCGATAATATCCTGTTAACCCAAGGAATTCCCTCAATTCTTTCACTGTTTGTGGCTTTAGCCAAGACTCTATAGCTTTGATTTTGTTTGAGTCGACTGAGATGCCTTCAGCACTGATCACATGGCCCAAGTAATCCACTGACATTTGGCCAAAACTGCATTTGCTCATCTTTGTAACTAGCTTATTGGCCCTTAGGACCTCCAATGTGAGTGATAGATAAATGAGATGGCTTTCCCAAGTGGGGCTATAAATCAGAATATCATCTAAAAACACTAGAACAAATCTGCGAAGATACTCCTTGAAAACATCATTCATTAAGCATTGGAATGTAGCTGGTGTGTTTGTGAGTCCGAATGGCATAACCAAGAATTCAAAAGTGGCCATGGTGTGTGCAGAAGGCTGTTTTGAGGATGTCACTTTCTTTCACCCCGATCTGATGATAACCTGATCTCAAATCTATCTTCGAAAAATACTTTGCTCCATACAGTTCATCTAGCAAATCATCTATGAGGGAATGGGAAACTTGGCCTTAATAGTTTGATTATTCAGTGCCCTATAATCAACACATAATCTCCAGCTACCATCGGACTTTTTTACTAATATTATAGGAGAAGCATATGAACTGCTACATGGGCGAATCAAACCAGAGGTAAGCATCTCTTCAACTTGCTTTTCAATTTCATTTTTGAAATAATGTGGGTGTTTGTAGGATTTGAGGCACACTGGCTTGGATCCTTCATCCTCAGGTATCTGATGATCCACAGATCTTTGCGGAGTGAGGCCAACTTGATCAGCAAACACATCAGAGTAAGCTTGTAGGATTGAGTGTATATCACTAGCTTCTTCATTAAGTGGATATAGGGAACTAGAATGAAATTCCTCAACTTGAGTCTCCTCCATTTGAATCACGAAAGCTTGGCAAGTACAGCTTCCTAATTTAGCTAACTCACTCACTTCCATGTACTACAATTGAGGGTTTATGATTCCTTGTAGTCTTTTTCTCAGTCTCGCCACCGCAAAATCCATAGTCATGTTCCTGTAATCCATCGTGACTGGGCCAAGAGTCCTCAACCAATGAGCTCCTAACACCATCTGAGCAGGGCCAAGGGGGAGAAGTAACAACTCAGCCTGAAGATTCACACCCTGGACTACAAAACTCACATCTGTAACCTTGCCTTCACTGTAATACACCGCCCATTAGTAACAGTGACTTTGTAGCTGGGTTGTCTCGCAATTTCCAGGTTGGCCTTCTCTATAGTCTACGGATCAAGATAGTTGTGGATAGAGCCAGTATCAATCAATATGTTTTCTTCTCTTTCGTTGACCCTCCCTTTAACTCTCATTGTTTGGGGGTACACCTGAGACCCAATAAGAGCATGAAGTGATATTTTCGGGTGCATTGTGGTTAGAGGTGATGTTTGAAGGTTTTGTGGTGACTGCCGACGATGGGTTGATGTAAAGTGTGGAGGTTCCTCAACATAGGTAGCTTCATAATTTGCTTCCTTGCCCCCTACTTCCTCTCCTTCTTCCAACCCATCTAGATAAATAGAATTTCTGCCCTTTACATACATGCCCCTGTACATACTTCTCAACGCAATTGAAGCACAGTCCCCTAGCCCTTCTCTCCCTCAATTCTTGGGTATTCAACCTTCTAGGAACAACATTGGGTGCTAGGGCTGTAGGAGTGAAGGTGCTTGGTGGTTTTGAGGTGTTTGGGTTAATGGAGTTGGAAACAGAGGTTGGCTTGAGTATAAAGGGAAGTCGATAGCTCTTCTTTAGACAAGCTATCTTTGTTTCAAATCCCCTAGCTAAATCCACAGCATCATTCACGTTTTTGGGTCTCTGAGACTTCACATCCCATCGGATCTCATCCCTTAAACCACTAATGAACGTGCTCAGATAATGAGACTCAATCCAGTCCTTCACAAAAATGGAAAGTCGTTCAAACTCTTGTACATAAGGCTCTAGCTCCCCCTTCTGTTGCAATTTGGACACCATTCCTTCGTAATCCTGAAACTCCGTCAGTCCAAACCTAGTGATTAGTTCTTCAAGAAAGCTCGGCCAAGATACTTCTTGCATTTTGGGTTTGATATGCCTGCGAAACCACTGAGCAGCTCTTCCCCGTAGATTCAAGGCTGCGTATCTCAATTTCTGACTCTCAGGTACCTCATAAAACTCAAGGAATTACTCTATTCCACAGATCCATTCAGTCGGATCCCCCTCTTGAAATATAGGAAATTCTACTTTAAAGGGTGTTTTAAACTTCTATTCACCATTGCTAAATCCTGATGAGTTAACGGAGCTTGAGTGGGGGTAGATTACCTCTCTGTGCAGAATTTAGTGAGTCGGATTGGGTAGTAATGGAGGATTAGGGAGTCGAGCTTGGATCTGTTCCATCATCGTCATCATGGCTTCCATCCTTGTTTCCATTGATTAGAACCTCTCACCAATGCTGGTCGCTATCGCCTCCACCCTCTCTAAGAGGAAGTCGTACTGCTGCTGAGCCTCCGCCATCTGGCTCTTCAAGTTCGCCACCTCCCCTTCCATCGACGTGCTGCCTTCATCATGACCATCCCCATCGGAGCCGCTTGGCTCTAATACCAAATTGTCAGGGTTCAAATTGCGATTGGATCAGGATCGCGCCATGAATGAGAGAATATGGGGATTAGGGTCGAGGATTTGGAGATTTGGGGAGAATGAATCACGATTATTGTTGATATTTTGCCAGGAAATACAGCTCACTATTTATAAGGCAGGAGGGAGGCAGTTACACTAACGAACAAAATAGGAAACACGTGCAAAGTGCACCTTTCCCCTCCCGCCATAACAACATTTAAAAGAAAGAGTGTGCATTACACGTAAAGAAAACAAATTCATTTAGTTCTTGCCCTAATCAGCTGCTGCAACTGCTGAGCTCCTCTCTTCACCGCAAGCACTCTCATGGCTTCCACGTTCACCATAGGTCTTCTCACGGAGTTATGGGGGCTTCTCGGTGGTGGAATTGATACTCCGATGATGGGCGATTCCAGGCAACCCTGACAATATGGATAACTCATTTGTTGATGTGATGAGATTAGAAATCTCTCCAATCTCATCTCCTGTAACCAATCTCATCTTTTGTAACTTCTATGAATTATGTACATATAAAGAGACAGAGTAATGAGAAAAATCACAGAGCGTAGCCACACAAATTCATCTCTCTTAATTTCTTTTTACCACATATATATAATAAGTGAATTTACAATGGAAGCCCTTTTTGCATATATATGTTTTAAGAGACTTATAGCTTCACAGTTACACATTAGTCCACAAAAGTTTCGCCTAGAAATCAATCATCAAGTTATCACCACAATTGCTTCAACTCATATTTATTACTGATAGTTCTACCTACTTTCCACACGATGTCTCACAACTTCTCATCCCCTCAACTCTTTAAGCAAATAAAATTTAGAGTAATGACACCCTAGAATATTCACATCTGTATGAAGGACCAATATGCATAAATTAAATCAATAATATTCAGTACACCTTTAGTATTATGAAATAGACCTTGTACATTCTACGTACAATATAAAAGCTCCTAAAAATATTGGGGTATTACAAAGACCATTGTTGGCGTTGGGGGCAGCCATTGGTGTTGATTTTGAACTTGAAGCGAAAATTCTTGCTGCTACTTGAGGAGTAAGGGAAGCATCGATTTGGTGATCCTGAAAGATATATGTCTTAGAAGGTGATTCCCTAGAAGTTATCAATATGTTGAAGGATGATCAGGGTCATGCCTCATTTTCTCCTCTGCTGTAAGATGCTTGGTGCAAGGTGATGCTACTTGTTTTGGGGTGTGGGAGCAACAGATAATGTGAGTTCTTTTGTGGAAGAGGAAACTCAAATTTCGGCCTCCGATCTGACTCTACTGTGAGGATGATGTGGTGGATGTGGTGGATGTGGTGGATCTGGATGGCTCGGAAGGCATTTGATACCTACAAAAAAGTCTGAGACACTGTGTCACTCCCTGCTTCCCGTTATACGAAAATACGGGCCATAACTGAGACCCAACGAATAATATAAGTTTCCATAAGCTGTACAATACCAGTAAGCTCAACAATACAATAATAATCGCATGAACAATAATAGAATTAATAACCAATATCTGAGATACAAAAATTTACAGAATGCCCGAGAATGCAATAGCAGTAAACGGTTCGCCAAGTTCCTTCGGTATCCCATCATCTATACCTGTATAAACATTAACTAAAAGAAAGATGGAGAGTACCCAATAGAGCAAGCTTCGGGCAATAAGTAGTAACAAGCAATGAAACAATATGGTATAATATAACAATAAATAATAAACTGGGACGATATCTGTCACGCCCCGCTTTCCAAAAAGAGAATATGGAATACGGATACGTGACTAAGTCCAGCGAATGATTTTCATCATCCATAAGCAGTTAGGATCTTTACAATATTTCACAGGAATAATCAAAGTAGTAAGCAAGAGAAGTCAACCACGCATGCATATATGAATCAATACCAACAGAATTTATTTGAAACAAAATTTAATAATCTCAAATAAAGCAGATCTGAACAAGTCAATAATTCTGGGTCACATTGCCCAATACAAATAATCCAAGTGGCAGATACAATTATTCAAATAAGCAACTGGAAATAGTAATAATAGTAGCAGAACTCCAGGGCTACAATCTCATATCACTTACTTCTTCAGGCAACTGATCACCACAATCTGCAATAACAATTTGCAGGAAGAAGAAATGAAAACAAAACGTCTGTCAATGCAAGTTACAGGTCGCTTATAGTGCAGGCACAAGTATATGGGAAAATAAACAAATATAGAGTAACAGCGGAAACAACATAGTATGGAATAGGCATGTCAACAAAATAGGATAACTAACATGAATCAGGAAACAAAATCAAGTAATATGATATACTAACAGGGGACAGGTAACATGTATCAGGTGTCAAGTGTCATGTAAGCAGGTAAACAGGTGATCAGGTATACAGGTAAACAAGTATACATGTAGCATGTGCATGAAAAGCATGTAACAGGTGTCATGTTATGTCAAGTCTTGTATTATTACTATCTAGGTAGCACTTCATGCGTCCCGGTTTTTACCACATGGTTGTTACATTCAAACAAGTTTCATTTAGATTTCGTAGTGGAGTCTATAGGGCTGTGTACTCAGGGACCAAGAAAGAAAGGAATAGGAACAGATACAAGTAGAACCTACTGGTCTTCTTCTGAGTACACCTTCTTATAGGGAAGTGTGAAGTCAGGTAATCAGGTAAATAGGTACAGGTAGAACCTACTGGTCCTCTTCCGAGTACACCTTCCTATAAGGAAGGGTGCATTCGGGTAATCAGGTAAACAGGATCGTGTATCATGTAGTCATGAACACGTAACAGGTGGAAAACACGGGCCCCTTCTAAGTACACAATTCTATATTTTCCACTGCCAGATCTTTCCCTTTACCCCGGCTTGGTTATTTGTTATTATTATTAAACAGGCATGTATATGTCACAAACCGTGCAAGAATAATATGGCATAAACAGGTAATAGGTTCAGGTTGAAAGATAAACATGTACAGGTAAAAGACAACTCAAAAAGGATAGAACAATGAAAATTCTAGTTCAGGACAGCAAGACAATACTGCACTAAATCTAGAATTTCTGTTGCTACAATTGTGCAAATATGGATCCGTAAAAAAATCTAGAAAATAGACTCTTGTCCAAATCCAGCAAATATATAAGTCATTTGGTATTTCACAAAAATAAGACTCAAAACAGAATTGTATCCAGATAACGTATTCAGCCAGAAATTAGATGTTTGCATTCATAGACAGGAAAACAGCGTAAAAACTTACTGATTAAATCCAAAAAAAAATTTGGGGTATTCCCTAGTATGTTTAGTATTAGAATATAAAGTTTCATAATTTTTCAACATATATAGTATAGTCAATTAAAATCAGAAAGCAGTAAGATACAACAGTTTTATAAATCTGGAATCATAAACACAGTAGTACCAAAACAGCAATAGATTACAAAATATAAATCGAAATCTAGATCCGTCGAAAGAGTGATAAATTAGATACAGTAGGCTACAATTCATATTCACAAAGTTTTTATGAAAAGCAAGTAGAATCAAGTCGAAATTATGTTTCTTTGCTGAACGGTATGAAAATTCTGCATGTATAGTGGTTGTTTGCAAGCATAGAATAGTTTATAAAAGTTGTCAATTAAATCCACAAAAATTAGGGGTTAATCCCAATCAGGTCTACTATATTCAGAAAAATATTGGATAAATATATTGTCTTTAACATTAGTAGAAAAATAATTAACCATACAGAATTCATATAAAGCAGAATCTTGAATTTTAAACACATCTGCAGTAAAATAGCCATAACTTGGAACTCAAAAATCGAAACTGGGATTTGTCAGAAATTCTGAAAAGTAGAAAGAAATCTCTATAATTCATGTTCACAAATAATTTTCATATACTGACCTTAATGGGGTCTAAAATACTGATCAAAACGGGGTAACAGAATTATTCTTCATGCATAAAATCAACATAGATCATATGAAACTCCTCCAAATCATAACAAACGTGAAATATGGTGTACTAGATATCCAAGCAACATGGTATAGGGTATTTAACAGATCTACAACAGGTTATACTACTAGTAACACGTCATGCATGCAAGATTCGCACAATAACTAATGGATCACAACAAACATACATATTTGCAACAAGGATTAATTAGATCTAAGTTAAGTTTCATGTCTTGTGTGTAACTAGAGACGACTACGGACAAATCAACACATAGAGACAAAATATAACAGGGGTTTTGCACAAGAATTGTCGCTAGAACGCAACTACACTACAGGCGGTATTTAGTACTTGTATTTGCAACAGAAATTAATACAAGTTACTTGCCTTAAAGTCGACGATGAAACGAAGATGCAAAGAGAATAATGGGAACGGATTCCCGGGAGACGAACTCAACGAACGAACGAAACACGAGCCACACAAATACACGTACGCATAACTCCAGATCAACACACACACTCACAACCAACACCCGCACACAAGAGAGGCAGTGGAGGGGACGGCGGATAGCAGGTAGCTGATGCTGCTGTCGTCGGAAGGGCGACACAACACATGGGAATTCAGCTAGGGGGGGCACGGCGGGTGGAGGCTAGCATTGGTGTAAATACCCGAAACCCGGATCCGACCCGGACCCGGCATTGGACCGAAACCGACCCGGCATATCTGGGTCCGGATCCGGGTCCTAAAATGGGACCCGTTATAATTTTGGGTCCGGGTCCGGGTCCGCTCAAAAGAGACCCGAGCCAGACCCGGACCCGGACCCAGACCCGTTAAAAAAACCCAAAAAATCAACATAAAAATAAATATTCTTTCATCATCCCTTCCCTCCTTCATCCTCAATTCTAATTCTTTCTATTCCAAACCCAAAACTCATGTTTTTTAATTCTCTCCTCTATTCAAAATCCTCCACTCGCCGCCACCGCTCGTCACTCACACTCCCGCTCCTACCCGAATGGGTAGGAATATTTTAATAGGACCCGGAACCGGTCCTCACGGGTCCGGATCCGGATCCGGATCCGATTTTTGGACCCGTAGGGGACCGAGTCCGGGTCCAGGTAGTGAAGGACCCGACCCGACCAGACCCGATACCAATGCTAGTGGAGGCGCACAGCGGGGATGCTGTCAGCTGCTGCTGTTATTGCGGTCTGCCTACGATGGAGAGAGAGAGAGCAGCGTAGGGTAGGGAGACAGGGGCTGGCACTACTGTTGCGGTGGCATTGGGGGCTGTTGGGTCGCGAAGGAGGCAGGGGAGTGCCGGGGGGGGGGGTACACGTAGAGGATTGGGGAGGGAGGACATCGGGAAGGGTTGAAGAGAAAGAGAGGTCAGGAATGAAGATATAGGCAGCGGCTACTGTTTGGTAGGGTATTAGGGGTACATAGAAGGTGATTATATAAGAGTTGGTTATAAGGGTTTTGGTTGATAATGGGTTTCGGGTTGGGTTTGAAGGGGTTTAAATGGGTGTTAATTTGGATCCAATAGGGTTTTAAAAAATAGTATTTGGGTATAAATAGATCCAAATAAAAATGAGATGGGCACAAAATGGATAAATAAAATAGGGCATGAACAAATAAAATAAAGTGGATCAAAAAAATAATAGCTCGATCAAACATAGATGAAACAATAGACTGACAATTGAATCAAGAATATTAAATAAGAAGACGACAAATCAAAAAGATGAATATATATTGCAAAAGAAGATCGAATACAGGGTCCCAAAAGAGATACAATGAGAATAAATACACACAAAAAAAACAGCCGAAAATACATAAAATGAAAAACAGGGGTTACAATATCAGAGGTCAATAAATGATAAACGATAATAAGGTCAAAAGTCGATAATCAACGGTACAATGGTCGATAAATAACAGTCAATAATCAATAAAATAATAATTGAAAACTATAGTCAATAATATGGTCAATATTCGATAGTCAATAATACATTGGTCGATAATCAATGTTCGATAAACAATAATCGATAAACAATAGTCAATGAGACCAATAATTGATAATCAATAATCAATAAACAATAAATCAATAGTGTCAACCTTTAGGTCTATCAATCTTTTATTAACCTATCTAATGGACACAATCATGTGTCCCATACCATAGGTTCGGGTGCATACAATCAAGTGAATATTTAAACTGTAGTGGTGAACTCTACAGATCATGCACTCGGCAACAATAATCCATAATCCCTAATCCACAATCAATGATCAATAACGAGAATCGATCAACGATACGATACACAATACAATCGTGATGTTGTAGCAGTAGTCTACAATCAATCGATAAAACAATAACCGATAACAATAAACAATATATGGAAACAGGGTGGCCATACTCCACCTTTTCTTCAAATAAAAATAAAAATAAACAATATAGGGAAGCACGGACCACTCATCCGAGTACAGTCTCTGATTGTTCACTACTAAGTCAACTTTTATTACCCCGTCTTGTTATTATTTTATTACGATCAATTGTAGACATGCAATCAATACGATCAATGAGAACGGTGGTATCAAGAATTATGCAATGGGTACAATCGATGAGAATGGTAGTATTATTTTAATATCAAGAAGATATCAAGGCTATGCAATATATGAAATATACATAATTAAATTCATTAAATATGGAAAATAATGGATTTATATGCAAAAACGTAATAATGTAAGTTTCAAAAATTTTGGTGGTGCAGTACTAAAATGTCAATAACTTGCAATCTAGAGATCAGAGTGAGAAACTGTAAGATGTTATGTATTCTAGGCTCAGTGTGCTACAATTTCTATGTACAGTGTTGGAAACTGAGTCAAAATCTGAGTACATGTTTGGCCAAATGACAAGGCAGAATAGTCAAAATATTCGAGCTACAATTTCTATGATCAAGTTTTTCTGTTTAGCGCTTTGGCTCCCAACCTCACTAGACACCTCCTCTTAGCTGGCATTTGGTATACAGATTGAAAGATTCCCAGGAATGAGAGGATTCCTTGGAATGTGAGGGTGAGAATGAAAATTTTGAGAAATTTGCATTATCGCATTTGGTATAGTACATTGTATTCCGGGAATCATTTATTATTGTATTTTTTATTCTAGTTTTTTGGATTATTTTATTGTTTGTTATGGAAATCTCATGAGAATCCTCAAATCCCATGATTTTATGGGAGAATTATTATTTTTTAATTCTAGTTTTTTGGGTTATTTTATTGTTTGTTATGGAAATTTCATGGGAATCTTCAAATCTCCTGGTTTTTTGGGGGAATAAAAATCATTCCCAACAAAAGATTTGGATTCCCTTAGGAATCCATCATTCCTTCCAAAACTATGTTGGCCACATACCAAACAAGATAATCTCAGAGAGAATCTGGGATTCCCTTGTACATTCCCACGTACAAAATGCCCCCTTAGGAAAATGCATCCTGGGTCTTGTTTATATTTATGTGGTCAAATTACCTGGTGGTAATAAGTTTAATTTATTTGCAGCCTTCAGTTTTCCCGATTGCTTCCAAACACACGATCTTACATTATACAAGTTTACTATTTTGGCATACGCACATGATACTCATCTCTAATACTATAATGGAAGAGTTAAGGTTGTCATTTGTAGATAACCTGTAATTTGTAGACAATCAACTATTTAATCTCAAACATTCATTTGGTAGTAGTATTTGTTAGATCAAGATGAGTAATTAGGGTTAGGGTTTATATCTCATAGCCGCTTAAGATATTATAACCTGCTTATCAGTATTGGAATATCACAGAGCATTACCTCTAGACCAGCTTTTATATGAGATGAACTGGGTTTAGGGTATTGGGCTTTATGCCCACTCAACCCGGTCCAAAAATTAAATAGATAACACGTGCTTTGCACGTGTTGCCCCACAGAGCATTAAACACAATAATATTCTATTATATTGAGAATATACCTATATATCCAACAATCTCCTCCTATATTTTCAATATATTAGGCAATGCCCCGTTAAATCATTAGCTCACAATATAATACAGTTCATAGACTAAATCAATTATAACTCGAATAGTTCAAATGAGACTAAACCAAAATAATCAAATAGTTCAAAGACCATATCAAAACAGAATAGTTCACAATGACTAACCAACCAGAGAAACCTGTCATAGTTTCAAAATCAACCAAAGCAAATAAACTTCAAGAACAAAATATGAGTTTTAAGCTCATGAACACAAGAGTCTTAAACTCAACAAAAGTTTTATCAAGCAAGTGACAAATTTATTCTTCAGAGAAATAAACCAAAACTATATCCTTGCAAACTGCTTTATATTTACTCCTCCATTTTGAGCAAATCGTTATTCTGAAATCTATGTTGATAGATTCAACTCCTCCATCTTTGCTAGCTTATGGAAAACAATAATATCAAGAGACACATCTCTAAGAATTCTAGTAAATTTCATAAAGTGTCTAATTTCACTAAAAAACTTAGTACAATTCAATGGTAGCTTAGCAAAATACAACGCAAGCATCACAATCAAGTCTCTTTAACAAAATAAAGAATAAGAACTATTATAGTTTATACACAAAAAATATACTATGTTTCATATTGAAATAATAGATCAGTCAAATCAATTATGGTTAATTCTGAATCATCAAAATCGGAATGAAACATGAATCCATAAAAGAGTTATATCATCAAAATTGGAATGATATAACGACCATTCTAAACATCAGAAACACATCGACAAGTTTTCATGCTTTCTTTTGGAATAATAAGATGATTCTAAGTAAATTATAAAAATATATAGCATCATCAAAATTGAAATGAAGTTATATATTAACAGAATTTACATAGAACTGTTAAAATTATCTAAAGCATGCTAACTGCCTAAAATTGATGCTTCAGTTTGAACTTCTCTATGGCTCCAATTGGATTCTAAATCTCAAAACAACTTGGATGTTAAAGCTTTTGACTCAATAGCTTTTAACTCCATTTTCCCCACAGTTTTGATAATTAGATCACTTTCAAGTCTCTTAGCAAGAACATTAGCCATACTTATCGCAATTGCACTTTATCTATGAGAAAGTTCAACTAGGCTTCTTTCAGCCTTAATAGACTCCTTTTACTATTATAGAGTGAGTTATGAGCTACAGTGCATTATAGCTTGATAGTCGCATAACAGAATTAGAGAATTCACTTTAAACTTCTCAATGGATGATTAGCAATAAGTCATTCAATCCACTCAGCCTCTTCCCCTGCAGAGGATAGCACATAGAGATCTGATTTCTTGGATGAGAACGTAATGCTTGTTTGCCTTTTAATCTCCATAATTTTTTTTCTGCTCCTCCTAGTGTGAACACATATTTACTAGTTGTCGATTTTCACTAAATTTTGAGTAGCACAAAGCAAACTCTTGAGTACCACTCAGGTATCTCATTAGCCTCTTAAGGGCACTCAAATGTGTATGGGACTATTAGTGAATCTGCAGATCATACCTACCTCAAAGGCTATGTCTATTCTAGTGCAGATCTTTGTATACACGAGACTTTCAATTCTTTTAGAATGATCTACCTGTCACATAGTTGCACCATCATAAGGTGTCAACCTTTTATCATAATCATAAGGTATTTCAAAATATATTTTCAATCACTATATCCCCACTTTGAAACACATTATTGATTTATCGAGTTTGACTAAGGCTTATCCCTTGCCAACCAAAACTCACCCTTATACATAATATGGTGCCCATAACACTTAAGTGTTTCATGCTAAATTTATTTGGATAACACAATTTAACTTCATTTATAATAAAGATGTCACTTCCAATCAACAAGTATGTCAACAAACCAAGTAAATAATAGCCATTATATTTGACACACCACAAAGTTAAAGGCACTGATCTGAATTACTTGATTCATATACTAGGCTCTTTGAGAAATTTGTCCAATTATTTATACGTTAGCTATATTTCATGTTTTAAAACATACGATGATTTTACAAAGTTGTAAATCTTTTCACCAAACACATTAGTACAAAATACTTAGTACAAAACTAATCAGTACAAAACTTTTCAATATAAAATGTTCAGTACAGAACTTTTCAGTACAAAACTGTTTAAAATCTTTTATGAATAACAAAATTTTCAAAAGATGTAAGGGTAAGAAGAATCCTTATTATAGTAATATGACACACATGTGAGTAGACAACAAATTAGTCTACCCCATTTATCTCAGTCAATTCTTAAGCTACTAGAAGTGCATTAAAATTGCTATTGATCAATCAAAACTAAGTTTCTTCTACAAAATCCCACTTACTATAGTTTTAGCCCATTTCGGCAAATCAACTAATTGTATAACACAAATTTATCTCATTGTCTACTAAAGACTCTTCTTGGCTCATTTGCCATTGAAGTATAAGTGTCAGTAGGACTGGTTTTTAATTCTAACTGTGAATCATTGGCCATGACAGTAGGACTGATAATTTCATAGATTTGTCTTTGATGAACACATCCTCAAAGAACTTTGCAAGTTTAGATTCTACTAACCCAAATTAGATAGATCCAAAACTGTCCATAGAATCATATTCTGCACTTTCTAAGTACACACAAATATTTGTTTTAGGTCATACTTTAGGCCTTCTAGGGTCATGTACTCTAACAAATATATCACAACACAAATTTTCACTTTGACAAAATTATTTGTGTTTCTATCCCATAGTTTACAAGGTGTAAATAATTTAGAGTGTGGTAACATAATGGAAATATGATCAACAACACAATATCACCCATAGTTACAAAAACTCAAACAATAGTCAATAATATAGAATTCAATATTTCACTCAGTGTTTGATTCTAACTTTTATCAATGTTTTGACTGTTGTAAATAGGGTGCACTAGAGATTATGCTAAATGCAAACTTCTCTTAAAATTGTTATAACATATTCACCACCTCTATCAAATCTGAACCCTTGATTTTTAGCATTTAACTATAATATTTTTTAATTCATTAAAAATAACAAGTGCATCATTCTTCATATATATGACAGACTTATATTAATCATCTACAAAAGCGATTAAATACTTCTGACCAACAATTATCTCACATAGTTACAAAGCTACTGAGATTACAATTATCAGAATGTATTGATTCAAAAGGTTGTGAACTCCTAGAGACCATACAAAATAATTTTCTAATGATCAAAATCTGAATTCAAACTTCACATTTGTCATATTTAATGAAGTGTCATTTAGTAGAGTTATAAGTTTTAACAAGAACAAACAATTTAATATATAGTTCATAGTGATTCTAAATTTCAAAACAACTTGGATGTTAAAGCTTTTTTTACTCAGTAGCTTTTAATTCCATTTCTCCCACAGTTTTGATAATTAGATCACATTTCCTCACAAACAATTGAATATATAATTCTCAAATCCTAGCCAAATATGCTATTCAAGAACACAATTAGAACTATTATTAATAATTGTCTCATTTGTTAAACTCAGCTTATACATGCGATTGACAATATATACATATTATAAGAGTTAATACAAAATTACTCTATTACATTTTACAACATTATTTGCTTTCTCTAGTGATTCTAACAATGTCCACTTGCTCAGACAAATTGAGCTATATTTTTCTTTATTCGTTCTTCATCATCTTCGAAACACTAAACGAGATAATGACCCATATTTTATAATTCAATTTCGCGCACATAATGCAATGAACGAGAAAGAACAAAACGTAACTAATGGAGTTATATTCTGTATTACAGGATGCTCTTATCTAAGTTACGGACATTTGTTATAGATTTTATACATCATTTTATTTTATTATTTTTAATTAGAGAAGCAACTATATAATCTCACACAAACTGCAAACAATGGGCTTGTCAAAATATCTATACACATAGTATGATAAAGCACTTAACAATCCCAAACATACTAGTTTTCAAAGCGAGAATAACTATAATCTAAAATTCCCAATCATGTAATCAAATGCACAAAACATTAACACATTCATCACATGAAAGTACTGAAAATTGAATTAGAGTAGATCATACCAACACTTCAAGTTAGAAGTGTTTTCCAAATGTGATGGAGAAGTCTGCGTAGTGCAGACTTATTCAACCGTGATGCATATCTATCGTCTCCAATATATACAATTTGTAAGTAACTTTGAAGTTCCTACATTCATCAAATTGTTAAAGATTATCCAATTAAACAAATTATTAGCTCTATTTAATTCTAAGAACAATTTAATTGGAGATACAGTGTTGTAATCAAAACTTGTAATTTAACTTATCAAAATAAATATTTGATCCTTAGAATATAGCCAAAAACAGTTAATCAAACTTGTATTTAATTAAACAAATGCATAATACGGTTTTGAACTTTAGCACTTAGCAACAAAATTCAAGTAAATAATTAAATAAAAATTTAAATTTGGTGAAGAACTTATCTTTAATTTAGATCTAAATTGGAAGTACACTGCAGTAGATCCAATTTTCTCCCGAAACACGGAATACAAAACAATACCCAATGGATTGTCTCCACTGGTTAAATCCTGATCAGATTCCTTTTAGGTGGATTTGGATCTGATCCAATAGTCCCAACACCAAACAGCAAATCTCCAACTAATAGAGCAGCTGTTGGACTGGATCTGAATCTGGATCTGTTCCAACTACCCGAACACCAAACACCAGAAACGTCCAATCAAAAAATTGGATCTGAGTTTCTTACTTCTTCTCCTTCTATCTCACATGAAGAACAATGGAGAAGAGGGTGGAGGATGTGGCAGCAACTACCAGAGGCCGGGTTCGGCGACCTCCGACGACAGCAAGCCTCACGCCCAGCGACGGTAGGGGCGTCGGCGGCGGCGGTGGCTCGCGCCCATCGACCACTACAAGAAATTTGCCATATACCAACGGACACCTATAGCGACGGATCACTAAAACCGTGGGTATAGGCATCATATACCTACTGACGTGTAGTAAACCATGGGTATAGGTATCCTATAGCTTTAGAGTAATTTATTTTCCCCCCAAATTTTTCATTTTCCCCCCAAATCAGAAATCCCCCAATTTATACACACTCTCTGTCTCTCTCTCCGCTTCTTTATTTTCATCCAATCATCCTCTTCACCCGCAACTACACTCTCTGTCTCTCTCTCCGCCTCTTTATTTTCATCCAATCGTCATCCTCTTCACCCGCAACTGCAAAAACCACGCCGCCACGTCAGCATCGCCGCTGTCCTCACCCCGTCAGCGGCGATTCCGAAGGCGGGCAGATTCCGAAGGTGTACGAAGGAGGAGGAGGAGGACGTACGATGGAGGAGGTTTTTGGCGGAGGCGGTGGAATCGGACGGTGGAGAGAGCTTCTTGATCGATGGGAGGAGAAAAAACCTCATATTTTGCCGGAAGTGGGGCCCGATCACCGGTGGTGACGTCAGGTGAGCTTTCAATTTGGTTGGTTTCTTGTTAGGGTTAGGGTTTCAAATGGTCAAGAGCTATTTTTGGTAGTAAATAAATGAACTTTATGGGTAATTATGTTGATTGCAATTTAAAAGTTTGAATTTTGATGAATGAGATCTAGAAATAATTGAGAGAAAATTTTGAATTTCGATGAATGAGATCTGGAAATAATTGACGATAAGCTTTAACCTTGAACTGTTTCTTAATTGAGAGAAAATTTTGATTCTACTGAATACTGAATCACAACTTGTGCTATTAACATTCCTAACTTGCCCAATTTTTATTTTTCTTGTGCTGAATCACATTCCTAGATTCACTCTTGTTGTGTATTGAATCTGGAAATACCCAACTTGCCCAATTTTTATTTTTCTTGTGCTGAATACTGAAGTGCTGAATCACATTCCTAGATTCACTCTTGTTGTGTATTGAATCTGGAAATACCCAACTTGCCCAATTTTTGTTTTTCTTGTGTTGAATACTGAATCACGTTATTTTTGTAGACAATTTAACAGACCGTCTTACAACTTACCCAATTTTTATTTTTCTTGTGCTGGATACTGAATCACAATATTTTTTGTAGACAATTTAACAGACCATCTTATTGAATCAAAAGATATTTGTGATGCAGATTTCAGATACTTAAGAGAACTCATACCAAATAATGACCAAAAGATAAGGCATCATTCCTCTTGGAGGTATACACATATGCATCATGCTAGGAGCTTAAACCTTTTCTCTTCTTTCCATCCTGTGGTTCAGGTGATGACATGTAGGGAACTCCTTGCTGTTATACAGGTTATTGAATATCTTCAGTTTTTACAAAAGAAGGTGCACAAGTATGAATCGTCGTCATACCCAGGATTTGGTGAAGAAAATGCTAAACTAATGCCATGGGTAATTCTTGAAGCTTACTTTTAATGGAAATTCTTACCTGATTATATATATTTCACTATTATTGCAAAAGCGATTTGATTAACTTTATGGTTATTGATTTTCTACTAGTTTGTTTAAATCAAATCATCTAACTAAACGTAGATTAGTTTTTTTAGATCAAATCATCTTGATTTTTCTACCTTTGAACCTCATTCAACTTTTATCACATCCATATTGATTTGTATCTGTGTGGTAATTTCTAGTGTATGTGTGCGAAAAAGTGTGACATACTACTTCCAAAAATGCTAGGAGCATTTTGAGCTGGCCCTACAAATAGTCGATCTCGTTACGAAAAACAAAACTAAGCAAATATCAAATAGTGGATCTTGGTCATTTCCATGAAGGAATGGTTTTTATTGATTATCACTTTGGTTTTCTCTTTGGCAGGTAAAGGTCTATTTTAGATAATTCTGGAAAAATGCATGGGTATCTGTCAATTTGTTTTTGATATATTTGTTGCGCGTTGTATCTTCAATAAATTTCCATGTTACTTTTGATTGAACACACTTTTAATTAAGTTTGTCAAATAGCTATTTTGAGCCTAAAAGAGCTTTCAAACCCAAAAGCACTCTCCAAAAGCGGTCCCAAACAGAGCCTAAATATTTTGCATTCTAACGCGTGCCGTCAAATTGGACATATTTGCCTTTTGAGCTGAAATTTGGTGGGTTGGATATTTTATTAACTTAATTGTATATTGTGTTATCTTTGTGAAATTTACTCTATTATAATATACTAACTTTATTACCATAGCAAGTGAAATTAAACTCATTTCACAAGATTGAATGGTGTGACATCAAATTGTATGATCCACTTATGAGGTTTTGATTAAGACATTCTAATCTGCATATATTAAATGGTCAATAGAAATATATTTATGCATCTTAAATAGTAATTATTCGTACCCGTGTCTTAAAATATATGTATTGAGTGTGAGATAGTGTAAAATCATGTATTATGAGGTCTTTATTAGTGCATTATTGTGAAGTTACCGCTATGACCACATGATGTAGTATCCTCAGCATACATTATTTGTTGTTGCTAGTCATTTTATTGCATGTAAATATAATTAGTAATGCCTCAATGAGATTATTAAATTCATGAGGGTGTCAATGAGACGATATGTTTGTTCTGGGGAATAGGTGTACAGGAACCTACAACAGTTTCGCATTCGTGGCTGTTCCTTTTCTATATCTGTCCTTTTATAAATCTAATCCAATGCTATAGAGAATGATATCGCTGCTTTTTTGGTAATTTAATTTAGATATTCGTCTTTCCTTTGTCTTCATCAATAAGCTTATCAGTAATGCTAGGTCTTTATTATACTGCCTAACTAGTTTACTTACTATACTGTATATTAACTTTATTGAAAGGTGTGGGCCATTTCTGATTCTAAAAGGCAGGGTTATCTTGATCTTCAAGAATTCATCAACGCAATGCAGGTAGTATTAACAATGTTCAATTATCTCAAACTTCTAATGACAAAGTTGTACTTAAGTGCCAATTTTGTGAACTGTACAGCTCATATCATTGGCACAAGCAGGTCATGAGGTTACTCAGGATGTACTTAAACATGCAGGTGAATGAACTAAAAATTTCCTATTTAGTATTTTAAATTGCATTGTGGTGAATCCTTTCTTTTTTCACTCTGTTGTGATGGATAAATTCTATTGTCAGTTGCATCCGACTCAGGGAATTTAAGGCTCCCAGAGATGGAAGGTTTGGACATACTATTATCTGTAGGTCTATTTTCCTTTTTTTGCTTAGGTAAACTGAATTTCTTAACTGTGGATTTGATGATTTTATTATTGTTCTGAATGATCATTTTTCAGAAAGCTAAACTTTCACCTTGTAGAAGTGACTCTTCCTTTGGCGGTAACTGGTGCTGGTCCTTTTTATCGTGCTATTCATACTTGAGTTTATATTACCATTTACTTATTAGTTATTACCATTTACTTTTATTATCTAACTGTTCTTTTGCGATGATGCAGGATCTTCGAAGCTTGAGTCACCATCATCTTGCATTTTTTCTTTTACTAAACAAAACAACAAATGGAATACTTTCTTTGAAGATTTTTTGCTGAAAAAACTAAATGATTAAAAAAACATAATGAAAGAACATAATTAAGTGACCCCCAAGAAACGGAATAATGAAGATTCAGATGTACATTTCTGTAGTATAATTACTAAACTGAAGGATCCATGCGTATGCCCTGTCTTCATTATCATTCCTGGTGAACTTACAGCTTGAACTGTGATGAAGTTTTCATTTACAAGTGCTTTCTGACTTCCAATTCTTATAGGAAAGGCCTTTAGCATATATTACTTCATATACCTATTGTCAGTCTGTCTACTTGATGTCTCCATTGCCCAAAATTGTAACTTAGAAACTAACTGTGTTTAAGTTTCCAGTTCCAGTTGAACCTTGTCTGTGTGGATACCTTCGACAGAAACACAACATGTTCTACATCTTGTTTTTTATATATTTTATATTCTCATCCTAAGGTGCATTGATGTTACTCTTGGGCAGAACTTGCGTTTTTATTATATTTTCACTTATATTTTGCCTTCAGTGGCCGATGTGGCGTTTTTCAATGTTTAAATCCTGGTTATTAGTTCCGCACGAGATCTGTACACCTTCATCAGTGACGAAACTGAGGACTTCGCCTTTCCATTTGATGTTCAAATATACTGAGGATACACCTCATAATTAAACTAGTGGTGAATCGTCATGACAAATGCCATAGCTTTATGCTTTGTTGTATGATATTGTGTATGAGGAGATTAATTATTTTTCTATGAAATATTAGTCTTTTGTTCTGCGTCCATGTCACTTATTTAATTTTTAACTTGTGACGTATTCACCTTGGGCTTTTTGAAAGTGCTGTTTTTTAGAAACCTGTCTTACTGCTGCTTCCCTAGAGATCTAGTGTGGGGAAATTAATTATATCGGGTGTTCGTATTATGCTTCTCATTTTATGTCACTCTAAGCTAGTTTTTTAAGCGTCCATTTGGTAAACTCTTGTGGTAGTTTAAACTTCAAACATTCTGCACTAACAAATCCAACTTTCACTATTCCTTTTAGTGAATTTGTCTCACTAGGATTAATAGCATCTGATGATGATACTACTAATTGTGGCATTGTACATCAGGGATAAGAAGAAAGAGTTTGCTCCAAATCATGCAGCATATTGTCCATTTGGTGTTGATGTATACTTGTCTCAACAGAAAATTAGTCACATTGCTAGATTTGTCGAACTTCCCACTGTCAATTCATCATCAAAGCTCCCACAACTTCTTGTTGTGAATGTGCAGGTACTTATACTCTCAGTTTCCTTTGCAATTTTGATAAATTTCAAAGTTCTTTGCGTCCATCGTAACATTTGGTTTCTAGAATCAGGAAAAGATACAATGAAAAGAAGCACTCAGAATCAATGGTTAAATCCTCCTACTTAAGGAGTTAATTAGGAGTTATTTACTCTTAATGCATGTTGCTATGGTAGCTACAATGAATGAAGCTACCTGCTTACTATCTGTTGTAGAAAGACTAGTGAAGTAGAAAAAGTAGTTATTTGGTAGTGTTAAAAGGCTATGCATTCTTTTGTAATACTTGGTTGATTTTATAAATGAAAGTTTGAGTATTCGAGTGCACCATGACAGGTGGTGCATTATCCACTTCCTCTCTTCCCTTCTCTCTAATTTACCTTATTTTCCAAATTCTGCAGTTTCCCTTTTTATCTTCTTTGTTCTTAAACCTAGCCTTGATTATAGCTCACTATATGTTTTAGGAACTCAAGATAGATATAGCAGGGCAGAAGAGCACTACAGAAATGCTCATATCTTGGCTAATCAATACAATTTTGTCAAAAACCTAGAGCACTAGAGAAGGAAGCATGTAACTTCATTTAAGCAATATAGTGGTAGGCACTGATAAAATTCCTTGACATCAGATTAGCATTTCAGGTAAGGGTTCATATTTAAGTCAAGCCTAGATTAGTAGCAGCAGGAGGACCTAAAAATATGCAAACATAAACAAATTTCAACAACTCTTCTGATTTGAGAAAACTATTCACAAAAGGATTTTCGAGGTTGTCATCCTCTAAATTATCTCAACTGTAGTAAAACATCCAGGAGAAGGGGAAAGACAATCTGCTAACAAGATCAGCAATGAACTTTGATACACATGGAAAGCCAATGCTTAACAGATGTTATTCCAATTACAAGTAATATATAGATCTCTGCTAATAAAATCAGCATTGAACTTTGATACACGGAGAAAGCCAAAGCTTAACAGATGATATTCCAACTACAAGTGATATATAGATCAACATTATCAGCAAAAACAATACCATTTTAGCCTTTTGCCATCAAAACGAGGCAAGTTATGAGGAATAAATCTCAACTAAATATTTTTCAAAAATGTCAGGTAGCTACAACAGATAGTAAGCAGGTAGCTACAACAGATCACAAGAAGAGATGCTTTGATACAATGAATGAAGCCCAGACAAGTAGGGGGGAGGGATGATTCCATAAGAGAAACAACATATTGTTTTGTATCTTTTCCTTCTTCATTTTTCTACTTTAACCTATAATGCTGAATTGTTATTGTTGCATTCTTTTTCAGGCTGTTATTAGGGTCCGCTTCCCTGACAATTATCATGTTCTCCAGATTACGTTTCACCCATCAGAGAAAATACAAAGTTTAGTGGATTTTCTTATGATAGTAGTTGTTCAACCAGACTTGCCATTTTATCTATGTAAGTACTACCATTATATAATATTATTTTATCTTGGAGGAATTACTTTTATGTTGATTTATCATATCTTAGCCGTTATGTGTTTTCTAACTGGAAGAATTACACTCAATAAAGTTTATGTTAGATGGGACAATCACATAAGGTAATGGATGTGCATACCCTCAGTTCAAAATTGTCAGTTAGCTCGAATTAATGGATTGCTACTGCTGAATTTAGGGTATAATATTCCTTTTTAATTATTGCAGATTTAGGAGGGGTTTTCTATGACTGTGAAGGATATTGTGAAGAAGCTAAACATGGCTTTCAGGCAGTTCAAGTGAAGAATGGTGTCGAAGAGGGAGTTTTTTAATTTTTGATGGTACAGGAATTTGCTGAGATGATTTTCCAGTCAGCATTATAGATCGGAGTTATTTATTGGCGAGTTGTAGATGTACATTATTTACTGGCAATGGAAGCTAATTTTCTGTTGATGGAGCAAACCTAGAAATTAAGTGAATGAGATTGTTATAAGACTTTATATGCATATTATATGTCAGTATGGTACTCTTAGGTTGACATTTTAACTATTTTGTAATTTGAATTTGACATGCTTGTAATACTTCATTAATTTTCAATATGATTGAAGTTTAATTTTATTTAATTTTGTTTCATAAACACATGTATTTATTTCATTGTGTATTTGGTTTATAATTGAATTAATATCATAAAAGAAAATATTAAATTATCATAAGCGTAATTAATAAGAAAAAATTGTGTATAGAGCGATGGGTATATATTAAAATAATTGGATGCGAAAACCATCGCTAAAACCTATAGCAATGGAGCTTCAACCGTGGGTATAGGAAAGCAAAATGTGTCTTTAAAACCTATACCAACGGATACGAAACCGTGGGTATAACACCGAGGTTTTGTCCAACGGGTAAAAAACCGTCGCTATAGGCTATAGTGCCGGCATTTTGCCGTGGGTATAGCTAATTAAAAACGACGGAAAAATATGTCCGTTGGTATAGGTTTTACGGGCTATACCTACAGTTTTTCGCCTTTTACCTACGGATTTTTGCTGTCACTATATGTCAAATTCCTTGTAGTGGACGCAGCACTAGGGTCCCTCCATCGACCGTAATGGCCACCTGAATCGAAGATCCCCAACCTGCAAAGTGGATCTGCTGGATCTCGACCACAGCGATGACACCGGCGATGGGATGCCCCTTCAGTCCGCGACGACATCGGCGACGTCAACGATGGTGGCGGTGGCATCTTCAGTCGAGACGGTAAATAGGTGATTTCGGCCACGATCTCTTTCTTAATCTCAATTAGAGTAATATCTTAAGATTGTTAGATCAAGATGAGTAATTAGGGTTAGGATTTATATCTCATAGCCACTTAAGATATTATACCCTGCTTATCAGTATTGGAATATCACAGAGTACTACCTCTAGACCAGCTTTTATATGAGATGAACTGGGTTTAGGGTACTGGGTTTTATGCCCACTCAACCCGGTCCAACAATTAAACAGATAACACGTGCTTTGCACGTGTTGCCCCATAGAACATTAAACACAATAATATTCTATTATATTGAGAATATACCTATATATCCAACAGTATTAACTATTTATTTACTCAACTGTTGTTAGTGATTATAATACCTTCAAAGTTCAAATTTATTTACGACATAATTATTTACAAAAGTGTCACTCATATAAAATAAAAGAAATAAAAGTTTGTGCCACTAGGGATAATTTGTAAAGAGTATGTATGAGTTTAGGGATGTCTCAAGTTCGAGGCTAGATTGTCTTATGATTTCCTCTATCATTTTTTATTAGAACGTGCATCGTGCATATTACTAATTTGTTTAAGCAAAAAAATGGTTCAGTAGTCTTTGCACGTTAGATATCCAGGAATCTTGCACATACTCATTTGTTAACTAGAAAATGGTTAGTGGTCTTTACTCATTAGATATCCAGGAATCTTGCACTGTGATCTTTTACCATATGATATATTTATGACCAGTTGTGCATATAATTTTTTTCCCACAATGAGGAATGAGGATACAGTGTCTAATTATTGTTCTTAATAATTGCGCTAAATTTCTCTTTTTCATTTCCAGCAACTAGGGTTGTGCAGTAATCGGTTTAAATGGAAAAACCGACCCGACCCGAACTGCTCAGACCAGTTCGGGTTCGCATTGAAATGGGTCGTGTACGGTTATTAATTTGAAAATTTTTGCGGTTCGGGTCGGGTTCTGGGTTAGGAATAGGGATTCGGTTCAGTTATTTAAAAACAATCAAGCATTCAAGGTAGCGAGTAGCGATTGAAATTCTCCTAACTCCTGTATGGGTGCACATACTATATATTATATATACTTATATAGTGATTCAATATACATGATTCCACAACTGGTAACACCCCCCCCCCCCCCCCCCCCCCCCACCCACAATAATTGCACATACTATATATTATATATACTTATATAGTGATTCAATATACAAGATTCCACAACTGGTAACAACCCCCCCCCCCCCCCCCCCCCCCCCACACACACACCCACACACACACAAATGATGAATTAATTAATTTCATTCCCAAAAAACTTGAAAGTTGAAATGGCCAGAAAATGTGAAGTCTGCATAGTCTGCAGGGTGCCTGCCATAATTGATTAATTACAGAATTTTCGCTTTTAATTGAGTTATTTCTATAAGAGTCAAACCCTTCACAGCAGCACTCCATCATTCATCATTCATCTTACATTCATACTAAAAAAAAAATCTGACTCTCAAAGTTAAATTATTTTCCAAAACTCATGGCTCCTGCTGCTGGCGATGCTGCACCTGCTGTTGTGCTGCTGCTGCTACTGAGACTAAGAAGGAAGAGAAAGTTGAAGAGAAAGAAGAAATGAAGAATCAGATGATGTAAATGTTATTTTCTGTTTTCATATCTGAGACCAAATATGTGCCTATTTTTAGGTTCATTCTGGCGATAAATTAATTCTCTCAAATTTGAATATTATCTTCTATTAAGGCCATGCATCTGATTCATTTCATTTGTTTTTTGCTTGTTGCAGGATATGTGCTTCAGTCTTTTTGATTAAGTTCTTTCGGCACTTATTTTGTAGGGTTTTCGCAAATTAAAACAGAGCACAAAGATTAAGTAGCTCTTCAGAATATTTTGGTTAGCAGAACAAGGTAATATATGATCAAATTTTTATTCTTATAAACTGTTGAGCTTAACAGTAAATGATTCATAACCAACTTTGAAGAAGGATTTTAAATTGTTCATTGATTCATATAGCTGTTTGATTCTTCATTTCTATTTTGTAGAATGTTGAATATGGGAGATGGAGATGTGAATCCACCACAACCACCTACAACCGAAGTTGCAAGAGTTATCATGAAAATGAAGCATGTTGGAATTTTATATACACTTAAGAACATGTATAAAATATTAATAACAATCGAAAACATGTTTCCCTGAATCTAGATCTTAATCATGTTACAAAAGTGCTTTAATATAAAATCCTAAATCATGAAACTATTGATCTTTGCCAAATTAAAAGAAGAAGAACATTAAAAGCGGAAGCACTAACCTGAAGCCATTGATGGAGATTGCGCGGAGATTTGGATCTTCCTATATGATACGCACTTCTATGAGATGTCTCTCTATTCTTCTGTTGATGGGATAACAGATGGAATAAGAAGATGCGTATATATAGGGGACCATAACCCTAATTGATAAATATTGATTTCCAATTTTGCCCATCACAAAATAAGAAATTTACTTTACGGTCTCTACACGTGTTATATCACACTTTAAATTATATGCTTTTAACCCATTACTTAATCTTGATTAGATCACTTTAATTTTGGGTTAGACTTTAGGATAGCAATCATACATTTAATCACATATGTGAGCCCACATAGATTATTTTCCAACAATCTCCCACTTGGACCACATATGTTATTCCTTATAAATCTACATACTTTATGAGCTCAAAATTTTGCTATCATAACCAAAAGCATAGCCAAACAATCTCGTCCATTAATCATGCAAATATAGGATCAAAGCAATTTTCGTTACATTTATCGTAACTAAATTCATCAATGGTCATATATATCAACATAATCAAATGACATAGATCAAGTGTGAATGTGTAGCATGGAAATTTCATGTAATGTGATCTATACACATGCCTATTTCCAACTGGTCCTCTTTAAAACTTAAGTGAGGTCAGAACCAAAACATGACAAATGAGTGAGAAAACTGAATTCTTTATTTCTGATCAGAAAATAGCCAAATGTATAATGTCTCACTCAACATAATGCAAAATACAAATTCCCACTAAATCATGATATCCTCAAATAATACAACACCCATATGAGCAGTATGCTCATAAAAGACCTTGGGTGGTAATCCCTTTGTGAGCGGATCCGCCATCCTGGAGTTTGTCTCAATGTGCTCTATGGACATCTGTCCACTTTGCACTCTTTATTTCACAACTAGGAACTTTATGTCAATATGTTTCGACTTTGTCGAACTCCTGTTGTTATTGGAATACATCACTGCTGACTTATTGTCACAAAATAACTTGAGTGGTCTTTCTATATTCTCCAAAATGCGCAGCCCAGTAACAAAATTCCGCAGCCATATTCCATGATTCGATGCCTCATAGCATGCTACATACTCTGCTGCCACAGTGGAAGAAGCTATAAGTGTCTGTTTGGCACTTTTCCAGAATATAGCTCCTCCAATTAACAGGTAAATATAGCCTGCTGTAGACTTTTTGCTATCTTGGCACGCTAGCGAAATCAGAATCAGAATACCTTATGACCTCCAAATGATCTGATTTCCTAT
Source organism: Hemerocallis citrina (assembly GCA_017893485.1). Taxonomy (NCBI): domain Eukaryota; kingdom Viridiplantae; phylum Streptophyta; class Magnoliopsida; order Asparagales; family Asphodelaceae; genus Hemerocallis; species Hemerocallis citrina. The sequence continues at coordinate 235,430,199 of CM030361.1, read as the reverse complement.
ATGTGAGCATGTAGTCTTTTGTTCTCTGAAGATACCTCATGACCCTCTTGGCTGCTATCCAATGGTCCATACCAGATTTTCTTAAATACCTGCCTAACATCCCAACAATGTATGCAATATCCGGACGCATACATACTTGAGCATACATTAGACTCCCAATAGCTGATGCATAGGGGATCTTTTGTATTTCCTGAATTTCAAGGTTACTTTTAGGACACTGAATGAGACTAAATTTGTCTCCTTTAGCAACAGGGGTATCCCCTGGTCTACAATCTTGCATGCCAAAATCTTTTGAGTACTTTATCGATGTATCCCTTTTGTGATAATCTTAGAATACCTCGAGAACGATCTCGGTGTATCTGAATTCCTAATACAAAAGAGGCATCCCCAAGATCCTTCATCTCAAAATGCTTGGACAGAAACCTTTCAGTTTCATGCAATAAATCTATATCATTAGTAGCAAGCAATATGTCATCGACATATAGAACTAGGAATATATGCTTACTCCCACTGAACTTGTGATACACACAATCATCAACTACATTCATCTCAAAACCAAATGAGATAATTACTTGATGAACCTTGTGGTAACATTGACGAAAAGCTTGCTTGAGTTCATAGATGGATTTTGTCAATTTGCAAACCATATTCTTTGGATTTTCCGACACAAAATTTTCTGGTTGCACCATATAAATTGTCTCGTCAATGTCGCCATTGAGAAACGCCGTCTTGACATCCATCTGATGTAGCTCAAGATCAAGATGAGCAACAATTGCCATAATTGTCCTAAATGAGTCTTTCGATGAAACTGGAGAGAAAGTCTCTGTAAAATCAATGCCTTCTTTCTGAGTATAGCCTTTAGCTACAAGACATGCCTTATACCTATCCACATTACCATTTGCATTCCTCTTGGTCTTAAATATCCATTTACAACCAATTGGTTTTGCACCTTCTGGTAATGGGACAAGTTCCCAAACTTTATTGTCTTGCATTGACTTATACTCCTCATTCATGGCATTAATCCACTTTAGAGAGTTACAACCTTTCATGGTCTGATGAAATGTGATTGGATCATCTTCCATCATTCCATTGTCATCCTCATGTTCTTGGAGAAATGCAATATAATCATCCGGAATAGCATTCCTCCTTTCTCTCGTGGATCTCCTTAATGGCACTGGTTCTTGAGGTTGTTGAGTTTGTTCTTCTGGAACAATTACCTCATCTTGAATGGGGAGTTGTTCAACATTGTCTTGTTGAGGTTCCAGATTCACTTCTTGATCAATAATAGGTGTGGGAACCTGTATATTGTCAAAAGTGATAGTAGAAATTGGGTTTGTTATTGAATCCAATTCCTTCTCAAAAGCAATGTCCCTAACTTTATTTCTCCCCAAACTCAACTTCCTCAAAAAATGTTGCAGTTCCCATCTCAAAAATATTCCTAAGCGTGGGATCATAAAACTTATAGCCCCTAGATCGTTCAGAATAACCAATAAAGTAGCTGCTCACTGTTTTGGAGTCCAATTTCTTTTCATATGGCCTGTAAGGCCTTGCCTCAGCTGGACATTCCCAAATGTGAGAGTGCTTTAGACTAGGCTTTTGACCTGTCAAAAGCTCATAAGATGTTTTTGCAACTGCTTTAGGTGGTACTTTATTGAGAATGTAAGCTGTTGTCTTTAATGCTTCTCCCCAGAGGGACTCAGGTCAGGTGGAATGAACTATCATACTCCTTACCATATCCTTAAGAGTCCTTTTCTAATCCTTAAAATTTGTCCCATTAAGCATGGGAACAAAATTGGTGTTAGCAGTTATTGAGGCAGTAGATGATAAACTAGCTGAATATAGAACAAAAAACTAAACAAACAAAATAAGCTCACATGAAAATCCATATAAAACAATAAATTCAAATAATGGTTAATCCCATCTCAAGATACCAAAGCACAACGTTAATATCAAGTCTTTGGACAATAACATTAACTGTAAGCAGTACTCTTGTTGTAGTAATCAAATATTGACAATAAATCCTGTCAAACAACAAGTCATTCTTTGGACTGACTTATTGTTCACATGGAATACCTTATAATTGTCACATATTTATTACCACAGATGTGTATGAAATTCGGCCAAATATCAACTTACCTTTGGGTCAGTTAATAAATGCATGAATTACAAACACAGAATCATCTTGATACTTTAAATAAATTAATCTATACAAAAGAGGTCACTTTGGCGACATTTTGTTTCAATTAAACTATTCAAAATATTAGACATTTATAAGAAAAACCAAAACCAAAATTTGAATTTAATTGTTTCCCAAAATTTTATCTTTTCCTTAATATCATAATTTTACTTTATTTGTAGATGGATAATTTCAAGATAATATCTATGATAACAAAACCATAATTGAACCATATCTATCTACTGATTTGATAATATCAAATTAATTAAAACCATAACAGATAATTGAACATCATAATTCAAGCACAACTATCCCACACAAATTTCTATGGGCAACGTCTATCAATTCATAACCATATAATTCACAAAAAATCAATCAATATTCAAAACCAAATAATTGTACATCACATTTCAAGATATCAAGTGCAACATTAATATCAAATCTTTGGACAGTAATATTAACTGCTAGTGATACTCTTAATGTAATGATCAAACATTGATAATAATGCATGTGCAATAATAAAACTCTCTTTGGATCGATTTATTATTCACAAGTGCAACCTTATAATTATCACATGTTTACCATCACAAGTGCAGATGTAATCCGGCCAAGTATAAACCTGCCTTTGGGTCGATCAATACTCGCATGGACATACATTTGCACAATATTTTTCATGAATAATCTTCACAAGAGAGGACACTTTGGTGTCATCATGCTTCAATTAATTCACTTAAAATTATTAAACATGTACAATTTGTAAACAAAACATGAATATTGATTGAAATGACTTATATATAATGAAAGATGTTTAGTGAATTTATTAACCAAAATATGTACACAAAATTGATCATATATCCAAATAAATTTCGATATATATACATAAACCAAAGCCTTATTTGATTTCATAAACACATGTGAGTATTTATTTATGTATGTCATCTTGAATTAAGCATATCATTAGTTCTGTACTTGATTAAACCATAATTAAATCTGTACTTGATTAAACCATAATTAAAAATATCATTAGTTCTGTGCTTTTTTTTTTAAACCATAATTAAATCTGTACTTGATTAAACCATAATTAAAAATAAAATATCAAATCCAAAACCGAATCTTTATTCTGAATCCAAATCATTAAAACATCTTTCATTATAAGGCATTCCATTACCAGAAGGAAACTTTATCAAAATCTTTAATTATCTACAACCGAACATATCAATTCCGAAATTGATCCTGAGAGACCCTCATCTTTTGATGATATCATCATATTAACCATCGTACAATACAATTTCCAAACAATCATGGTGGTTTGGAACCAAGTAAATATATCATGATGATAAACATAATTATCTAGAAGGCATAATGGTGTATATACTTTGCTGAAATGATGATAAACAAAGTATGTATAGAAATCCTAAAGTATGTCCAGAAGCTATTCCGTGGGCCTAAAGCCATCACATCTTAAAACCAACCTTAAACATAATCCAATATCAAAATCCAAAAACTTATTCTACACCAGCAGTTAATAATGTCAGATCTGTCAGGAAAAAATGTCGGTTCTGAAGCCATTGATGTGATGGGCAAGAAAAAATGGACAACAAGTTTTAAACAAAAGATTCAAAACCATAATTTGATGCTTACGGTTTTGAATTATTTTTTTTTTTTTTTTTAACATCTGAAATTATAAATCTGAATTTCTTAAACATGAAGATCAAATACCATAAAAGGAAGATCAAAAGAAAGCCCTAAATTTCTTAAGTTTCTTTAAACAAGAAACCCTAATTTCTTCAATTATTCAGCAAAGATGGCTCTGATACCAATTGTTGGAATTTTATATACACTTAAGAACATGAATAAAATATTAATAACAATCGAAAACATGTTTCCATGAATCTAGATCTTAATCATGTTACAAAAGTGCTTTAATATAAAATCCTAAATCATGAAACTATTGATCTTTGCCAAATTAAAAGAAGAAGAACATTAAATGCGGAAGCACTAACCTGAAGCCATTGATGGAGATTGCGCGGAGATTTGGATCTTCCTATATGATACGCACTTCTATGAGATGTCTCTCTATTCTTCTGTTGATGGGATGACAGATGGAATAAGAAGATGCGTATATATAGGGGACCATAACCCTAATTGATAAATATTGATTTCCAATTTTGCCCATCACAAAATAAGAAATTTACTTTACGGTCTCTACACGTGTTATATCACACTTTAAATTATATGCTTTTAACCCATTACTTAATCTTGATTAGATCACTTTAATTTTGGGTTAGACTTTAGGATAGCAATCATACATTTAATCACATATGTGAGCCCACATAGATTATTTTCCAACAAAGCAATCCAGTCGAAAGCCAGCTAGTGCATGGTTACATAGTGATAAGTTTGAAACTCCAAAAGGACAGATTAGAGAGCATTTAGCATGGTTACATATTGATAAGTTTGCTCATATAATCAATCTAGTGGTTAATGAATGCCTTGAGGAGGTAAATGAAGCATTGCTACGTGTTCGACATGCAGCGAGGTATGTGAGACAGTTTCCTTCAAGGTTAGCAAAGTTCATATCTTTTGCAGAAATAAAAAGAATAGAAAGCCAAAAGGAGCTTGTCTACATGTTGCCACTAGGTGGAATTCTACCTTTCTTATGTTAGATGCTGCTATTATCAATGAAAGGGATCTTGACAGGCTTGCAATAGAGGATCCAATATTTCAAAAGGATCTTCAGGAATCTGAGGCTAACGGAGTGCCTCAAGAATATGATTGGCAAATTGTCAAAACCATATCCACATTTTTAGAAGCTTTCTACAAACTTACCTTATGTGTCTCTGGCTCTTTATATGTCACTTCTAGTACTTTTTTGCAAGAAATAAGCACCGTGGATGGGGAGTTGATTAGTTGTAAAAATGATCATTCGAACTATATATTAACTTCCATTGCAACAAAGATGAATGAGAAGTACGATAAGTATTGGGGAAAAGTTGACGGTATTAATTTGTTAATATATATTACTGATATATTTGACCCTCGGTGTTGGTGTAAGCCTTACAGACCAGTTGTATATTGTCATTACTAGTTTACATTGTACCATAACATTTATTTTCTATTGTGGTATTTTATTTATTGTGAATTAAATGAACATAATAAACTCCTTAGAATAGTATGTTCATTGTCATGGGATATCAATTGCATGACTTGATTGTGAGTTCCTATTGGCTAAAATCAGATACTAATCTTAAATGTCTCTAGTCAAGTATTATTGTGAATTAGGACAACGGTAATATATAGAGACTAGTGTGTGCGTAGATTGATGACCATTCTCATGTGTCATAGATATGAGATATCAAGTCTTCACATGGATACATATTAGAGTAATAATATACTAGATTGATCCACCATGAGAACGCTGCATAGATCATTACGTGAGTGTCATAAACGGTTCTCACAGTAACCATAGTGTACGTTGTCCTTTGACTTGAAGTCACTACGGTTCCCTACAAGAGAAATTATATGTTTTAATGTCGTCAAATATTGCATGTAATAAGGTGATTATAAAGTCGACTGCTGGATATACTACAAATCATGCGGAGGGATGTGAGTGACTTAGATATAATTTGTCCCTCCTACATAACAAGAGCGATATCTACGAGCCTCTTGATTGAGTAAGAGTGCAAAATACATGGTCGTGTTTAAATGAGTCAATATGAGATATCGAGCTCATTTGTTTTAGTAAGTCTCCTCGGACATCAAGAAACCAAATATTAAACTATACATGGGTGACACGCTCTATGCCTTGTGGTTAATTAAGATAGTTGGAAAAAAAGACTAGACTACATGGTTACATAGGCCACATATAGGTTACGTCAAATTACTGGCATTCCCGTTACTTGAGTAGCAGTGATATACTACTAGATACCGCTCACTATTTGTAACACTAGAATATGATTTTAGTATCACTGTCAACGTAATGGGAACATACATTGTCACACACTTAGAATGTATCGAAATTGGGATTTAAATTCATGAGATAGATTTAATTGGGAAATTCTAGTAAGACTTGGACTCCTGATATGGTTGGGTAATTAATTAGATTAAATGGGCCAACTAAAGTTAGAAGGCCCATACACGAATCTTACCCACTTTCTTGGGATTAATTTTCTTCACATATATATACGATATATTTCTGTGGAAAAGACACATGAAAAAATTCTAGCTGTCACAGAAACTGTGAGAGAAAGAGAGATCATAAGGAACATTCCCTCCCACAGCTAGCAATGCGGCGTAAGGGAGAGCTTGATTTGATCCATTCATGTGGATATAGTAGAGGCACCGCAACTTTTGCGGTGTTGTGATTGGCATATTTTGGAGACACCAGATCCATCTTTAAGGTATAACTCCTAAATACGATTTATGGTTGTTGCATGAATCTATGGCTAGGTTTCGATATTTTGATATTTTTCCACTATGTATTTAATCTGTGATTGCCCTCGAAATCTAACACTCGATACAAGATGCAATTTGTTATGTTTGTGGTCGAAGAAATTCATTGTGCAGATGTAGGTGTCAAATTGTTGAATAACTTGCGTAGTTCTTTATGTCAGTTATAATAATGAGTATGCTACAATGTTTGTGAAAGCAGGCTGTATCATCTTCATCTCAAACCAATGTTGTACTTGAAAATGAGAAGTCTGGTCGCCTTCTTAGGATGATAGAGCGCTTCAAGAGGTTGAAGGCAGCCAGTAACACAGAGAGCTGCAAAACCGAGTTAGATTAGTACCTCGATGAAGAAGTTGATGTTATAGAAGATAGAAATTATAATGTCTTGTTGTATTGGAAAGTAAATAGTGCACACTTTCCAATATTGTCTAGATTGGCACGCGATATCTTGGCGGATCCTATATCTATAGTGGCTTTAGAATCAGCTTTTAGGACTGGAGGCCGGGTACTCGACCCTTTCAGAAGTTCCTTGTCTCCTAGAATGGTGCAAACCCTTGTATGCACACAAGATTGGTTAAGGGCTTACAGTGCATCTCCTTACATTAGTGTCGAAGAAAATTTGGCCGATATTGAGAAGATGGATATAGGTATTATAATTTTCAAGATATTGCATAGGCATTTATTACTTTTTATAATTTAATAATTTTGTGCTAATTAGTAATTTGTTTTCTTATTTTCTTATAGAATGGGATAAACTTTCTTTGGGAGACTACACTTGCGCAACTCTAGAAGATTTTGAATATCCATTTCTTCAGTAAAAAACTAAAATTTCATATTTGCCTCATTTTTTCAATGTCTATTGTCAAATTATATTTTCATACAAAATGGGATAAACATATAAAAGATTGTTTTCTTATTATTTTATGCAGGAATGAATGGTGGAGTTTTGGTCATGTTGGAGATTACAAGAATAATGGATATAATGCCTATTTTGGTTCACTTTCTTTTGGAATTTTTGTTCATGTATTTCAGTATTTGTTATGTTGTTCTTTCAAACATTTTAGTGTGATAAAGTTGTGTGGTTTTGACTATTATGTTGGAGAACTTCATATGATTTTTAATGGCTAAATTTAAAAAAACGTCACAATAGTTTGGCGTTGTTTAAAAAAACATCACAAAACTTTGACTTTTTAAAAAAACCGCACAATGTTTAACTTTCAACTCACGGAGTTATCCATCCGTTAACTGGGATAATAGTTATGTGATGTTTTTTTAAAACAAATGGGAACTTTTGTGATGTTTTTTTAAACAGAATAATAGTTCTGTGTTGTTTTTTTAAACAAAACAATAGTTTTGTGATGTTTTTTTAAACATTACGTAGAACCCAGTTAACGGTTGGATAACCCGTGAGTTGAAAGTTAAACATTGTGTAGTTTTTTTTAAAATTCAAAGTTTTGTGACGCTTTTTTAAACAGCGCCAAACTATTGTGACGTTTTTTTAAATTTTTTATTTTCTATTCTTTGTTATACTTCATGAGTTTATATATGTTCAATTATTTACTCTAATAGGGCAAATAGCAGCTTGCCAACTTGCAGGAGCAGCCCATCCACTAGTTGTAGTTGAGCTTGTAACACCCTAGAATTTTAAATAATATTTTTGAGATTAATAAATGAATTAAAGTGTTTTTTGGTGATTTAATAAATATTTTTTTGAAAATTATCTTTTTACACGTGCAAAACACGTGCAAATATTTTCTTGGGAAGTTCAAAGTCAGAAATTATTTTGGGGAAACCTAATATTTATTAGTAAGTATTATTTATGAATTTTCTGAATTTTTCTGATATTTATTTGGCATATTTGCAAATATTACAAAAAGATGAGCTTTTGTGCAAAATTACCACTTGGTGTAAAAAACACCATAATTTCATTTTCTGGGATGAGCATGATGGCTAGCTAACTTAGAGGTAAATAGTTTACCTTTTATTCTAATAGATTTAGTTTATTTCACAAATTTGTTAAATAATGGTCTTTTTGCAAAATTGCCACTTAGAGGCCAAAATTACAAAATTTATTTTTCTGGGATTGAAAACAGTGCCGGCCAGATCGGGATAATTATTTTTTATTTTAAATCTAAATTGAATTGGTTAATCTAATTTCCTAGTATAAGGATTTATATATGTAAAGATATATTCTAAAGGAATATCTTGCAAAATCTTCTCAAAACCCTAATACCATAAATTTCGGCATATTAAAAGAGAGGTAGCAGCCGTCTCTTTGCTATACAAAACAAAGGATTTTCTTTATTATTAATTTCTTGTAGTTTCAAAGCGAGGATCTTGAATTTTTGCGAGAGGAATGACTTATCTTATTCTCTTAATTATATAGGTTGATTCTTCAATGAGGTGAGTGACATATGTTTGCTTTCTTACTGTTCTATGCATGTTGTATGTGATGATTCGTCTAGTAGAATGCATGTTAGATGATTGTATGATGATATAATGAAATTGTTGATGGGTGGAAGAATATAGATTGAACTTTTCATGAAAACTAAGTAGTTAATGATTAAAAATTCTATATAGATGACTTGAGTATGTTAAAGAACCTAATAGAAATCATGGGTAGGTTGCTTTCTTTCATATGCATAATGATTTGATTAGTAATAATGAGTTGTAGGACTTATAATGCAAAAAATTGAATAAAGGTGGATCCTTTACTGTTGATTATACATGTGTACACTGTATGATGTTTGGATGAAGAATAACTTGATAGAGATGTGTTGTAGATGATAGTAATCAAGGGGTAAACTAATGTAATCAGTTGGGGTATGTCTATAACAAGTTGTAGAAGGATTTTTGAATCAAAAAGATCAAGTTTTGAAGGGGGAAAGGGGTTTTGATGTTTCGGGTCTGATGTATGCTGACCGAAATTGAAGATTTGTGTTTTGTGATGTTTTCGATTGGATCTTATTTTATATTGATCCTGAGATTGAAATAAACTTTATAATAATCTTATATAATGATTCTTGATGTTTTAACTGATGTATACACACCCACAAGTGTATATATATATATATATATATATATATATATATATATATATATATATATATATATATATATATATATACTTTTATATATATCCTGTTTTGAAGAAACTTGATGAAAATTTGATGTTTTATGAATTCAAGGAGAATTTGATTTAATTTATGAACTCCAGTATGTTAGACAAGTTGTATTTGATCATCTCAGAAATTTTATTTTACAAATTTATGATTTCACTGTAGTACCCCGGATAAAATAAACCGGATAAAATAAACTTATATATATATATATATATATATATATATATATATATATATATATATATATATATATATATATATATATATTGACTATTAAATGAACTAAATATACATATAGATTGAAATTTGGTTAAGTAAATGAATAACTTGAATTAAATACGGATTGTATGTTCATACTTGTGCTTAAGGGTTAGGGTTATTCTTTTTTGACCTAGGGTTTGGTGGCCTAGGGTTAGGAACTAACCCTAATCATGATTAACCCTTGGATCGTTGTAACCCCTGTTTCCCGTATATATGTATTTTCCATATATTTTCTGTATTTAAAATTATTGTAAATTAGTTTTCCGATTTCAATTTCCTTTTGTTAAAATGTATTTTTGAATCTTCCATTAAAGCCTATTTTTTTATCAATAATTTATTTGTAACTATTTCCTATGATTTTTATAAAATCTTATTATCGATATTATTACCTTGATTTCTATTATTGTTACTATTACTGTTAGTATTATTACTATTATTATCTTTTTATCATTTTTCTTGTTATTATTATTGTTATCGGTATTATTATTATTATTGTTATTTTTAAGACTATTATTATTATTATTGTTATTGTTATTGTTTTTATTATAATTATTAATCTATATAATAAAACACAAAGAAAGCTATCAAGTGGCTCTCCTTCAATCCCCTCAAAAATCAAAGGTCCAAATCTAACCTCATAAAACATATTTTCCCTCCAAAAGTTTTCCCCCAAATCTCAAATTCAAATTCCCCACTCAAAACAACTCATATTTATTTAATTTTTTTCTCTCTCTCTTTCCCTCCCTTTTCTATTTAAAAAATTAAGAAAATAAAAAATTTAAAATTTTTTAAAAATTTAAAAACTAAAAAAATTAAAAAAATAAAAAACTTTAAAAATGATTCAAAAAATTCAAAAAATTCAAAAAAATCATATAATATGTTTTTTGCCGGACCCCCAAAAGTTTCTCAAATAATATGTTTGCTACTTCAATTAATTTGCTAGACCTCCAAAGATATTTTATATGATCAAATAAAGTGCACCGTTCCGAAGACGTGCTGTAGGCACGTGTCAACGGACAAACCTAGTATTTCTATAAATTCCTAAATTGTATATTTTTATCTGTTATTATTTTTTTTTCCCAAAACTCCAAACCCATTTGTTATCTAATACCTATTTCCTTATTGGATTTCTTTTTTAAAACCCAACTACCATATACTAATTAATAAACCCACACCCATATATTACCTACCCTATAACCCGTTATCTATTACCCTAATACCTAAATACCTATTAAACCCGTTTAACCCTACCCGAATACCCACCACCCTGTATAACTACCCTATTACCTTATTCTTCCTTACTAACCTACAACCGCCCTATCATCTAAACACATCCCCTACCTATTATATTTACCTATGCCCCTTCAACCCTAAACTCCAGCCGTTTCATATTCTCATCTCCCCTTTCCGATCGTGCCTATCCCCAACCTCCAAGTCAGCCGCCTCCCTCATCCCCTACCCCGTGCACCTCACCTCTCCTCCTTTCCTTCCCCATGCATCTCATCGACAGTGCCAGACCCCATCCCTATGCAGCGCCACCTCGACTTCCACCCTCAACGTCGACGAAAGCACAACCTCGACCTCCTTGTGTGCTGTCCTTCCCCGACGCACCATAGGCAATAGCTTTGATGCCACTCCAGTGCTAACCCCCGTGCCCTGCCTGCTATCGCGTCATTGATAGTAGCAGTTCCCTGGCCATCGTCCCGCCAGCCTGCCTTGCTGACCTCACCAGTGCTGCCCTGTGTACTGCCACCCACCGTCGGAGCCAAGCCTGTACAGCCCCAGAGCCACGGAGTTGCTGTTGTTGTGGGTTTTGATCATCTTTGATGTGGACCATCCGATCTACTCTTGATCATCACGATCATGATGATCATCAACTTCCTTTGATCGCAGCCATTCGATCGATCAATCTTGAACTTCATCATTATCTTCATCATCAGGGAAATCTGGGCCTTCAATCATCTTTGATCTTATTCTCTTGGATCTAGCCATCTAATTGTGTTCGTGATCTCGATCGTCTTCATCTTGTTCGCGATCGGTTGTTCCATGTGTTCGTGATCTTGTTCGTGATCATCTCGTTTGTGGTTCGTGTTCCATCCATTCGTTCGCTTGTATTTGTGCCTGGGAATCTGTTCCCGTTATTCTCTTTGCATCGTCATTTTTATCGTCGTCTCTCAGGCAAGTAACTTGTATTCTTTTCTTTGTGTAATACAAGTAATAAATACTGTATGTAGTGCAGTTGTGTTCTAGAGACAATTCTTGAGTGAAACCCCTTGTTGATCTTGTCTCTATTGTGTTCACCCGCCCGTAGTTGCCACATGACACCCATGACATGAAATAACCTAGGGTTGACCACTTCTTGTTGTATATATGGGTGTTATTCATATGATATCATGTGCTCGTTCGTGTTATTCGTGGTAGACTTGTCCTGGACTTGTGAAATACCCTATACCATATTGCTTGGACATCTAGTACACTATATTCATGTTTGGTTATGATATGGATGAGTTTTATGTGAACTAGTTGATTTTGTTCATGAAGGATATTTTTAGTTTTGCCGGCTTTCCTGTTTTGATCAGTATTTTAGACCCTATTAAGTTCAGTATTTGAAAATATTTTGTGAATATGAATTGTAGAGAATTCTATCTACTTTCCAACCCTTCCAACATATCTCAATTTCGTTTTATGGTTTGTGAGTTATGTCTATTTTACTACAAAGGTGTAGAGAGATTTCTAGATTTTGTTTTCTATAAATTCTGAAGATTAATCTATTTTTATCATGATGTTAAAAGTATTATTTTGACCTTAAATTTTGCACAGTACGACTAGACTTGATTGGCTTATCCCTGAATTTTTGTGGATTTATTTGAAGAGTTTTACAAACCGTTTTATGTTTCCAAACAATTACTATACTTGCAGAATTTTATACTGTTCAGTAAAGAACCTGATTTTCAACCTAATTCTACTTGCTGTTTGTAAAATATTTTTGAATATGAAATTTAGCCTACTGTATCTATTTTATCACCCTCTTGGCAGATTTAGATTTCGGTTTATGGTTTGTGATATATTGCTGTTTTCGTACAACAGTGTTTATAATTCCAGATTTACAAAACTACTGCACTTTGATGTTTTCTGATTTTTGTTGACTAAACTATTTACTTTGAAAAATTATGAAACTTTATATTCTGATGCTATCTATATAGGGTAAGATCCCAGATTTTTCATGGATTTAATTAATAAGTTTTCATGCTGTTTTCCTGACTTTGAATATAATCTTCTGATTTCTCGCTGAACATGTTTTCTGGTTTTAATTCAGCTTTGACTCATGTTTCTGTGAAATACTATATGACTCATATATATTCGCTGAATTCGGCCGGAAGTCTATTTTCCAGATTCTTTGACGGATTCAGATTTGCATATTTGTAGCAAAGGAAATTCCAGTTTTAGTGCAGTACTGTCTTGCTGTCCTGAACTAGAATTTTCGTTGTTTCTACTCTTTTATGAATGTAGCAACCATGTAGTAAAAACCGGGATGCATGAAGTGCTACCTAGATAGTAATAAATATAAGACTTGAACATGATCACTTGATACTTGTTACTTGTACATGATACTTGATACTCGACACTCGTTCACTTGATACTTATGCTTGTTCACTTGACACATTATACTTGTTACTTGATTACATGATACTTGTTATGCCTGACACTTGTTACATGCCACTTACACTTGTTCATCTTGTCATGCTAGTTGTTATATTTTGTTATCATTCTTATTCCATGTTATTAGTTATCATTTTTCCCATGTTACTTGTATCCTGCACTAGAAGTAGCACGTAACTTGCATTGACGGGAGTTTGTTTTCTTTTTCCTCTTTCTGCAATTTATTAAATTACAGATTTTTGAGATGGGGTGCCAGATGGAGGTGGTGACATGAGATAGTAGCTGCTGAAACTTTGTTATTATTATTTCTTATTGCTTATTTTGAACAATTGTACTTGATTGCTTGGATTTATTTTGTATTTGGGCAATGTGACCCAGGATTATTGACTTGTTCAGATCTGGTTTATTTGAGATTAATATATTTTGTTTCAAGTAAATTCTGTTGGTATTTTGATTCATATATGCATGCTTGGTTGACTTCTCTTGCTTTCGACTCTGATTATTCTTGTGAAATATTGTAAAGATCCTGACAGCTTATGGATGATGAAAATCATTTACTGGGCTTAGTCACGTATCCGTATTCCGTATCTCTTTTTGGGAAGCGGGGTGTGACAATCATCTTGATGAGATCCAATGGGTGGAAGTGTTCATGAAGTGTAACCCCTGTTTTTCAGTTTATGTATTTTGGAGTGTATTTTTCATTTTTGGGTATTTTATCGCTCTTGTATTTTTCTGAATCGTATATTGGATTTGTTTTCAATATATATTCATTTTATTTTATTTTGAGCTCCTTGTGTCGTTTGATCGTCTCTTTTGTTCGTCTTCGTCATTTTGATTCTTTTCTTCATTTTTGGCCTCGTTGTCTTCGTTTTATTTTTCCATAGTGTTGTGATGATATTTTGGTGGTGATTTTCCAAACCTACGATTTTTGACTCCTAATTAGATTTTTCAAGGAGCCATAGAATTCACTATAAATTGTATTCCTATTTGAAATTTACCCAATACCCATTACCTATTTGTATACCTATTGCTACATACTAATACTTACAACCCATTAGCCAACATTAATCTCCTATATATAAACCCTAACACCCCCAAAATCCTAACCCTAAACCTAATCTCTCTCTCCCTCTCCAAAGAATCTCGGCCTCCCTCCTAGTGTACTCCCGGCCTTGCACCCACCTGCACACCGACAGCCCCTCACATCCTCAAACCCGACACCAATACTCCCTAATCCCGGCCACCACTACTCCCACTTCCGACCACCATATACAAACCCTTCATCCCCTCCTTGTTAGCCGACACCATAAAAAAACACCACCATCAACATCCCTTCAATCATCTCTCTTTGTGATTTCTTGAAGTGGGTATTTTCCACTTCGTTCGTTGTATCAAGGAGATTGTTCATGTGGGAGTTTGTGATCGTAGTTGCTTGGATTCGCGCTTGGAGCAGATTTTGTTCGTGAGTTTTGCTTCTAGGACTATTTGCATCGTGTTCATCTCCATACTAAGGCAAGTAACTTGTACTACAATTCATTTAGTTTGATACAAGTCAAAAAGTTCACATATAGTGTAGTTGGATCTAGAGACGATCAAAGATTGTACTTTCCTTGATGGGTTTTGTCTCTATTGTGATAATTTGGCCATAGATGACTTATGACATCAATCTTGATAGGTGATAACTTAGGTTTTACCCAATTCTTGATTTTGAACCATGTAGGTGAATAATTGTGTGAAAATTTTGGTTGGATTAATACCCATGTGAAATAATAGGTGTAGACATGTTAGTAACCCTAAATCATGATGTTTAGATGTTTGGTAGGTTGTATTTCAAGTTTGGATGTGTTTGGATCAATATTCTTTAAGTATGATGTTCTTGATTTGAAGTGTGAAATCTGTATTTACTGGGTGTTCTGTTTTGTTTGCTATTTTCGTCCATGCTACAGTCAGAATCTTGATTCCAAAATAAAAAATAAATTTTAGATAATTTTGTCTATTTTCAAACCCCACTGGTTTTGCTTGATTTGGATTTCGTATGACTGAGTTATATGTGTTTTAGTACAAACGTGTCGATTTATTCCAGATTCAGTTTTTGGTTGATTCTGTTAACAAATTATTTTCAAGAACAATTCTATACATAATATCTTGATCTAATATTTTGGACAGTGTTTCTATATGATGCTAGGGACTACCCAGATTTTTGATGAATTTTAAAGACAAGTTTTATGTGGTGTTTCATACTCTTTTCTAAAATCTACACATGCTGTATTTTGCTTACTGTTCAGTAATGAATCATATTTTCACTATGATTCCGTATACTGTATGAAAATTCTTTGTAGAATATGAAAGTTATTCAAATCTATCTATTTTCATATCTTTTTGGCGGAATTGGATTTCGATTCTCTGGTTGCGAGATATCTTAGTTTTCGTACAGCAGGGTTGAGATTTCCAGATTCGCTAAACTATGTTTTCGTGTTGTTTTCCTATTTTTGACGACTTATCTATTCTTCCTGGAAAATCATGGAATTCTATATTTTGATTCTGGACATATAGGGGATTACCCCAGATTTTTCGTGGATTTATTTGATAAGTTTAGATGTTGTTTTTCTGACTGAGCATTCGTTTTCCTGATTTCTGATTGAACATGTTTTCTATCTTCGAACTTGTTTTGAGTTAAGATGTTGTGAAGTACTATATGACTTAATTATACTCGTTGGATTCGTGTGGATGTCTAGTTTCCAGATCCTTAGACGGATCTAGATTTGAATTTCTGTAGAGACCAGAATCACTGTTTTAGTATTGACTGGTCATGCTATCCTGATTATAACCATACACTGTTTTGCTCGTTTAGGTGATTGTATATCATCCATGCTTGTATGTTTGTTTCCCTGAACCTAATAATGATTATACCATGTTAGTTGAGACTATTTAATACACATTCATGTCTATTTGATAACCATAATAAAAGTAACCAAGCCGGGGTTTAAGGGAAGATCCAGTAGTGGAAAATATGGAAACATGTACCTGGAAGGGAACTAGTGTTCCATACTGTAACTGTTACTGTTACTGTTTTCTGACCCTGTCTACATTACTTCTTCTGTAAGAAGGTGTAGAGTAGAAGTGGTCCACTTGGTTCTGACTGTTACTGTTATTACTGTTACTGTTCCTGATACCTGAGTACACTGCCCCATCATGGTCCACTATGAAATCTTACTAAGCAAAACCGTTTGTTGTAGAAAGCATGTGATATGATTTTGGGGCGCATGAAGTGCTACCTAGCTAGTAATACACACAAGACTGTAAGAACATAAACTGAGACTGTTAGACTGAGAATGTTAGACTGATACTGTTATACTGAGACTATTAGACTGATACTGTTATCCTGATTCACTGATACACTGAGATACTGTTACTAGAGACTGTTAGTTTCCTTATGACACTACCTTTGACATAAAACAACTGTACTGTTAGGATACCATTCTAGATATCACTGTTGATGCATTATGCCATGCTATTAGTTAGTTTCCCCATGTGCTTGTATCCTACATTATTTGTGACCCGCGACTTGCAATTGACGGGTACTCATTTTCTTCTTTTTCCCTTTTCCTGCAAATTTACTAATTGCATATCAGGATGGTCAGCTGCCAGAAGGTATTGGCGAGATGATGTTTTAGATGCTGGAGATTCTGCTTTATTAATATTATTTTTACTGTTGCTTGAACATTGAACAAGTGTATTTGGTTTATTGGATATTATTTGTATTTGGGCGATGTGACCCAGGATATTGTTTTTCTCCAGACTCTGATTTATTTGAGAATATTGTATTTGGATTCAAGTAAATTTCTGTTGGTAATTTGTTTCAAGTATTCATGAATGGTTGTACCTTTTGCTTCCGACTCTGATTAATTTTGTGATGTGTTGTAAAGATTCTGAAACAGCTTAAGGATGATGAAAATCATTCGCTGGAATTTTGTTACGTACCCGTATTCCATATTCCTTTTTGGGAAGTGGGGCGTGACATGAAGAGAACCATCATGAATTATCTAGTTGTGCCTTGAACATTCTAGCACCTAACTGTGTTGGCACCATCTCCATCATCCACTTCCACTCACTCCCACCCCTTCCATCCTAGCCCTCCATCAATGGCCGGGCAAAACCAAAACCCTAGCACCCTCTTCCATCCTATAAACATCCACCTCCATTCACCTTCTCATCTTCTTCTCATCTAGTTTGTTCAAAAAAAAAGAAAAAAAAGGAGAAAAAGGAGGGATTTTTAAGTAGTAGAAGAAGTAGAAGAGAGAAGTTAGCCAACAACATCTACACTTTGGATTGTAGGGTGAGCAACATTGAAGAAGGAAGGAAGGAAAGCAAGCTAAGCTAAGGATTCTCTTTTCAACTTAGGGTGGTGATTTCTAAACTCTAACTTAGTATTTTTGTGTATAAATTATTATGTATTAGTAGCTAAGAAGACTTGTTTACCATGTATAAGTATTTGACATGCTAAGATAAAATACACTTGTATGGTAGTACAACACATAACATGAATCTTGTTGAAGAACATATAGGAAGCATGCTGACTTAAAAATTTCTACAGGGCAAACGACTTAGAATTTGGTTATAAAATTTTATTGGCATGTTCTAGGATGAGTTGGGAGTATCCTCTAACTTTTTCAGGTTTTTCTGGGTTTGTTTAATAGCCCAACAAAAATTGTTATTTCAGAACAGAATGCATGAAGAAAAACTATGTTTGTACTGAAAATATAGTCATATTTGGAAGGTCATATTATGGAATTAGTAAGGAATTTTAAGCTAAAACTTTTACTGGGTACTCTTGTATGCGTCTACAACTATTGTTTCAAACTTCTTATTTTTTTGAGATCATTTGATACCTCAAAGAATTATGAGTTTGCAACTGGTCTGGAAATCAGAACTGAGTCTGCCCTTTTTTCAAATTAAAATTCATCAATTCAATACTACTTTTGGGTGCATGATATTGTAATGAAATTTGTACGGTAGTTTGTAGTATGAGTCTACATCATGATTCTAAAATTTTAGAATTTTTAGATAACATTTGATGGAGTTTTAAAAATAGATTTTATAAAGGGGTAGAGACCCTGTCTGAAAACAGAAGGATTTTATGCTAAGTTTAGAAGGTCAAAACTCTTTGTGTATTATGAATCTAGATGCAACTTTTGGACACGATTGAATGGTATATGTGTAGTTACAGAATCTCAAATTTCATAAGCCTTGAACTTATGGTTGATATTTTAGGAAATTTTAACTAGATTGTGTCCAGTTTCTAGCTCGAATTGCAAGGTCTGTGAATTTGTGCTTTTCTCGGGTAATGTTTTTGAAACCTGCAAAAGTGATTAACTAGAGATTTTGAGAAGAGACTCTTAGCTTTCCAAAAAGCCTACAATCATGTAATTCCAAGTTAGGTAGTAATAGATATGAATTTCGGAAGTACTGGACAGATCCAGTCTTCTTGGAAGTTGTCAATTTTCACGTGTTTGTGATTTTTTTCAACCCCTAAGTTTTGGATTGACAGTTAATGGTATTTCTATACCCAAAATGCTTTTATTTTTGGGTGTCTTATGTTGTTAAGACATCGATGGAGACTTGAACATCGTTTGAATCAATGATATTGTCTAGATAGTTGCCCTATAGCTATCAACCGTTAGGCTAGAATTGGAACTTCTGCCTAGATATTAAAAGCGGCCAAACTTGGGCACCGATGGAGTCATGGAGAATGATTGTGGGCCAAGGTTGTGGACGAGAATCCAAATAGGGGAATTGGCGAGCAAGGTGATCATACCGCCAGAGCCGCGGGTTGATAGACGGGGACTAGGGTGTTCACTCGGGAAACCACATGAGACTAGGTATAACTTAGATTGTGGATCAATTTTGTGACCATACCCTTATAACATATCCAGGTAGACTCAGTATTTGTTAGAAAAGCTGACATCTATAAATTGCATTAGTTTTCTAGCGAACTAATAGTCGGGTGTTGTACTCCCCTGTCGTAGGGGTACGTGCTGCGTACCTCGCTCTGTTAATTCCTGATGCACCGTGGTCAAGAACGGGAGAGTCCTATCAGATAAGGGGATGTAGTCCCTCAAGTCCATCATGTTCTATGTCGGAAACGAACGGGCCATAGGTTTGCGAACTCTATGCGCTTTCGATGCCAACTTGGTGCGAGGAGTACCTTGTAGTTCGTCACTGCTTTCGAGTGAGGTCCAGGCTCCGGGCACTACTAAGTGACTGCAGTGCGGGTGGGGCCGTAAATTCTGCAACCTTATTCAGCCATGTGTGTCTACCAGGAACAGGATGAATACGAGAATAGGATGCTTGGCGAGGGTTTGAAACCCTAAACTTGGAGACAGCGACTTGATTTGAGGCGTATGTAGTATGGGATGCATGCGTTTTCAATGTCTTGCCTGCAATAGAATAAGTGCATCATCGACTTGTGCATTAGACTACTAGGTCATATCACACACGGACACTTTAACCACCAGTTTACACTTGCCTATTGAATTACACTTTTCTATTGCATCAAATATTGTTTGTCAGTTGGAGATTACTGCTTTTATCAACTTTGCGTTAGTAGAATTATTGACGTGTCCACTCTTTTAGGTACCGAATGTCGATCCATGAGAACAGGAGAGATCAGCCAGATGGAGCATCCAAGTGGCAATACCGAGTGTTCGATATTTTTATTTTGAAAAACTCAAATTGTAACTATTAAATTATTGTAGCACTTGAGTCTTGTAAACATTTATTGAATAATTTTTTAAAAAAGTTTCCTGCGTTGTGACTGTTTGAAGGAAAGATTCTGGTTTGTATCATAAATTGCTAAATTCGGGGTGCTACAGAGTTGGTATCAGAGCTACCTTCAAATCATAGTCCAACCCAACAGGAAAATAGACTTGGATGCCACTAGGAGAGTCAGGTTTGTAACACCCCGTAATTTCTAAATAATATATATAATATATATGTTGAAAAAAGTAAAAAGTTGGCTGTTATATATGCATGGATGGCATGGATGTAATTTACTTGAAAATGAACAGTATTAATTATAGTATTAATTAGTAGGGGGTCCACACGTGAAAACACAGCAGCCTAGTGTTGTTTGTGTGAAGGGAGGGTGACGTCACCACTGGGTGGCGTGGCCACTAGTGGGGGCCCACCTTGCTATCTTCTCTCGGTAGAGGAGAAAGAGATGTATTCGGGATTAGTTCCATATCGGTAATATACATTAATAAAATAATATATTAATACTATTGCCTATGATCAAGAGTCACCAATTCGGTTAACCACCTTTTGAGAGGCAGCCTGTGGTGGGCAATTGTACTACATAGTATCTAATTTGTCTTCTAAATCATATAAATTGTCTGAGTTAGGGGCAGGGGTGTTAAAAATGGTATCATAACCAACTTTCGACACCGAGTATAGGTAAGAGTGGGTGAGATGTATGCCTGAGATGGAGCTAACAGATGTACGGGTAAGTATGCCTGAGAAGGAGCGAGGTTTGGGCCTGAAATGGACAGCTAGCAGAATCGGGGTACTGTGCAGCTAGCAGAATCAGGGTACTCCACTCCACATCGGCTAGAAAGTAGATCCTGCACTAGATTGTGCATGCCCCGTGCTCAGCTAGGACGCTGATTTCTGGGGGGGGTGTAACACCCCGTAATTTCTAAATAATATATATAATATATATGTTGAAAAAAAGTAAAAAGTTGGCTGTTATATATGCATGGATGGCATGGATGTAATTTACTTGAAAATGAATAGTATTAATTGGTGGGGGGGTCCACACATGAAAACACAGCAGCCTAGTGCTGTTTGTGTGAAGAGAGGGTGACGTCACCACTAGGTGACATGGCCTCTAGTTGGGGCCCGCCTTGCTGTCTTCTCTCGGTAGAGGAGAAAGAGATGTATTCGGGATTAATCCAATATCGGTAATATACATGAATAAAATAATATAAAAATACAATTTCCTATGATCAAGAGTCACCAATTCAGTTAACCACATTTTGAGAGGCAGCCTGTGGTGGGCAGTTGTACTACATAATACCTAATTTGTCTTCTAAATTGTATAAATTATCTGAGCTAGGGGCAGGGGCGTTACAGGGTTAAGCAAGTTAATAGATGATTATAATTCATATTGTTGCAATTTTCAACTTATGTTTTATAATTTTTCTATATCTGGACTAATTTTTGTATTTTCTCTTGACAGATGCCGATCGAGGGTACCCAGAACGGAGAGGCACACGGGATCAGGGCACCAGGGTCAGTGAGGGTTGGACCACATCCAGCTACTGCTCAGTCCATCCCACCTCCATAGCCCACCGCAGTAGAGAAAGCTATTAGTCAGCTATTCCAGGGATTTGCCTCATACCAGTGGAGTCATGGGGAGTTAGAAAATCGACTGGAAAACTATGGCCACACATTAATGGCCACAGACAAACGAGTGGTCTAGTTAAAGAGGTCGAAGAAGAGGCTTTTGATGAAGGTGATGCTAATGAAACACCAACATCAATAGAAGTTGGCCCTTGTGGAACACAAGATGGAGGAGTTGCAGTCCAAGGTGACACAGTTGTAGACTCAGCTAAAGCAGCTCACCTCTGCAGAGCACTCCGCCACAGCAGACCACCATGTGAAGGACATGTGTGATCTTGCTTTATAAGGAATGTGATACTGTTTGTTATGATGTTTTTGATGTACAAAGGATAATGCTTTTTGTCAACCTATGATATGTTATGATGTTTTGATGTATATAGAACAATACTTTTTGTAAGACCGTGTTAAATATAAATGAAACAAGTACTTTTGTTGTAGTAAAATATGAGTTTGTGTGCAAATGTTTTAACTACATGTTAAGACCCCCTAGTATTTTTCCTTTGAATACTTAGGATGTCTTCAAGATCGAGAAGCGGCAGAAGTGGTCAGACTGAAGGAGAGGGCAGTGGCACCAACGGCACCAGCCTCAACATTGAAACAGAATTTTCCAGAGTATATCAGATGATCGGAGCCACTTTTGAAGCAAATAGGCATCAAACACCACGATCAGGAATGCAAGGAATCAGCCAAGGTGGCGTAACAACCGACCCAATCAAGATGATTGAAGCCATCAAAAGAATGAAGCCTCCAATCTTTGATCGACAGGCCGACCCAATAGCAGCCGATGATTGGATTCGCCAAGTGGAGACGGTAGTCGAGGTTATGATAATACCTGAAGACAGTAAGGTCCATTTGGCAACAATCCTACTGGAAAAAGATGCCGGAGTGTGGTGGAAATCAGTAAAGCGTGGTTTGGGAGAAGGCCCAATAGCCTAGGAAAGGTTCCTCAAAGAGTTTAGACAGCATTATTCCCCCCTAGACGTATAAGAAGAGAAGGCGCTAAAGTTTCATGGTTTAAAGCAAGGAGGCATGTCAGTAAGGGAATATAAAGCTAAGTTCACCCAGCTATCTCGCTATGCACTGAAAATGGTCCAAGAAGAGGCAAAGAAAGCTAAAAGATTCGAGCAGGGACTCAGACCAAGGCTAAGGTCAAGAATGGTGCCATTGTGCATCCGCAGGTTTGACGAGTTGGTTAGACGAGCTGCAGTAACTGAGATAGATATGAACAAAAACTAGTCAATGTAAGGAACAACAGGAAAATTGAATAAGGGGAAGAGGCCTACTCCTGCGTCAAGATATAGGAGGCAAGACAGGAATCGGAAATTCCAAAGGACGGATAACAGGACAAAAGGGATTAATCCATGGATCTGTTATATCTGTGGAGAGCAAGGACACTATCGAGATCAATGCCCAAGGAACAGAGGGAAACCTGCTCTGACTTGTTTCAATTTTGAAAAGGAAGGACACATTAGAGTTAATTGTCCTCAGCCTCAGAAGAACAGCAGTAGGGAAGTACCAGGGAGAGCCAACAAGGGAAAACAACAAGTCCGTCAGGGTCGAGTATTTGCTTTAACCGAAAAGGATGCAGAAGATAATGAAGGGGTGATCACGGGTAGGTGAATGATAGTTGTAATAAAGTTTTAAGTTGTAGTTTGAGTTTTCGAAGGAAGTTTAATGAAGGTTGTAACCTTTTTTTTTGTAACTGGGAGAACATATATAAATGGAATTTTGCTTACTATTTTGTTCGATAGTAGCTCAACTCATTCTTTTGTATCTCAATCTTTTTCTAAGAAGTTAAAGTGTACACAAGAAGCAACTCTAGAATTAACCTTGGTAGTAGCTACAACATAAGGAGCAACTCTTATCATAAATCTGTGCTATAAGGGCTGTAAACTCTAGATTAATGGAGAGACGCTAAGTATCGAATTGTTAGAATTGGGTTTTGCCAGAACTGATATAATAATTGGTTTGGATTGGATGTCGAAGCACAAAGCAAACATCAACTGGAGAGAGAAGAAGGTAGTCATCACAAATGAGGAAGCAGAGCTTGTATTCCACAGAAAGAAGAAACACAATGAAGAGACTATTGCTACTATGACTAAAGAGAAGATACCAGAAGAAGTAAATGAGATACCAATTGTACGAGACTTTCTGCTCATATTTTTGGAAGAATTACCCGGACTTCCTCTACATAGAGATATCGAGTTCAGCATTATGATCCAACCAGGCAGTGCTCGAGTGTCCAAGGCACCCTACAGGATGGCTCCAGTAGAGCAAAATGAAGTCAAGAATCAGATTGAGGCACTGTTGCAAAAGGGATTCATCAGACTAAGTGCTTCACCCTGGGGAGCGCCGGTTTTGCTTTTGAAAAAGAAAAATGGATCTGCAAGAATGTCTATCGATTACCGGGAATTGAATAAGATCACTGTTCGAAATAAGTATCTGATTCCCAGGATCAATGATTTGTTTGATCAACTCCAAGGTGCAGTTGTGTTCTCCACGATCGACTTGTGATCCAGTTTTCATCAAGTTTGAGTCAAGGAAGGAGATGTACCCAAGACACCCTTTCGTACTCGACATGGGCACTATGAATTTTTCGTAATGCCGTTCGGAGTAACGAACGCTCCAACAATCTTTATGAATATGATGATGAATCGTATCTTGCAGCCATTTATTGATTCATTCGTAGTAGTCTTCATAGACGACAGTATGGTATATTCTAGAACAGAGGAAGAACATGCTAAACATTTGACGGCAGTATTGAGCAAGCTACAAGAGCATCAATTGTATGCTAAATTATCCAAATGTGAATTCTAGAATTTGGAGGTTGCATTCTTAGGCCACGTCCTTTCTAAGGTGGGTGTGGCTACAGACCCACAAAAGATTGAGGCAGTAAAGGATTGGCCCCAGCCGAAGACAGTAAAGGAAGTGCGAAGCTTCTTAGGGATGACAGTGTACTACAGGAAATTTATTCAGAATTATGCCAGAAATGCAGTACCACTCACAGCATTAACTAAGAAGAACCAGAGCTTCGACTAGATGGAGAATTGTGAAGAAAGTTTCTAGGAACAAAAGAGCAGATTGATCGCTACACCCATTTTGGCTTTACCTCAGGCTGATAAAGGGTATGTCATTTACAGCGATGCATCATATTTTGGGTTCGGATGTGTCCTAATGCAGGAAGGAAGGGTAATAGCATATGGATCAAGACAACTCCGACCACATGAAAATAACTACCCTACCCATGACTTGGAGTTAGCTGCAATTATCTTTGCTTTGAAATTATGGAGACATTATGTCTACGGAGCAAAAGTAGAGATGTACTAGCCCACCATCCACTTCTACTCACTCCCACCACTTCCATCCTAGCCAAAACCAAATCCATAGCACCCTCCTCCATTCTATAAATATCCACCTCCATTCACCTTCTCAACTTCTTCTCATCTAGTTTGTTCAAAAAAAAATAGAAGGAGAAACAAGAGGGTTTTTTAAGTAGTAGAAGAATTATAAAAGTGAGCACCATTGGATTGTAGGGAGATCAAGTGAGCACCATTGAAGAATGAAGAAGGAAAGCAATCTAAGCTAACGATTCTCTTGATATGAGTATTTGACATGCTAAGATAAAATACACTTGTATGGTAGTACAACTCATAACATGATTCTTGTTGAAGACCATATAGGAAGCATGTTGACTTAAAAAATTCTACAGAGCAAACGACTTAGAATTTGGTTATAAATTTTTTTTGGCATGTTCTAGGATGAGTTGGGAGTGTCCTCTAATTTTTTCAGATTTTTCTGGGTTTGTTTAGTATCCCAACAAAAATTGTTATTTCGAAACAGAATGCATGAAGAAAAGCTGTGTTTGTACTGAAAATAAAGTCATGATTGGAAGGTCATATTATGGAACTAGTAAGGCATTCTAAGCTAAAACTTTTACCGAGTACTCTTGTATGTGTCTACAACTATCGTTTCAAATTTCGTATTTTTTTGAGATCATTTAATACCTCAAAGAATTCTGAGTTTGTAACTAGTCTAGAAATCAGAACTGAGTCTGCCCTATTTTAAAATTGATATTCATCAATTAATAACTACTTTTGGGTGCATGATATTGTAATAAAATTTGTATGGTAGTTTGTAGTAAGAGTCTAAATCATGATTCTAAAATTTTAGAATTGTTAGATAAGATTTGATGGAGTTTTAAAAATAGATTTTATAAATGGTAGAGACTCTATCTGAAAACAGAAGGATTTTTAGGCTAAGTTTAGAAGGTCAAAACTCCTTGTGTATTATGAATCTAGATGCAACTTTTGGACACGATTGAATGGTATATGTGTAGTTACATAATCTCAAATTTCATGAGCCTTGAAATTATGGTTGATTTGTTAGGGAATTTTAACTAGAATATGTCCAATTTCTAGCTCAAATTGCAGGGTCTGTGAATTTGTGCTTTTCTCGGGTAATGTTTTTGAAATCTACAAAAGTGATTAACTAGAGATTTCGAGAAAAGTCTCTTAGCTTTCGAAAAAGCCTACAATCATGTAATTCCAAGTTAGGTAGTAATAGATATGAATTTTGGAAGTATTGGATAGATCCAGTCTTCTTGGAAGTTGTCAATTTTCGCGTGTTTGTGATTTTTCTCAACTCCTATGTTTTGGATTGAGAGTTAGTGGTATTTCTATACCCAAAATGCTTACTTTTTTTGGGTGTCTTATGTTGTTAAGACACGGATGGAAACTTGAACATCGTTTGAATCAATGATATTGTCTACATAGTTGCCCTATAGCTATCAACCGTTAGGCTAGAATTGGAACTTCTGCCTCGATATTAAAAACGGCCAAACTCGGGTACCGACGGAGTATGGAGAATGATTGCGGGCCGAGGTTGTGGACGAGACTCGAAATATGGGAAGCGGCGAGCAAGGTGAACGCACCGCCAGAGCCACGGGTTGATAAACAGGGACTAGGGTGTTCACTGGGAAAACCACATGAGACTAGGTATAACCTAAATTATGGATCAAGTTCGTGACCATACCCTTATAACTTATCCAGGTAGACTCAGTATTATTTAGAAATGCGGACATCTATAAATTGCATTAGTTTTCTAGCGAACTAATAGTCGGGTGTTGGACTCCCCTGTCGTAGGGGTACGTGCTGCGTACCTCGCTCTGTTAATTCCTAAACCACCGTGGTCAAGAACAGGAGAGTCCTGTCGGATAGAGGGAAGTAGACCGTCGAGTCTGTCATGTTCTATGTCGGTAACGAACGGGCCATAGGGTTGAGAACTCTATGCGCTTTCGGTACCAACTTGGTGCGAGAAGTACCTTGTAGTTCATCACGACTTTCGAGTGTGGTCCGGGCTCCGGGCACTACTAAGTGACTGCAGTGCAGGTGGGGCCGTAAATTCTTGTCATGCTCCGCTTTCCAAAATACGAAAATATGAGCACGTAACATAGGCCCAGCGAATGATTATACATCATCCATAAGTTGTACCAGTCTAACTCAACAATATACAAGAGAAACAACCACGCAGGCAAAGAATATAATCACATAAACAATAAATAAACTCAAAGATAATCATGAAATAAATTCACCAAATAATAATCCGACATCTGGGATAAAACAAACTTCGGGCCATAAAGCCCAAGAATACAAGTATGATGAAAAGAAATACAAATAGCAAATAACAAAAGATAGTTAAGTAGTCTAACAGTCCAGCTCCAATCTTCAGAGAGTTTGCTCACCAATTTCTTCTGGGATGGCTCCTTCGGTACCTGTTAATACTTGATCTAAAAAGAAAGAAAGAGTGCCCTTAGAGCAAATCGTGGGCAGCAAGTAGAGAAAAACAGAGGATTATAGGAAAGCATGAATATCAAAAGAAAGGAACATGGTCAAAGACAAAGAATAAGCAAAGGCAGCAAATGACAAAGAATAAAGCAAGGCAGGCAAAATATCAAAGGTCTATAATAAATCACGCATGTAATGAGTGATGTCAGGATCAAGCAGGAAATGCAGGTTATTAATTATTTTATTAGCCTATCTAGTGCATGTACTATTGCGTCCCATTCCATAAGTTCGGCGCAAGCACACAGTAAAAATTTTAGGCTGATGGTGAATTCTCGGATCGTGTACTCGGCCCAGTAGTCAGAAATTTACGGGATGTTCGGGATTTTCGGGATTTTCAGGATGTTCGAGATTTTCAAGATTTTCGGGATGTTCGGGATTTAGCTGGCAGGGCGAGAAGGCCTTACCGAGTACAGTCTCTCATTGTTTACTACCAAGTCAACCCATGATACCCCGGCTTTTTATTAGTCTATTTTCATCCTATGTGAGCATGCAAGAGGGTGTCAATATTGTATAATACTAAGTGTGTCTAATTCTATGCGCTATAGACAAAGCAGAAAGCAAACAAGTCAAATCAACACACATCACATGATCAGGACAGCATGACCTTACTGTACTAAAACATGGATTACGGCCACTAAAAAATAGCAAAACTGAATCCATCAGAAGTCCTAGAAAGTAGACTTCCACACGGTTCCGGCAAAAATAATTAAGGCGTATAAAAGATATAGGAGCTAGGGTGAAAACTCTATTCTATTCAGGTTTTGTGTTCAGGCAGCATGCAGTAGGTTGTGTTCAACTAATTATTTTAGGTCAAAAAACTCATTAATAAAATCTATAAAAATTCTGGGTGATACCTATACATGTCTAGGTTCAGCCTAATTTATTTCAGATTTGTATCTTATTATTAACATGGTCAAATTAAATATAGAACAGCAGGATATGCATGAAATAGTGAGTCTGAAATTTCTAACATGGCTGTACTAAAATGTTGATATCTATCAAATGACACAACGGAACTTAGATCTGTCAAAAGGGTGTTAAACTAGACATCAGAGGCTAAAATTCATGTAAGTAAAGGAAGTTCAAATTATGACATTACCATGGGTGAAAATCTAATACAAAATGTAGTAACTAGCAGTCCAGAAATTGTCTTAACATGAATAGGCAAATAAATAATTCATATGATCACATATAGCATGCAAATTGGTAATCAAAGTGAATCCTAGGTGTCAACATGCAATTTCTAAGATTTAAGATACAATTATCACAGGCATGGTATCAGTTCATCAATTAAATTCAATCTAGCACATTCAATTTAACATGTCCAATTTATCAAGTAGTTTTATGCATGAATCTAGTTATTTAAATGTAAATATGCATGAAACAATGGGGACTAGGTTTTAGATCAAAGAGATAGTATGATGTTAAGAGTATGTCGGGTTAGCTCGTGTAAACCCTCGATAAACTTAACAGAATTGTCAAAGGCAGTTAGATAACGAAATGGACAGATCTACTTGCAGGAGATCAAATAATCTTGAACACAAACAATAAAAGGGGTCCAAGAAGAGACTTGTCTGTTATTTTTCAGATAAATAATAAGAATAACAAGATCCTGGGCTAAAATCCTAAAAGACACGTGCGAGACACGTGCGAAAAAACCCAAGCAAACAAATCCACAGCTCACGGTAAAAGCTCCACACCTGATCGGGCCAAACACCAAACAGCGAGTGCAGGATCGCCTATACCCACAACAGCAAACACCCACAAACCCACTCAATCTCCTTCCTTCAGCAAAACAGCAAACATGGATCTGGGATCCGCTACACCCGAACACCAAACGGCGAAACAGACCAATCCCACTTCTTCTTCCTTCGGCAGAGAGAGAGAGAGAGAGAACGCGTGGGAGACTAGCAGCGACTACAGCGAGCTCGGGACGACAACACCGCGGCGAGGCAGCGACGTTGACTACGACAGCATTGCAGTCGGGAAGCAACGCAACGACGAGTCTCCGACGGCGATCTGTTTCGCACTGAAAACAGAGGAGCAGAGAAGGTGGGGCTTCGGGCGGTCGACGACGACGAGGACGAAGGGGTCTGCAGTAGGTGAAGGGGTGCACGGAGAGGGATCACAATGAGGGACGGCACGGCAGTGGGTTCGACTGGCGGCGAAGCAATGGGCTTCGACAGGAACGAGGAATGGGTTTGAGCGGGATGGGATGACGACGGGGGGTTGATGGGTGCGGGGATGATGATGGGGATGGCGAGGAGCGACGAGGAAGGGGATGGCTCGAAGGTGGTCGGAGCAATGGAGAGGGGCTGGTTTGGGCAGGAGATGTAGTGCCCTGAATTTCCAATATGATATCTTAGAAATACGTGGCACAATTTCCAGCATCAACTACAAAGGTAATATTAAACACAGTCCAAAAACACAGATAATTTTTATTCCAAACTTTTTATTACAATAATCATTTACATAACACAGCGGAATACAATATACCTTGAATTACAACTTTTTCTTTTACAACACTTTCTATTACATTTTACACAAGATCTATTATCTCAATCTATCTCAAGCATCCAAACCCCAAGCTCTAAGTAACAACCTGTAAAATATGAGGCTAGAGATGATCCCTAACCCCCAAAACTAAAGGGGTCAGCCATAACGGTGTGACATAAAAACAAAGCAACATAATTAAATCATAAAACATAAAGTCATCCACAACATGTATCATCAACAAGAATAAAGGAATGAGAAATAATAAATAAGTAAAGCATGAAAACATTAAGGAATATAAGATAGTAGATAGTAATACATGAAAACATCAAGTGAATTTAGACTAAGTGTCAAGTGTAGAAAAACAGGAAAACACAAGCATAAAACCAAGTCAAGAAAACACAATCTTTATATCCTGACTCTCTAATGCATACTTGTCGGATTCTATGCATTCCATACTACATAGGTCCGGTGCAAGCTCTTAACGATCTCCACTTTATAGGGATAACCCCTCGTTATGCAACTAATCCTACTACGGTGATACTCCGCGAATAGGTACCACAGCCCTCGACGTGCAAGCATCATGTAAGATAGCTCAAAAACAACCGGAGAATCATCTCCCAAACTCGTGTACCCCACGAATAGGCTTGCAAGGCCCTCGACGTGCAGATACACCAGGTACATTCCGTGAATAGGCCTACTGACCCTCGACACGCGAATGCACCCTGCATGCTCCGTGAATAGGCCTGCAGACCCTCGACACGCGAACACACAAATGTCCTCTTGAGACATAACAACAAACAGTTCTGGAACGCATCCGTTGGACTAACAAAACCATGAGCCTATACTTATGTTTCCCAAGTTCCATCACATCCCCACTAGTGCCTGTCCTTAAGTTGGTTATTATTAAAACACAAAATCCCCATCTCTAGAGTTAGAGTAACCTGCCGGACTTAAATACTCAACAACAACCAAACCAAGACCCCCCAGATCTAACTCAACAAATCTCAACTGCCGGTTCCAGGACTCCCACTCAACTCCTAGAGATATCAAAAAGACCAAAACTCACTAATCAATCGTCAAACGATCAAAGGGAGAAACCTCTCCAATCAACAAAATCCAAATCTTTATAAAATTTAAAAATCCAAATCCAATAATAAAATATCTTAAAAACATATGTTCTGTAGAAAGAATAATATTTAGAATAGTAAGTTATAAATCCAAAAACTTTTAAAGAATCAATCATTTAAAGGACATCTGGAAAACTTAAGAAACATCAATAGCAGTCGACTGCAAATCAGAGTCGGTCGACTGTCCAGAACGAAAATCCAACATTTTTAAGAAAATAATTCTAAGTATTGATGTTCGACTATAAAAGTCACCAGTCGACTGTCCAGAGCAAAAATCCAACACCTCGAGAAAATATCAAAAACAGAGCAGAAATAGACGACTGGAGAAATGGTTCAGTCGACTGTTCCGCACGAGATTTCGAGAAACGAGAAAACACAGCAGCTAGGTAGCGACGGTCGACTATAGAAACATTCCAGTCGACTGTCACACCTACAGACTGCAGTTTGGGTTGTGCATATTTCAACCGATACGAAGATTTACTTTACAAAAACGAAATCTATAAAAAGTATATCTCTAATATGATCAAATACAACTTATAGGATATACAAAGATCCATAAAAATCAATCAAAAACCACTTGAATTAATAAAATAGCTTTTTGATGAACTTCTTCAAAATAAAACATGAATGTGTGCATATATCAAAATTAGAGTTTTTAAGAATCAGTCATATATCAAAATGGTTTTGTTTTATATTCCAAACCTTATCAATACCAAAATCCTTCGAAAACACATAAAACTCAATTTCTTCTTAAACAAGAAAAAGACGATATTTAGGAAAAACGTTTGTGCATACTTGTGCACCAAAAGAGCATCACAAATCCATAAACTAAAATAACAAAATATTCAGATTAATCTTAGTATTTGAGTAAATCCAAATTCAAATAAAAATCTTTCACAAAACTACAAATCTCCAAATTTAATCAAAAATGTATCAAATCCAATTATGGACATCAAAACTCAAATCCTCAAGACATGGTCTTTTAATCCATTACTCCTTCTCAAAATTTCTCAAACTCAATCTCAACTATTTTCAATAGTTGATTCATAAACAAATTTATCATTAACATGGTCAAGTTGCTTTCATCCAACTCACCAATAGTCCCAAAAATCTCATCTTTAATCAATTAATGCATAACTTTCACCATACTCAATCGAATCAGTAAATACCCAAAAGAAATAGTCTACTCACATTTTATATTAGGTTCTCCTACAATCTAAAGTCATCCACATGCAACTCTACTCATAAATAACTAGGGTTCTTCTCAAAAGATCTAATTTTAACTCATCCATTCATTCAATCAACCACATGTATTCATACCAAAAACCCTAGCATGCTTTCTACTAGATGAAACACCACATATAACATTCCAAAAAAAAACAAAATAACTTACAACATGCACAAAACAAAATAAAACAAAACAAGTCACTCACCTTGTCGAAGAGATCAAACGAATATAACAAAGCAAGACGAAAAATCCCTCCTTTGCAAAGAATCCAAGATATCCTCTTTGAATCTCCAAGAAAATAAAAAAATAATAAAACCTTGTGTTGTACAGCGAAAGACGGCTGCACTCCACCTTTTAAATAGGCTGGAATTAGAAGAATTAGGGTTTTGAACATATTTGCAAAATAATCCTTTTAAAATATATCTTTACATAAATAGATGTCTATACTTGTAAACTTGATAAAACCAATTTAATTGGGATTTAAAAACAAAATGAACAATTTATTTCTAGCCGGCACTGTTTGAAAAGTCCAGAAAAGTAAGTTTGCACTTTTATCCCTCAAAATGATAATTTTGCAAAAGATCCCCTTTTTATCGAAACTTGTAAAATAATTCAAATTCGTCAAAACAACAAGTAAACTTTTTAACCCTGAGTTGACTAGGCATCATACCCAGTCCAAAAATCTGAAAATCTGGAGTTTTCACTCCAATTGGTAATTTTGTACAAAAGTCATTCTTTTTGAATTATTTGCAAATCTGTCCAATAAATATCAGAAAAATCACAAATAATCTCAAATAATAAATAATGATTTTCCAAAAAATAAATTTTGGCTTTTGAACTCTTCAAGAAAATATTTGCATGTGTAAAAAGATAAATCTTCAGAAAAAAATTTATTAATTCACCAAAAATTATTTTAATTCATTTATAAATCTTTAAAATGATATTTAAAAATACGGGATACTACAGGAGACTGGGCGAGGAAGAGAGAGACAGGGTAGGGGAAGTGAACAGTAGTGGGAGGGTAGAACAGTATAGGGGTTAGGTGGCTAGGGTTAGGAAATAGGATTAGGGTTAGGGTTAATGAGAAGATTAGGGTATTTATAGGGAAAAAGTGGAATATTGGGTATTGGGCAATTGGGTATTAGATCTAATAAACCAGATACATTGGATATAAATATAAGGATCAATATAAATCCAAACAGTAATAATAATATTTTGATTTGAGTTTAATGTAAATAGTTGATCAAGTAGGAATAGAGACAAAGTCTATTCAAAATAATTATAACTACTATTTAGGAAAAGCTTTTAATAAAGAACTCAAAACGAATTTAACAATAACAATTTTATAAATCTCGAAATACAGAAAAGTACTCAGAAGATACGTATTTACGAAAATAGGGCTTACAATTCTGCAACCTCATTCAGCCATGTGTGTCTGCCAGGAACATGATGAGTACGAGAATAGGATGCATGGCGAGGGTTCGAAACCCTGAACTTGGAGACAACAACTTGATTTAAGGCGTATGTAGTATGGGATGCATGCATTTCCAAAGTCTTGCTTGCATTAGAATAAGTGCATCGTCGACTTGTGCATTAGACTGCTAGGTCATACCACACACAGACACTTTAACCACCAGTTTACACTTGCCTATTGAATTACACTTTTCTATTGCATCAAATACTGTTTGTCAGTTGGAGATCGTTGCTTTTATCAGCTTTGCGTCAGTAGAATTACTGATGTGCCCACTCTTTTAGGTATCGAATGTCGATCCATGAGAACAGGAGAGATCAGCCAGATGGAGTCCAAGTAGCAGTACTGAGTGTTCGATATTTTTATTTTGAAAAACTCTGATTGTAACTATTAAATTATTGTAACAATTGAGTCTTGTAAACATTTATTGAATAATTTTTTTTTAATTTACTTTGTTTTCCTATGTTGTGACAGCTTGAATGAAAGATTCTGATTTGTGTGACGACTCGCTAATATAGGGATTAGGGGTGCTACAGAGTTGGTATCAAAGCTACCTTCAAATCATAGTCCAACCCAACAGGAAAATAGACTTGAATGCCATAGGGAGAGTCGGGTTTAGCAAGTTAGTAGATGATTATATTTCATATTGTTGCACTTTTCAACTTATGTTTTATAATTTTTCTATATCTGGACTAATCTTCGTATTTTCTCCTGACAGATGCCGATCTAGGGTACCCAGAATGGAGAGGCACACGGGATCAAGGCACCAGGGTCAGTGAGGGCTAGACCACATCAAGCTACTACTCAGTACATCCCACCTCCACAGCCCACCTCAGTAGAGCAAGCTATTAGTCAGCTATTCCAGGGATTTGCCTCATACAAGTGGAGTCACGAAGAGTTAGAAAATTGACTAGAAAATTGCAGCCATGCATTAATGGCCACAGACAGACGAGTGTCCAAGTTAAAGAGGTCGAAGAAGAGGCTTTCGGTGAAGGTGATGCTAATGAAACACCAGAATGAGGAGAAGTTGGCCCTAGTGGAACACAAGATGGAGGAGTTGCAGTCCAAGGTGACACAACTGCAGACTCAGCTGGAGCAGCTCACCTCTGTAGAGCACTCCTCCATGGCAGACCACCATATGAAGGACATGTATGATCTTGCTTTATAAGGAACGTTATGATGTATGTTATGATGTTTTTGATGTACAAAGGATAATGCCAGAACTCTTACAATAAATCTGTGCTATAAGGGCTGTAAACTCCAGATTAACGGAGAGACCCTAAGTATCGATTCGTTAGAATTGAGTTTTGCCAGAACTGATATAATGATTGGTATGGATTGGATCTCGAAGCACAAAGCAAACATCAACTGCACAAAGAAGAAGGCAGTCATCACAAATAAGGAAGCAGAGCTTTTATTCCACGGAAAGAAGAAACACAATGAAGAGATTGTTGCTACTATGACTAAATAGAAGATACCAGAAGAAGTAAATGAGATACCAATTGTACGAGACTTTCCACTCGTATTTTTGGAAGAATTACCAGGACTTCCTCCACACAGAGATATCGAGTTCAGCATTACGAGCCAATCAGGCATTGCTCTAGTGTCCAAGGCACCCTACAGGATGGCGCTAGTAGATCAAAATGAAGTCAATAATCAGATTAAGGAGCTGTTCCAAAAGGGTTTCATCAGACCAAGTGCTTCACCATGGGGAGCGCTGGTTTTTCTTGTGAAAAAGAAGGATGGATCTGCAAGAATGTGTATCGATTACTGGGAATTGAATAAGTTCACTGTTCGAAATAAGTATCTGATTCCCAGGATCGATGATTTGTTTGATCAACTCCAAGGAGCAGGTTGTGTTCTCCTAGATCGACTTACGATCCGGTTATCATCAAGTTCGAGTCAAGGAAGGAGATGTACCCAAGACAGCCTTTCGTTCTCGACTTGGGCACTATGAATTTTCAGT
This sequence comes from Hemerocallis citrina, assembly GCA_017893485.1. NCBI lineage: Eukaryota > Viridiplantae > Streptophyta > Magnoliopsida > Asparagales > Asphodelaceae > Hemerocallis > Hemerocallis citrina. Next base: position 235,394,000 of record CM030361.1, on the reverse strand, counting down.
AATACCGTTTGGAGTAACCAATGCTCCAGCAATCTTAATGGATATGATGAACCGTATCTTGCAGCCATTTATTGATTCATTCGCAGTAGTCTTCATAGACAACATTTTGGTATACTCCAGAACAGAGGAAGAACATGCTAAACATTTGACAGCAAATTATCAATTGTATGCCAAATTATCCAAATGTGAGTTCTTGAAGCTGGAGGTTGCATTCTTAGGCCACGTCCTTTCTAAGGAGGGAGTGGCTACAGACCCACAAAAGATTGAGGTAGTAAAAGATTGGCCCCAACCGAAGACAGTAAAGAAAGTGCAGAGCTTCTTAGAGATGACTAGGTACTACAGGAAATTTATTCAGAATTATGCCAGAAAAGCAGTACCACTCATAGCATTAACTAAGAAGAACCAGAGCTTCGACTGGACGGAGAAGTGTGAAGAAAGTTTCCAGGAACTACAGAGTAGATTGATCTCTGCACCTATTTTGGTTTTGCCTCAGGCTGATAAAGGGTGTCATTTACAGCGATGCATCATATTTGGGGTTCAGATGTGTCCTAATGTAGGAAGGAAGGGTAATAGCATATGGATCAAGACAACTCCAACCACATGAAAATAACTACCCTACACATGACTTGGAGTTAGCTGCAATTATCTTTGCTTTGAAATTATGGAGACATTATGTCTACGGAGCAAAAGTAGAGATGTATACCGACCATAAGAGCTTGAAGTATATCTATCAGCAGAAGGATTTGAATCTCAGACAAACACATTGGCTGGAAGTTTTGGAGGACATCAGGCCATAAATCTTATATCATCCAGGGAAGGCTGATGTGGTAGCAGACGCACTCAACAGGAAGATATGTGTAGCCACACTTGTTACAACCAGGAAAGAGCTCGAGGATGAGATCAGGCAAGTAGGCATTGAGGTAATTACTCAACACCTGCGTGCAATTTTGGCGCAGTTAGAATTACAGCCAATTTGAACGAGCGGCGGAAGAAAACTCAGGTAGAAGATGCTGAGATTGAAGCACTAAGGAAACAGGTGAACGGTGGGAAACTCACAGAGTTTAGTATAAAGGAAGGATCACTCTGGTATTGCAACAGGTTGTGCGTACCAATGGACATGGAGCTGAGAGAAGACATTATGAAGGAAGCCCACTCCACCTTGCTTGCATTTCACCCCGGAAGCACCAAGATGTATCCAGACGTAAACCAATACTACTAGTGGTCTGGAATGAAGCAGGATATAGCAGAATTCGTGTCTAGATGCCTTACATGCCAGCAGATTAAGGCCAAAAACCAGAAGCCTGGAGGATTACTACAACCATTACCCATTTCGGAGTGGAAGTGGGAGGATATCAGTATGGACTTCATCACAGGATTGCCCAGGAGCTGAAAACCAGAAGCCGAAAACCATGTTCACCCCTACCAGCAACCGGTTCCCCTATTTCGTTTTTATTTTGTATCAAACATTTTCCTGCCATCACCGAAGACTATAATAATATATTGATAAATGAGATGATTTAATTACATCTTAGGATTGATTTGACTCCCTATAATAGTTAGTTACATGAGCACATATTTGAAGAAAACGAATACCAACTTAAAGAAAGCATGAACTTAAATTAAATTAAGGGTTAAGGATCTAAAGGCATTCAAAATTTGTATTAATTTTCTACACGCACCTAAAGTGAAAAAATTATTCAATAGTATCCAAACTTTTTTTACAATTGGACCTAAAGGCCCCCGTCGTCAACTTCTCCATGAAGTTAATGGAATATTCTCTGATATTCCTCTTCACGGGTTAAACCCATTAAGAAACTTGTTAAATTACAAAAATGCCCTCAACTATAAAAAATCAAACTCATTAACCATATCCAAACTTGAAACTCATCTTCTTCTTCTCTTCATCCTCTTCATCTTCTTCTTCTCCTCTGCCGGAAAATCCATCACCAACCACCACCATCACCACCATCACCACCGTCAACCACCACCATCACCATCACCACCACCGACCACCATCTCTAACTTCACATTCCCGTCACCATCACCTTCATCCCCGAAACCCATCACCACCTCCTCCGAAACCCGCCAAAAACTATTCATCCCTGAAACCCGTCACCACCACCTTCATCCTCGAAACCCATCACCACCACCACCACTCTCATCCCCACCAAAAACTGGAAAAAAAGAAAGAAAAAAGCCCAAAAAAGGAAGAAAAAAAATAGAACTTAAAAAGATAAGAAGAAAAGATGAAGGTTTTTATGTAATTTCACGTTAATTCTGTTAAAAAGTTAACGTAGATACCTTTTGGTCCAATTTTAAAAAGTTTTTGTGCTATTGGGGTAGTACTATAACTTTAGGTGTGTATAAAGTATTAGTATAAACTTTGGATGTCTTTAGGTCATTAACCCTTAAATTAACTAAATTTACTATGTGATCTAAGAGCATCCACAGTCGTGAGAGCTAAAATATGCAGATACGCATAATTGAAAATAACATTCTATTGTTTCACTGCAGTGGGTAAAAGAAAAAACATATGAAAGTTGTAGAAAAAAACGAACGGATGCAAAGTCCGTCTAAATTCTTGTGATTTTTAAAGATTTTTCATTTTATAATAGTTTTTTTTAAAAATTATTTTTCAAAAAATTCGTGGGATCCACCAATGGGCCAAAACATGATGTTTCGTCCCACCGTGGGACGAAACATGGGAAGGTCTTAATTAAGATTTTATTTCATTAATTAGAATTAATCTTGATTATTTAATTAATTATTAAATTAATTATCTAACTAAATATATAATTAAACTACTTAATTACCTAATTAACTAACTAAATTTTCAATTAAAAAAAAGGAAAACATGATTTTTCTCGGACGAAACATCATGTTTTCTTCCGAGTTTTTTTTTTAATTTTTAATATACACAATATCATCGGACAAAACTTCATGTTTCGTCTGATCCTTTATAAATATTATAAAATATTACGAACAAAACATGATGTTTCAGCCTTTATATCATGCATATTGCTATATCAATTCTCCAATATAGCATTGTACTGAATAAAAATCGCTATAATACGTATAAATGCCACAGGACTATAGCGTTATTTTTCTAAAATATGCATAATCTATTTCTATCATAAAAGCCATAATATATATAAAAAATCTGTCATGAGACTATCTTAGCCGTTCATATATTGTATGATTTCTGTTTTATTTTTTTCAGATCTAGGATTATCTGCCTCCTTCCTCCTCTTCTTCTCTTCAACTCCGAACCACCACCGACCACACCCACTCTTTCCATCTTCAACTACAGACCGCCGCCGCCTCATCAAAAATGTCCTCTCTTACAACCCCATCCTCCACTCCAATCTCTCTTATGCCTCAAAATCCGTGCCCCAATTCCAATTCGGCAGACTACAACCATTGCTTGCTCCGGCATCACTTCCATACCACTCCCCTAATCAGATGTTGTGGTTACTTGAAGACTAGCATTTTGTTATGGTTTGATTGGAGATGTGGCTTCATTTTAATATGAAACTGATTAGATCTTAGAGTTTCTATGTTATAATTGGTTGTTGCTGTGGATTGCTCAAGTTTCTATGTTATAATTTGTTGTGTTTATTACGGTACATAAAGTTTAATCTTCATTATTTAGTGTCTTATGTCTCAAGTTCCACCTCCTAGCAGTGGTCTTGTTCTATTATAAGTATTTTTTTTAGTTTTTACTATTTAGCATTGTTTAGTGCTTTGTCATCTTAAGGTTGGGCACTAGAACAATTTAGATGTGTCTTTAAGCTAAATTATGCTACTGATGTTTGATTCTCCGGTAAGATTCTATGAGGATATGCACAAATCGAGAAATAATATGCTTGATTTCATTTGAGCTCTATGAGTATGTAGATATATTAAATTAAGAAAATAATGTCCAAACCTGCCCCGGATTAAACTGGACCTGGATCCGGACCCAACTGGTAGTAGTTTTTTAGTGGACCCAGACCCAGTTATCAGGGGTCGGATCTAGGTCCAATTTTTTGACTCGTAGGTTATCGGGTTCGGATTCGGGTAGTAAAGGACTTGACCCGAAAGGACCTGATAGCAACTTAGGAGGAGAAGGCCACTGGATCCATTCACTGTAAAAAAAGAATTGATTGCACATTGATTATTCGACATTTTTTAACTTGTGCTAAAAGTAGTGTATGTCATTCTGGTTTTACAGAAAGTAGCACCAGCATTGGGTTAGTCTGAATTTGTTTTTATGCTCAGGTAGAGCTTAAAAAACATGGTATTTGAATCATGACCAATATATATATAGTCAGATCCTTCAAAAGGATTTAGTATGGTTTGAAATTAATATCATTTTTTTTTACTAATAGGTGTGATATTTATATATTTGTTCTTTAAAAATGTTGAGATTCACTAGGTAGTAGGTACCCATTGTGTTATGCCTTGTTGATATTTATCACTTCCAGTTTGTGAGAATGCCATGAAATAATGAGATTTATCTATTCTGTTGAGATAGTATAACTTTCTACCATGAATTTCATGTTGATAATTTACATCATAGCAAGTTTGTATTCGGTTTTGTATACATACGCAACACCTGATTATTATGTTTTACCTGAGCGTTTCCGAAAATTGTTACATGAGTTGCTATCTGTGTCTTTTAGTTTGTGAATGGGTCTTTTATTCGTTTCTTTCTGTGTCGTTTATTTGTGAATAGGTAGTTCATTCTCCATTAAACTGTTCATTATATACTAATTTGTTACCATACTACTGTATCTTTTTTTCTCTTTTTCTACATTCTGGTTTCTTCAGTCCCTTTCCATCGTGGCTTTCTTACTGAATTAACTACAATTGCACAAGATGATCTGACCCATTTCTAATCTTCAATGTTGAAACATCTCTTCGTCCTCATTTGCAGATTAAATTATTACCTTATTAAGAAAGTATGGCTAGGGGGTATTATAGCAATTATGGTTCATAAATCTCTGATGAATCCATAATGAAGTTATAACTGAAGCTAAGGTAAACCTGAGTCAAATCCTGTACAACTTCAGCTTAACAAGAGTGCTTCACATTGTTAATTTTTATATGTTTTCGGCCATTGACAGTAGATCCCACTCTTTCATAATACACATATTTTTTTGGTTATTTCTCATTGGTAATTGCTACAGTTCCCTACTTGATATTGAATGCTTGAGATCGGTAAAAAGCTCTTTGAATGACCCCGATAACTACTTATATTCTTGGACTTTTGGTAACACATTTGTTGGTTCCATTTGCAAATTTAGTGGAGTTGAATGTTGGCATCCTGATGAGAACAAAGTCCTCAATCTCCGTCTCTCCAACATGAACCTCCAAGGCCAATTACCTCTAGGCCTCGAGAATTGCACGAGTATGACTGGTCTCGATCTCTCTAATAACAATCTAACCGGATCCCTTCCATCTGATATCTCGAACAAGATACCATTTGTGACATCCCTCTCTCATTCAATAATTTCTGGTGAAATCCCACCAAATCTTTCAAATTGTACATATCTCAATTTGATAAACCTTCAGCACAATCAGTTCTCTGGGTTAATTTCTTATTGACTGGAAAGCCTAAGTCAACTTTCAAGTTAGAATGTGGCTGATAATTTACTGACGGGACCCATTCCAGCAATTATAGCATCACAAATTTTGCACTTGTGCATATAGCCTTATTAGGGGTAGTCTACTCTCTTGAATTTCACGTATTTTATTTAATGTTTAGTGGAATATAACTAGATGGAATGTAGACGGTTAGTTTGTTTAATCGGAGTAGTGCCATCATGCTAGAAAATACCAAGGATGATTTTGATATTTTTTTAATATACAGTAGCACTTCCTGTTGGAAGAAATTAGTTCGATGGCAAAATTATGGTGCATAGTTTGGTAGGAGAATGAGGATTTGATCTGTTAGGTCATGAAAAAGTATCAATCTATTAGTCTATCAAGATAAATAGGAATTTGATGTGCTAGGGTTTTTTTTTTTTTTTGATGTTGATTTGGTTTATTTTTGTACAAGGATTATGTAGCAATAAAGAGGATTTCTCTACCTTAAATGTTTGTAGCAATAAGCAAAGGCTACTCTCCGATGTCTCACCGTGCAGTTTATAAGTAGCAGGATCACAAAATCAAAGTAGAAAATAATAAATAATATATGTTTTCCTCTTACCTTCAAGATAAATTTAAAAACTTTGTTCCTATGCTCAACTTCTCATGTGTTTAATCTATTCGTATATATTTTTTACTTGGATGTTATAAAATTTTAATTATAACTGTGTGGCAAAAGGAATTTCGAATGATTTTTGTTTTCCCTTTCTTTTACTAGAGTAAAATCTCAAGGGACTCCTTCTTTGACGAATCCCGAAGAATGATTATTTTGAGATTAATCTTGGAATTTGCTGACACGTGAAAGCTATACATTTTGTGTTAACTCGTGTTGTGTGTGTGTGAGTATAAAGTCATGATGACAAACATAGCTCGTTCAATTGCTAAATAAATTTACCTTTACGAGATATTCACTTTTGAATTCGTATCATGAAGTCCTATTATGCTCATGTTTGATGAAAGCATTTACTACGTTGGTGATGAGGTGCAGAACCATCACTTTTGGATTGTATTTAATATTTTGCATTTCTTGGATACAACATGATGATGACTCTCTGAGTCGCATTACTTGGATACAATCATTAAAGAAATTTTTTATTTCCTTGTATATATTTCTTTGAAAATTTTCTTGTTTGGAACTTTTGTTCGTATGGTATTTGTAGTTTGAGAATTCTGCAAAAGACTTCTATTACAATTCGATAGTTTTGAGGGATTCAACATAACAAAAAATCGATAAACCATAACCCGATTATTCAACAAAAAATATTTGTTGTTAGCATTTGGATAGCAATAATTTGATATGTTTGGACCTATAACTATGGTGTATTATAATCTCTTCCTACTTCTTGCACTGTTTGGGGTTTCTAATTAATAGTTCTGTTTGATGTCTATTATGTGCTTATTTTTTATCTTTTAATTTTGAAATAAGTTTGTTATATATCACATCTATGGTTAAAAAGAAGAGGATATAGGTATTAGTTTGTTGTATAAGGCTTTAGAACAGCTCGTTTCAGAATAAACAGATTATGTTAAAATGAGTTTAAAAAAGATTGAAAAGAATACGTAATTGCTACACACTTAAATACCTATTAAATATCTATTAAAAGATTATTTATCTGACTATGAATATGCACCTAGTTTTAATAGATATTTAAGTGTGTTTTTTGCTTGTGTGACTAAGTCCTTCAAATTGTATTCTTAGTATTCCTTCAAAATATGCAAATCTTGGAGCATCTCTGATAGTAGATTTATTTAATGCTTGTTATTTATGATGATAGTGTAGTATGGCTAATTTTTGTAACGGTTTTTTAGGTGCTGCTCATTTCAGTATGAACCTGATGATAGAAAGGCAGAAGTAAATAACATAATTGAAGATGTGATAAAAAACATGACGGATGCTGAAGATGGTGATGGTGATGGTGAGAGTTCCGAGGATGATGAGAAGAAAGAAGATGCAGGGGAAGAATGGTCCGGTGGAGATGGCGATGAATAATCTATGTTAGCATTCTCATAGCTATGCTCACCTTATGGTGGGAGGCAATCACTTCTTATGATAGTTGATTAATGGGAAGATCTTCTCATATTTTTCATTAGGATTTTTACTTTGACTTTTAATTTTTTAACTCTATATAATAACTTGTCTTCCTATATCAAGCTTTGCTTCTCTTTGTACTAGATTTATAGTTGCAATGAATATCAACTTTGTTTTGATTTTATTTCCGGTTCCAATCAGTTATCATGATTGTTGCTTTAGGAAGATGAAGATGAAGGTGAGAGATAAGAAGGATGATGCAGTATTATCTTTGTCATTACGAAAAAGTTAATTTTGACTGTTTCATTTCTTTCTCCAAAAAAAGTTCATTATAGTGAAAATCATAGAAGAAAACAAGGCGGATGTGAAACAGATAAAAAAAATCATTTTTTAAAACAATTTTTTTTTGATATTGTGAGAAATTTTATATATGACTAATTAAGATGAAACAATATTTGTTGTGTTTATGGTATTTATATTTTAGTGCTAGCACACTCAAATGTAGATACAGTTCACATCTTTTCTTCGTGCATGGAGTATAATCACATTGTCAACCTGATGAAATAGTTTTCAAAAATTTGTTGAATCTGCTTTGTGGCTTTTCATTTAACTATTTAAAGTAGTTTGGTGAATATTTTGTGACTACAATTTATATCTTTTATGATTTAGATGAGATAATTATTTACATGTTATTTTCTATTTATTCAAGACTATATATAATATTTAGAGTATTTAATATTAAAATTTTAAATATTTTTGTTTACATAATTAACATATAGTGATTATACTATATATTCATTTGATTCTTAATGAGATTTTCTCAACAACATACAACGTTGTCAAAAAATTTAACTTGCACGTCCACCAAACAATGTGCATTTGGTGTACGGAAAATTTCAACTAGTATACATAAATGGCACACGACTGCGGATGCTCTAATTAACCACCATATGCCAAATAGAGATAGATTGTCCTAAATAAATGTTAATCATCTCCGCGTCATCTAATTCTCGTTTATAATAACAGAACGAGACCTGACTGATACAAAATAAAAATATTTTGTGGGTTGATTGAGAAAAATGTAAACTCAGGGGCTTATCTGATTTCAGGGGCTTATAATGGGGTAATGCTACACCTATTACCAAATCTACTGCATTTTCCTTTACTACCTTAGGTTGCACACTATTATTGGATGTTTGTACCACATACTGTACAATAACCTCCACTAATAGCGTGCCACCTAGGATAGTAAAGAAAAATATAGTAGATTTGGGAGTAGGTATAACATTAGCTTATCTAATGTTAGGGTTATTTTTTCAAAAAAATTAGCCAGTTTGGAACGGCTCACCCCAAAATTACGGGTCGTGGAAATCCTCAACTGCACTCCGGTCGGGCATACATGAAAGTCTCCAACCCGACCCCTCACAAGTGAAAACCCTAGCCCTGAAACAGCTATAAATACCCAACCATTAACCTGATCTGCTTCAACAAAATTTGCTGTGGATTTTTCCAATTATTTTTGTTCAAGTTTGATTAAAACGTGTTTAGTGTTTCATTTTTAATCTCTAAATTTAAGAGAAAAAGGAGCTTGCGGTGATGGCATGGAAAATATGAAAGCTCAACAGACCGTATCGCAGGTCTTTCACACTTCTGATTTGAGATTTGCATATCAACCTGATCTCCTCTCTTCTCATTTTCTTGTTCTTTCTTTTTTTTTTAGTTTTTTTTTTGTGAGTTTCTCGATCTTTTGGTTTTTTTTGTTTAATTGAAGTCTGAGAAGAAATCGATGAGGCTAAAAGAGCTCCCTCTTCTGAAATAAATATTGTGGATGCTTGCTGGCAAAATCGAACCAATTATACTATCGCCGCCACTGAGTATTTCTTCTCTTCATTTTCTGACTATATTTTTTTAATCAGACGAGGATGAAGTAATTTCAAAATAATCCAACACTTGAATTGAGGAATTTAATTGTTTGAATTGGTGTATTGATCCATTACTTCTAAATCCGATTGTTCATTTGTTTGTTTTGTTAGAATTTGATGAAGGGTAAAATTGAAAAAAAAATCTCTTGAACTAATCCCTATATGCAGAAAATCTTACTTCTTCCTTTTCCTTTGTTTTCTTTTGTTTTTTGTGTTTTTTGTGTTTTTTTTTTCCTTTTTTTCTTCTTTCAGTTCTGTTCATTTAAGTCACGAGCAATGTACGTGACTTAAAAAGTTTGAAAAATATTTCTCGACTGTTTCTTCTTGGCTAAAATTGAAAAAAAAAAGAAATTCTTGAACTATCTTCTATATGCAGAAAATCTTATTCACATTTTTTATGCAGAAAACCGCATTTAACTATGATTGTGAAAAATCACAATATGATTCTGTTAGGGTTCTATTTATTTTTGTCACGTGTAACGCACGTGACTTAAAAAATGACGAAAATGCTTTCGATTGTTTTTTTTCTCTTCTTCTTTCTTCCTCCTATATTTAGAATCCATTTTTTTTCTTTCTTCCCAATAAACAAACCCTAATCTCAAATTAGACCCCTTATTTACACTTTCCAACTTTCAAATCAATCTTATCAACCACAAATCCTTTTCTTCCCCATCGACGACGCCATCGAATCGACGATGCCACAAAGGTTCGATTCAATTTTGTACTTGAAAGATCCAATGTTAGGTAATATGTGAAGCTAGTAAGCACTGCTGCAAATGCTGGAAGATACTTTGCGGGTTGTCCAAATTGGCAAACAGACAAATATCGATTTTTTTGTTGGGCTGAATTTGTAGGAGGAGCCGAGAAGGGAGAAAAATTTTACTCAAAATTGAAGATGGAAAATGGGCGAAGCAAGTGCAGCAGCAAAGTACCGGATCGAGCTCAAATATAAGAGAGAATGGTGTGAACATATTACCTGACATTGGACCTTTGTGACGTCGTCGACTCGATGGCGTCGTCGATGGGATAGAAGGATTTGGGGTTAATAAGGTTGATTTGGGAGTTGGAGAATGTAGATAAGGGGTCTGATTTGGGATTAGGTATTGTTTTGGGGGAGAAAGAAAAAAATGGGTTCTGAATAAAGAAGGAAGAAGAGAAGAAGAAACAATTTGAAGTATTTTCGTTCTTTTTTAAGTCTTGCACGTGATAAAAACGAATAAAACCCTAACAGAGTCGGAGTGTGGTTTTTTGCAATCATAGTTGAATGTGGTTTTCTACATAAAAAAGGTGAGTGAGATTTTCTGTATATGGAGGATAGTTCAAGGGGTTTTTTCGATTTTAACCAAGAAGAAACAGTCGGGGGGTATTTTCGTCTTTTTAAGTCACGTGCGTTGCACGTGACAAAAACGAGCAGAACCCTAATAGAGTCAGATTATGGTTTTTCGCAATCATAGTTGAGTGCGGTTTTCTGCATAAAAAATGTAAGTGAGGTTTTCTGCATATAGGGAATAGTTCAAAGGTTTTTTTTTTTCAATCAATTTTAGCCTTTGATGAATTGATATTGTCAAGTGAAGAAATCTAGAAATTTAATCTTAGGACACCTTTCTACACTATCCGACTAATCAACGGATTGTGGATGAGAATAAAATTATGTACTGATGATGATTGTGATTTTAACCTAAGTTTTTTCTTTTTAATAAAAATACAACCTATGAAGATTTGATTATTTGGAATTACCGACTGAGGTTTAACAACCTGCATTGATGAACAACATTCTGGCTGTATGTTTGAGGCTAATATTAATTCATTATCGATAGTAATGTTTTCAATTTTATTTGCAGTTGAAATATTAATGGATACCAATGATAAATAGCCATGTCACATTTAATTTTTAGGTGATTCACTCGTCAATAACTCCACTTTCTTAGATAATAAATGCCCTATCTCAGTCCTGGACCAAGTTAGGGTCTCTGTTGTTAGAGAGCATATCCTGTCTCAGTCCTAATTTAAATTTGGGCAAAAGCCAAAGTACCCCTCCAACATTTGGCCCGAGTACAAAATGCCCATACAACATTTGAAAAAATACAATAAACACATTCTTCCGTTAACTTAACCCTTTCCGTTAAGTTATAATTATTAAATTACTTTTTTACCCTTACCCTATTCCTTCCCTTTCTTCATTCCTTTTTTTCTTCTCTGATTTCAGAATACGAAAAATTAAATCCTTACATATATTTACATCAACTTGAGGGATTAGTATAACATTGATATCGAAGTTAAAAGAAATGTTAATTTCGATATCAAAAGTTGGGGCCCAATCCGAAATTTGAGATTCAGGAAACACTGAGGAAACACTGACCAGTTTATAGGCATAGTAGTTGTCCATGACAAGAAGTGTATCCTTATGCCTCTACGCAACCAGTAACACGCGACTGATCTTTTTTTCAATTGACTAATGGTGAGTAGTGACAGGGTTTAGATTTTCCAATTCAGTTTAGGTCGGTTTTATCTATGCTTTTTCACATGGTTGTTACTAATATTATATTTCTGATGTACTTCATGTAATGTTATATTCAATTGTTTAATAGAATGTTTTCTACCAATATTTAATCTTGTAATTGAAAATTTTCAGGCATGGGTTTGAAACAACACTGCTCTTGTAATTTCTTGACCACTTTGCTGAAGAACAAATTCAATGTGGGAGCTGTAATATTCACTCGCGACACTCAGATCAGTCTAAAAAAGAAACCGCTAAAGTTTGTCAGTTCAAGTGGTTTTGACCAGCTTCTAGTTGCAATGGACAGATTACTTGAACAAAATAACAGAGAATATGTGCGCAATACAATGATGAGGCAGGAAGTGATCTTCAAAGAGCAGGTGCAATTGTTTGTATAAGATATGGTTTCTCTTCGACATATTAAATATAAAATATAAACTACAAAATCTATATAGTAAGGTTTAAATCTACAAAATCTATATAAACTACAAACTCTACAAAATCTATATTCCATTCACGGAATTAAGTATAGTACAAAATCCATACAAAATAAAGGAAGAAAAAAGGAATGAAGAAAGGGAAAAAGAGATTGAATATGAAAGGGTAAGGGTAAAAAAGTAATTTAATAATTATAACTTAACGGAAGAATGGGTTTATTGTATTTTTTCAAACGTTGTATGGGCATTTTGTACTCGGGCCAAACGTTGGGGGGGTACTTTGGCTTTTGCCCTTTAAATTTAGGATTGTATTAGGAATGTGCATTTTTCAGTCCTAATCAAACTCAGGGTTGCTGTTTAGTATTTTTGTTACAAAAGGGATGGGTGTTAGAGATGGTTTGGGGTTGGTGTTTGTTATCAGCTGTGTCTGATTTTATAACATTGGTCACTGAGGGTTCTGTTTGAAATTTGGTTATTTATTACTCGAGTTTGAGTTGGAGATGACAAGCCCAATGCCACGTTACCAAGAGCTACATTGCATTGATTGGTAATGCTACGATTGGTCTTTAGATTAATCTTTCGCATCCTGATATCAAACTATAATGAGATTTCATTTCATTAACAGTGCCGTTTTTGCGATCACATTTTTATTTGTTTGTTTTTTTTTTAATTGGGGAGGTCAGGGAGGGGCATCTGTGAGTTGTTGTCGTCAACAGGATTCTGGTGAGGCGAGGCCTTTCTGTATCCTAATTATTGGTTGCATGAGTGCTTGCTTGAGGTGTTTGCCAAGCACTCAGGTGCCTGGCATTTACTGTGCAGATGCGGTCTACTGACATCATTAGAGCATCTACACTTTTTTGCTATATTATTATTTTTACCTTTTCTTTTGGCAAAGAAGTGTAGTTGTTTGTCAATTTGTTATTTTTTTTGTTACATTAGTTTTCTATATTTGTAAAAAAGAATGAGTAATATGTATATTATAGGGCACCGAAATATAATATTTTGTTTTTATTATTTTACTATTTTTTAACATTATCGGATGAAATAAAATGTTTTGTTTGAGCAAATAGGAGTTTTCTGTTTTTGGAAAATCATTCGGAAAAAAATTTCACCTTGCACAAAACATGATGTACCGTTTAAGACGGAAGATCATGTTAATCACAGCAGTTTAAGATGGGAAGATCATGTTTTCATCAAATCAATTGAACGTAATTTTGTATAAAAAAAAATAATGAGCTTGGACTCTATGAGCTTGAATTATATAGGATTTTTAATTGATTAATGATTTGTACGGTTAGATGGATGAGAGCGATTGAATGATGACTAATTGCGAAAGAATAGTTATTTCTATTCTTAATAATATTTCTATTTTCAAGTGCCACAATACTTTTTTCAAATAATTGCAAGTCAATTCCAACTAAAATTGCCGACCTAAATTTCAAAATTTCTACAAAGCAAAAAAAAAAACAACCTCAATCCGAAATCTAGTTAATTTCTCTAGTTTAATTTAATGATGAGAAAGATGGTCACAACATAACATCTTCAATAACCTTTCAGCTTTACCTAATTTTGCAATAGCAAAAATTGGAAGGCAAAATTCTAAGGGTGCGTTTGTTTTGATATTTTGAATAGAGTATTCTGAATTGAGTATTCTGAATAGAGTATTCTGAATAGAGTTATTCTGAATATGAGTTTAAAAGCTGTTTGTTTATATTGTATTCTGAATATTGATATTCTGAAAGCTGTTTATCTGAAAAAGAGAGTTTAGAAGCTGTTCGGTTATATTTCTAGCTGAAAACTGTATTCTGAAAGCTGTTTTTCTGAAAATGAGTGTTTAAAAGCTGTTCGGTTATATTTCTAGCTGAAAACAGTTATCTGAAAGCTGTTTTTCTGAAAAAGAGAGTTTAAAAGCTGTTCGGTTATATTTCTAGCTGAAAACTATTATCTGAAAGCTGTTTTTTCTGAAAAAGAGTGTTTAAAATCTGTTCGGTTATATTTCTAGCTGAAAACAGTTATCTGAAAGCTGTTTTTCTGAAAAAGAGAGTTTAAAAGCTGTTCGGTTATATTTCTAGTTGAAAACTGTTATCTGAAAGCTGTTTTTCTGAAAAAGAGTGTTTAAAAGCTGTTCGGTTATATTTCTAGCTGAAAACTATTATCTGAAAGCTGTTTTTCTGAAAAAGAGTGTTTAAAAGCTGTTCGGTTATATTTTTAGCTGAAAACTGTTATCTGAAAGCTGTTTTTCTGAAAAAGAGTGTTTAAAAGCTGTTCGGTTATATTTCTGACAATTTTGAATATCAATTTGAAATAATAATAATAATAATAATAATAATAATATATATAATAATAATAATAATAATAATGATAATAATAATAATAATAATATATATAATAATATATATAATAATAATAATAATAATAATAATAATAATATATATATAATAATAATAATAATATATATAATAATAATAATAATAATAATATATATAATAATAATAATATATAATAATATATATAATAATATATATAATAATAATAATATAATAATAATAATAATAATAATAATAATAATAATATATAATAATATTAATAATATCTAAGTTAAACAACTGGCTAATAAACAATTAGAGATGAACTAATGTTTTAAATCTCGGATTATGACTTGTCTTAGCGAATGGTGTTTTGTTTTGGATCATAGATTTTGGAAATCTTATAAAAGTGTGATCATTTCGAATATTCATTTTGGACACTCAATAAGTATTTTTTTTATTAAATAAGATTTTGTATGTTCTATGTCATTTATCATATCTATAACTATTATAATGGGAGAGATGGGGTTCCAAACAAATAAACAATTTTTTATTTTTTTTTGTATGTGTGCAAACACGTGCAGCGCACGTGTTGGTAGGTTTTTTTTTGTCCTTTTCCTTCCTCCTTCCACGTGCATCGCACGTGCATCATACTAGAGTTTTTTTTGTCCTTTTCCTTCCTCCTCCACGTGCATCGCACGTGCATCGTACTAGTAATGTATAATATGATAAATGACATGTATGATTAGATATATTGTATAATGTAATTAATTATATTAATCAATTATGATAAATATTTACATAATTTAATAACAATAATATATAAATATAAAATTGAATTGAATTTTCATTGATTAGAAAAATTTATTAATTAATAAATTTATTTGACTTTGCATGTGCATAAATAATAGAGAGATGAAATTCTAATTATTTTAGCCTCAAAGTTCTATATTGAAAGAAAAAAGTAAATACAAAGCTGCTCACAAAAAAATTATATATTTGAAATAATATTAGTGTATCTATTTTGATCGATATTTTAGCAATTTTGGCAATATTTTTATTGAAATGTACACATTTTTGTCCAACATGATATGGAGTATAAAGTCTTTAATTTTGTATCGGCACGCTAGTCGAAAAAATATTTCGCTTGTATCGACCAAAATTTAAAGTAGTGCGATGAATTCACCTCATCTCAATCCCCGCATTTCTTGAAAACCCTAGATCCAAACCCTAACCTCTTTGAATTCTGCCAAATTAAGAACATCAAGTGCATCAAGAAAAAGAAGTAAGCTTTAAGCAATTGAACTCACCAAATCAAATACGGGGTTGACAACGACATTGAGAAGACGACATTGATGGCGACATTGAGGAAGTGATGGCAATGACAGTGTTAAGGAAGCAGTTGTGATGGTGACTTGAAGATGGGGCAACAATGATGACCGCGACGACAACAACGAGGTGGAGACAATGTTGATCGTAGAAGAAATTTGTGATGACGATCTAGGTAGCGTTTGAAATGGGGAGTGATACGATATATGAAGCAACGTAAGGGGCAACAGAAGTTGGAGAGGCAGATTGTGATTTGAGATTTTTGAATTGAGTTTTAGTTAGGATATGGTAATATTTTAGTATGTAAAACTAAGATGTATTGTTAGGTCTTGGTTAAAAAATGAGTGGTTGAGATTATGTTGAGTTTGCTTGTTTACAAATGACACTGCCCCAACTCTTCTATTATTGTATTACTAGTAATTTATAAGTCATGATTCATGTTTTAGTAAATATATATATTTTAAAAGTAAAAACTCTTACGTAGTCTGACATCGAATAGGAAACCTTCTTCATATTAGTTATGTATGTGTGATATACATTAGTTGATATATTTAGATTAGAGATTAGCGATTAATGATTATTATTAACTTGCATTATACACGTGCTATGCACGTGGGGAAAATTGGGGGATGAAAAGGGCAAAAAAAACCTACCAGCACGTGCGTTGCACGGGTTGGGTTATGGACTAAGGCCTTCTCCCATTATAGTAGTAGAGATATTATTATTATGACTATAATTATTATTAGTATTATTATTAAAATTACTTATTATAAATATTAGTATTATTATTATTATTATTATTATTATTATCAATATGGTTTCATTTTTATTGTTATTATATGATCAATAATATTATTATTACCATGGAAAATTGACATTTTCTTGAAAAGTCAATAATATTATTGAGATTTTGAGATTTTGAGATTTTGTAATGCGACAAAACCAATACGAAAAATAGTAAAAACATAAACTACAATTATTGGAATGTCGAAAAGATAAATTACAATTTTTTAAAACATCAATTGATGTCCGATCGAAAATGCTGCCATATGTTCTCCATCAAGTATATTTGTAATTATTGATATTTTTCCTATCATGAACTCTGATGTGTTTGCAAAAGGTACATTGCCATATATTTTCTCTTACTTCACCTGAGAAATCCCCTCATTTGTAAATATCTTCCAAATAAACTATATCCTTCAATATCCGATTCCACACATTTATGAAATTCTTGGACAAATAAACTATATATTAAAATATCCGAAGAGGTCAAGAAGTGTAATACCCCATAATTTCTAAGGTATATATATATATATATATATATATATATATAAAGGAGAGAGGAGAAGGTGAGGGCATGGGATGAGAGCAGCACTGTGGTGTGCTCTGTGTGTATTGAGCGTTGACGTCAGATGACGTCAGCAAGGGATGAGGGGCCTACCCGAATGTGAGGTGAAGGCAGGCAAGCTACTTTCTTCGGTGGCCTTGGTGATGTGGCATAGGAGGGGCTCACTAGGCTTGTACTAGTGTGTATGGGATTAGAGAGATGGATTTGAGATTAGTCCCATATCGGGAGTATACAATAAATAATTAAATATAAATATAATTGCCTATGATCAAGTGTCACCTAATTGGTTAACCACCTTTTGAGAGGCAGCCTGTGGTGGGCAGTTGTGCTATAAGTATTAATGTAGCGCCCCAAATTTCTAATATAATATCTTAAAAATACGTGGCACAATTCTCAGCATCAACTTCAATGTAATCGTAAACATAGCAACCAAATACAGGAAAAATTAAAACTTTTATTTACATTAATTGTTTACAAAGCACAGCGGAATACAAAACACCTTGAATTACAAATTTCTTTCTTTACAACACTTTCTTTTACAAATATTAGACAAAAGCTCTATTACACAAATTTATCTCAAACGTCCAAACCTCCAAGCTGTAACGCATGAGGCTAGAGATGATCCCTAACCCCCAAAACTAAAGAGGTCAGCCATAAATGGTGTGAGTGACATAAAAACAAACAACATAAATAAACATTAAGCATGGATTCATAATCAACATGTGACAAATAATAATACATAAAATATGACATTGCAAGGAATCATGTAAATCTCAAGTGAAGCTAAACTAAGTGTCAAGTGTAGAAAAACAGGAAAACACATGCGTGAAACCAAATCAAGAAAATGCAAGTCTATATGCTGACTCTCTAATGCGTACTTATCGGATTCTATGCATCCCATTCTACATAGGTCCGGTGCAAGCTCTTAACGTCTCCACATTATAGGGTTCAATCCCTACTATGCAACTAATCCTAACACGATGACTATTACGAGATAAAGATAAATGGTAAGTATTAGCCCATGCCCCGATAATTCCGGAGATAAATTCCACACCACGAGCAATGACACCTCATCACAAGAATACCACATGTGCGTCGCCTCGACCCCGGAGATCAATCACTCTCAACACCGCAGATCGGATACCCGGCTATCAATCACTCTCAACACCGCAGATCGGATACCCGGCTATCAATCACTTTTAATGACTCTCAGTACCACAGAATATACCCGACCCCGGAAATCAATGACTCTCAATACCGCATAATATACCCGACCCCGGAGATCAATAACTTTCAACACCGCGGATCATACTGAGGTCCATAACCCATGTTCCCGTTCATCATATCACCACTAGTGCCTGTCCTTATCATTTTTGGGTTATTTAATTACTTAACGAATCTATATAAGTAGTTATAGATTAAAATATTCAACACCGCAGATCGGATACCCGGCTATACCCGACCCCGGAGATCAATGACTCTCAATACCGCAGAATATACCCGACCCCGGAGATCAATCACTTTCAACACCGCAGATCGGATACCCGGCTATCAATCACTCTCAACACCGCAAATCGGATACCCGGCTATCAATCACTATCAGTGACTCTCAATACCGCAGAATATATCCGACCCCGGAGATTAATGACTCTCAATACCGCAGAATATATCCGACCCCAGAGATCAATGATTTGAAAGAACGTTCATAGATATAAGGATACATCAGTACCAGTCGACTATAAAAAGCATAAGTCGACTGTCCAGAAGGAAAGTTCCATGATTTTAAGAAAATAAACTAAGGGTGATAAGTTTACTTATAAAAGACATAAGTCGACTTACCAGAGATTATAAGTCGACTTAAAAAGTCATAAGTCGACTTAGCAGAGAGAAATTCCAGTAATCTTTAAGAAAATAATCTGAGTGGTACCAGTCGACTGTAAAAGTCGTCAGTCGACTGTCCAAAACCCAATTTCAAGAAAACTAAAGATCATAGCAGCTGGGTTGTATCAGTCGACTGAAAGATCGTACCAGTCAACTGTCGGCCTAAAGTCTGAAGAATTTAGGTCGTACATATGTCAAAACTAGGGTTTTTAAGAATCAGTCATATAACAAAAATAACTTTGTATTATTTTTCAAATCTTATTAATACCAAAATAAATAGATTTAAACTTAGCATTTGAGAAATCCAAGTCCAAACAACATCTTTTACAAAAATCACAAATCCCCAATTTAAATCCTCATAACTCAAATCCTCAAAACATGGTCCTCTAAACCATTAATCATTCACAAAATTCCTCAACTAAATCTCAACTATTCTCTATAGTTGATTCATGAGCAAAACAAATTTATCCTCAACATGGTCAAGTTGTTTTTATCCAACTCACCAATAGTCCAAAAATCTCATCTTTAATTTAATTAATGCGTGACATCTATTAAGCTCAATCAAATCAACAATAATCTAATATTTTAAGAAAATATAATCTAAGCATTAGCAGTCGACAGCTAATAGTCACCAGTCGACTGTTTGCAACGAAAATCCAACATTTATATTAGGTTCTCAACAAATCTAAAATCATTCTCGTACAAATATCTAGGGT